>JAPCYP010000094.1:0-1200000 GCA_035048595.1 Echinosophora koreensis
AATCCTTTTCCGTTGAGGACTCCATAGGAAGTACTTAAGCTTATCCAGATATCTGACGCCTTTCATCTGGATCACAGATATTGAATTAATAAACCTCAAAAAGGAGATTCTTGTTCCTTAAGTTAAGACATTAATTTCATGAGATGAATCGGAACTAAGGCTTCCAATATCATCATGTTGAATATGATTGAGATCTTCAGAAAAATCACCATCTGACTCACCTGAAGAATCTGATTGGATCAAAAGATTATTTAGTTGTTCCTCAACTGATGGTTCAAGATTTAATTCTTTGATCTTTTTCTTTAGCCTACAGTATTTACTGATATGGCCCTGTTTACCGTAGTTGTAGCATGTAACCGCTTTTTTGGGAAACCTAGTACTAGTTCTTGTTTGGGTTTGAATTCTGGCTGGAATTCAGGTTTTGGTTTGCTAAACCGTTTGTGTTTCTTCCACTTAGTGTATTTTGGTATACTTAGGTTTATGCGGTTTTTCTTTATACTTCTTGGAAGATTTTGATTTATCTTTTGGGCAAGGGGGTATCCCAAATTGCTCGCAGAAAGATCCTAAATCTTTCTTTGCTGCTTTCTCTTTTTTGAATTGATTTCTGACTTTGTCTTCCTTACAAAGTCTTGCCCCTATTTTCTGGGTTGCTGCAATGAGTTGACCATAACTCAATTGCTCATATGGAATATTTCCATCTGGAGATTGGGCTATAAGCTCATCTTTTACAAGGTCACCTAAAGATGTTGGGAGACCTGCAATGAACTTTTCTTTCCAAAACTTATTTTGGCAATCTTCTCTAGTGTAAACCCTAGTTAGGAAGGTATCCTTATACCACCTAAAACTGGATAAAGATCTACACTTAAGATTGGATAATAACTCGGCAGACCTATCTTTCCAGGTAGAAGTACTACCCATAAAGTGTCCGCAAATTGAAAAGATTAAGGTGTTGACAGCATCTGGAATGGTTTGGCCGTCATTATCAAAGATTGGATTTCCTTCTGTGTCAGTTTTGATTGCTGTGAACATTTGTTCTTTCTGTATATCAGAGAAAGAATAATCCCACCAGCCTTTTAGTTGGCCTGTGAAACCAGCAACCAAAATATTGCAAATGGCTTCTTCAGAGCATTCATTCGCAGTTTGGTATGCAGTGGCCATCATGGTCATGTGCTGCATTGTTTGGAGAATTTGATACTCCATTTGGCCATCTATGTTCCATTCATAGATGTTGTTAGCATTGAAACTTTTGAGAGTAGAAGTTTTTTCTTCAAGGAGCAAATCTGGAGGGGTTGCTCTGGGATAATACAGTTTTGTTGGTTTTTTCCAGGGTTGGGTATATAACTGGATTCATATTGATCAAAGGTCTATTGATCAAAGGTTTATCTACTGGGTTGGATTTAGAAGTACTGGCCACAGATTCCGTTTCTGAACCGTCTTCGTTTAGGACATTTATGGTTGGATCTTTGTCTGTTGGATCTTTGGTAATTCCCTTACCTCTTAATAAGGGTGGACCTTCTTGAGTGCTACTTGGGGACTCTGGAACACTTAATTGTTTTATTTTTTGTATTAACTCTTGTTTTTCCCTTTTTATGTCTGGGTAAAGAAGGAGTTGTAAATTCTCTTTGACCTTCTTATTGACCTTGAAAGGTTTAAACAAGGGTTTTTCTAAGGGAATCTCTTTCTTAATTCCCGAAGTAGATGCATCAGTGGATACATCTCTTTTGATAATGTGTTCCCCTAAACACTTGTAGGTATTTGTTGGTATAGTTTGCTTGCTCCATTAACTTGTTAATGTCATAAGCCGAAATATCTTCACCCGTATTTTTGTTTTTGAAAGGAGAAGCCATTATGGGTTTGCTGGTGTTAGGATCTTTAACACCTGGGAGTTGGTAAGAGTGATTTGGTGGTAACTCTGTTTTGACTAACTCACCGTTTTTCAAATGCCATACTGTAATGACATTAGTGGTTTTATCAACATCTATCTTTGTTTTCCAAGGATAGTTAATTTGATATTTGACTGCGTAAGCATGAAACCAGTCAAAAAATAAAACATTTGTCTTAACATTGTTTAAGAAATTGGTAATATTCTTCTTGAATATTATTTCTGATTGTTCCCTTATATTCTTGTAAGAACCATTCTCTTTGAGGTTTCCATTCCTCGGAGTAAAAGTCCTTTCTAAGGGATTCCTTATCAATAATGGGCTTACAAATCATTATAAGATTCATTAAGGGAGGAAAAGGTTGGAGACTGAATTGATCGTTGATCATCTTCTGTCTGATAAATTGGTCTAGGGATAGTAGATGATGTATCTAATCCCTGAAGATTAATATTCGGAATTTGAGATGTGGTTGAGAAAGATTGTCTTGAAGGGACAGTCCTAAAGGCTTCTGTTCTAAGACTAGAGGATCTGATAGAACTGAAAGAATTTCTTCTCTCGAAAATTAATTCAACTTGTCCTGATTGATTCTGGACAATATTGCTGAAATTGGCAGTTTCCCTTGGCAAAGCAGGTACTGCTTTATCCAAAATCCATCTTTCTGGTAGATTTACATCTTTCCAGTGGATTGTCTTAGGGACAATAACATTTGCTTTAGTAACATCAGTAAGAAACAAAGTTGTCTCTCCCGATGTTCTAGTTTTAAGGACTTTAGAATTACAAGAATTCATAACCTTGTATTGAATCCTGTAAAGCAAAGCTGCTGGGATAGATCCAGGCTTCATGTCTAAGCCACAGATCTTAATATTTAAAAACAAAGAGTCTAATATATTATTGTCCTGTAGACTCAATGTCCTATTTGGGTAACAATTGAAGTAAATCGGACCTTGACTTAGGCCAGTTTCTATTGTGCCTAATAACGAATCCTCAAATTTGTTATGCCTAATGTCTCTTAAGCACATTAAGATTGATGCATTTAATCCTTCGCGGATTAAAGGTTTAACAGCTACTTGTACACATCCTATGTGCAAGTATCTGTATTTTTGTTTATGATTTTTGATTGTATCCATTGAGAGAAGATGAAATTCCTCACTCTCTGGATTGATAGGAATATTTTTCTCTACCGTTTTGATAACATAATCAGAGGTAGCAAAAAATCTACCTTCTGGCTTGTATAATTCTTTTGTGGGTATCTTTGGGATTACCCAATTATCAATATCTTGATTGATATTTTCAAAGCAGATTTCCTCTTGGAAAATACTGCTTGGATTGGTAGGAATATCAGATTCCTGAAGAGATGAAGAAGAAGGTTGGGAAGAGCGGAAAGAAAGCCTTGAAAGGGAGCGAGATAACATAGATTCAATTTACTGATATCATTGCCTTCCTTTGGTTCCATAAAAACAGTAGATATAGATCTAAGCCTTACTTTGCTGAATATTTTTTATTAAAATATTAAAATTAGCAACTTTACAAAGATTTACAAAATCATTAGATCTTATTATACTTAAACATAGCTGTACCTTACCTTTTGAAAAAGGGTTTACTTAAATAACCAAAAGCTACCTCAAAGTAGACTTACTGCTACTCGTTATCTATACTTTGATTTATCTTGCTTCAAGCATCGGCGAATTAGACTGACTGCCTCTATCCACACGAGGTCTTACTGCTACAGCTTTAACAAGACATACCAATGTATAAACACGGAGGTCCTTACCAGTTAAAAGGTACTCAAACCATTTAAGCATAATAATTTCTTCCGAAAAAACTCTTTTTTTTTTTACTCAGCAAGGTACGGATCTTAGATCCATACTACAGTTCCTACTTCCCCATCGGGCTCTGATACCAGAGGGATGACGAGGTTACAGGAAGGGAAAGGGGGAAGAGAGCAGGATGATGAGAAGTAGGATTAACAGAGGTGATTTACATATAATAGAACAACAAAATAATTAAAATATGGAAATTAAAACATGTAAACAGTAAAAACAAGTACTGTAGAGATTAAAACAGAAAATATAAAAGCATAAACCCAGAAAGGCGGTGAACCGACCAAGATCTGGAAAAATAAAAGAAACCGGAGCGGAGGCAGAGCCTCACCAGGACCGGTGGAGGGAGAAGAGATACTTTAAACCATAAGTTTTATTGAATGAAAAAGATTGAACACTACAAGATTGAAAACAAAAAGATTGATCCGAAAGAGGAAGGTAGAATATCTGAGGAACTCTTACTGTGGAGTACTCAGAGCTTCTATCTCTAAAAACTCTCTCTAAAACTTCGGATGCTAAACAACTGAGCCTGGCATCCTATTTATAGAAGATTACAAAGTTACTATTACAACAGTACAGGTAACAGAAACCTAAACTATTGCAACTATTGATGAACAGTACCGGTAACTTGACTGGAACTGCGACTGTCGGCAAAGAACAGTGCCGGTATCATACAGAGCCGGTATCATGACTGGGACTGTAGCTGTCGGCAAACTGTTTTTTGACTAGTGACTGGAACTTTATTCATCGTCACTCAGATTGACTGTGAGGTCGATTCCATAACAATCATCTCCATTCTGGTAGAATGGGTCGGAGCATTGACTTAAGTCTTCTTGATCTTCCTCATCGGACTGGGGAAGCTTTTGTTTGGAAGACTTTGTTGTTTTTGATTCTGAAGGAAGCTCTTCTTTAGCCAACCTCAAAATAGCCTCCATATTGTTAAGGAAACTTTCTTTTGACTTGGTGCTTGCCAGAACTGAAATAATCTGGGAGCGCTGATTGAGAAACTCGCAGGTTTCTGGGTTCGCTGCCTTCATCCATTTTGGATTCTGCTGGAACCATAATTTGACATTGTCACTGGTGGCCGCTGCATAGTTGAACTGAGCCCACCATTTGACATAGGTTGATCTTTGCAAAATTGGCAAAATACCAGGATAATGCTCTTGCTTCTGATACTTATATTGCCAACTGAAAACCCAAGATAGGGAAAATTTTGAGAAAAACACCAGATTGATTGGAAATGGGCTTTCCTTAATATCAAAGTATTTTTCAAAAGTTTGATATCCTTCTAGAAGATCTGGTGGAAGGATTTGTTTGATTGGACCAAAAATTCTCCACCAATGGATAAACCACTGGGGAAATTTGTAATTTACATTCTTCTTGAAATAAATCAACCAAGAATGTTTATTTTGAATATTTTGGTACCAGAAAACATTGTACCAAGCTGTTTGGTAATCCCAGTAATTAAAACCAATGGGATCAAAAGTTTGAGAAATTTTTTGGAAACATTCAAGTTCTTTCCAAATTGCTCAGGTGTTAAAACCTTTAAAATCTGGAAAGTTGAATGAGTGTATGTTGATTGATCCTTGGGATCTCGATAATGTTTAATCGAGACTGAATCGGTGTCAATCAATATAAACTCATAAAAGTTTCTGTTTTTGTTTGATTGTGTTTGCTGAAAATGGCAACCATTTTGAAAGATTTTGGCGGGAACTTTGTTAGGGTTATTATCCCAAAATCCTGGTTCCATTTGCACAACAAATTGGTATTGATTTTTGGCAACATATTGAGTTGCAAGGGTTTGAGTTTGAGTGTTGTCTTTTGTTGATAATCTTGTATCAGGTTTGACAACATTTAGGGGAGTAGCTGTTTGAGCTAACTCTTGGATTAAGGTTTTAAGTAGGGGTGGAGAGTCGGGTTCATTCTCCACTCTGTCTCCCCATGTTCCCTTAGGGAGTTTGGTTAGGCCTTGATCTTGAAAGGCTAACAAAGATTGGATTGGAATGCCATAGTCTGATTTAGACTGTTTGGCGGCTTGCTGAGTCGATGACTCTGCTTTGATTGTTGGCTTCTGGGGGGATGTCCCCAGTTTGATTGCTTTCTGGGTTAATGACCCAGACTGGGTCGAAGACCCTGATTCTTTGGACGCAACTTGGCGCTGTTGAAGTCCGGAAAGGACTAATTTACCTTTTCCCTTCCCCTTCACAGAGGAAGTTGATGTTCTTGGCATTTCTGCCACTCTCACACTTTTATTTACCCTGCAAATATTCACGAGTAAGGAAGTCAGGGAGAGAGTTTGAAGAGCCCTTGATAAATTCAATTTGAAAATCAAAAGCGCTTAAGATAGCTTGCCATCTAGCAAAAATTTGTTTTGAAGCTAAATTTTTAACATCTTTTTGCAAAATGTCTTTAGCTGATTTACAATCTACTCTAACCAAAAACTTTTGATTAAGTAAATCAGATTGAAATTTTGAAATGCACAAAACAATTGCTAAAATTTCTTTTTTAACAGTTGAATAATTTTGTTGTGCAGAATTCCAATGTTTAGAAGTATATGCAATGATATGATCTTTATTTGAAATTCTTTGTTTTAAAATGCCGCCATAGCCAATGTCAGAAGCATCGGTCTCGACAATTTTAAAAGCAGTTGGATTTGGAAGATAAAGACATGGAAGATTCTTTATCTGAGATTTTATGATTTGGACAACTTTGGTGTGTTCATCCGTCCAAGGAGGAGGTTCCTTCCTAAGACGATTGTGTAAAGGTTTGATAATATTGCTGAGATTAGGAACAAAGTCAGCAACATAATTGAGACAACCCAAAAACCTTTGGAGCTGGGTTTTGTCTATAATTTGATCAGGGAACTTATCTGCAAAATCTATTGCTCGATTGATTGGAATGATAGTTCCTTGGTGAATATTATGACCAAGAAATCTGATCTTTGTTTGAAAAAGAGAAACTTTGGTTTTAGACACTGCTAAACCATTTCTCTTAATTACACCAATAAAGATCTTGACATGTTTGAAGTGTTGATCAATAGATTGGGAAAAGATTAACACGTCATCAATGTAGACAAGTGTAAAATCTGAATAAGGATTAAAAATCTCATTCATAATTCTCTGGAATTCTGAAGGAGCATTCTTGAGTCCAAAGGGCATTACATTCCATTCATAATGCCCGAAAGGAACAGTGAACGCTGTTTTGTAACGGTCACTTTCTTTGACTTCTATCTGGTAATAACCAGATTTCATATCAAATTTTGAAAAGATTTTAGCCGAGTTTAGACGGCTAAGCAAATCCTTTTTATTAGGAATTGGATACCTGATCCACCTAAGAGCTTGATTTAAAGGTTTGTAATTGATAACTAAGCGGGGCGTTCCTCGCTCAATTTCTGCTTGCTTATTGACATAGAAAGCTGAACATGACCAGGGAGATTTGCTTTCCCTAATCAAACCCTTTTCTACAAAATCATTAATCTCCTTCTGGCAATACCTAAGAAGTTCATGATTCATTTGGATTGGTCTAGACTTAGTAGGGATTTGCCTTTCATTAAAATCTTGTTCATAAGGCAAGTCTACAACGTATTTCTTTCTATTCCAAAATGCTGTGGGCAAATCAGAACAGATAGTTTTTTGGATTTCATCAAAAAGGATCTGAGTCCTGTTTTTGATATTTGGCTGTTGTAATTGTAACTCAATATTTTTAAAAGAAATTTCTTCTTTCAAAAAATTGATTTGATTAATTTTGTAATCGAGAAAATTCAAATCTCGAATGATTGGTTCTCTGATAAAGGGAAAAATAATGTTTTTTCCTAGATGTTGCGTTATAATTCCATTGTCAGAAATGGAAATGGGGAAAAGTGATCTTATGAACGGTGTTCCAAGAATCACTTCATTTTTGAGATTTTTGACTAATAGAAAAGGAGTCTCGACCTGAAGACCTTGGTTTTCTATTAGGGCTTTTGACAGCTTGTAATTGATTCTAAGTTTAGAACCATTAGCTGCTCTTAACTTCTCAGAAGTTTTTTCGAAATATTTAGTAGGGACTAATCCTTCCTGAATACAGTTTGAATCAGCTCCTGTATCGAAGAGTGCTGTTGAATCAAGAACAAAATTCCCGATAATGATCTTGATTTTAATATGGAATTTTTGAATTCTTAATTGATTGATTAAATTTAAGAATGTTTGATCTTGTTCTAGATTTTTATCTTCTTGATTTTTAGTAGGAATATCCTGTTCACTATCTTTGATGACGCTTGATTCAGGTTTATCTTCCGAATCAGAATCATCAGTTTGGGCTTCTGCTAATTGTGACAGAATTAATTTATGAACAGATTGTTCCTGTTTGATCTCTTTAACTTCCTGTTTCAAATTCTTAATCTCTTGCTGGAGATCTTGAATTGTCACAGGTTTCGCTTGTTGAGTAGCTTCAAGTCTTTTAAGGATCTGTCTAAAGTCAAAATGATCTTTAACAATAACTTTTCCTTTGTTTTTGAAATCCTTTTCCGTTGAGGACTCCATAGAAGACTTAAGCTTATCCAGATATCTGCGCCTTTCATCTGGATCAGATATTGAATTAATAACCTCAAAAAGGAGATCTTGTTCCTTAGTTAAGACATTAATTTCATGAGATGAATCGGAACTAAGGCTTCCAATATCATCATGTTGAATATGATTGAGATCTTCAGAAAAATCACCATCTGACTCACCTGAAGAATCTGATTGGATCAAAAGATTATTTAGTTGTTCCTCAACTGATGGTTCAAGATTTAATTCTTTGATCTTTTTCTTTAGCCTACAGTATTTACTGATATGGCCCTGTTTACCGCAGTTGTAGCATGTAACCGCTTTTTTGGGAAACCTAGTACTAGTTTCTTGTTTGGGTTTGAATTCTGGCTGGAATTCAGGTTTTGGTTTGCTAAACCGTTTGTGTTTCTTCCACTTAGTGTATTTGGTATACTTAGGTTTATGCGGTTTTTCTTTATACTTCTTGGAAGATTTTGATTTATCTTTTGGGCAAGGGGGTATCCCAAATTGCTCGCAGAAAGATCCTAAATCTTTCTTTGCTGCTTTCTCTTTTTTGAATTGATTTCTGACTTTGTCTTCCTTACAAAGTCTTGCCCCTATTTTCTGGGTTGCTGCAATGAGTTGACCATAACTCAATTGCTCATATGGAATATTTCCATCTGGAGATTGGGCTATAAGCTCATCTTTTACAAGGTCACCTAAAGATGTTGGGAGACCTGCAATGAACTTTTCTTTCCAAAACTTATTTTGGCAATCTTCTCTAGTGTAAACCCTAGTTAGGAAGGTATCCTTATACCACCTAAAACTGGATAAAGATCTACACTTAAGATTGGATAATAACTCGGCAGACCTATCTTTCCAGGTAGAAGTACTACCCATAAAGTGTCCGCAAATTGAAAAGATTAAGGTGTTGACAGCATCTGGAATGGTTTGGCCGTCATTATCAAAGATTGGATTTCCTTCTGTGTCAGTTTTGATTGCTGTGAACATTTGTTCTTTCTGTATATCAGAGAAAGAATAATCCCACCAGCCTTTTAGTTGGCCTGTGAAACCAGCAACCAAAATATTGCAAATGGCTTCTTCAGAGCATTCATTCGCAGTTTGGTATGCAGTGGCCATCATGGTCATGTGCTGCATTGTTTGGAGAATTTGATACTCCATTTGGCCATCTATGTTCCATTCATAGATGTTGTTAGCATTGAAACTTTTGAGAGTAGAAGTTTTTTCTTCAAGGAGCAAATCCGGAGGGGTTGCTCTGGGATAATACAGTTTTGTTGGTTTTTTCCAGGGTTGGGTATATACTGGATTCATATTGATCAAAGGTCTATTGATCAAAGGTTTATCTACTGGGTTGGATTTAGAAGTACTGGCCACAGATTCCGTTTCTGAACCGTCTTCGTTTAGGACATTTATGGTTGGATCTTTGTCTGTTGGATCTTTGGTAATTCCCTTACCTCTTAATAAGGGTGGACCTTCTTGAGTGCTACTTGGGGACTCTGGAACACTTAATTGTTTTATTTTTTGTATTAACTCTTGTTTTTCCCTTTTTATGTCTGGGTAAAGAAGGAGTTGTAAATTCTCTTTGACCTTCTTATTGACCTTGAAAGGTTTAAACAAGGGTTTTTCTAAGGGAATCTCTTTCTTAATTCCCGAAGTAGATGCATCAGTGGATACATCTCTTTTGATAATGTGTTCCCCTAACACTTGTAGGTATTTGTTGGTATAGTTTGCTTGCTCCATTAACTTGTTAATGTCATAAGCCGAAATATCTTCACCCGTATTTTTGTTTTTGAAAGGAGAAGCCATTATGGGTTTGCTGGTGTTAGGATCTTTAACACCTGGGAGTTGGTAAGAGTGATTTGGTGGTAACTCTGTTTTGACTAACTCACCGTTTTTCAAATGCCATACTGTAATGACATTAGTGGTTTTATCAACATCTATCTTTGTTTTCCAAGGATAGTTAATTTGATATTTGACTGCGTAAGCATGAAACCAGTCAAAAAATAAAACATTTGTCTTAACATTGTTAAGAAATTGGTAATATTCTTCTTGAATATTATTTCTGATTGTTCCCTTATATTCTTGTAAGAACCATTCTCTTTGAGGTTTCCATTCCTCGGAGTAAAAGTCCTTTCTAAGGGATTCCTTATCAATAATGGGCTTACAAATCATTATAAGATTCATTAAGGGAGGAAAAGGTTGGAGACTGAATTGATCGTTGATCATCTTCTGTCTGATAAATTGGTCTAGGGATAGTAGATGATGTATCTAATCCCTGAAGATTAATATTCGGAATTTGAGATGTGGTTGAGAAAGATTGTCTTGAAGGGACAGTCCTAAAGGCTTCTGATCTAAGACTAGAGGATCTGATAGAACTGAAAGAATTTCTTCTCTCGAAAATTAATTCAACTTGTCCTGATTGATTCTGGACAATATTGCTGAAATTGGCAGTTTCCCTTGGCAAAGCAGGTACTGCTTTATCCAAAATCCATCTTTCTGGTAGATTTACATCTTTCCAGTGGATTGTCTTAGGGACAATAACATTTGCTTTAGTAACATCAGTAAGAAACAAAGTTGTCTCTCCCGATGTTCTAGTTTTAAGGACTTTAGAATTACAAGAATTCATAACCTTGTATTGAATCCTGTAAAGCAAAGCTGCTGGGATAGATCCAGGCTTCATGTCTAAGCCACAGATCTTAATATTTAAAAACAAAGAGTCTAATATATTATTGTCCTGTAGACTCAATGTCCTATTTGGGTAACAATTGAAGTAAATCGGACCTTGACTTAGGCCAGTTTCTATTGTGCCTAATAACGAATCCTCAAATTTGTTATGCCTAATGTCTCTTAAGCACATTAAGATTGATGCATTTAATCCTTCGCGGATTAAAGGTTTAACAGCTACTTGTACACATCCTATGTGCAAGTATCTGTATTTTTGTTTATGATTTTTGATTGTATCCATTGAGAGAAGATGAAATTCCTCACTCTCTGGATTGATAGGAATATTTTTCTCTACCGTTTTGATAACATAATCAGAGGTAGCAAAAAATCTACCTTCTGGCTTGTATAATTCTTTTGTGGGTATCTTTGGGATTACCCAATTATCAATATCTTGATTGATATTTTCAAAGCAGATTTCCTCTTGGAAAATACTGCTTGGATTGGTAGGAATATCAGATTCCTGAAGAGATGAAGAAGAAGGTTGGGAAGAGCGGAAAGAAAGCCTTGAAAGGGAGCGAGATAACATAGATTCAATTTACTGATATCATTGCCTTCCTTTGGTTCCATAAAAACAGTAGATATAGATCTAAGCCTTACTTTGCTGAATATTTTTTATTAAAATATTAAAATTAGCAACTTTACAAAGATTTACAAAATCATTAGATCTTATTATACTTAAACATAGCTGTACCTTACCTTTTGAAAAAGGGTTTACTTAAATAACCAAAAGCTACCTCAAAGTAGACTTACTGCTACTCGTTATCTATACTTTGATTTATCTTGCTTCAAGCATCGGCGAATTAGACTGACTGCCTCTATCCACACGAGGTCTTACTGCTACAGCTTTAACAAGACATACCAATGTATAAACACGGAGGTCCTTACCAGTTAAAAGGTACTCAAACCATTTAAGCATAATAATTTCTTCCGAAAAAACTCTTTTTTTTTTTTTTTACTCAGCAAGGTACGGATCTTAGATCCATACTACAGTTCCTACTTCCCCATCGGGCTCTGATACCAGAGGGATGACGGGGTTACAGGAAGGGAAAGGGGGAAGAGAGCAGGATGATGAGAAGTAGGATTAACAGAGGTGATTTACATATAATAGAACAACAAAATAATTAAAATATGGAAATTAAAACATGTAAACAGTAAAAACAAGTACTGTAGAGATTAAAACAGAAAATATAAAAGCATAAACCCAGAAAGGCGGTGAACCGACCAAGATCTGGAAAATAAAAGAAACCGGAGCGGAGGCAGAGCCTCACCAGGACCGGTGGAGGGAGAAGAGATACTTTAAACCATAAGTTTTATTGAATGAAAAAGATTGAACACTACAAGATTGAAAACAAAAAGATTGATCCGAAAGAGGAAGGTAGAATATCTGAGGAACTCTTACTGTGGAGTACTCAGAGCTTCTATCTCTAAAAACTCTCTCTAAAACTTCGGATGCTAAACAACTGAGCCTGGCATCCTATTTATAGAAGATTACAAAGTTACTATTACAACAGTACAGGTAACAGAAACCTAAACTATTGCAACTATTGATGAACAGTACCGGTAACTTGACTGGAACTGCGACTGTCGGCAAAGAACAGTGCCGGTATCATACAGAGCCGGTATCATGACTGGGACTGTAGCTGTCGGCAAACTGTTTTGATTGACTAGTGACTGGAACTTTATTCATCGTCACTCAGATTGACTGTGAGGTCGATTCCATAACAATCATCTCCATTCTGATAGAATGGGTCGGAGCATTGACTTAAGTCTTCTTGATCTTCCTCATCGGACTGGGGAAGCTTTTGTTTGGAAGACTTTGTTGTTTTTGATTCTGAAGGAAGCTCTTCTTTAGCCAACCTCAAAATAGCCTCCATATTGTTAAGGAAACTTTCTTTTGACTTGGTGCTTGCCAGAACTGAAATAATCTGGGAGCGCTGATTGAGAAACTCGCAGGTTTCTGGGTTCGCTGCCTTCATCCATTTTGGATTCTGCTGGAACCATAATTTGACATTGTCACTGGTGGCCGCTGCATAGTTGAACTGTGCCCACCATTTGACATAGGTTGATCTTTGCAAAATTGGCAAAATACCAGGATAATGCTCTTGCTTCTGATACTTATATTGCCAACTGAAAACCCAAGATAGGGAAAATTTTGAGAAAAACACCAGATTGATTGGAAATGGGCTTTCCTTAATATCAAAGTATTTTTCAAAAGTTTGATATCCTTCTAGAAGATCTGGTGGAAGGATTTGTTTGATTGGACCAAAAATTCTCCACCAATGGATAAACCACTGGGGAAATTTGTAATTTACATTCTTCTTGAAATAAATCAACCAAGAATGTTTATTTTGAATATTTTGGTACCAGAAAACATTGTACCAAGCTGTTTGGTAATCCCAGTAATTAAAACCAATGGGATCAAAAGTTTGAGAAAATTTTTTGGAAACATTCAAGTTCTTTCCAAATTGCTCAGGTGTTAAAACCTTTAAAATCTGGAAAGTTGAATGAGTGTATGTTGATTGATCCTTGGGATCTCGATAATGTTTAATCGAGACTGAATCGGTGTCAATCAATATAAACTCATAAAAGTTTCTGTTTTTGTTTGATTGTGTTTGCTGAAAATGGCAACCATTTTGAAAGATTTTGGCGGGAACTTTGTTAGGGTTATTATCCCAAAATCCTGGTTCCATTTGCACAACAAATTGGTATTGATTTTTGGCAACATATTGAGTTGCAAGGGTTTGAGTTTGAGTGTTGTCTTTTGTTGATAATCTTGTATCAGGTTTGACAACATTTAGGGGAGTAGCTGTTTGAGCTAACTCTTGGATTAAGGTTTTAAGTAGGGGTGGAGAGTCGGGTTCATTCTCCACTCTGTCTCCCCATGTTCCCTTAGGGAGTTTGGTTAGGCCTTGATCTTGAAAGGCTAACAAAGATTGGATTGGAATGCCATAGTCTGATTTAGACTGTTTGGCGGCTTGCTGAGTCGATGACTCTGCTTTGATTGTTGGCTTCTGGGGGGATGTCCCCAGTTTGATTGCTTTCTGGGTTAATGACCCAGACTGGGTCGAAGACCCTGATTCTTTGGACGCAACTTGGCGCTGTTGAAGTCCGGAAAGGACTAATTTACCTTTTCCCTTCCCCTTCACAGAGGAAGTTGATGTTCTTGGCATTTCTGCCACTCTCACACTTTTATTTACCCTGCAAATATTCACGAGTAAGGAAGTCAGGGAGAGAGTTTGAAGAGCCCTTGATAAATTCAATTTGAAAATCAAAAGCGCTTAAGATAGCTTGCCATCTAGCAAAAATTTGTTTTGAAGCTAAATTTTTAACATCTTTTTGCAAAATGTCTTTAGCTGATTTACAATCTACTCTAACCAAAAACTTTTGATTAAGTAAATCAGATTGAAATTTTGAAATGCACAAAACAATTGCTAAAATTTCTTTTTTAACAGTTGAATAATTTTGTTGTGCAGAATTCCAATGTTTAGAAGTATATGCAATGATATGATCTTTATTTGAAATTCTTTGTTTTAAAATGCCGCCATAGCCAATGTCAGAAGCATCGGTCTCGACAATTTTAAAAGCAGTTGGATTTGGAAGATAAAGACATGGAAGATTCTTTATCTGAGATTTTATGATTTGGACAACTTTGGTGTGTTCATCCGTCCAAGGAGGAGGTTCCTTCCTAAGACGATTGTGTAAAGGTTTGATAATATTGCTGAGATTAGGAACAAAGTCAGCAACATAATTGAGACAACCCAAAAACCTTTGGAGCTGGGTTTTGTCTATAATTTGATCAGGGAACTTATCTGCAAAATCTATTGCTCGATTGATTGGAATGATAGTTCCTTGGTGAATATTATGACCAAGAAATCTGATCTTTGTTTGAAAAAGAGAAACTTTGGTTTTAGACACTGCTAAACCATTTCTCTTAATTACACCAATAAAGATCTTGACATGTTTGAAGTGTTGATCAATAGATTGGGAAAAGATTAACACATCATCAATGTAGACAAGTGTAAAATCTGAATAAGGATTAAAAATCTCATTCATAATTCTCTGGAATTCTGAAGGAGCATTCTTGAGTCCAAAGGGCATTACATTCCATTCATAATGCCCGAAAGGAACAGTGAACGCTGTTTTGTAACGGTCACTTTCTTTGACTTCTATCTGGTAATAACCAGATTTCATATCAAATTTTGAAAAGATTTTAGCCGAGTTTAGACGGCTAAGCAAATCCTTTTTATTAGGAATTGGATACCTGATCCACCTAAGAGCTTGATTTAAAGGTTTGTAATTGATAACTAAGCGGGGCGTTCCTCGCTCAATTTCTGCTTGCTTATTGACATAGAAAGCTGAACATGACCAGGGAGATTTGCTTTCCCTAATCAAACCCTTTTCTACAAAATCATTAATCTCCTTCTGGCAATACCTAAGAAGTTCATGATTCATTTGGATTGGTCTAGACTTAGTAGGGATTTGCCTTTCATTAAAATCTTGTTCATAAGGCAAGTCTACAACGTATTTCTTTCTATTCCAAAATGCTGTGGGCAAATCAGAACAGATAGTTTTTTGGATTTCATCAAAAAGGATCTGAGTCCTGTTTTTGATATTTGGCTGTTGTAATTGTAACTCAATATTTTTAAAAGAAATTTCTTCTTTCAAAAAATTGATTTGATTAATTTTGTAATCGAGAAAATTCAAATCTCGAATGATTGGTTCTCTGATAAAGGGAAAAATAATGTTTTTTCCCAGATGTTGCGTTATAATTCCATTGTCAGAAATGGAAATGGGGAAAAGTGATCTTATGAACGGTGTTCCAAGAATCACTTCATTTTTGAGATTTTTGACTAATAGAAAAGGAGTCTCGACCTGAAGACCTTGGTTTTCTATTAGGGCTTTTGACAGCTTGTAATTGATTCTAAGTTTAGAACCATTAGCTGCTCTTAACTTCTCAGAAGTTTTTTCGAAATATTTAGTAGGGACTAATCCTTCCTGAATACAGTTTGAATCAGCTCCTGTATCGAAGAGTGCTGTTGAATCAAGAACAAAATTCCCGATAATGATCTTGATTTTAATATGGAATTTTTGAATTCTTAATTGATTGATTAAATTTAAGAATGTTTGATCTTGTTCTAGATTTTTATCTTCTTGATTTTTAGTAGGAATATCCTGTTCACTATCTTTGATGACGCTTGATTCAGGTTTATCTTCCGAATCAGAATCATCAGTTTGGGCTTCTGCTAATTGTGACAGAATTAATTTATGAACAGATTGTTCCTGTTTGATCTCTTTAACTTCCTGTTTCAAATTCTTAATCTCTTGCTGGAGATCTTGAATTGTCACAGGTTTCGTTTGTTGAGTAGCTTCAAGTCTTTTAAGGATCTGTCTAAAGTCAAAATGATCTTTAACAATAACTTTTCCTTTGTTTTTGAAATCCTTTTCCGTTGAGGACTCCATAGAAGACTTAAGCTTATCCAGATATCTGCGCCTTTCATCTGGATCAGATATTGAATTAATAACCTCAAAAAGGAGATCTTGCTCCTTAGTTAAGACATTAATTTCATGAGATGAATCGGAACTAAGGCTTCCAATATCATCATGTTGAATATGATTGAGATCTTCAGAAAAATCACCATCTGACTCACCTGAAGAATCTGATTGGATCAAAAGATTATTTAGTTGTTCCTCAACTGATGGTTCAAGATTTAATTCTTTGATCTTTTTCTTTAGCCTACAGTATTTACTGATATGGCCCTGTTTACCGCAGTTGTAGCATGTAACCGCTTTTTTGGGAAACCTAGTACTAGTTTCTTGTTTGGGTTTGAATTCTGGCTGGAATTCAGGTTTTGGTTTGCTAAACCGTTTGTGTTTCTTCCACTTAGTGTATTTGGTATACTTAGGTTTATGCGGTTTTTCTTTATACTTCTTGGAAGATTTTGATTTATCTTTTGGGCAAGGGGGTATCCCAAATTGCTCGCAGAAAGATCCTAAATCTTTCTTTGCTGCTTTCTCTTTTTTGAATTGATCTCTGACTTTGTCTTCCTTACAAAGTCTTGCCCCTATTTTCTGGGTTGCTGCAATGAGTTGACCATAACTCAATTGCTCATATGGAATATTTCCATCTGGAGATTGGGCTATAAGCTCATCTTTTACAAGGTCACCTAAAGATGTTGGGAGACCTGCAATGAACTTTTCTTTCCAAAACTTATTTTGGCAATCTTCTCTAGTGTAAACCCTAGTTAGGAAGGTATCCTTATACCACCTAAAACTGGATAAAGATCTACACTTAAGATTGGATAATAACTCGGCAGACCTATCTTTCCAGGTAGAAGTACTACCCATAAAGTGTCCGCAAATTGAAAAGATTAAGGTGTTGACAGCATCTGGAATGGTTTGGCCGTCATTATCAAAGATTGGATTTCCTTCTGTGTCAGTTTTGATTGCTGTGAACATTTGTTCTTTCTGTATATCAGAGAAAGAATAATCCCACCAGCCTTTTAGTTGGCCTGTGAAACCAGCAACCAAAATATTGCAAATGGCTTCTTCAGAGCATTCATTCGCAGTTTGGTATGCAGTGGCCATCATGGTCATGTGCTGCATTGTTTGGAGAATTTGATACTCCATTTGGCCATCTATGTTCCATTCATAGATGTTGTTAGCATTGAAACTTTTGAGAGTAGAAGTTTTTTCTTCAAGGAGCAAATCCGGAGGGGTTGCTCTGGGATAATACAGTTTTGTTGGTTTTTTCCAGGGTTGGGTATATACTGGATTCATATTGATCAAAGGTCTATTGATCAAAGGTTTATCTACTGGGTTGGATTTAGAAGTACTGGCCACAGATTCCGTTTCTGAACCGTCTTCGTTTAGGACATTTATGGTTGGATCTTTGTCTGTTGGATCTTTGGTAATTCCCTTACCTCTTAATAAGGGTGGACCTTCTTGAGTGCTACTTGGGGACTCTGGAACACTTAATTGTTTTATTTTTTGTATTAACTCTTGTTTTTCCCTTTTTATGTCTGGGTAAAGAAGGAGTTGTAAATTCTCTTTGACCTTCTTATTGACCTTGAAAGGTTTAAACAAGGGTTTTTCTAAGGGAATCTCTTTCTTAATTCCCGAAGTAGATGCATCAGTGGATACATCTCTTTTGATAATGTGTTCCCCTAACACTTGTAGGTATTTGTTGGTATAGTTTGCTTGCTCCATTAACTTGTTAATGTCATAAGCCGAAATATCTTCACCGTATTTTTGTTTTTGAAAGGAGAAGCCATTATGGGTTTGCTGGTGTTAGGATCTTTAACACCTGGGAGTTGGTAAGAGTGATTTGGTGGTAACTCTGTTTTGACTAACTCACCGTTTTTCAAATGCCATACTGTAATGACATTAGTGGTTTTATCAACATCTATCTTTGTTTTCCAAGGATAGTTAATTTGATATTTGACTGCGTAAGCATGAAACCAGTCAAAAAATAAAACATTTGTCTTAACATTGTTAAGAAATTGGTAATATTCTTCTTGAATATTATTTCTGATTGTTCCCTTATATTCTTGTAAGAACCATTCTCTTTGAGGTTTCCATTCCTCGGAGTAAAAGTCCTTTCTAAGGGATTCCTTATCAATAATGGGCTTACAAATCATTATAAGATTCATTAAGGGAGGAAAAGGTTGGAGACTGAATTGATCGTTGATCATCTTCTGTCTGATAAATTGGTCTAGGGATAGTAGATGATGTATCTAATCCCTGAAGATTAATATTCGGAATTTGAGATGTGGTTGAGAAAGATTGTCTTGAAGGGACAGTCCTAAAGGCTTCTGATCTAAGACTAGAGGATCTGATAGAACTGAAAGAATTTCTTCTCTCGAAAATTAATTCAACTTGTCCTGATTGATTCTGGACAATATTGCTGAAATTGGCAGTTTCCCTTGGCAAAGCAGGTACTGCTTTATCCAAAATCCATCTTTCTGGTAGATTTACATCTTTCCAGTGGATTGTCTTAGGGACAATAACATTTGCTTTAGTAACATCAGTAAGAAACAAAGTTGTCTCTCCCGATGTTCTAGTTTTAAGGACTTTAGAATTACAAGAATTCATAACCTTGTATTGAATCCTGTAAAGCAAAGCTGCTGGGATAGATCCAGGCTTCATGTCTAAGCCACAGATCTTAATATTTAAAAACAAAGAGTCTAATATATTATTGTCCTGTAGACTCAATGTCCTATTTGGGTAACAATTGAAGTAAATCGGACCTTGACTTAGGCCAGTTTCTATTGTGCCTAATAACGAATCCTCAAATTTGTTATGCCTAATGTCTCTTAAGCACATTAAGATTGATGCATTTAATCCTTCGCGGATTAAAGGTTTAACAGCTACTTGTACACATCCTATGTGCAAGTATCTGTATTTTTGTTTATGATTTTTGATTGTATCCATTGAGAGAAGATGAAATTCCTCACTCTCTGGATTGATAGGAATATTTTTCTCTACCGTTTTGATAACATAATCAGAGGTAGCAAAAAATCTACCTTCTGGCTTGTATAATTCTTTTGTGGGTATCTTTGGGAATTACCCAATTATCAATATCTTGATTGATATTTTCAAAGCAGATTTCCTCTTGGAAAATACTGCTTGGATTGGTAGGAATATCAGATTCCTGAAGAGATGAAGAAGAAGGTTGGGAAGAGCGGAAAGAAAGCCTTGAAAGGGAGCGAGATAACATAGATTCAATTTACTGATATCATTGCCTTCCTTTGGTTCCATAAAAACAGTAGATATAGATCTAAGCCTTACTTTGCTGAATATTTTTTTTTTATTAAAATATTAAAATTAGCAACTTTACAAAGATTTACAAAATCATTAGATCTTATTATACTTAAACATAGCTGTACCTTACCTTTTGAAAAAGGGTTTACTTAAATAACCAAAAGCTACCTCAAAGTAGACTTACTGCTACTCGTTATCTATACTTTGATTTATCTTGCTTCAAGCATCGGCAAATTAGACTGACTGCCTCTATCCACACGAGGTCTTACTGCTACAGCTTTAACAAGACATACCAATGTATAAACACGGAGGTCCTTACCAGTTAAAAGGTACTCAAACCATTTAAGCATAATAATTTCTTCCGAAAAAACTCTTTTTTTTTTTTTTTTTTTTTTTTTTTACTCAGCAAGGTACGGATCTTAGATCCATACTATAGTTCCTACTTCCCCATCGGGCTCTGATACCAGAGGGATATGACGGGGTTACAGGAAGGGAAAGGGGGAAGAGAGCAGGATGATGAGAAGTAGGATTAACAGAGATGATTTACATATAATAGAACAACAAAATAATTAAAATATGGAAATTAAAACATGTAAACAGTAAAAACAAGTACTGTAGAGATTAAAACAGAAAATATAAAAGCATAAACCCAGAAAGGCGGTGAACCGACCAAGATCTGGAAAATAAAAGAAACCGGAGCGGAGGCAGAGCCTCACCAGGACCGGTGGAGGGAGAAGAGATACTTTAAACCATAAGTTTTATTGAATGAAAAAGATTGAACACTACAAGATTGAAAACAAAAAGATTGATCCGAAAGAGGAAGGTAGAATATCTGAGGAACTCTTACTGTGGAGTACTCAGAGCTTCTATCTCTAAAAACTCTCTCTAAAACTTCGGATGCTAAACAACTGAGCCTGGCATCCTATTTATAGAAGATTACAAAGTTACTATTACAACAGTACAGGTAACAGAAA
Source organism: Echinosophora koreensis (assembly GCA_035048595.1). Classification (NCBI taxonomy): domain Eukaryota; kingdom Viridiplantae; phylum Streptophyta; class Magnoliopsida; order Fabales; family Fabaceae; genus Echinosophora; species Echinosophora koreensis. The sequence continues at coordinate 20,685 of JAPCYP010000094.1, forward strand.
CCTAAACTATTGCAACTATTGATGAACAGTACCGGTAACTTGACTGGAACTGCGACTGTCGGCAAAGAACAGTGCCGGTATCATACAGAGCCGGTATCATGACTGGGACTGTAGCTGTCGGCAAACTGTTTTGATTGACTAGTGACTGGAACTTTATTCATCGTCACTCAGATTGACTGTGAGGTCGATTCCATAACAATCATCTCCATTCTGATAGAATGGGTCGGAGCATTGACTTAAGTCTTCTTGATCTTCCTCATCGGACTGGGGAAGCTTTTGTTTGGAAGACTTTGTTGTTTTTGATTCTGAAGGAAGCTCTTCTTTAGCCAACCTCAAAATAGCCTCCATATTGTTAAGGAAACTTTCTTTTGACTTGGTGCTTGCCAGAACTGAAATAATCTGGGAGCGCTGATTGAGAAACTCGCAGGTTTCTGGGTTCGCTGCCTTCATCCATTTTGGATTCTGCTGGAACCATAATTTGACATTGTCACTGGTGGCCGCTGCATAGTTGAACTGTGCCCACCATTTGACATAGGTTGATCTTTGCAAAATTGGCAAAATACCAGGATAATGCTCTTGCTTCTGATACTTATATTGCCAACTGAAAACCCAAGATAGGGAAAATTTTGAGAAAAACACCAGATTGATTGGAAATGGGCTTTCCTTAATATCAAAGTATTTTTCAAAAGTTTGATATCCTTCTAGAAGATCTGGTGGAAGGATTTGTTTGATTGGACCAAAAATTCTCCACCAATGGATAAACCACTGGGGAAATTTGTAATTTACATTCTTCTTGAAATAAATCAACCAAGAATGTTTATTTTGAATATTTTGGTACCAGAAAACATTGTACCAAGCTGTTTGGTAATCCCAGTAATTAAAACCAATGGGATCAAAAGTTTGAGAAAATTTTTTGGAAACATTCAAGTTCTTTCCAAATTGCTCAGGTGTTAAAACCTTTAAAATCTGGAAAGTTGAATGAGTGTATGTTGATTGATCCTTGGGATCTCGATAATGTTTAATCGAGACTGAATCGGTGTCAATCAATATAAACTCATAAAAGTTTCTGTTTTTGTTTGATTGTGTTTGCTGAAAATGGCAACCATTTTGAAAGATTTTGGCGGGAACTTTGTTAGGGTTATTATCCCAAAATCCTGGTTCCATTTGCACAACAAATTGGTATTGATTTTTGGCAACATATTGAGTTGCAAGGGTTTGAGTTTGAGTGTTGTCTTTTGTTGATAATCTTGTATCAGGTTTGACAACATTTAGGGGAGTAGCTGTTTGAGCTAACTCTTGGATTAAGGTTTTAAGTAGGGGTGGAGAGTCGGGTTCATTCTCCACTCTGTCTCCCCATGTTCCCTTAGGGAGTTTGGTTAGGCCTTGATCTTGAAAGGCTAACAAAGATTGGATTGGAATGCCATAGTCTGATTTAGACTGTTTGGCGGCTTGCTGAGTCGATGACTCTGCTTTGATTGTTGGCTTCTGGGGGGATGTCCCCAGTTTGATTGCTTTCTGGGTTAATGACCCAGACTGGGTCGAAGACCCTGATTCTTTGGACGCAACTTGGCGCTGTTGAAGTCCGGAAAGGACTAATTTACCTTTTCCCTTCCCCTTCACAGAGGAAGTTGATGTTCTTGGCATTTCTGCCACTCTCACACTTTTATTTACCCTGCAAATATTCACGAGTAAGGAAGTCAGGGAGAGAGTTTGAAGAGCCCTTGATAAATTCAATTTGAAAATCAAAAGCGCTTAAGATAGCTTGCCATCTAGCAAAAATTTGTTTTGAAGCTAAATTTTTAACATCTTTTTGCAAAATGTCTTTAGCTGATTTACAATCTACTCTAACCAAAAACTTTTGATTAAGTAAATCAGATTGAAATTTTGAAATGCACAAAACAATTGCTAAAATTTCTTTTTTAACAGTTGAATAATTTTGTTGTGCAGAATTCCAATGTTTAGAAGTATATGCAATGATATGATCTTTATTTGAAATTCTTTGTTTTAAAATGCCGCCATAGCCAATGTCAGAAGCATCGGTCTCGACAATTTTAAAAGCAGTTGGATTTGGAAGATAAAGACATGGAAGATTCTTTATCTGAGATTTTATGATTTGGACAACTTTGGTGTGTTCATCCGTCCAAGGAGGAGGTTCCTTCCTAAGACGATTGTGTAAAGGTTTGATAATATTGCTGAGATTAGGAACAAAGTCAGCAACATAATTGAGACAACCCAAAAACCTTTGGAGCTGGGTTTTGTCTATAATTTGATCAGGGAACTTATCTGCAAAATCTATTGCTCGATTGATTGGAATGATAGTTCCTTGGTGAATATTATGACCAAGAAATCTGATCTTTGTTTGAAAAAGAGAAACTTTGGTTTTAGACACTGCTAAACCATTTCTCTTAATTACACCAATAAAGATCTTGACATGTTTGAAGTGTTGATCAATAGATTGGGAAAAGATTAACACATCATCAATGTAGACAAGTGTAAAATCTGAATAAGGATTAAAAATCTCATTCATAATTCTCTGGAATTCTGAAGGAGCATTCTTGAGTCCAAAGGGCATTACATTCCATTCATAATGCCCGAAAGGAACAGTGAACGCTGTTTTGTAACGGTCACTTTCTTTGACTTCTATCTGGTAATAACCAGATTTCATATCAAATTTTGAAAAGATTTTAGCCGAGTTTAGACGGCTAAGCAAATCCTTTTTATTAGGAATTGGATACCTGATCCACCTAAGAGCTTGATTTAAAGGTTTGTAATTGATAACTAAGCGGGGCGTTCCTCGCTCAATTTCTGCTTGCTTATTGACATAGAAAGCTGAACATGACCAGGGAGATTTGCTTTCCCTAATCAAACCCTTTTCTACAAAATCATTAATCTCCTTCTGGCAATACCTAAGAAGTTCATGATTCATTTGGATTGGTCTAGACTTAGTAGGGATTTGCCTTTCATTAAAATCTTGTTCATAAGGCAAGTCTACAACGTATTTCTTTCTATTCCAAAATGCTGTGGGCAAATCAGAACAGATAGTTTTTTGGATTTCATCAAAAAGGATCTGAGTCCTGTTTTTGATATTTGGCTGTTGTAATTGTAACTCAATATTTTTAAAAGAAATTTCTTCTTTCAAAAAATTGATTTGATTAATTTTGTAATCGAGAAAATTCAAATCTCGAATGATTGGTTCTCTGATAAAGGGAAAAATAATGTTTTTTCCCAGATGTTGCGTTATAATTCCATTGTCAGAAATGGAAATGGGGAAAAGTGATCTTATGAACGGTGTTCCAAGAATCACTTCATTTTTGAGATTTTTGACTAATAGAAAAGGAGTCTCGACCTGAAGACCTTGGTTTTCTATTAGGGCTTTTGACAGCTTGTAATTGATTCTAAGTTTAGAACCATTAGCTGCTCTTAACTTCTCAGAAGTTTTTTCGAAATATTTAGTAGGGACTAATCCTTCCTGAATACAGTTTGAATCAGCTCCTGTATCGAAGAGTGCTGTTGAATCAAGAACAAAATTCCCGATAATGATCTTGATTTTAATATGGAATTTTTGAATTCTTAATTGATTGATTAAATTTAAGAATGTTTGATCTTGTTCTAGATTTTTATCTTCTTGATTTTTAGTAGGAATATCCTGTTCACTATCTTTGATGACGCTTGATTCAGGTTTATCTTCCGAATCAGAATCATCAGTTTGGGCTTCTGCTAATTGTGACAGAATTAATTTATGAACAGATTGTTCCTGTTTGATCTCTTTAACTTCCTGTTTCAAATTCTTAATCTCTTGCTGGAGATCTTGAATTGTCACAGGTTTCGTTTGTTGAGTAGCTTCAAGTCTTTTAAGGATCTGTCTAAAGTCAAAATGATCTTTAACAATAACTTTTCCTTTGTTTTTGAAATCCTTTTCCGTTGAGGACTCCATAGAAGACTTAAGCTTATCCAGATATCTGCGCCTTTCATCTGGATCAGATATTGAATTAATAACCTCAAAAAGGAGATCTTGCTCCTTAGTTAAGACATTAATTTCATGAGATGAATCGGAACTAGGGCTTCCAATATCATCATGTTGAATATGATTGAGATCTTCAGAAAAATCACCATCTGACTCACTTGAAGAATCTGATTGGATCAAAAGATTATTTAGTTGTTCTTCAACTGATGGTTCAAGATTTAATTCTTTGATCTTTTTCTTTAGCCTACAGTATCTACTGATATGGCCCTGTTTACCGCAGTTGTAGCATGTAACCGCTTTTTTGGGAAACCTAGTACTAGTTTCTTGTTTGGGTTTGAATTCTGGCTGGAATTCAGGTTTTGGTTTGCTAAACCGTTTGTGTTTCTTCCACTTAGTGTATTTGGTATACTTAGGTTTATGCGGTTTTTCTTTATACTTCTTGGAAGATTTTGATTTATCTTTTGGGCAAGGGGGTATCCCAAATTGCTCGCAGAAAGATCCTAAATCTTTCTTTGCTGCTTTCTCTTTTTTGAATTGATCTCTGACTTTGTCTTCCTTACAAAGTCTTGCCCCTATTTTCTGGGTTGCTGCAATGAGTTGACCATAACTCAATTGCTCATATGGAATATTTCCATCTGGAGATTGGGCTATAAGCTCATCTTTTACAAGGTCACCTAAAGATGTTGGGAGACCTGCAATGAACTTTTCTTTCCAAAACTTATTTTGGCAATCTTCTCTAGTGTAAACCCTAGTTAGGAAGGTATCCTTATACCACCTAAAACTGGATAAAGATCTACACTTAAGATTGGATAATAACTCGGCAGACCTATCTTTCCAGGTAGAAGTACTACCCATAAAGTGTCCGCAAATTGAAAAGATTAAGGTGTTGACAGCATCTGGGATGGTTTGGCCGTCATTATCAAAGATTGGATTTCCTTCTGTGTCAGTTTTGATTGCTGTGAACATTTGTTCTTTCTGTATATCAGAGAAAGAATAATCCCACCAGCCTTTTAGTTGGCCTGTGAAACCAGCAACCAAAATATTGCAAATGGCTTCTTCAGAGCATTCATTCGCAGTTTGGTATGCAGTGGCCATCATGGTCATGTGCTGCATTGTTTGGAGAATTTGATACTCCATTTGGCCATCTATGTTCCATTCATAGATGTTGTTAGCATTGAAACTTTTGAGAGTAGAAGTTTTTTCTTCAAGGAGCAAATCCGGAGGGGTTGCTCTGGGATAATACAGTTTTGTTGGTTTTTTCCAGGGTTGGGTATATACTGGATTCATATTGATCAAAGGTCTATTGATCAAAGGCTTATCTACTGGGTTGGATTTAGAAGTACTGGCCACAGATTCCGTTTCTGAACCGTCTTCGTTTAGGACATTTATGGTTGGATCTTTGTCTGTTGGATCTTTGGTAATTCCCTTACCTCTTAATAAGGGTGGACCTTCTTGAGTGCTACTTGGGGACTCTGGAACACTTAATTGTTTTATTTTTTGTATTAACTCTTGTTTTTCCCCTTTTATGTCTGGGTAAAGAAGGAGTTGTAAATTCTCTTTGACCTTCTTATTGACCTTGAAAGGTTTAAACAAGGGTTTTTCTAAGGGAATCTCTTTCTTAATTCCCGAAGTAGATGCATCAGTGGATACATCTCTTTTGATAATGTGTTCCCCTAACACTTGTAGGTATTTGTTGGTATAGTTTGCTTGCTCCATTAACTTGTTAATATCATAAGCCGAAATATCTTCAGCCGTATTTTTGTTTTTGAAAGGAGAAGCCATTATGGGTTTGCTGGTGTTAGGATCTTTAACACCTGGGAGTTGGTAAGAGTGATTTGGTGGTAACTCTGTTTTGACTAACTCACCGTTTTTCAAATGCCATACTGTAATGACATTAGTGGTTTTATCAACATCTATCTTTGTTTTCCAAGGATAGTTAATTTGATATTTGACTGCGTAAGCATGAAACCAGTCAAAAAATAAAACATTTGTCTTAACATTGTTAAGAAATTGGTAATATTCTTCTTGAATATTATTTCTGATTGTTCCCTTATATTCTTGTAAGAACCATTCTCTTTGAGGTTTCCATTCCTCGGAGTAAAAGTCCTTTCTAAGGGATTCCTTATCAATAATGGGCTTACAAATCATTATAAGATTCATTAAGGGAGGAAAAGGTTGGAGACTGAATTGATCGTTGATCATCTTCTGTCTGATAAATTTGTCTTAACATTCGCATTTTTTTTTTTTTTTTTTACTCAGCAAGGTACGGATCGTAGATCCATACAACAGTTCCTACTTCCCCATCGGGCTCTGATACCAGAGGGATGACGAGGTTACAGGAAGGGAAAGGGGGAAGAGAGCAGGATGATGAGAAGTAGGATTAACAGAGATGATTTACATATAATAGAACAGCAAAATAATTAAAATATGGAAATTAAAACATGTAAACAGTAAAAACAAGTACTGTAGAGATTAAAACAGAAAATACAAAAGCATGAACCCAGAAAGGCGGTGAACCGACCAAGATCTGGAAAATAAAAGAAACCGGAGCGGAGGCAGAGCCTCACCAGGACCGGTGGAGGGAGAAGAGATACTTTAAACCATAAGTTTTATTGAATGAAAAAGATTGAACACTACAAGATTGAAAACAAAAAGATTGATCCGAAAGAGGAAGGTAGAATATCTGAGGAACTCTTACTGTGGAGTACTCAGAGCTTCTATCTCTAAAAACTCTCTCTAAAACTTCGGATGCTAAACAACTGAGCCTGGCATCCTATTTATAGAAGATTACAAAGTTACTATTACAACAGTACAGGTAACAGAAACCTAAACTATTGCAACTATTGATGAACAGTACCGGTAACTTGACTGGAACTGCGACTGTCGGCAAAGAACAGTGCCGGTATCATACAGAGCCGGTATCATGACTGGGACTGTAGCTGTCGGCAAACTGTTTTGATTGACTAGTGACTGGAACTTTATTCATCGTCACTCAGATTGACTGTGAGGTCGATTCCATAGCAATCATCTCCATTTTAGAGAGAGTTTTTAGAGATAGAAGCTCTGAGTACTCCACAGTAAGAGTTCCTCAGATATTCTACCTTCCTCTTTCGGATCAATCTTTTTGTTTTCAATCTTGTAGTGTTCAATCTTTTTCATTCAATAAAACTTATGGTTTAAAGTATCTCTTCTCCCTCCACCGGTCCTGGTGAGGCTCTGCCTCCGCTCCGGTTTCTTTTATTTTCCAGATCTTGGTCGGTTCACCGCCTTTCTGGGTTCATGCTTTTATATTTTCTGTTTTAATCTCTACAGTACTTGTTTTTACTGTTTACATGTTTTAATTTCCATATTTTAATTATTTTGCTGTTCTATTATATGTAAATCATCTCTGTTAATCCTACTTCTCATCATCCTGCTCTCTTCCCCCTTTCCCTTCCTGTAACCTCGTCATCCCTCTGGTATCAGAGCCCGATGGGGAAGTAGGAACTGTTGTATGGATCTACGATCCGTACCTTGCTGAGTAAAAAAAAAAAAAAAAAAAAAAAAAAAAAAGAGTTTTTTCGGAAGAAATTATTATGCTTCAATGGTTTGAGTACCTTTTAACTGGTAAGGACCTCCGTGTTTATACATTGGTATGTCTTGTCAAAGCTGTAGCAGTAAGACCTCGTGTGGATAGAGGCAGTCAGTCTAATTTGCCGATGCTTGAAGCAAGATAAATCAAAGTATAGATAACGAGTAGCAGTAAGTCTACTTTGAGGTAGCTTTTGGTTATTTAAGTAAACCCTTTTTCAAAAGGTAAGGTACAGCTATGTTTAAGTATAATAAGATCTAATGATTTTGTGAATCTTTGTAAAGTCGCTAATTTTAATATTTTAATAAAAAATATTCAGCAAAGTAAGGCTTAGATCTATATCTACTGTTTTTATGGAACCAAAGGAAGGCAATGATATCAGTAAATTAAATCTATGTTATCTCGCTCCCTTTCAAGGCTTTCTTTCCGCTCTTCCCAACCTTCTTCTTCATCTCTTCAGGAATCTGATATTCCTACCAATCCAAGCAGTATTTTCCAAGAGGAAATCTGCTTTGAAAATATCAATCAAGATATTGATAATTGGGTAATCCCAAAGATACCCACAAAAGAATTATACAAGCCAGAAGGTAGATTTTTTGCTACCTCTGATTATGTTATCAAAACGGTAGAGAAAAATATTCCTATCAATCCGGAGAGTGAGGAATTTCATCTTCTCTCAATGGATACAATCAAAAATCATAAACAAAAATACAGATACTTGCACATAGGATGTGTACAAGTAGCTGTTAAACCTTTAATCCGCGAAGGATTAAATGCATCAATCTTAATGTGCTTAAGAGACATTAGGCATAACAAATTTGAGGATTCGTTATTAGGCACAATAGAAACTGGCCTAAGTCAAGGTCCGATTTACTTCAATTGTTACCCAAATAGGACATTGAGTCTACAGGACAATAATATATTAGACTCTTTGTTTTTAAATATTAAGATCTGTGGCTTAGACATGAAGCCTGGATCTATCCCAGCAGCTTTGCTTTACAGGATTCAATACAAGGTTATGAATTCTTGTAATTCTAAAGTCCTTAAAACTAGAACATCGGGAGAGACAACTTTGTTTCTTACTGATGTTACTAAAGCAAATGTTATTGTCCCTAAGACAATCCACTGGAAAGATGTAAATCTACCAGAAAGATGGATTTTGGATAAAGCAGTACCTGCTTTGCCAAGGGAAACTGCCAATTTCAGCAATATTGTCCAGAATCAATCAGGACAAGTTGAATTAATTTTCGAGAGAAGAAATTCTTTCAGTTCTATCAGATCCTCTAGTCTTAGATCAGAAGCCTTTAGGACTGTCCCTTCAAGACAATCTTTCTCAACCACATCTCAAATTCCGAATATTAATCTTCAGGGATTAGATACATCATCTACTATCCCTAGACCAATTTATCAGACAGAAGATGATCAACGATCAATTCAGTCTCCAACCTTTTCCTCCCTTAATGAATCTTATAATGATTTGTAAGCCCATTATTGATAAGGAATCCCTTAGAAAGGACTTTTACTCCGAGGAATGGAAACCTCAAAGAGAATGGTTCTTACAAGAATATAAGGGAACAATCAGAAATAATATTCAAGAAGAATATTACCAATTTCTTAACAATGTTAAGACAAATGTTTTATTTTTTGACTGGTTTCATGCTTACGCAGTCAAATATCAAATTAACTATCCTTGGAAAACAAAGATAGATGTTGATAAAACCACTAATGTCATTACAGTATGGCATTTGAAAAACGGTGAGTTAGTCAAAACAGAGTTACCACCAAATCACTCTTACCAACTCCCAGGTGTTAAAGATCCTAACACCAGCAAACCCATAATGGCTTCTCCTTTCAAAAACAAAAATACGGCTGAAGATATTTCGGCTTATGATATTAACAAGTTAATGGAGCAAGCAAACTATACCAACAAATACCTACAAGTGTTAGGGGAACACATTATCAAAAGAGATGTATCCACTGATGCATCTACTTCGGGAATTAAGAAAGAGATTCCCTTAGAAAAACCCTTGTTTAAACCTTTCAAGGTCAATAAGAAGGTCAAAGAGAATTTACAACTCCTTCTTTACCCAGACATAAAAAGGGAAAAACAAGAGTTAATACAAAAAATAAAACAATTAAGTGTTCCAGAGTCCCCAAGTAGCACTCAAGAAGGTCCACCCTTATTAAGAGGTAAGGGAATTACCAAAGATCCAACAGACAAAGATCCAACCATAAATGTCCTAAACGAAGACGGTTCAGAAACGGAATCTGTGGCCAGTACTTCTAAATCCAACCCAGTAGATAAGCCTTTGATCAATAGACCTTTGATCAATATGAATCCAGTATATACCCAACCCTGGAAAAAACCAACAAAACTGTATTATCCCAGAGCAACCCCTCCGGATTTGCTCCTTGAAGAAAAAACTTCTACTCTCAAAAGTTTCAATGCTAACAACATCTATGAATGGAACATAGATGGCCAAATGGAGTATCAAATTCTCCAAACAATGCAGCACATGACCATGATGGCCACTGCATACCAAACTGCGAATGAATGCTCTGAAGAAGCCATTTGCAATATTTTGGTTGCTGGTTTCACAGGCCAACTAAAAGGCTGGTGGGATTATTCTTTCTCTGATATACAGAAAGAACAAATGTTCACAGCAATCAAAACTGACACAGAAGGAAATCCAATCTTTGATAATGACGGCCAAACCATTCCAGATGCTGTCAACACCTTAATCTTTTCAATTTGCGGACACTTTATGGGTAGTACTTCTACCTGGAAAGATAGGTCTGCCGAGTTATTATCCAATCTTAAGTGTAGATCTTTATCCAGTTTTAGGTGGTATAAGGATACCTTCCTAACTAGGGTTTACACTAGAGAAGATTGCCAAAATAAGTTTTGGAAAGAAAAGTTCATTGCAGGTCTCCCAACATCTTTAGGTGACCTTGTAAAAGATGAGCTTATAGCCCAATCTCCAGATGGAAATATTCCATATGAGCAATTGAGTTATGGTCAACTCATTGCAGCAACCCAGAAAATAGGGGCAAGACTTTGTAAGGAAGACAAAGTCAGAGATCAATTCAAAAAAGAGAAAGCAGCAAAGAAAGATTTAGGATCTTTCTGCGAGCAATTTGGGATACCCCCTTGCCCAAAAGATAAATCAAAATCTTCCAAGAAGTATAAAGAAAAACCGCATAAACCTAAGTATACCAAATACACTAAGTGGAAGAAACATAAACGGTTTAGCAAACCAAAACCTGAATTCCAGCCAGAATTCAAACCCAAACAAGAAACTAGTACTAGGTTTCCCAAAAAAGCGGTTACATGCTACAACTGCGGTAAACAGGGCCATATCAGTAGATACTGTAGGCTAAAGAAAAAGATCAAAGAATTAAATCTTGAACCATCAGTTGAAGAACAACTAAATAATCTTTTGATCCAATCAGATTCTTCAAGTGAGTCAGATGGTGATTTTTCTGAAGATCTCAATCATATTCAACATGATGATATTGGAAGCCCTAGTTCCGATTCATCTCATGAAATTAATGTCTTAACTAAGGAGCAAGATCTCCTTTTTGAGGTTATTAATTCAATATCTGATCCAGATGAAAGGCGCAGATATCTGGATAAGCTTAAGTCTTCTATGGAGTCCTCAACGGAAAAGGATTTCAAAAACAAAGGAAAAGTTATTGTTAAAGATCATTTTGACTTTAGACAGATCCTTAAAAGACTTGAAGCTACTCAACAAACGAAACCTGTGACAATTCAAGATCTCCAGCAAGAGATTAAGAATTTGAAACAGGAAGTTAAAGAGATCAAACAGGAACAATCTGTTCATAAATTAATTCTGTCACAATTAGCAGAAGCCCAAACTGATGATTCTGATTCGGAAGATAAACCTGAATCCAGCGTCATCAAAGATAGTGAACAGGATATTCCTACTAAAAATCAAGAAGATAAAAATCTAGAACAAGATCAAACATTCTTAAATTTAATCAATCAATTAAGAATTCAAAAATTCCATATTAAAATCAAGATCATTATCGGGAATTTTGTTCTTGATTCAACAGCACTCTTCGATACAGGAGCTGATTCAAACTGTATTCAGGAAGGATTAGTCCCTACTAAATATTTCGAAAAAACTTCTGAGAAGTTAAGAGCAGCTAATGGTTCTAAACTTAGAATCAATTACAAGCTGTCAAAAGCCCTAATAGAAAACCAAGGTCTTCAGGTCGAGACTCCTTTTCTATTAGTCAAAAATCTCAAAAATGAAGTGATTCTTGGAACACCGTTCATAAGATCACTTTTCCCCATTTCCATTTCTGACAATGGAATTATAACGCAACATCTGGGAAAAAACATTATTTTTCCCTTTATCAGGGAACCAATCATTCGAGATTTGAATTTTCTCGATTACAAAATTAATCAAATCAATTTTTTGAAAGAAGAAATTTCTTTTAAAAATATTGAGTTACAATTACAACAGCCAAATATCAAAAACAGGACTCAGATCCTTTTTGATGAAATCCAAAAAACTATCTGTTCTGATTTGCCCACAGCATTTTGGAATAGAAAGAAATACGTTGTAGACTTGCCCTATGAACAAGATTTTAATGAAAGGCAAATCCCTACTAAGTCTAGACCAATCCAAATGAATCATGAACTTCTTAGGTATTGCCAGAAGGAGATTAATGATTTTGTAGAAAAGGGTTTGATTAGGGAAAGCAAATCTCCCTGGTCATGTTCAGCTTTCTATGTCAATAAGCAAGCAGAAATTGAGCGAGGAACGCCCCGCTTAGTTATCAATTACAAACCTTTAAATCAAGCTCTTAGGTGGATCAGGTATCCAATTCCTAATAAAAAGGATTTGCTCAGCCGTCTAAACTCGGCTAAAATCTTTTCAAAATTTGATATGAAATCTGGTTATTACCAGATAGAAGTCAAAGAAAGTGACCGTTACAAAACAGCGTTCACTGTTCCTTTCGGGCATTATGAATGGAATGTAATGCCCTTTGGACTCAAGAATGCTCCTTCAGAATTCCAGAGAATTATGAATGAGATTTTTAATCCTTATTCAGATTTTACACTTGTCTACATTGATGATGTGTTAATCTTTTCCCAATCTATTGATCAACACTTCAAACATGTCAAGATCTTTATTGGTGTAATTAAGAGAAATGGCTTAGCAGTGTCTAAAACCAAAGTTTCTCTTTTTCAAACAAAGATCAGATTTCTTGGTCATAATATTCACCAAGGAACTATCATTCCAATCAATCGAGCAATAGATTTTGCAGATAAGTTCCCTGATCAAATTATAGACAAAACCCAGCTCCAAAGGTTTTTGGGTTGTCTCAATTATGTTGCTGACTTTGTTCCTAATCTCAGCAATATTATCAAACCTTTACACAATCGTCTTAGGAAGGAACCTCCTCCTTGGACGGATGAACACACCAAAGTTGTCCAAATCATAAAATCTCAGATAAAGAATCTTCCATGTCTTTATCTTCCAAATCCAACTGCTTTTAAAATTGTCGAGACCGATGCTTCTGACATTGGCTATGGCGGCATTTTAAAACAAAGAATTTCAAATAAAGATCATATCATTGCATATACTTCTAAACATTGGAATTCTGCACAACAAAATTATTCAACTGTTAAAAAAGAAATTTTAGCAATTGTTTTGTGCATTTCAAAATTTCAATCTGATTTACTTAATCAAAAGTTTTTGGTTAGAGTAGATTGTAAATCAGCTAAAGACATTTTGCAAAAAGATGTTAAAAATTTAGCTTCAAAACAAATTTTTGCTAGATGGCAAGCTATCTTAAGCGCTTTTGATTTTCAAATTGAATTTATCAAGGGCTCTTCAAACTCTCTCCATCCCTCTGGTATCAGAGCCCGATGGGGAAGTAGGAACTGTTGTATGGATCTACGATCCGTACCTTGCTGAGTAAAAAAAAAAAAAAAAAAAAAAAAAAAAAAAAAAAAAGAGTTTTTTTCGGAAGAAATTATTATGCTTCAATGGTTTGAGTACCTTTTAACTGGTAAGGACCTCCGTGTTTATACATTGGTATGTCTTGTCAAAGCTGTAGCAGTAAGACCTCGTGTGGATAGAGGCAGTCAGTCTAATTTGCCGATGCTTGAAGCAAGATAAATCAAAGTATAGATAACGAGTAGCAGTAAGTCTACTTTGAGGTAGCTTTTGGTTATTTAAGTAAACCCTTTTTCAAAAGGTAAGGTACAGCTATGTTTAAGTATAATAAGATCTAATGATTTTGTGAATCTTTGTAAAGTCGCTAATTTTAATATTTTAATAAAAAATATTCAGCAAAGTAAGGCTTAGATCTATATCTACTGTTTTTATGGAACCAAAGGAAGGCAATGATATCAGTAAATTAAATCTATGTTATCTCGCTCCCTTTCAAGTATATATATATATATATATATAATTTGAAGAAAGAAACCTCCAGGGCAATAAAAGTCGTGGCGAATTAAGGAATAATAGTAGTGTAAACAAATAATACTTCTAGAAAAAACAAATAATAGTATTTTTTTTTTTTTTAAAAAGAACTCTACAATTATCAGAGTCTCATCTTGTGTAAAGAATGGACAGGTAGTTATTATGGGGAGCGGATAATGCGCAAGAGAAGTTATTGTGGTAGACGTGGGAATGATATATTCCCAGCCAATTCGGTGGGAAATAAAATCCACCTAAACATGGGTATATCATTTAGCCGGGAATGAATTATACCTGGGAATTTTTTTCTTAACTTGTAACAAACACAGCACAGTAATATTCCCATCCCCTGATTCCCAGGAATGATGGTGTATGACCGTATGACCCAAAACAAACGCCAGTTTTCCAATAAAAATTTTTATTTTATGGTTTCTTAACTAATGCCCTTATGACACTCGTTAGCAGGACCCTTTAAAAATTTAGGCAAAATACATTGGTTCTATAAGTTTTATTTTTTTTCAAATTGGTCCTACACGTTACGTTACGTTTCCACATTAGTCATTTCCATCAATTTCGACCTAACGCAGTTAGATCAAAATCCACGTGTCAGACATACGTGATAGTCATGTCAGGTCAAAACTGACGGCGTTAGATCAAAATTGATGAAAATGACTAATGTGGAAATGGAACGTAACATGTAGGATCAATTTGAAAAAAAAATAAAACTTATAAGACCAATGTGAAAAAAAAAAAAACATATAGGACCAATTTACCTATTTTTCCAAAAATTTACCTAGTTTTCCCCTCACAACAACTAATATTAAATTAAACTTCATCTTTCCGTCAAAGAAAAAATTTTAAACCTCGTCTTAAAATTCATTTAGCATTATCTTCTTCTTCTTCTATTTTTTTTAAAAGCCATTTGGCATTATCTAACCTAGGAAAACACGGTGAGATGGGATGGGATGCATCTGGCCAAATTCCCAATAACTCTTTTGTTTCAATAATGAAACAAATCACTGTATTCATCCAAGCCAGTCCGAGCTAGGTAACCACATTCATTGTTTTTCCTTTTGACATTTCAACATTCATTCATCAAAAAATGGGTTATTAAGTAGTAACACACCTTTTTTTTTTAATATCTTCTCCAACATACCCTTAATTATTTGATGAATTTCATTTTCATTCACTAAATAAAAGAGTCGGTCCACTTAAAATTTAGAGTAAAGATATTTGGACACACAATTTGGACATTTTATATAGGCACCATAGAGGTTATGAGTGCCTTGAGAGTAATAAAATATATGATAAGATAGAGAGAAGAAAACAATAAATAAGTGAGAATGAGTACTTTTATACAGTGTTTGCCATCATTTTTATGTCCAAATATTGATACTCCGTGGTTTTTAATTGTTAAATTAGAACTAGAAAGAGGGAGGCAGAGAGAAAATAAGAAGCCGAGGAAGCAGGGACATTGCAGAGAAGAGAATTTCATTGAGTCAGATTCCTACCAATCTGGCCCAAAATAGTGGAGCTCCAAGCAAAAGAGCCCGCTTCCCCAGTTAGACCCTATTCTCACGCTCCTTTCTTTCATTCCATTCTAACCCGTATCATATCATCATAGCACAAAACACACACACACTTCATAGTCTTTCTCTTATGCCTACAACCACAGCTACACTAAGCCAACAACAACCTCTTCACTGCACTCTAATCTCCATTGACATTTTATTCCTTCTTCCTCTTGCTATTTGTAGCTGATAAACAACGTGGATATTGGGTGCATTGACTTTGTCACAATTAGATCTATTGGTCCTCTGTTATGCACTTTTGACTTTTGAATCTCCTTGTTTCTCTTGTCAATTGGTTTTTCCATCATTTTGGCATGGCATCATCACAAATGTAAATGAATTGTGACTGTGTTACTCTTGTCATCTCAGCACATAATCTCATATTGAGATTCATATTGAGTATCATCATCACCAATCATCATCTTAAATACCTTGTTCTTTTTTTCTTTGTACATTTTTTCTCAAGCCATTGCAAAAGTTAACATTGGTTATGTTTATTTTTCAAATAGAGAAGTGGAGGGTGATATGAAGTGTTGAATCAATGTTTGCAATATTATTAGAACAACTCTATTATTTATACAACTAGATTTTAAATATGGCATACCTTAATATCTACTCACACTCGTATCAATATATGATATGGGTGTCCAACTAGGGGTATAGAAAAAAATTCCTTATTACAATGGCTGGGAGAAATGTGTCTTCTCTTAAGGTTATTTCTAGAAAGTCATTGATTTTCTTCTTCACAATGACATCGGTTTTGTTTCTAATGTCTTGGTTCTTTGTTTTCCGTTCCACCGGTCGTCCTAGTTTCATTGATCATGACTTGTTACCCAATTCAAAGTCTCAGTTGCAGAACCAAAATGTTGAATCCTCATTAGGGACCCGAGCAATCCTTGTGGATAGTGAAGATGTTGAAGAGGCCGGTGAGACGAAAAAGCCCCATGAAAATGAAAATCATGAAATAAATGATGATGGGAAATGCAGAAAATATGATAAAGTTGTTCTGAAGGTTTTCATGTATGATTTACCTTCAGAGTTCCATTTTGGACTATTGGATTGGAAAGCTAGTGAGAGTAGTGTTTGGCCTGATATTAGAACTAAAATACCTGGTTATCCTGGAGGCTTGAATTTACAACATAGTATAGAGTTTTGGCTCACATTGGATCTTCTTGCTTCAGAAATTATTCATGCCTCAAAGATTAAGACTGCAATCCGGGTTCGAAACTCCAGTGAAGCTGATATTATATTTGTACCATTCTTTTCGTCGCTGAGCTATAACAGATACTCGAAAACTAGACCAAATGAAAAGAACAGGAACAAGATACTGCAAGAGAAGTTAGTGAAGTATGTGACAGCTCAAGAGGAATGGAAGAGATCAGGGGGGGAGGACCATTTGATTTTAGCCCACCATCCCAATAGTATGTTGGATGCAAGAATGAAGTTGTGGCCTGCTACATTCATACTTTCAGACTTTGGGAGATATCCTCCAAACATAGCCAATGTTGAAAAGGATGTAATTGCACCTTATAAACATGTAATCAGCTCATATGTCAATGACACCTCCAACTTCGATAGCCGTCTGGTATTGCTGTACTTTCAAGGAGCAATTTATAGAAAAGACGTATGGTCCTCTTTCTCTTTAATATATTGGTTTTTGTTGCATATTTTAGCTTTTAAGAGAAAGTAATTCAGCATTTACATCCTGAACTCTATTAAGTTAGAAACTAAACCTAGGTCTTTATGTTTTCTATTAGAATGAAACAATGTTGAAGCTGGCATGGGAAGACCTCCATAAGATTAACTGGTAATAGGATCCACATGATAGGAATTATGGATGAGTTATCTTTGATGACTTTGGGTCCCTTCATGAGGTTCTACTGCATTTCTACTGGTGCTTCCTCAAGGCTATTTAGGCATAGTATATTGTATAATGAATGATGCCAGTGAGATATGCTAAACGGGAGTATTTTTGTAGTCTAACATTTCTGACATTGTGAAAGTTCTTGTTACTCTAGGTTGAACACAAAGCTAAATGTGAGAATGTTTATGTTGCATGCTGTTTGTTTCTCCATGCTTTCAACATTTCTGCTAACAATCATATTATTGCTTTAATAAGTCTAGTACAGCAAATGAAACTTTTCCTCAGAATGCTTTTTCATTCTTTGGGATTATTGGTGCCATATTAACTGAATTTCATGTATACATATGGTTTGATGCAATAACAATATACAATAGGCAACACTGGTTACATGCTCATGCTTAGCTTCTTGCTATTTGTACTGAAGATACTAGTAGCCCTTTTAACAACGTTAGACTTATAAGCTATTTTGCCATCATGTTTACCTGGTGAAATTTCCAAGAAAAGAATTGAGTATATTTCATTTTAATACACTTAGTTCTGTTGATATTTAACTTTTCAGTTTTCCCAATTACCCTCATAGTTACTGTGCAAATGAACCATTTCTATTATAAGGATTTTGATTTGTGTTTTAGGATGTTATGTGCTCATGCATGTTATATATAGCTCTGCCTAATCTTATGGCATGTCTATGGTACTTATAATGATTTTAAATTACTATTGCGGTTGTGGTTGTGATTGCTCTGTATTCATGGTTGCAGGCATTGCGGTCATCGCAATGTAGATTGCAATGTGATTTTTTTGTGGCTAAAGTTTTGTTTTTGAATCTATTGCGGCCTAATGCAGCTACAATATAGTCTGATGCGGCTACATGACAATTTAGTTGCAGTGCTTTTATGTTATTTAAAATCATATTGCAATTGCGAGGTGGGGTGGTCGTGGTGGTGACCGCAATTACAACATTATGACTGCATTAGGTGATGCGGTCTTTAATTTAGAACCTTCTAGAAAAATGTATGCAGATACAGTTCCTTAAATGGAATTCACATCACTTTTGGAAGCATGTATGTTGAAAAGGGTTCTATATTTGCTAACTCAACTTTTGTTTCCTTTGATTCTTAAGCATTTTGCTTTCAAAACGATTGTGCTTAACTTGTTTTAAATTTTTTTCTCATGATTAGGGAGGTTATGCTCGGCAAGAACTATTTTATCTTTTAAAAGATGAAAAGGATGTACATTTTTCATTTGGAAGTGTTCAAAAAGGTGGAGTTCAGAAAGCTATAGAAGGCATGCATTCATCAAAATTCTGCCTTAACATAGCTGGTGATACCCCTTCATCAAACCGCTTGTTTGATGCCATTGCCAGTCATTGTGTCCCTGTCATCATCAGTGATTATATTGAGCTCCCATATGAGGATATCCTTGACTACTCTGAGTTCTGCATATTTGTTCGTACAAATGATGCTATCAAAGAAAATTATCTTATAAATTTCATAAGGAGTATTGGTAAAGATGAGTGGACCCGAATGTGGAACAAGTTGAAAGAAGTTGAACATTTCTTTGAGTTTCAATTCCCATCTAGAGATGGTGATGCTGTCCAAATGATTTGGCAGGCTGTTGCACGAAAAGTTCCTAATATTAGATTAAAGCTAAACATGTCTAGGAGGTATTCTCGGTCTACTACTAGTACAAAGAAAGGACTAAAGTCAATACCTGCACCAAAAAATTTTTGGTGAGAAAGATAATATAGTTATTTGAAGCTGTGCACCTTATAGAGCCTTTGGATATGAAAAATGTCACATTTTTTTTTACCTTTAGAAATTTGAGAACATTACTTAAATTTTGATACTGACATTGTAACGTTTTTTCTTTCATAATGTTTTCTCACTTTTGATATTGATACTCATATTGTAATGTTCTTATCAGAAGATTCATCATAAGAAAACATATTTAGGAAATCAAATTCAAGTTGTATGAGGGGATATATATGAAGATTTTTTTTGTATATAATTTGTTCAATGGAACCTGTTTCTATAAGTGATTTTGATAAGACAAACTACCAACATGTACACCACCTGATTCTGATTGTAGTTTCAACTAGAATTCTTTGTATACTTGATGTGATGAAAGTAGTTTAGCCATTAGTTCTTACAACATTTCTTTGCGATGTATGATAAGAAAAGGAATGTAGGAGAAGAGATTGAATTCTCTCAAAGGAGAAAGCCTTGAGGGAGAGATAGAATTTGATCAATTTTCTTGCTTATCTCATTCATTCTTTCATGCTCTTTTTTATAGAGTTTCTACATTCATTTTTCATTTCCTAATTTTTAGGGCCATATGCCACCTAGCATAACAAACTTACTAAAAGGAATAACAAATTAAACATAAATGACAATAAAGTGCATATCCTATCTGTTGGAGAATCAGGAAAATATCCCTGATTTTATCCTCTTTTATTCTATTTGATTTTATCTTTATTATTTTGATTTATTTTGTTTTATTTCCTTCCTTAATCATAGGAAGAGATTTGATTTGATTTGTTTTGCCTTTATTGTAATCTTTCTATAAAAGAGACTCATACTATGAATGAATTCACAACAATTATTCCACTGCCTTCAATATGGTATCAGAGCCTATCCTAGATCGGTTGTGGGTTGCCCGCATCATCCACGCTCCAAGCCCATTGGGCCTGAGCATGAGGGGGTGTGTTGGAAAGCCACCTTAATTGCGGTCCCGCCCCTAGTCGCCTTAATTGCGGCACTTTGAGCTGCCTTCATTGCAGCCCCTAGCACTTTATTGTGTTGGGTTTACGGGGTGTGTTTAGTCCCACATCGCCTAGAGATATGGCCTTTGTAGTGCTTAAAAGGCTTGGGCAATCCTCGCCTTACAAGCTGGTTTTATGTGGATGAGTTAGGCCCAAAATCTAAGATGGTATCACCTTTTGACTTATAAGCAAACAAAACCTTTTTCTATAAGCCAACAAAACCTTTTTCTATTATTCACAGTGATGTTTGGTGTCCTAATAAGACAAGTACACTCTCCTATAAAAAATGGTTCATTACTTTTATCGATGATCATACTATACTTTGTTGGATATACTTGTTAAAGGAAAAATCTGAGGCTGGTCAAGCTGTAAGAAATTTATTTAAAATAGTGCAGAATCAATTCCAAAAAAATATTCAAGTCTTCAAAAGTGATAATGGAAAGGAATATTTTAATATGATTTTGGGGAATTTCTTTCTTGAAAATGGGGTTGTGCATCAAAGTTCTTGTGCTAATACACCCCAACAGAATGAGATTGCAGAGAGAAAGAATAGACATCTCCTAGAGGTGGTAAGAGCCTTACTCTTCGAAACAAAAGTTCCAAAATACTTGTAGGGTGAAGCTGTTTTAACTGCAACATATTTGATTAATCGTATGTCGTCCAAATTTTTAAAATTTCAAACTCCCCTTCATATTTTTAAAGAGTGTTTTCCTATTGCTCGTCTTTCAGCCAATTTACCTTTGAAGATATTTGGTTCTACTGTGTTTGTTCATGAACATAAGCATCTTGGGAAGCTAGCACCACGTGCTATAAAATGTGTTTTTATTGGATACTCTCCAACCCAGAAGGGGTACAAATGTTTTGATCCAAAATCAAAAAGAATTTTTGTAACAATGGATGCCACTTTCTTTGAAAAACAACCTTTTTTTAAGGACATTCATCTTCAGGGGGAATTCACATGAAGAAAACCATTATTTTATCTGAAAATTCACACAATTCTGAGACTTATACTACTGCACCAATAGCAAATGACCAAGATTCGTTATCTGGACCTACTCCCATCATGAGTAAGGCTCCTGTGGAATCTGGGTCTACATCTCTAAATCAAAACTCTAACAAACAATCCTTAGAAATTGATAATAATGAAGAACTAATCGAAATGCCACAACATGATGATTCTTGTGAAGAAGAAATTGATAGGTTCAAGGATGGTGACCGAAGGTGTGGAAAGTTCTTTGTTTCAAAAAAGCATAAGAAAAAGAATGAAGAATCAACTCTACAGCACAGTCATAAATCTGAACCGAGGGAAAATCCAATCAGTCAACCTGATACAGGTAAGTCCCCGTCTGAACCTAATTGTCACAATGAATCAGTTGAGTTAGACATCCCCATAGCGCTTAGAAAAGGTATTAGATCTTGTACTAAGCATCCTTGGTCTAAATTTATGTCATATTCAAATTTGTCTTCCTCTTTTGCTGCATTTACCTTACAGTTGTCTAGTACAGAAGTTCCAAAAAATGTATAGGAAGCTCTACAAATTTCAAAGTGGAAGGAAGATGTTCCTGAGGAGATGAGAGCTCTTGAGAAGAACAACACTTGGGGAGTGTTATGACCTTACCAGCTGGGAAAAACACAGTGGGTTGCAAATGGGTCTTCACTGTGAAGTATAATTCAGATGGATCCGTAGAAAGGTACAAGGCACGCTTGGTGGCCAAGGGATTCACTCAGACTTATGGCATAGACTACTCGAAAACTTTTGCTCCTGTGGCAAAATTGAACACTGTCAGGATTCTCATATCCCTTGCTGCCAACTTAGATTGGCCTTTACACCAACTGGATGTGAAGAATGCATTCCTTAATGGTGACCTAGAAAAAGAGGTATACATGGATGGGCCTCCTGGATTTGAAGAAAAATTTGGATCAAATATGTGTAAATTGAAGAAGTCACTCTATGGGCTCAAACAATCCCCGAGAGCATGGTTCGAAAGATTCACCCAGTCCATGAAGAAACAGGGATACAGTCAAGGACAAGCCGATCACACCCTATTCACAAAATTTTCTTCTGATGGGAAGATTGCTGCACTAATTGTCTATGTTGATGACATTGTTCTTAATGGGAATGATGTAATAGAGATGGGAAGGCTAAAGAAAAAATTAGCAGCAGAATTTAAGATCAAGGATTTGGAAGCATTGAGATATTTTCTTGGCATGGAGGTTGCTCGATCAAAAAAGGGAATTGTGGTTTCCCAACGAAAGTACGTTATGGACCTTTTAAAGGAAACTGGAATGAGTGGTTGTAGACCAGTCGATACCCCCATGGACCCAAATGTGAAACTTTGGGAGAAAGGAGATGTTCCTGTTGATATTAGGATATATCAGAGATTAGTTGGCAAGTTAATCTACCTATCTCATACCAGACTTGATATTGCCTTTTCTGTGAGTGTTGTAAGCCAGTTTATGCACTCCCCATATGAAGAACATCTTGAGGCAGTCTACAGAATTTTGAGGTACTTGAAGGGCAATCCTGGGAAAGGATTGTACTTTAGAAAAACCAGTGAGAGGACTGTTGAAATCTTTACTGATGCAGATTGGGCAGGATCAGTCACCGACAGAAAATCAACTTCGGGATATTGTACCTATGTGTGGGGAAATCTAGTAACTTGGAGAAGCAAGAAACAAGGCGTGGTTGCTAGAAGTAGTGCTGAGGCTGAATTTGGAGCAATGGCCCAAGGAATTTGCAAAGGGTTGTGGATCTATAGAGTCTTGGAGGAACTCAAGATGAAGGTTGATCTTCCATTGAAGTTGTACTGTGACAACAAAGCAGTAATAAGCATAGCTCACAATCCTGTCCAGCATGACAGAACTAAACACATTGAGATTGATCGCCACTTCATAAAAGAAAAATTAGATGCTGCCATTATCTGTCTTCCTTTTGTGACTTCCAACCAACAAACAGCTGATATTTTGACCAAGAGTCTAGCAAGACCAAATTTTGAGCACTTGATAAGCAAGTTTGGCATGATAGATATCTATGCACCAACTTGAGGGGGGTGTTGGAGAATCGGGAAAATATCCCTAATTTTATCCTCTTTGATTCTATTTGATTTTATCTTTATTATTTTGATTTTATTTTGTTTTATTTCCTTCCTTAATTATAGGAAGAGATTTGATTTGATTTGATTTGTTTTGCCTTTATTGTAATCTCTCTATAAAAGAGACTCATACTATGAATGAATTCACAACAATTATTCCACCGCCTTCTATACTATCCTATCTAGAATATTCCTTGCTATTTTGGTTGGAATATATATATATATATATATATATATATATATATATAGTCTATTTTATGCTGCTTGTATCATATCATTCAATGATAAGAAGAGGAATTTAGGAGAAGAGATTGAATTCTCACAAAGGAGAAAGCCTTGAAGGAGAGATAGAATTTGATCAATTTTCTTGCTTATCTCATTCATTCTTTCATGCTCTTTTTATAGAGTTTCTACATTCATTTTTTATTTTCTAATTTTTAGGGCCATATGCCACCTAGCATAGCAAACTTAATAAAAGGAATAACAAATTAAACATAAATGACAATAAAGTCCACATCCTATCATATCTAGAATATTCCTTGCTATTTTGGTTGGCATTTATATTTGTTTTCTTTTGAGTCTATTTTATGCTGCTTGTATCATATCATTGCCGACCCCTTGAAATTGATCTTGTCCTCAAGATCATAGTGTGCGATGCTGCTACATGGAACCTTCCAATAAGTCCCAGGTCCCGAGTCTTCAAATTTCCCAAATTGAATTATTTTGGAGTAAAAGTTACTCTTGGTGGCTTTTGAACCCAGCAAATTGGAACCCAAGATGTCATTAGTGCACTGGCCCTTTCAGCAATAAGTAAGCCCAACAAATAATCCAGAAAAAAGAAAAACATAATGGGCTATCTAAGACAAGGCCCAACAGAAAAAATAGAGGAGCCATCTGCAGGATCTAGTACCAATTCCCAACCCTAATGTGCTTCCTTGTCCCAAAAATCCAGTACCTCCAAGGCACCCATGGCCAGCAAGAGGTGGAACCGGGTGGCTACTCCCTCACCAGAAAGGGAAACGTCGACGACATGCTTGGTGGCGGAGAATATCGTGTGTGCTCTGCACTACTCCGAGGGAACCATGCATGGCCATCCAAAAGCCGGTCCAATGGGTTGCGCCATTGCCGGAAAGGGAACCACCGGCGACTTTCCTGATGGAAACACGGCAGATGGAGACGTGCTTGTTGGAGCCTCTCATGCCGATGGTGGAGAAGATGGAACCCGAAACGTCTTCTGGGTTTCGAGTTTCCAAGGGACCCATGGCGGCCATGGCGGTGGGACAGGAACCCGTGGCGGCTTCCACTGTAGCGGAACCAAAATCCAAATGCGACGTTCCGATGGCAACCTGCGACCGTGAACGAAGCATCGCACGGTGGGGTGGCAGACATCTAGTATGGTTCCGCCGGGGTTGAAACCGAAGCTGCAAGGGTCAGGGAGTATTGATGAATAGACCACTGACTGAAGCATTCAATATCATTGAAAGCATAGCCACCAACTATCACCAATGGGGTTCAGAAAGAGGTAATAACCCGAAAAAACTTTCGGGAGGTAAGTTCGATGTAGGTGGTACGAAATTGATATTGTCTAAATTTGATTCATTGAGTAAACGCTTTGATAAGCTTGAAAAAGCTAATGTGAGTTCAATAGGTGCTACTAATGTTGTTTGTGAGATTTGTGGAATGCAGGGACATGACTTCATGGAGTGCCCACATGGTAGTGCTACTGCAAAAAGCGCTTCAGGTGAACAAGTGAATTCATGTCATAATTTTTGTGACACAAACCCGAAGTTTCCAAACTATGTTCCCCCAAACTCTTACAACCAAGGAAGGAAGAATAGCCCTTATCTCTCCTACCAGAACTACAACAACGCGTTGAACCACGAATTCCAAGAAGGCCAAGGTAATATGAAACCCGCATCGGGGTATCCTAAGGTACAAAATTCTAAACTTGAGTCTCTTTTGGAAAATTTTGTTGAAACTCAAACAAAGCAAAATGAAGAGTCTAGGCAACATGGTAGGGCTATGGACGAAGCCATTAAGGAACTAGCTTCTAAGGTAGATAACTTAGCTATTCACAATAAGATGCTAGAGACACAAATTGCCCAACAAGCTAGTACATCTTCTAGGACTAAGGGTACTTTTCCGGGACAACCCGAAGTTAATCCCAGTGAGCAATGTAATGCTATATACTTGAGGGAAGATAAGCTTGGGGTAGTTGAAAAGGATGTAGAATGTGAAGTGGACATGAGTGAACAAGAAGATATAGAACCAAAGTACATCCCTCCACCACCTTACCAACCCCCAATACCTTTCCCACAAAGGCTAGTCAAGATAAAGTAAGTAGAAAAAGAGACTAAGAGCTTAGTTGAGGAGCGTGATGAAATGATAAAAACTAATATGCCTCCTAAACTAAAAGATCCAGGAAGTTTCTCTATTGCTTGCTCAATTGGAGAAGTTAAAATAGACCATGCCTTATGTGACTTAGGGGCTAGTGCAAGTTTGATGCCACATACCATCTTTGAGAGGTTAGGAACTAAGGAATTGAGTCCATCCAAGTTCTCTTTACAATTTGTGGATGGCTCAACTAAAACCCCTCTAGGCATACTAGAGAATGTCCCCATAAAGGTAGGGAAATTTTTCATTTCTACTGATTTCATGGTGTTAGATATGAACGGGAATTCTAAATTCCCTATCATTCTTGGAAGGCCATTCTTGGCCACAGCTGGAGCAATAATAAATGTAAAAAATGGTAAGCTCTCTTTGAATGTAGATGAAGGTATGGTGGATTTTGAATTGACTAACTCTTATAATAACTCTCCTTTTGAGAATCATGTATACAGGATTGAGATAATGCCTCCGGAGGTGAAGGAAGAGCTTAACATGGAAGCAATTCCCAAACTTTGCATGACAAATGATGCACCCAATAAAGATGAACCAGTAGTTGCTCAATATGTGGAGTTAAAACTTTCGCCAAGAGGAACTAAGGCCATGAGACTCAGAGTGAAAAGAGCAAAGTGAAAGCACGTGGCCATATGAACAAAATAGGCTCTTTGAAGGACTTCCTTGGAAGAGAGGTGTTCTTTCACTTCCAAGCCCAGCTGATCCTGGTTGATTGAAGGGACTATGGTCAAGCTTAAGATCGTAAATAAGCGCTTCTTGGGAGGCAACCCAAGCTTTCTTTCCCTTGCTATTTTGTTTTTGATTTTTGTTTTCAATAATTTGGGAAGATTAGAGGAGAAAGATCATTGTTGATGGTTTTGCCAAGTAATTGCAGGCTAGTAAGGCATGGAAAGCAGAAAAGCATGGAAAATAAAGTCAGAGGAGATCATAGCCTGGCCCTGACAGGCTTCACAACCGCGAAGGATGAAAAGTGAGGAAACGGGGGTGATCACGGGCAAGCCGTGATACCCATCATAGCCATGACAAGGCCCAGCAGAAGACCAGAAAAGGTCACGACCCAGCCGTGACTTGGGTCACTAGCGTGACGGACAGAATCACCGTGATCACGCCCAGACCGTGATAGCCCTCACGGGCATGACGCGAAGGAGCCCAGCATGTCAGAATGTATCACCACCTAGTCGTGATGAGTCTCACGACCATACGAGGCCTATTAACGCCATCACGGGCATGAGAAGGAAGCCATCAGACAACTCAGCGAAGATCACGCCCGGGCCGTGATTTCCATCACGGGCGTGATGCGGAAAGGACCACACAACCAGAATCGATCACGGCCCAGTCGTGAATATGGTCACGGCCATGACGCGCCCTGTTGCAGTTTAAAAAATAAAAAATAAAGTTCACCCTCACTCTTTGGTATATCATGCAGCACCCAACACTACCTAGGTGAGTTGTTCCATTTTTCTTCTCTCTCCAATTTGATTATTTACATTGGGGACAATGTAAGTTTTTAAGCTTGGGGTAGGGGTATTATTTTTGCATATTGCATTCTTCATATTGCATTCATGTGTAGTTTTGCATGATCACATAATTGATTGCCCCTTGTTTAAAAATTGCATCCAATTGTGAGAACTTTGTGCCAAATGAATTGAGACAGTGAATTTTTTAACCCAATTTTTGTATTCTTGTGATAGGCTAAAATTAAAATTCTAGAGATGATCTTTTGATTGTTGTTAATTAGCATGTGGTTCCTTGGATTCTGTGTTTCTCATTGATTTCAAACTACTAAATGTGATATTTTTGAGCCTAAAAAGGGTATTCTCCAAATTTACCCCATTCCTTGTGATTGAGTGTTTTCTTCCTCTTGGATTGTATTCTCTAGAACTTTACTTGAAACCATTTTGAAACTTAGAAATTTTTGAAAATATATTTGAAAATGATTGAGGCATTAGGTATTTTTCTGGCCTTCTGAGCTTTGACTGATTAAATGCTACCCCTTAGTTGCCCAATTTTGAGCCTAATAAAAAAATGTTTTTCTTGGTACCTTGATTGTTTTTTATAAATGATGCATGGTAACCTTTTAAATTATTGGAAAAAGGGCAAAATGGTAGTTTGAAAATTTGTGGGATGAAAAAGAAAGAAAAATAAATAAATGTTTCTCTTGAATTGTAAATCTCCCATTCTCCAAATTGATGAAAAGTTAAAAAAAAAATATAAAAAAAATGGAGAAGGGGATGAGAAAAAGAAAGTGAGAAATAAAATGGAAAAAGAAAGAAAGGTGGAAAAGTGAAATTAAAGCCCAAAAAGGTATTTTAGAATGTTGTCGTGCTTTGCATTGTTTGATGTTTTCCATTAGCCTTCTTGAATTTTCCTTTTCTTGGTTTCCCCACCTAACGATTAATCCCATGGTCCCATTACAACCAAAATGAAAGATCTCTTGATTCTTATGTGTTTTCATTAATAAAGTAGAGATTTTGGTTAATAGTCAAGCTTCTGGTAGGGTACTTTCCTTGAGGAAATTGAGCGAATTGTCATATGTCCCTAAACATTTGAGTGAGGTGAGAAGAGTGCCCGAATTAGTAAGAAGCATAAATTTAGGGAACCTACGCTTCTAATTGGACTTGAAAAGATACTAAGAAGTCTTCCTAAGCAGTAGAGACCTTTGGTCACTGCTATTTCTCAAGCTAAGGATCTCACTACCTTGACTATGGATGAACTTCTTGGTACACTCACTGTTCATGAGTAAGAACTTGGTGATGAAGTTGCAACAAAGAAGGGCAAGTCAATTGCTCTGAAAGCTGATCAAAAGTCATCAAAGGCCTCAATAGCTCTAAAGGCAGACGAGTCATCCAGTGATGCTGACTTGTCTGAACCCGAGGATTCTGAAAGTGATGAAGAGTTATCTCTCCTAACTAGGAATATAAAAATTCTCTTACAAAGAAAGAAGTTCAGAAAGGATAAGCCCTTCAGAAGACTCAACAAGGACAAGAACTTCACAGAATCCATTTCAACAGACAAAAGTTCAATTGTCTGCTATGAGTTCAAGAAGCCTTGTCATATCAAAGCTGAGTGTCCTCAACTCAAGAAAGCCCCTCATAAGAAGTTCTTCAAAAAGAAGAAGAAATAGATGATGGCTACTGGGGAGGATCTGGAGTCAACATCTTCTGATGATGAAGAGATAGAGGAAGAAGCTAATCTCCGTCTGATGGCCAATACTGACTCAGATTCAGATGATGAGGTACACCCTGACTATGAGGAATTACTTGATGCCTATGAAGAGTTGCTAGAGGAATCCAACTGCTTATCTAAAGCCTAGCTTGAAATCCCTCAAAAGAGAGTATGTAAAGCTCCTTAGAGAGCATAAGCAGAAATCTCAATAGTGTGAGAAGCTGGCCAAGGAGAACAGTGAACTAAAGACTGAAAAGTATGATGAAGCTAAGATCTCTAGTGAAACATCACAATCTGAAGAAGTTGAAAAACTTCAACAGAAAGTGGAAGAGCTCACTTCTGATCTTGCCAAATTTGTTAATGGTAAAGACAATCTGATCAAGCTGCTTGGCTGTCAGAGACACTCTTTTAATAAAGAAGGTATTAGATATGTCCATAAAGATTAAAGATGATTAAAATTGAACTTGAACTTGCCTGAGATGCATAACTTATCTTATTTGCTGCTCAATTAACTCTAAGATAAAATGATAAATGCACTCGGAACAAATATTTTGATCTAATAATGGACTATGTTATGATAAACTGAACCTAAGTGCACCTGTCTGCACAATCTATCTGGTTAAGAAAATTTCAACCTGTCTGAATCATGTTGTCTTATCTGTTGATATTTTCTAAGGTTCACTAAATCATTTGAATGTTTGACATCATCAAAAAGAGGGAGATTGTTAAGTCTCTAAAATGTCTGATGTACATTTACCCTAAGTTTTGATGAAAACTAAACATTTGTTAATGATTTAATTAACCTTCATATTGGTTGCCAACCTATATATCCAGTGTGCAGATCACAATAGTAAGAATTCATTTTCTCACCTGTCTGCCCACTTAAAAGACCACCTATCTGGAGAAGCAAAATTCAACCTATCTACTGACTAGATTGTTGACTATCTGCATCGAAGTTTCAACTTGTCTATGCAAAGCTCTCACACTTGTATGTGGTCCTTCGATGAGGAACACAAGCATAAAGAGCTTTTGAAAGCTGTCCCCTCATGCAGAAATCTCTGAAGCTCTCTCTCTCACACTTATCAAGAAAGTCAGAAGGTCATTCTCACAAGCAACCTAGGAGATTAGAAATGAAGTCCAGTTAAAGAATGTTTCCAACATGTTTTATTCCCTAGTACTCCTGGTTATTACATGAAAAGGGAAATGTGCTCTGCAAAGTACCAAAGCATTCTGCACAACTCTGATTTAGCTACTGCACAATGCATAAAGCCCTGATCTTCCTTGTTAGAGTACAACCAACGTTCCTATTGCATTAATGGCTGCCCAGAACGACTCTATTGCATTTAATGGAGCTTTGCTTGAAGCCAATATTTGAAGGAATGTCTCTAACAGATCTTAAATGCTTGAAGGCTATAAATACAGAAGTCATTGAAGATAAAGACAGAGAATTCACAGCATTAAAGAGACATTACTCTGCGCATTCAATTCTTCATTCTTTCAATCTGTATTCTTCAATCATTTGAAGTTATTATGCGGCCTTTCTAAGCTTACATTTGATTCAATCTTCTGAGTTTTAGTGAAAGACTTGCAAATTGTATTTATTACAATCTTCTCTCGAACAAACCTGAGTGAGCTTGAAGAGGCTAGGTGAGCAAAGAATACTTGGAGCCTGGAGAGGCTAGGTGTACAAAGAATACTTGAAGTCTGTAACCTGATCAGTTATATTGGAGAAAACTTGGTGCTGCCAAGGACTAGACGTAGCCCTAGTTGTTAAAGGGTGAACCAGGATCGATAGCTTTGTTTATCTCTCTTCCCTTAAACTCTTTAGTTACTTTGATTATATTATCTGCTATCTAACTAAAGGGGTTAAAGTATGAATATCAAACTTGTTTTCAAGTTGTGCGTTTGTGTGTTTTTCTGTTAAAATCACACCAGATAGGTCACCTGTCTGTGCAGTGTTTTTCATGCTCGTCTGAACCTAGCTTCTGTGTGTGAAAAGTTTTTAACTTTGTTTTAATTTCTGATAAACACAATTCAACCCCCTTTCTCGTGTTTATAGTTGTCTATTTCAATACATAGGTGCAAGGATAGCAGAAATCATTGTATCCAATATCTTAGTCACAAACATAGTCTCATTGACAATTAAACTTTATGTGGACATCTTGTCCCTCAGCTGAGTACTTGTGGAATTACTTGCATAGAAACTTTATTCTCTTATCTCAAGTCCTGCTCACAAGGGGGAAATGCATATCTCATGTACATAAGCATATCATAATATATAGTCATCTAGTCTTTGAGTTTCCTAGGAGTTGGATTTACTGATGATAACTTTTTTTACATAATGGCACTAATTAAGCTTCTGAAGATCATATGATATTAACACAATCTTCTGAAAGTTTTTTGAAATTTATATTTGATTATTAAACATTCTAAGTTAAGTGTTTTAGTATTTATCATCGACTTGACAAAACATTATTGTCTTAGAAGGTTGCATTAAAATTATTTCTTCATCATAACCTTCTGAACATTATTGCACTCATAGTACCTTCTGATCAAGTTTATGAGTGATAAATTCTCTTACTTTTGATTAACACTTTTATGTCACAAATCAAATTATGTTGTTATTAATCTTTAGATATTCAGAAGCTTCGTTAACTTTCGTATTATCTTTTTTTTTTTTTTTTATAGCTTTAGAAGGTTCACCTTTATGGACATGTTTGCTAACAATCTATTCAACCTTCTAAGTGCCAAGTTTGGCTTAAGCAGAAAAATCAAAAGAGTCTTTATTTGTCTAGGTTAAAATTTTTAAAGGTCACTATTCAACACCTCTTCTAGTAACTCTTTATACCACTTCAAATGGTATCAGAGCTCAGTCTTTAAGGGGTTGAGTATACTTAACAGTATAGGAGGAAAGATTATTGGAAAAAGTTATGGCCAACCATGGATCAGAAATATTCATCCTTGAAGGATCTTCCATAAACAGGCCACTTGCCTTTGATGGAAAGTTTTACTACTATTACTTGATGGACAAAATGAGGTTGTTCTTGGAATCCTAAAATTTTGATCTATGAGATATAGCTAAAATAGAATAGGCCATATGAGCCTACTAGACTCAAAGAAGTTGCGACATCGGAAGCCAAGCCAAAAGCAATTTAATTAGACAATTAAAGAGAAGAATAAATATCTTCTCAACTCCTCAAAAGTTAAGTTCCACATAACTTGTGCTTTGAGAAAAAGTGAATATGGCAAGGTATTTGGATACACTACTACAAAGAAAATGTTGGACACCATGAAGACCACTTTTGAGGGAAAAGATCAAGCAGAAATGCTATCATGACACAAAGTTTTACACCTACACCGTATAGTGCCGCACAGTGCGGCACTGTAGCTGTACTGTGCGGCACTGTAGCGCGTTTTTTTTTTTTTTTTTTATTAAAAGTTTTGGTTTTTTTTTTATTGTTATTTTTTTATAAATAAATTTTTTGGTTAAGTATGTGTAATTATCTGGTGAATCATGTAAATATCTGGTGAATTCAATTCATTATCTGGTGAATGGATTTTGTTGAGAAATAAAATTTTTCGTTAAGTGGTGAATCATGTACAAATATCTGGTGAATTCAGTTCATTATATGGTGAATGGATTTTTTTGAGAAATAAATTTTTTGTTTAAGTATGTGCAAATATCTGGTGAATCATGTAGAAATATCTGGTGAATTCAATTCATTATCTGGTGAATGGGTTTTTTTGAGAAATGAAATTTTTCGTTAAGTGGTGAATCATGTACAAATATCTGGTGAATTCAGTTCATTATCTGGTGAATGGATTTTTTTGAAATAAATTTTTTTGTTAAGTATGTGCAAATATCTGGTGAATCATGTACAAATATCTGGTGAATTCAATTCATTATCTGGTGGATGGATTTTTTTGAGAAATAAAATTTTTCGTTAAGTGGTGAATCATGTACAAATATCTGGTGAATTTAGTTCATTATCTGGTGAATGGATTTTTTTGAGATAAATTTTTTGGTTAAGTATGTGCAAATATCTGGTGAATCATGTATAAATATCTAGTGAACTCAATTCATTATATGGTAAATGGGTTTTTTTTATAAATAAAATTTTTCGTTAAGTGGTGAATCATGTACAAATATTTGGTGAATTCAGTTCATTATCTGGTGAATGGGTTTTTTTTAGAAATAAATTTTTATTTTTTAAAAAAGCCAAAATTTAAAAAAAAAAAAAAAAAAAAAAAAAGGATGCTACTGTAGCGCTACAGTAGCGCTACAGTAGCGTGATGCCTCCCGCCTCGCACACAAATACGGTGTAAACCGTATTTGTGTCAAAATTTTGTGTCATGCTATCATGACTCAAGATCAAGTCAAGGAATCTAAGATCAACATTGGGAATGAAAATAGAATTCCATCGTCCACATATCTCCAAGACAATATTGCATAGGGCACAAAATTTCAAATCCCTTTTGGGTGTCAAATGACGACGTTTTTGACCAATTTGTGCCTCTATTTTGTGTTTTTTTGAATAAAATTCACACTAGAAAATTAATAATAGTACAAATAGGCAAGTTAAAGGGGCACATCATCAACTTAAGGGGCGTCCATGTACCGAGACTAAGAGAGGGACTAACTTGTCTCAAGTTTGTAACTTTACGTATTTTATTTTTTATTTTTTTTTACCAATTTGGGCATTTAGTCTATTTATATTTAATATTTTTATTAGTAATTAGGATTTAAGACAACTTTGGTTCTTTAACCATTCGGACTTTAGGCTACCTTTCCTTACAAAACATTACTCCCATTTCAGCGTCCCTGCTATTCCCACTCCATATCCGTAGAGTTGTCAATTTGAGCCTAGCCTGATGATCCTATCCAAACAAATTAGAAATATGGTCGAGCAGAGCCTCTCAAATGACGGTCCGAAAACACCTGGCCTATTTTGATCGACTTGATTTTCCCGACAGAAGGGCTGGCCCGATTTTTACTGGCACCCAACCCTGATGACAGAAATTTAAAAAAGGTTAAACTAGACTTTTGATCCCTTATCTTTATTTTAGGTTTCAATTTGGTCATTTTTTTATTTTTTGTTCCAAAATGGTCACTTATTTTGCAAAGTTATACCAATGTAGTCCTTCTTTTATTTTTTTCCTGAAATGGTCCCTCATTTTGCAA
The DNA here is from genome assembly GCA_035048595.1 of Echinosophora koreensis. Classification (NCBI taxonomy): domain Eukaryota; kingdom Viridiplantae; phylum Streptophyta; class Magnoliopsida; order Fabales; family Fabaceae; genus Echinosophora; species Echinosophora koreensis. The sequence continues at coordinate 54,716 of JAPCYP010000094.1, forward strand.
AACTTAAACCAATGTGATTCCTTTTCTTGTTCTGAAATGGTCTCTCTTTTATTTATTTTTCCGAAATGATCACTTATTTTGCAAAAGTTATATCAATTTGATCCTTTTCATACCACAATTTAAACACAAAGACTATATTGAAACCTAAAATAAAAATAAGGGGTCAAAAACGAAATTAAAAAGACCAAATTAAAATCTAAAATAATGATTAAGCACCTAAACTATAATTAGGGGGGGGAAAACGCATGCCAGCGGCATGCCCAAATTCCCAATCCAGTACTCCAGTCCGCTAAAGTGATGCAGCTTTGGACTCTCCGTAGGGGCTAGGGCAGAAAACGCAAAAACGGTATCACACTTTTTTTTTTTTAAAGCAAAAATATATTGAATTAAGAGTATAAGAGGTACACAACCAGTATACATGAATATCAAAGAGTGGGCTAATGTAATTGGAATACTTTATGAGCTATCACCAGTATGCTTATTACAAAATCCTAAAGTATAAATTACAAAGAGCAGAACCATACCAAAATACCATCGTGATAAACCCCAGCCACTGACACAAAAACATAAGGCCAACCTATTTAATTTCACTCCAATAATAGGACCCATATTTAATTTCACTCCACTTTGCCAAAAACGAAACCGCATGACAGCACCAACAACACAGCAGCATCAATGCGCATACCCACACCACTAGCCATAGTAAAAGGACGCCAATACAAGTCTCCAGCATTTGCTATGCAAATAAACCTTTCACTTCCCCAACTTACTTATTCTGTCCAGCGTTAAAACCACAACAAAACACAGGGCTGATCTGTTCTTCGTGCTGCTGCCTCCCTGCCCAGTAGCGCCACCGCCTTCTTGCCCAACCAATCTTTGAGTGCCTGAACTCCCATTTTGAAAGGACTCCAAACCAGAAGGTATGTTAGCCTCTCTCGGTACTGTTAATCTCGCACTTTGAAAACATTGTTCTTTTATAAATCCAAATTAGTGAACAACTACAAGCTGCATATGTGAGTTTTTATTTTTTTAAAACAAGTTTTGGTCGGGTTAGAACCAATCCGAACCGAACCAGCCGTTCATTCGATTTACGACTCCTCTTTTCTTTAGAGATACTTCCTTGTTTTCAAACTAGGGTGTTCTATCTGTGCCTTTTCATTATCCTAAACCTTTAGTTCACAAATTTATCCTTGAATGCAGTGATACTTTTTTTTTTTTTTATTTCGCCATTATTTATCAATTTACTCATTAGATTTTTGAAATACATTTCCCATGATTTAATGAAGTTAGAATCCAAGAATGATCTTTTGAGGGTGGCTCTGCATATGAGGAATTTTAGGTTTAGAGAATCAGAAGATCTCATTGTTGAATGTAGACACGAAAATCAGTTTTCTTTCTTTACTTAAAGCTAACTCTATTGTAGACACAAGTACATTTGGTTACTCTTCTATTGAGACTCAAACATTATTTTTGTTAGGATGTGTGTGGGTAAGAACTTACTAAGCCACAGGGATACTTTGGAAAATACCGTTAGAATTAATTCTGGATGCAATTGCTGGTTGTAAGATCAGTTTGCTATGGATATATCATATATCACTTAGGAAGGTCGGCTTGTATATGCTCAACTAAAATAGTGTCCTATTTTGCTGTTTGTTATGGGCTAATTTAAACTACAGACTGTTGACTTTTTTATAGCTACTAATGTTTGTTACTGGAATTCTTTCTTCCTTTAAATGATGCTTGTTACTAATTGTTATTGAGTTTCTTTGATGCTCACTTGCTATCCCTGATGCTTCTTTCTCTTCAAGTAGCGCAACAAAGCCATTGATGTGCTTATTGTACGAGTAAAAAATTACTTCCTTGGCTGTCTCATGACTGTTAAAAAACATATATATTTAAGTAATTAGTTTTTAACATCCCAGAATATTTAACAGAAGGTCATATATAGTTGTTGACAACAATGAAGAAGGAGAAGAAGAAGGAAGACAGCAATGAAGTTCCTAATGTAAGAGACCTTGATCTTGAAAAAGAAGCACAGGCAAGAGTGCATCAATATATTGCTCGTTTTTGGTACCAAGCTGGTTTATCATTCAATCTTATCAAGTTGAAGAGCTTTCAAGATATGATCACAGCCATTGGTGCCTATGGTCCAAATTTGCCAGCTCCTAGTTATCATGATATTAGATTTCCACTCCTAAAGGAGGAGTTGGAATACACTGAAAATTTGTTGAAGGATCATAAGGAGCAATGGAGCAAATATGGATGCTCTATTATGTTAGATGCATGGACTGATAGAAATCAAAGATGCATCATTAATTTTTTGGTGAACTCTCCTGCCGGGACTATGTTTGTGAAGTCCATTGATGCCTCTAAATTTGTGAAAACCGGTGAAAAACTATTTGAGTTGCTTGATTCTCTTATAGAGGTGATTGGAGAGGAAAAAGTTGTTCAGGTTATCACTGATAATGGAAGCAACTATATTCTAGCGAGCAAGATGTTGATGGATAAAAGACCGCATCTTTATTGGACTCCTTGTGCAGCCCATTGCATAGACTTGATGCTTGAAGACATTTGTAAGCTTCCTTTGATAAAGAAGACAATTCAAAGGGGAATCAGTTTGGTTGGCTTTATATACAGTCATTCAAGCACCTTGAGTTTGTTGAGGCATTTCACAAACAAGAGGGAATTAGTTAGGCATGCGGTCACTAGATTTGCTACATCCTTTCTATCACTAGAAAGACTTCATGGGGAGAAAGCAAATCTTAGAAAAATGTTTATTTCCGAGGAGTGGGCAAAAAACAAGTTGTCCAAGGAGGCTAAGGGAAGGCAAGCAACTAAAGTGGTTCTCATGCCTTCATTCTGGAACCATGTTGTTTTTACTCTTAAAGTCATGGCTCCTCTTGTTAAAGTGCTTCGTCTTGTTAATAGTGAAAGAAAACCAGCCATGGGATATACTTATGGAGCAATGGAGAAGGCAAAGGAAACAATTATGAAGTCTTTCAACAACAATGAAAGCAAATACAAAGATGTATTTGCAATCATTGATGATAGATGGAAATGTCAGCTTCATCGTCCATTGCATGTGGCTGGTCACTTTTTAAACCCCGAGTTCTTCTATGCCAACCCCGAATTAGAGTTTGATTTGGAGGTTACAATTGGGTTGTATGATTGCATCAAGAGGTTGGTGCCAAGTATAGATGTGCAACACAAGATACTAGCTGAGTTGCCGATTTATAAGAGTGGTGCTGGTCTCTTTGGTCATGACTTTGCAACCTCACAAAGAAAAACCATTGCTCCTAGTGAGAAACTAAGATTTCTTCTTTTAGTAATTTAAATTCTTTTAAGTTTAATATTTAAATAAATTCTAAGTCATTGTTTGGTTTTATAGCTCAATGGTGGCGAATGTATGGCCACTCAGCTCCAAATTTGCAGCAGCTAGCTATCAAGATTCTGAGCTTGACATGTAGTGCATTTGGATGTGAGCACAATTGGAGTGTATTTGAGCAAGTAATAGTCATACCTCATAATATTATTTTATTTTATTTAATTTTGATGGTCAAGCCTAATTAACACTTTAATTATATTTATGTCGCAGATTCATTCTAAAAAGAGAAATAAGCTTGACCATAAAAAGTTGCATGATTTGGTGTATGTCAAATATAACCAACAACTCAAACAGAGGCATAATCTTAGAGATGAAGTTGACCCAATTACACTCAATGACATTGATGAGTGTAATGAGTGGTTGGTTGGAGAGATGGATGATGATAATGAAGATGCCGGAAATGAGTTGGTTTTTGATGATGATGACACACTAAATTGGGCTACTGTTTATGAGGTTTCAGGGGTTGGAGAGCCTAGAACAAATAATAGGCAGAAAACAAGAAAAAGAAAGAAAGCATCAACCCCATCAAGTGTTGTTGCAGCCGCCAAAGCTTCTAAGAAAGGTGCAGCTGCAACTTCAACCTCAAAAGGGAAAGAGAAAGTGGTTGAAGATGATGAAGATTTGGTATTTGAGTCTGAGGAATTTGAAGAAGAAGAGTTATTTGATTTTGATAAATATGAAGGAGAAGAGGAAGAAGGATATGACTCCCTAGAGGACAGAGAAAATGATTATGTTGGGGTTGAGGAAGAGGATTAGAAATTTGCTTTGTGTTTTTATTGTTTTTGTTTTTGTTTTTTTTATCATTTTGTTGTTATTTAAAGTTTTGGACTTGATGGTAATGAAGCTTGTTAGTAGTTTATGATAGATGAATGAGATTTATGTCATTTTCTATCAATTTATTATGTCCGCCATATGTCGCAACCGCCATCCGCCATACGATATGGCGGATTTTTTGCTTGCCGCCATAGGCTGCAAATCTGCCATCTGCCATCTGCCATTAACAACAGTGGTTATTGTACATTCCCAAGACTGATCCGAGTACATCATAATGGGAATCTTTAGCATAGAGTTGCTATGATTTATATAATAAACTTATGTATTTTGGATGCTTGCATACTACGTGTTCCATGAAAAATCTGAGAAACTACTCATTTACAGGAACTAAAGGATTGCTGATTGGATTTCTTAGAATGCATTGTAGGTGCAACTAGACTTGGCTTGATGAGAACTTGAATTTGTGTCTTTTATCTATTAATTTATTGAAGTGAATTTAAGTTATTCTTCGTGTGGGTCTAATGATGTTATCTCTTTGTGGTTTCTCTATTTGACGACTGTTGGTTCTAATTGGTTTGATTTCATTGATGTTGGGGTCTGGTTTATGAACTTGTTGTCCTTGACCCAAATTTCCTTCAGTTTAATTTAAGAGATATTGATATGTTTATTTAATTTAATAGTAGTAGTAGTAGTAGGATTGCTCCAGACTGATTTGTTATATTTTGTTGAATGGGTGATGAACCTGTATACATGTCATTAGGATTGCCCCAGCTGCAGTCTACCCAGCATTGATCCCATCCTTCCCTCCTATTCTTGTTGGTTGCCATCATCTTCAGTTGCTCTGCTGCTGTTTTCACATTACGCATACAAAAGATTCCGATTCAGAGTTATAACAAATCAGATATGACTTTGTTGGGTGCATATTGTTTCACCTTAGTCCCATCGTCAGCATCAGCAAGCCCTTCTATACCTCTAGGGGCCCGCTCTAACCTGCGCAAGCCTTTCTCATATTACAAACCATCCAAATTCACCCCTCTAGTAATCAATGGCCGCGGAAGGATGTAAGTTCCAATCTACCCTTCCATTTCCATTAACATCCTACTTCCTAACTCTGAAAAATCTAACCATAAAAAGTAAATTGCGCAGCTGTGAGCTCTATGATTTGCACCAGGAGCAAGTCCCTTATGACGTGGCATGGTCTTGGCAAAAAGAGATTGTCGAGGAAAAGAAGGCACATATTGAAAAGTATGGAGATTGCTCTGATACCCTTATTGTTCTGCAACACCCTTCTGTTTATACGTTGGGAACTGCTAGTACTGAAGACAACCTTCACTTTGACATGAAAAATGCTCCCTTTCATGTTTATCGTACTGAGAGGGGTGGAGAAGTTACATATCATGGCCCTGGTCAGGTGCTTGCTCTAAACTACTTGCCATGCTTCTGAAATTTTCCGTTTATAATTAATTGACTAAACTACCATTGTGGTCCTCCAAAGATTCACTTGATATCAATGTGCCCTTCAAAGATTTAAAATGACATCAAAGTTACACTTCTTCAAGCTATGACATCAAGAAGGACCATTTTGATATCATTTTAAATACATGGAGGACTAATTTGATGTCAAAATCTTTGGAGGACCATATTGATGTCCAGTGAAATTTGAAGGATCAAATTTTTAGTCTGATTAATTAATTTGAATAATGATTGTTTACACTTTTAAAGATACTTTTAATATGCATTGCAGATGGTTATGTACCCCATTATAAACCTACGAAAACACAAGATGGATCTTCATTGGTACCTCAGGACTCTTGAGGAAGTTGTCATTCGTGTTCTTTCTTCAATGTTTTCAATTCAGGCTTCTCGGGTAGAAGGTTTAACTGGTGTTTGGGTTGGCAAGTCTCTAAATCCTATAAATCATACAGTAGCAGCTTGAATTTTTATTTTTTTCCCTCACTTCCTGCTTTGGTTCTAAATTATCTTGGTTACTACTATCCACATCCACAATTTATATTTATACAGCCTCGGATTTGTCTAGTTTTGTATATCATCCAAAACAATCTATCATTCATACTAATAACGTTTGAGTTTTTTCCTGTAACCTTCTATATTTGGTTGATAAGATTGTAGTGTCATACATCATGGAATTGGCAAATAAATCGAAGATTATTGTGGTATTACTATTACTGATCCACTGCAAATCAGGTTGGATAAATTACTATTAACATTTGAGACAGTGCTGCCTGTAAAATGGCTTTTACTGTGGTTTAAATTGTTTGCTGCAGCCTAAACCCTAAACCTTCATGAAATACCAGTGTAGGTGAGATTGACACATCTTGGAAAAATTCGTGAGGCTTCCACTTTATGCTTAAAAGTGGTATCAGAATTTAACCTGTTTCATATTCCACCTGGAAAATTAAGGCAGGGACTACTACAACCTTTATTTACCTTGCTCTAATGAATGTAGTAGTGCAATTGAGTTTTAAAACAAATTCAATTCGGTTATGTTTGAGAATAGGTCATAACTCATAATTCTTGGTGAATCCAAAATCATTTATCTGTTCCTTTTTTAAGACATTGTAGTTTATTCCAGGAAATGAGAAACTGGCAGCTGTCGGCATACGAGTGGCTCGATGGATAACCTATCACGGCTTGTCACTTAATGTCACGACAGATTTGGCTCCCTTTAGGTGGATTGTCCCATGCGGAATACACGGCCATCAAGTTGGAAGCATTAAAGGGTTGTTGAGAGAAGCTCAGTCTCATGGAACAGCTGATTTGCATGATCTGGATGATGCCAGTCTTATTCATACTACTTACAGGTCCTTGATTGAAGAGTTCTCACAAGCGTTTATGCTTGAGTACCATAATAGAACTATTTCTGTACCTGTGTTAATGTACGAAAGGGAACGAAGCTCTCTTACCAAGAGACACAGCAAAGTTGAATTTGTTTGATATACATAGCAGTCTCTTGAACTCTTGAATATTCACTTTTTCCATATAAATGAGTAGATTTAAACAGCATAATCAGTTTTGCAATCACACACCCTTGTGTTCCCGAATACCAATTGGTTGCAAAGAATAGCTAGCTTATAACATTGAGTAATGATATTATGACACCAGTTTTTGACACCAAATTGACACCTTGGTTAATCACGTACAAATTTTTGGTTAATTCAGTTCATTATATGGTTAATGGGTCATTTGAAGCTTATTTTTCATAATCATGTAAATATTTGGTTAATCACATGCAAATATCTGGTTAATTCAGTTCTTTGTATGATTAATGGGTCATCATGAATTAACCAAATATTTACATGTGATTAATCATATAATGAACTGAATTAACCAAATATTTGTACCGATTAACCGAGGTGTCAAAAGTTGGTGTCAACTTTTGGTGTCATAATATCATTACTCTATAACATTATAACATAACATTTTCCAGTAGTCGTTTATAAAAATGGATTAACCTTTTCAAAATTAGAAGGAATGAACTGATTTTTTGCTTTGACCCGAGTATATCTAGGCCTTTCAAGTCACGAACTTATTCATACCTTTCATTTACTGTGTAAATGATGGTACTGCGATCACGAAGTCAAAATGAAAAGGAATAGAGTGAGACAACATTTTGGTTATGTTCAGGGATGGCTTTTACTATATACCCTTGCATATTACTGATACTAGTACGATACCCATGCTGTCGCACGGGTGTGGTTAGCTTTCACGCATGTTTCAAAATGACCTACATAAATATTAATAAGGTTATAAGATTCTCGTGTTTGTGCACGAGTTAAGATGCTCAATATATATTAGTATTTGTTTTAAAATAGAATAAAAAAAACATGATATTATTCTATATATACATCATTTTTCTACAACATATATGCTTGTAAGTCAGACCAGGGAGAAGAAGAACAAAGAAGACCCTAAAGTAGTTTCAATTTTCAAAGTTTATCAATATGCCTTTCTAAGATGGTAATGCTTCAAATTCATACAAGTAAAATACATATAGCATCAAAGGACTCAACCAAAAAAGCAATGGAGGTAATAGGGGGCTAAATGCCAGAGAAAGGACTCATTTGCTATTGTTGCATAAAGTCTTCTACAGCTCTTCTGCTATCACTTAGATCCATAGAATCAATCGTCTTCCACTATTTTTTGCAGCTTCTTAATGTGACAGCATGTTTTATGCAAGATCTTAGAACATTGTTGCAAAAAAAATACATGAATTTTAGAGTAAAGTTATTTGGACACACAATTTGGACATCCTGTATAGACACTATATAGCTTATGAGTGCCTTGTGAGTGATAAAATTCATGATAAGAGAGAAAAAAACAACAAATAAGTGGGTAGTGTATACATCATTTTTATGACCAAATATCATTTCTCAAATTTTAAGTCAGCGAAAAAATGATCTTGAAGTTCGGAATAAAGTTAATTTAATTATAAGATCTTTATATTAATCTATTTTTCACTTGAAAACAACATTTTAGGTAAAGGTCACTTGAAAATATTGTGACACCAATTGAAAGCAACGCGATTACACAGACCATGTAGAAAGATTATACAGAAAAAAAACACACACTAATACATTTATCATCATAATACAAAACAGTTGGATGCAAATACTAATTCAGAACAACTTTATGTGCCATACAACTGAGAATATTTGTTGACAAAAAATATGGCAAAATATTGACCCCAGTGCATGCCTCAACCACGTCAGTTGTAGCAACATTACCTGAAACAAATACTTTCATTATACCTCATTAACATTGTGGATTATTTAATCAATCAAAACAAACCAATGTGAAATCTAATATGGTATTCCTTTACGAACCCCATTTAATAAATAGTGAAACACAAACCTTTAAGAAGATGAGTGTAGCATCCATCAACTCCATTTCAGCGCCATTCAGTGACTGCAGCAGGTGAAATGTCAAGCAATATTGAGTGCTTTTATATATTTTGATATTCATTGCTATTGCAAACTACCATATAGTTCATCGCATCCATTAATTTCAAAATTGAGTTTGTTCATTAGTCATTTAGACAATTCTTATATTTTGTCCTATGAATGAACTATAGATTGATTTAAACAAAGGTTTCCAAATATAGCACACCAGATAGAAGATTAATAGCCTCTAACTGAACCATTCAACGATTCAGCGGGAATTTGAAGATGCAAGGTCGATGAAAGGATTGACTGTGTGAAAAAGGTAATATATCAAAAAAATATATTCAGGAACTAATTTGAGTGCATCGCCTACGTTTGATGTTGCATCTAATGCATTTTATACCTTTAAGATCGGATCTAAATTGATCTTAACTATCTTTAGTCTTAATTAAGTGCAACCACCCAGTATAAAATTGAAACAAATTGTAGGACTGAATTGTATAAATTGCATCTACTACTAGTAGATTAAATTGAAACAAACTTCACAGTGAATTATATAAAATGCATCTAGTGGACAGGGGAAAAAGAAAAGGAAGTCTGTAAATACTTACTTGATCCACTTGAATATAGTTAGAGGTCATCGTGTAAAGAATGAACATCATTGAAGGTACAAATTGTTCAAGGCAATTGCTTCTTCCATAGTCCGAGCAGCAAAGTAGCTAATTTCAATAAGAAACTAAACTGCAAAAGATATAAATTAAATCAATAAAAAGAGATAGAGACAATATGCTACTTGAAAATTTATAAAGAAGCACTTTACAGAGCAGGTCATCAAACTAGAGTGTTGTGCTTTAAACTTTTGCTTTGCATATCTTGCCTCTCGAGAGGTGTAAGGAAAAAACCAATTGCTCTTGCATGGGGTTGGTTTCATGGTTTATATTCATTTGCTACTTTTATTAATTCTTTTCAAGCAGGGCATTAGGGGGGAAATGCAGGCTGATGAAGAGGTAAGGTTGTAAGGTTGTGTTGAGAGGTAAGCAATTGGAGCATGGAGATGGAGGATGTAACACCCTTCTCAGGCACTACATTGTCTGTGACATTTCTATTTTATAAGATCGTAAAGCGGAAAATGATTATTTTACCAAAAATAAGGGTTTACTTTTGGCTTTTCTCTTTCGCAAATATTACCATACATCAACTTATGCATAAATATTGTACAAACATTCCCAAGTACTAACAGTCATACATATTCAGAAAAAGGCAGAAATACTGTGACGCCAGTAAATAACAACAATATGTTTATAATAATAATATCCTTGGAGATGTAGCTCCACGAAATAACGATATAGACACTAGACTGGCCAAATACAAAATAATGACAAAATATCCATTACACTAAATCCATCGAGATTGTGTCCATGTCTCCAGGTCCTCTCAAACTCCAGCTGGGTGTGATGGAGAAACAGAGCTGTCGTCATCTTCGCCGAACATAAAAATAGAACAGCAAACCAGAAAATACAGAAATTAGGTGAGATCCCCATTCATCTTACACATAACGCAGATATGTAGTGGTACGACACACAAGTATGTACAACTATCAACATACAGTTATGTCATCAATCATAACAGAAATAATAATGTTTCACAACAATATAATCACAAGGCACGTTTTTCCCTAGATAGAAGACATCTAAGACTCGAGGAATGACCTCTGATTCATATACCATGGTTTTAACAAACAGTTGGAGAGAGTGGTTCAGAGCATTGTTCCGGATTCCACCAGTCTTGGGTAATAAAATGCATCCTTAGTCAGTAAGGTGCACATAGGCTTTTTCGGGAACATCTTACACTACCAGAAAACACGTAGTGTGTAGTCGAGTATGTCGGTGTATTGCAAGATCACCATGCCACAGAGGAGAAACCAACTAGGCCTATATGAGTATTTCATACCTCGACACCCCCGAGCATCAACCAGATCGTCACTACGAAATTCACACCCGCATTAAAGTGTTAGCTCAATCTCCTAGGCACAACGGCCTTAAAGAACATAGTTTCACTATGTGTTTAGGCAAACTTTTCCGGAAAGGCGTTTTTCTCGTCCATCCACCGGATGACATCTTAATTCCATTGGGATCCTTTCAACGTGTTTTATCGGATGCTTGATGTTCGTAAGTCCAAATCACCGGTACTTAACATCAAGCTAAAGTTCTCAAGTAACATTTCATCTTTGTGCAAAGATTTCTTAAAGTACTTGATTAAAAACCTAGCACATTATGAGATTGGAACACAAGTCCAATTATTTATTTCTCTATACTTTTCTAATTGAGCCTTTTTCATTGGCTTCCAAGAAAAACAAATCATTCTGAATCCATTAAATTTTATGGAATATGGATAATGAATTATCCATTCTTTATGACATAAGGTCGTGTTCCTCCCTACGTCATAAATTATTACGTTCGTGTTTTCACTAAGTCGTTCTTAACTTAGGTTTTTGCATTTTACCGTAAAAGCTCGTCTTTGAAGACTAAAATCCCTTTGGCTTAAAACCAAAACCTTTAGATAAAAATCAAATCAATTTTCAAGAATAATTTCCATAAAAGATACATAGGTATCAGTTTCTCAAAACATTTTCTCAAAAATCCTTAAAAACGCTTAACGACAGTTTCACTGCTTTTTACTAAATTTAGGCCCAAAAGCCATACTTTTGAAAATATGGTTCTTCACCTCAGATATATTACTTTCCTAGGTTATAATACTCATATGAAGATGTTGAAACACTGATTTTACATCTTCCTTTCCATTTATAAGAAATTCCTAAAAATTTGACCGAACGTCGTTAAGTTTGTAAATTGCGTAAAATGAATTTCTATGGTTTTATATCATCGAGGACTACAATCTTAACACACAAGAAAATGATTTTCAATACAGCCAGTGAAATTCTCAGAAATTGCATATTAGCCCTAAAGACTCATAAATTCATATCTTTCAATATATATATCCAAATCAATCCAAACCAATTTCTATACTCTTATTTATTCATGCAATCCCTATAAAAATTATCCAAACAAATTAAATCAACATGGGGCCATTACTCAGTTATGGCCGAATGGCCTAAATTAATCATGTTAGGCATTTTTTTTTTTACCAATCAATCAAACAATAACCAAGGAATCCAATTAGACATCATTAGGATCAAAACCAACATATATCACAACCAAGCATCAACCAAATCCTCCAAGAGGATCACACACATATAAATCAATAAATTACACAACTTACACACTTATGATTTACAAGACCATTTACACTAAATAAACCACCAACATATCTACCCTAAGGTAGGATGATGGTAATCTCCCCCATACCTTTGTTGATCACTTGAAAGTCAAGTAATAGAAGGATGTTGTTCACCTAAAGCCTCAAGGTTTGAACCAACAAAACCTAGCCATGAACAACCAACAAGAAAACAAGTTAAAGAATGAAGAAAATCTACCAAACCCATCTTAGCATAGGTTCGGCCAAGATAGAAAGAATCAGCTAAGGATCTCTAAATTTTTCAAGCTCTTGGATGTGAATATAGGAATCATAGTGAGTTCATAGAAATTTATCTCACATTAAAATGATTTTTCTATGATTTTCTAGAATTATTTGAAAACTAGATCTAGGAATTGAAAATTGAAAAAAACTTTGAGATAGGAATAAAATTTGTGAAGAGATATGACGGTATGATCATGGATCATAAGGCTATACCTTTGGAATTTCAAGAAATGATCAAGATCTTAGAGTTCCTTTGTAAATCAAGTGGAAGAACTTAGAGTTTTTGTGAGAGAATGAACTTGAAACACTTGTGAAAGAGCAAAATGAAATGACTATGTGTTTTTAAAGGGGTGAGGCCGTGTATCATCTGGGGGTAGAAGGGTCCAAAGCTTTTTCATTTAGGGACAAAATGGTAAAAGCAGATAGGGACAAGCTTGGCATTTCAAAGAAGATTAAGGGCATAATGGACATTTCACACATAAGGTCATCATTACATGGTGAGTGAGACACCCCGTTGTGCCATTAAATTAAAACCTTATTAACTAATTACTTAATCGCGCGCTTAACGTTAACTGCATACCCGAAAATACGTAAAAATTATAACTTAAATAATAATCATATAACTTCTGCAAATTAAGCACACCAACGTTATAATATATAAATACACACATGTTTATTCGTTACATTACCAAAATACTGTTTAGGGTATCCTATCAGTAGAATCCCTTACAGGCACCTACTTATATAAACTCTTATACTCAGCGGAAAATATAAAACGTCTCACAAGACACACTGGCCTTAACTATCTAAACTCTACCACTCGGGTCCACAGCTAGACCTCCAGCTTCTGGCTCATAAAGAGTTCCATCCAACTCCTCCGCAAATGGCTCCTCCATAGGGTCTTCTCGTACGATCACATAAGAAATAAAGTACAACATACAGAAAATATAGGGGATAAGAAACATTTCTATCATCAAAAGCGGAAAGGAATACATAGCACATAATATAATAATAGTCAAAGACACACATCACACATAACTAACAATCATCCTCAAATTACGACATCGTCCTCTACCCTTAATCTCATGCAAATGAACCTTTATCCTAACGTGGTCATCTTTATTCCTGTCACAGAAGTCAGTAGTCCACAATGGTATGAGGTCAAGAACTTGGTGCGCCCCTATTCCTTTATCTCTCGTAGGGAATAGTGCATGAAGCACAGTGTGCATCACTAATCCCCCATTGGAAATAGCACATAAGCACAAAATACCTAGTAACTCAGCGCACACATATTCCCTAATCTCTAATAGGAAATAGTGCTTTAAGCATAGTATGCGTCACTAATCCCCCATTGGAAATAGCATATAAGCACAAAGACATGGTAACTCTATCTTCGATAAGATAATCAGAACAACGCGTTAAGGACTAAAAGAGTATTACGGTAGTCTACCTCGGCATCAATATCCGTAGGTCACTCACCCACAATATCCAGTATCCAAAATAGGATATCCTGACCTCGTGTGTTCCACTCACACGGTTGTGAATAACAATACATATATATATGAATCTCACTAAATTGCATCAACAACAACCTAGTGCCTCAACTTTCCCTTATAGCCTCAACACGTTCTATGCCACCACTCATCTATGAAATGATTAATTCCGGCTAGGCACCTCTAAGTCACATTCAATCTCTCACCCAAATAAAATATCTCTCGAACAACATATATCTTTCCTTAAAACCAAGTAAGCAATTTATCAACCAAGCAGATCATGCATAACACAATAATCAATAAAATATTCAAACAATAAAATAAAACGTCACAAGTAGTAGAATACCTCAACCAGCGTATCACAATCAATTCAATAACAATAAAATCAGACATCCTCAATATCATGAGATTAACCTAATGTCGATAACCTACAATCCCCAAATCATCATTGGTATTACGGAAAAGCTTCCACTGTGATTTTGCTCTTGTTGATTACTCGACCACTAGTAGGGTTTAGGTCGCCCTACACCATTATCATAAAATATACTACTTATCCATTCCGACGATAGGTTGATTCTTTCCCCCACCTGAACTAACACCGGAAACACTAACTTCCCGATCTTCGTTACTAAACCACGATTATCTGTTAACCTTCAACCAACACAACATAACAACAATTAATCAAACAAATCCAACTATGACACATTGATGCTAGGTTCGGCCAATAAAATTAAAATAGGGCTAGAGTTATTTTCTCAATTCCATCTTTTGGATTCAAGTTCCTAAAGTATTAACTAACCTAAAACAAGTGTTACAATTCAAAAATATGAAACAAAATCCTCTAACCTCTAGGGTTAGGGTTTCGGCCAACTGAACAAAATATGACTAGGAATTTCTTTTGATTTCAAGCTCTTGGATAATGAAAGTATAGGTATAAGAGAGTTGACAACAATAGTCATAACTCATCAAACATTTTTCTAAGTATTTTTGCATGATTTTTGAAGAAATAGATCTAAAACCTGAAATATAGAAAAACTTGATGAAACTTAAAATTCTTTGAGGATTAAGAGTATAAAAACCCTAGATAGCTTAGAACCAACCTCATCTAAGTTAAAAATTGAACAAAATCTCATTTGCCTACAACTACATAGATTCGGCCTTCTGAGGAAAAATAGGAAGGAAAATTCTTTTGCTTACATACTCTTAGATGATGAAAGTGGAAGACATATCAAGATCATAGAAACTGGTTTCACATTAAAATAATTTTTCTGCAATTTTCTAGAATTATTTGAAGTTCTAGATCTAGAACTGGAAATTTGTCAAAAGTTGATGGAAATGAAGATTTGATGCATGATAAATGAAGCTAAGATGATTAGGAATAGGTTCCTCACCTTGGAATGAAGAGATTGGATGAAGAACTTGAAGAAGTTTGAAGAACTTATCAAGAGCAAAAATGGTATTCTTTGTGTTTTGTGAAGAAATGAACTTGAACAAGTGAAATGAAAATTTGGCTAAGTGTGTGATGAAGAAGGAGAAGGCAGTGATTGTGTTTTTTCTGGGGAATTATTGCTATTGATGTTCATAAGGCTGTCTTGCAGTTCTTTAAAGAAGGTTGGTTGCTGCCTAACTTAAATTCAAATGTGGTGGTTCTTATTCCTAAAGTCTTTAATGCAAATAGAATTGAGCAGTATAGGCCTATAGCCCTTGCTAACTTTCAATTCAAAATAATTACTAAAGTAATGGCTGATAGGTTGTCCAATGTGGCTTCTAAAATCATCTCTGCCAATCAAAGGGGTTTTGTTAAGGGAAGGAGCATATCAGATTGTATATGCTCAGCCTCTGAATGTATTAATCTGTTGGATAAAAGAGCTTATGGTGGTCAATTGGCAATGAAGATTGACATCAACAAAGCCTTTGATACCATTAACTGGGGTTTTCTGCTCAGTGTTCTAAAAGCTTTTGGCTTCAGCTCTACTTTTTGCAATTGGATCAGTTTAATATTACAATCTGCAAAGCTTTCAATTTCCATCAATGGCCATGCTGCAGGATTTTTCAGCTGCACTAGAGGAGTCAGGCAGGGAGACCCTTTGTCTCATCTCCTTTTCTGTCTTGCAGAAGAAGCTTTAAGCAGGGGTATTTCCATGATAGTGGAGAATGGTAAATTGCAACTTATGTCTGGTCCTAGGGGTCTCAGGATGCCAAGTCATGCTCTATATGCTGATGACATAATGATCTTCTGCAGAGCATAAAAAAAAAGTCTATCTAACCTGTTAAATCTTTTCAAAGATTATGAGCAAGCTTCTGTCAAGTTATCAGCAAGGAGAAATCCAAATTCTTTATTGGTAAGGCTATGCAAAATAACAGTGCCAGGATTGCTGATATATTAGGCTTTTCTGTTGGCCACCTTCCTTTTATGTACCTTGGGGTGCCAATCTTCCAAGGCAAGCCTAGGAAAAATCATCTTCTCCCTATAGCTGACAGGATAAAGGGTAAATTATCTAGTTGGAAGGGTGCTTCTTTATCTATTATAGGCAGAGTGCAGCTTATTAAATCTGTGATTTTTGGTATGATGGTCTATAGTTTTAAGGTCTACTCTTGGCCTTTGAACCTGTTAAAGATAGTGAATGCCTGGCTTAGGAACTTTGTGTGGTCAAGAAGCATCAGTACTAGGAAAATTTGCACCGTTGCTTGGAGCTCAGTTTGTAAATCAGTTTCGGATGGTGGTTTGGGTCTCAGAACTCTTCAAAACATAAATAAAGCCGCCATGTTAAAGCTTGGTTGGGAGCTTATCTCCTCAGATCTGCAATGGACTGTCATTTTGAAGAGCAGAGTGTTTAAGTCTGATAAATTGGTGTTGCATCACATCAGATCTTCAATTTGGCCTGGTATTAGAAACATCTTTGGCACTGTTCAGAAATTCTCTGCCTGGAACATTGGAAATGGTCAATCTGTAAACTTTTGGACTGATACTTGGCTTTCATCTCCTGTTATCAATTTGATAGGTCTTGATCAAGTAGATGGTATCTCTCTTAAGGCTAAGGTGAGTGACTTCATAATCAATGGCAACTGGTTCATTCCAAGAATTCTGACTTCTAAGTATCCTGAGCTGATCAAGGAAATAACTCAGGTTCATATTCCATCAGTTGAGGGGGAGGATTCATTGGTTTGGTCCTTAACAGATTCAGGTATTATGTCTTTTAAGGATGCTTACTTATTTTTTCAACCAGAAGTTCATTCTGCTGCTTGGTCTAAATTGATTTGGAATGTTAATATTCCTCCATCTCATTCATTCCTTCTTTGGAGAATTGTCCATGATAAAGTTCCAACTGATGACCAATTAAGAATTAGAGGCTGTTATCTAGTGTCTGTCTGCTGCCATTGTGGTTTTAATGAAGAGTCCACAAAGCATCTGTTTTTCGATTGCCCCTTTGCCAAGCATCTCTGGCTTTGGCTTGGTAAGTTATTAAACTGTCAAATCGACTGCTCAGATATTCTCTCAGTTCTATCTATGTTGAACAGAAGATGGAGTCCTCTTATGAAGGTCATTGTTTTAGCAGGTATTGTTTATGTTTTCTGGTGTATTTGGCTTAGCAGGAACAAGATAAGGTTTGACAGCAAAGTCACCTTGCTTAATTCGGCTAAGAATATGATTGCATCCAGAATATCTCTTGTTGGCAAGCTTAGTTCAAGTAAACTAATCTCAGTGAATGCAGACCTTCCAGTGCTAAACTATCTTTCTGTTGGTAACCATCCTAGAAAAGCAACTAAAATATCTGCTGTCTTGTGGAGTCCTCCTTTGTTTAGTTTGGTGAAGTGCAATACAGATGGAGCAGCTAAAGGTTGTCCAAGCCTAGCCTCTTGTGGTGGTATTTTCAGAAGCAGCTCAACTGTTTTAGGTTGTTTCTGTGCTAATATTGGCATGCAAAATGCCTATCAAGCAGAGCTGATTGGTGCAATGTTAGCTATTGAGACAGCTTTTAAGAAGAATTGGCTTGCCCTTTGGTTGGAGAGTGATTCTGAGTTAGTTATTTCTGCCTTCAAGAATAGCAACTTGGTTCCTTGGAGACTTCGAAATAGGTGGCTGAATTGTATTTCTCTGACTAGGAGCATGAACTTTGTGTATTCTCATATTTTTAGGGAAGGTAATTCTTGTGCAGATAAGCTAGCTACTTTTGGCTTTTCTGTTACAGATTTTGTTTGGTGGGACTCAGCTCCTTCTTTCATTTCTGAAGATGTTTTTAGAAATGGAATGGGGCTGCCTAACTATAGATTTCATTGATTTTGCATGGGTTTGGTTGATGCCCCCCCATGTCTTTGTATTCTTTTTTCAGTATCAATTTTATTGGGTGTGCTGCAGATGATTGGTTCTGCTAGGGGTGCCAACCTAGTTGGGATGCCTAGTTGAATAGTGATCACTGCCTTAGCATGCCTTTCTTTGCTTAAAAAAAAAAAGGAGGAGAAGGCAGCCACGAAATTGAGTGAGTGAGGGAGTGAAAATGCTTTGTTTAATTGATTAGAATGAACCAAGGTTAAGTTAATTGACTTAGGTTAAGTTAGAAAATAATATAATAACTTAACTATGGTTCTAATAACCTAATTAGAGTTAATTTGTAATCATGATTAGGTTAGAATATGTGGTGGAGAATGAAAGGAGGTGTGGCTGATTTTGGGCCACATCTCATGAGTCATCCCTGACTCATCGATCCAATCTATTTGCCGTTCTTGGAAATCCCGTACTCAGCTCCGTCATTTACACGATTTCAGTTTTTGAGAGGAAAATGATGAAACGAAAGCAAAATGAAATAGGGATGGTTTATTGGAGGTGGCTGCATGAAATTGGAGAGATGTGGGAGGTTTACAACCATGTAAAATGAGTGGTTAAGAGTGCATAGATGTGTCTTGTTAATAGCCACGAAAGATTGGGGGTATTTTGGTCTTTTTACCTTAAAATATCTTAACCATCATTACTTGTCATAAATGCTAGGTGAGTCACCCCTATACCCTAGGTGGCAAGATGTCCCATCTTCCGGTGCCTGGTTCTGCCTCTGCAGTTCCGTTTCCGACTCCATCGGTTTCCTAATTAGGGTTTCCGTCCGTTTTTTGAATCAAAACATTTCAAAATACCCAAACTTGTTGGAAATAAGATTTAAACATAAACCATTTCATTCACGAGTCAAAATTAGGTTTTCTGAGCAGTAAAATCTTACTGTCAGTAAAAACACAAACCGTTTTCCGTTCGAACTTTCACCAAAATTCGTCCGAATAAACCTAATATTTTATTTTTGATCAGAAATTCGGAAAGTAGAATTCCTTATGGGCATAATATAAAAAAAATCTACAAATTTTCAGTTTCGGGTCAAATTAGGGTTTTCTGCCGGTATAAATTATACTGTCAGTAAAAACACAGACCGGTTTCCGTCTGAGTTTTAAACCCAAATTTTAACCAGAGCTTACTACTATAGAGTAGTTTCTAGATATGATTTTGTTTTCTCCAAAATCATTTTCTAGGTCTCAGATAAAAATATAAATAAATATATTTTTACTGGTAATACAGCGTAATAAAATAAAAAAGGGCTGTTACAGTGAGTAACACCATGACTCACCATGGTGACTCACCTCCCATGAGTCATCCATGACTCATTCCTCTTATCTCTTGGCGGCTCTGCGGTTCCGTATCCGGATCCGTCATTTACCCGATTATTGATAATCCACCCGAATAAAGTATAATACTTTTTTTTTTTTTCTAAAATTTTCAAAATAGTCCACCTCGTTGGAAAATTCATAAGAATCTAAACTGGTTCATTCTCGGGTCAAAATTAGGTTTTATAATCAGTAAAATCTTACTGTCAGTTAAAACGCAGACCGGGTTTCGTTTGAATTTTAAACCTAAATTTTTACCGTAACCTTCTACCATAAGATAGAGTATAAATACGATTTTCTCTTATTCAAAATCATTTTCTTGATCTCAGATAAAAATATAAACAATTATATATATCTTATTGATATTGAAAATAGTAAAAACGGGGTGTTATAATACTACCTCTCTAAAAAGAATTTCGTCCGCAAAATTAAAGTTACCTTAGAATAAATGCGGATATTGTTCCTTCATCTTGTCCTCCAACTCCCAGGTAGCATCTCCCGACGTTGCATTCCAGATCACTTTAACCAATGAGATTATTTTCTTCCATATATTTTCGAAATTATTGCTCATTAATACTTATACACATTCTCAATTTTGATTGGTAGGGGACACCGAGACACCATTTTTGGGACAGCAGATTTGTATCCTGATGAGTCAAAGATCCTCTGTCTCACTTTCCCGTCACATTTCCCGTCCCCCACCAATTGTAATTTGCCACTTAATAAAATAAATTCATAACTCATTAATACTTATACACATTTTCAGCTTTTGATTGGTAGGGGACACCGAGAAACCATTTTTGGGACAGCAGATTTGTATCCATATTTTCCTCTCTCTCTCTCTCTCTCTCTCTCTCCCTCTCTCTCTCTTCATCATTACCCCCTAGAAAAGGATAGAAGGCAATCGTATGAATTCTCATTGATAGAAGAAGTATGTATACAACATATTCTTAGACAAATATTCCTAAAGATCAGGAGCTAATAATTTACAGGAAATGTTCTAGGAAACATGCTAATAAAAAACTAATTATCTCAATACTCCCCCTCAAGTTGGAGCATAAAGATTTCGAATGCCCAACTTGCAAAGGAGCATTTGAAATTGTTGCTTCTCAAGGGCCTTTGTAAAGATATATGCTAGTTGTGCTTGTGTGCGAACATGAAAAGTGGCAATGTTGCCAACTTAAATCTGATCACGGACAAAGTGGCACTCAACCTCTATGTTTGGTACATTCGTGAAAAACATGATTCGCAGCAATGTGGATAGTCGCTTGACTATCACAGATCAAGTGCATAGGCACCAAATGATGAACAACAAAAGACATAAGTAAGGATTTGAATCAAACAAACTCACAACTGGTAGTGGCCATAGAGTTATATTCGGCCTCAGCAAAAAACCAAGAAACAATCGATTGCTTTTTAGTCTTCCAAGAAACAGAAGAAACCCCCAACATAATAAAGAAGGAGTATATATACAACATATTCATAGATAGGGGTGTAAATGAGCTAAGCAAATCCTGAGCTATTCTGGCTTCGCTCATTAAATTCTCGATCTAGCTTGTTTGTTTAATTAAATAAACAAACTCAGGTTGACATTGGGATCGATTACTTAAAAAAGTAAAGCTCAAGCCTTACAGGCTTGACATTAACGACTTGTGAATAGCTCATATATATATATATATATCGTCGAAAAATTTAAATTATATATTGATCATCATATATCACATGTTAAGCACATATTTCTATTTGTAGATTATCATATAATATTGAAATCTTTATTAAATACTAAATTGATAAACTTAAAATAAAATTTAAATAAAATTTAAATAAAATTTTCATAAATACAAAAATAATTAAGTTCAAATGAGCTAAACAAGGCAAGCTTAAATTTTACTCTTTTTTGAAATAAACAAATGTAAACACAAGAAAGCAGTTGAATTTTGTTTACCAAACTTTTAGCAAAAACAAATCTTTTTGCAAGCAAAGACTCGGAGCAGACAAGTTAAAAAAATCCATCAGCTGATCAAGTGACCCATTTGAAGGTTTTAAGCGACGAAATACACAAACACATAAAATTAAACTTGTTTGATATGCACAGCTTTAACCCCTTTAGTTGGTGGACATGTTAGATAAACAAATAATCTAAAGGAGATAAAAGAGAGAGATTGACATAGCTGTTTATTGTGACACCCCATTCTCGAGAGTATCATATTTACGTAACTTATTGCGGAAATTAAACTTAACAAAAAATAATAATATATTGTTGGTTGCCTTCGAAAAACAATTAAGTTTCTAATCACTTATCATTTGTAAAATGGTGATAAATTTTTTTTTTTCATTTTTTCCTTTACGTCATATATAACCAAACACCATTAATATAATATACAACTCTATATATATCATACATATGCTTCATCAGAGTTTTACACAAGACCTTTATCCTACCAGGTCATCATATACAACCTAATAGTCAATACATCAAACTGAACAAAATAAGTATATCATAGTGGGAGTCTGAAAAACACTACTCAAAAAGATTGGCTCTCAGTAGCCAAACAGTCAGATTATCTAAAATCCCACTCTACCCAAAAGAACTACATTCCTACAGCTGGTCGCCACTAGTGAAACCCATTGGCGAGTCCAGTATAGACACCCCCACCTCTAGGAGGTGTATCTGGAGAGGATACCTCAACCCCCTCTCCAATATCCGGGACTATACCATCCTCAAGAGGAGCATAGTCCGGATCAACCATTGGATCCTCCTCAGGATCTTCCTCCATCTCTTCCTATGCTTCATCTGGGATCAAAACTATAGGCCCTAGAGGCGGCTCCGGGGCTACCTGTTGTAAAGGCTGTACGTGCGGAGGTGGTTGATGCTCTAAGTCCCCGTGGCGCACCAAATGCTGCAGGATCATCCAAATGGGAGATAGTGAAACCTCGATCGTCTCCCTGGTATGAATGAGCTGCTGTGGTCCCTCTGCTACAGTCCTTCGGAGTGTCCTCATCGGACCAGTGTAGGTAGCACTCCGAGCCCCTGGGTTGATCACCCAGGCGTTACCTTGATCAGCATTGTCAAACATCAGAGCTTGGACCCCCGAGTAGTTCAGCTCCACTCCTTCCGGATCTATCTGAACTCAGATATGTATACATTCCACATAATAAAGGAAACAACAAACAGATTTGCAAGGGTGAGATACCAATATATGAGTTTTGATAAGACAACCGCATGCACGACACACAAAACAGCATATACCAAATATTCACAGCATATAAAGAAATTATTCAAACAACAGAATAATTCTATCAAAAAGGGTTTTATACCCGACAGTCATTGTCATTTTATAAAAATGCATGACACTTCAATATTCAAGCTCTAATTTGATACCTAATCTCCGGAGATCCCACAACTTTCTGTTTCGTTTTGAGCAGATCAAGCTCTTTACATGGCCCATTGTAAAAACAAAATAAAATAATGTCCAACAGAACACATAACACGTTGGTCATCACTCAGTACACCAAGGTTATTGTTCACAAATGTAACATTGGTCCACACAGAACACAATAGTTACTGCGATCAATGGAGTTTATTATCCATAACCTATTGCCTCACTCAGAACCCAACAATCATCGCATTAAATTGGAAACATAGTCCAGTAAAGATACATTGGTTCACACAGAAATCCAATGATCAAATGGAAACATAGTCCATAAAAGATACATTGATCCACTCAGGACTCAATGATCATAACACATGGCACGTCTGCCAAAATGCATGAGAAAAACTTTTATTCTCGTTTCGTTTTCTTTGTCGTAAAAATATTCCCTTGTCGAAGCCCGAAACTCACGACCATGCTTAATTTTATATTAAGACTTTTTTTTTTTAACAACATAGGACACATAGTCCAAATGTTTTAAAATTAACACAGGACACTTAGTCCGAGTGCTCAATCGCAAAGCCCTAAACTGATGCACCAGTCTTAGGCTCACGAATATGGAATTCACATTCTCCACATCAAATTTAGGACACACAATCCACAAAACCTTTTCAGGACACTCAGTCCAATGACACAAATCCCTGATCTACGTGTCAATAGAACACTAGAACCCCGACGTCTCAGTAACTAGGTTCGTTTTTTCCTTTTTAAAACATTTCATTCAGTGAAATAACAAATACAAAACCAAATCTCTGAAAACTTATCAAAGTTTAACGGAATTGTGTTCACTGAATAAAACTCCTTTACAAAAATTCTTTTCTGTAAAAACATTTATAAAACGTGAAATCATAGATAAATTATTTTTCTTCCAAATCCTTCATTTCTAAATTTCGTTCTCAATAAACATCGACTTTTAAAAGTCCTCTCTAAATAAAATTTATAATAATAAAATATAAACCTTTTCTCAAAAAATTTCATAAAAATCTTTTTATAACTTAAATGACTTTTCTATCATAAGTAATTGTTTTAAAGGCTATATTACGTTATTTTCGTAACTTTATCACTTTAAACAACATTTTATAATAAAATTGAATTTATTTAAGAAAAACTAGCGCCTGTAAAAAAATTCACAGTTTCACCCTTACTGTCACTTTATTGACACACTTTCCACAAAAATATTATTAAATTAATATTTTTTCACTTTTTCTCAAATTCTCATAAACTAATCATTCTAATTAATTATCCAAGCTTATCAAGCTTTTATCCTCAAATTAATTTTAAACAATGACCAATACTAGGTTTCTCAATCCATCACTCAACAACAGATAATTTCACCACAATATAGCATGGCATACATCCAAAATCATGGCATGCATCACAATTATAATTTAACAATCCAATTATAATCATGTAAATCAACATATCACAAAAAAATCAAGTAAACATATAATCACTTAAACAATAAATGATTCAAAAAATAAAATAAAAATCATCACAGATAATTTACAGACGACTCAAAAAAAAAATAGCATACGATTATCTTAAACTCCTCAGGCTGTCCCCCCTTACCTCTTGGAGAATCAAATCACAGTTTCACAATAATTTTCCGATTAGGATCCGGTTTCCTCCGTTCCGGTTAGATCGACTCGATCGGATTAATTTCTTCACAACGAATTGCAACCAAAATAAATCAAAATTAAACAAAACACACTTGTTCTTGAGATCTAGGGCTCGGCCTCTTCTACATCACTAGGTTAGGAAAGTTAAAAATTTTCCAACTTATGGATTTATGATCCTCAAGTAACTTAAGCATAATTAAACACTTAATCCAAGATCATGAACCAAGAACTTTGAATGAAACTCATCCAACTCCATGAACTAAGTTTCAGCCTTGACACAAAAGTTGGGTTTAAAACTCCACTTGATTTCCATTTCTTGGATTTCACAAATACACATAGTATAAGATTGGATTCAAGTGTCACAAAACAACTTTGAATTCAATAATCCATCCAACAACAAAGTTAGGGTTTCGGTCCCTTTAATAAAATTGGGTTAGGGTTTGATTTTTGGTTTTCTAATTACTTGGATTCATTAACCATAAGGATTAAAAGATGAATCACATGATCATTCAACAAGTTTTTGAAACAAAATCCCTACACACCCATTTGTGAGGGTTTCGGCCAAGGGAAAAAAATAGGAAGGAAATTGTTGTTGAACACATGCTCTTGGATAACAAATATAGAGATGATTATGAGATTATAGCAATTGGTTTCAAGTCAAAAGGATTTTTCTACAATTACTTATGAATTTTTGAAGATAACATCATGAACTTTGAATCAAATGAAGAACATGATGATTCATGGCATAAACTTGTAAAAGTTATGAAGAGAAAGTGTTGAGGGATTAAGGAGAGAAGAAATCACCTCTTGATGCTTGAAGAAATGGATGATTTTGGTGATGTTCTTCAATAAATCAAGCCTAAGTGTTCTTATGAGTTCTTAGGAAAATGATGAACTTTGGTGATCAACAAGACATGAAATGAAAAATGAAAATGGCCTAAGTGATATTGATGAAGGTGGAGCCGTGGGTTTGGGGGGCAAATGGGTAAAATTGCATGATGGCAAACTTGTAGTTTCCATGTGAAACTAGGGGCAAAATGGTCTTTTCCTCCTAAAAATATCCTAATGCATTTATGTGCCATTATGATTCGGATAAGATCGTCATAAATGCTCGTCATCTCAGTCATATCAATCATCTCAGCTCCGTTGCTGACCCCTTTTATTCATCTGACTCAGGTTTCCTAAAGATATTTCAACGTTTTCACCCGCAACAAATATAATATTTTATTTTTACATTAAAATTTTCAAAACTTCCAATATCGTAGTAAATATGAAAAAAATATTTTTCATCTCGTTCACGAATTAAAATTAGATTTTGAGCAGTAAACTTTTACTGTCAGTGAAATCACAGACTGGGCTCCGTTTGAATTTTCAACCCAAAATTTCATCGTAAGCTTATAATATAAAGCATAGCATGGAAATGACATTGGTTTATCCAAAATCATTTTCTAAGTCTCGGATAACAATATAATTATTTATATATTTATTATCGATTAGAAAGCAGTAAAAATCGAGGTGTTACATTTATCATGGTTCACCCCTTAACAACGATGGCTACGTATAGCTTCACCAAGTTTTCTCCACTATAACAGTCATAGTTATGGGACACAAAAGTATTGCTTTGCACACCTAGCCTCTCCAGGCTCAAAGACAAGTATTGTTTACTCACCTAGCCTCTTCAAGCTCACTCTGTTTGGTTTGAAAGAAAGTGTAATAATTACAACTTGCAAGTCTTTCACAAACACTCAAAAGAGTGGATTAAATGTGAAGTTGAAAGACTGCGTAATAACTTCTCAGAGTATTACAATGAATGAACAAATGATTTAGAAGAACAAAGAATTGAATGCTAGAGTAAATATCTTGTTCATAGAATGTTCAACACTTCATTACACTCACCAGGTCTTCAATGTCTTCTATTAATAGCCTTCATTCAAAATAAATACGTTAAGCACATTCCCTTGATTCTTTGGCTTCAAGCTGAGCTTCATTTAATGCAATATAGTCGTTCTGAGCAGCCATTAATGTTTAGAGGCATTGGTTGTACTCTAACAAGAGAAGTTCAATGCTTCATGCTTTAGCAACAACCATTGTAGAGATCATTAGATTGGTTTTGTCCTTTGCTGCACGAGTAACTTTTTTTGTGCAACACAAGGTTGCACCAGAGACTAAATCTTCTTTGTAGTACTACCATTCTAAGCTACAAAGTTTCTTTTCAATATTTACAATTCTGAAATATTGATCCTTGTATGTGAGAAACTCTAACATATTCTGACTTGAGGGGACAGCTCACGAAAGTCTTGAGTTGCTTAATAGAAATCCAAACTTGAAAAAGTACTTCACGTTATGCCAGTACACGAGAGAAGTTAAGTCATTAGACGCGTGAATTTTCTTCATAAAGATAGTAGCATTAGGAACTCATTAGACGGGTGATGCAGCTCACTAGACGAGTCAAGTTAATACATTAGACGAGTGTTTCCCTGGACTTTGACCTTTTGACTTAAGGTAGATAGGTGACTTAAGCTACCGTGGAAGGTGGGCTGCCTGACGGCGTTTGCTTCCGCCGTCGCTACCAATGGCCTCCTCCTCCTCCTCCTCCTCCTCCTCGGTCATTGCCGTCGACACCAAAGAAAAACCTCTCATCCCTGTAGTCGTGCTCACCACCACACCTGGAAGGCTAGGGTAGGCCAAGAGTCATCGTCGAGTCGAAGCCGCCGCTGGCACTGGTCATCGTGCTCATTGCCGGGGACTGTGATGCTACGGATTTGAAGAACAGAGAGGGAGAAACAGCACGAGGATGTTGCAACACGTGAGATCGAGGGTCGTCTTCTTCAATGCTCAATTCAGAGAGAACCTCGGAAATGGCGGTGGAAGTAGATGCAGGTGAGGCAGAAGAGGGACAACGAGCGGTGGTCATGTCTGGACGGAGATGGTGACGGTGCGACATTGCTGCTCGCCGTGCCTACGGTTCGCTGTTTGCAGATCTATGTTTTGCAGATGGGAGAGGGGTGGTCGCGAGGCTGGTCATCATGATTCGACACTGGCGGCGAGCTCTTCTCCCCTACCCTAACTACCGCAGCGTTGATTTCGCCGACGGCGGCGAGCTCTTCTCCCAAAACCTTGAGGTTGCGGTGCAGAACCAAGCTTTTGGCGAAGAGGCCGCACGGGAGCTTATGGTGTCGCTGCTGGTCACTGAGGCGGGATGGAGGCGGCGGCTCACTAGTGGCTATGCTATTTGGATGAATGAAGTTCAGGGGGTGATGCTGGTTGGGGTGGGAGGCGAAAATGTTATTATTATTATTTTTTTTTTACTGGAATACCAATTATACCCTGGATGATTAATATTCAACCATGAGGTTGGAGTATTCTAGACAACGCCGTCAACTTCCTTTCCTTTTCAATTTATTTCTCATGGACCAAAAGTCCAATATGAGGACCAAATCACTGACCCAAAATTCATCAAACTACTAAAACCCTAAATTTCTTTTTTACTTCATCCTTAGCAAAAAGTAAAATCCTCTGCCGCCCCCAACCCCTTCTCCCAGTAAAATCCACCGCCACTAGTACTTCATGTTACTTTTTATTTAAGTTAAAATACCTTTTTGGTCCTTTATCTTTTGAGTAAAATTCATTTTGGTCCTTTATCTTTAAAAGGATTTATTTTAGTCTTTTATGTTTCAAAAGTAACCCAAATGGTCCTTTCCGTCATCTCCCATCTAAACTCCGTTAAAAAGATTCATTTTAGTCCTTTGTGTTTCAAAAGTGACCCAAAATGATCCTTTCATGTTGGCTATGATTAACGGAAAAAGTAACATAGCTTACGGAAAGGACCATTTTGGATCACTTTTAAAACATAAATGACTAAAATGAATATTTTTAAAGATAAATAACCAAAATGAATTTTACCCAGAAGATAAAGGATCAAGAAGGTATTTTAACCTTTTATTTATTCTTGTGCTTGGTGTGTTTCTTAATCGTTTTCTGTTCCATGGCCGCCGAATTTTTATCAAACGAAGACCTTATTCGGGAGATTCTTCTCCTTTTGCCAGTGAAGCAATTACTCAGATGCAAGTGCGTTTCCAAGCATTGGCTCGCTCTCATCTCTGAACCACGATTCTGCCATTCACACACTCTTCGCCAATACCACGGTAGTCGCGTTTTTCCTTCTGCCTTCTTGCTTGGCACTACATCCTCATCCCATATTATCCCTTTAAAAGGTTCTGTTTCTTCTTCCATAAATCGTTATGTGAAAGTTCCTCGCTTGAGCATTATCATTAAGCAATCATGCAATGGCCTTCTACTTCTTGAAGGAAGACCATTGAAAAACCACAACAATGTAAAAGTTAGTTACTTTGTAAACAACCCAACCACCAATCAATTCGTTGCTGTTAACTTCCCTAACACACAATTTGGATCTTCAATTACTAAACTTTTGTTGTCTTTCGAACCATTGAGGTCACTACATTACAAGGTCATTTCAATTAGATCCAGTTATTTATCAAAATCTTCTTTGCGTGACTATGTTGTTAATGTGTATTCGTCAGAGACTGGGTCTTGGAGTGACCCTGGTGTTTCTTTCACTGCCCCGGATAATTCTAAGGTTGTTTACTGCAATGGTGCAATATATTGGTATAGTAAAAATGATATGAATCCCTTCTTTGATGTGGAAAATCAATGTTTCAAGACATTTCCTATGCCACTGGGAATAGATCATGAGAAAGTTCAGCGTTTTGGTGAATCGGGTGGCTATCTTCATTTAGTTGTAAAATCACTTCTGAATTATGAGTTTGACATTTTGGAGTTGTATGAAGATCGTTCTGGATGGTCACTAAGATTCCATGTGAATCTTCGTCCGATGCTGGTTGCTTGTCCACGTTTTTATCTTGAGTTTCTATATATTAATATTTCCTGCTTTGTTCGCCAGAAAAGGGAAGTGGACTCCATACTTGTGTTTTTCTTAGGTAGAAGGTTTGTAGTCTACAACATTGGGAAATCTACCTTTAGAGATCTCACTTTTTTGATTTTGAATGGAGGATCGCGGTTTGACTATTTTGATTATTTTGAGAATCTTTCTTGGGTTGGACGTCCTTCCAATGCTGATTGATTCTTCCCTTGTTTCTAAAAATTATATGTAAGTGCCACTTTCTTTTTATTTTCCCCTTGTTAGACTGTTAAGCTCATGTGTGACTTGTTTTTTGTAGCTGCAATTTATCAAATTTCTAATTGCAATGAAGGATAGTGCTAAGAATGGGTGGGTTCTAGCATGAAGTACCATTTTTAGTGGTATACCGGTATACCACTAATTTTTATTGGAAAACCCGTATCTACCCTTCAATCCTCGTCCCTACCCTTCCATCCCAACAGAGATGAAAATAAAAAAACCCAGATCCTCCAGATGTGGCACTCCGGCGCGGTGGAGGAGAGGACGGAGACGGCATGGTGGAGAGGACGGATGTGGCACTCCGGCGCGGTGGAGGAGAGGACGGAGGCGGCAGTGGAGAGGACAGATCTGATCGCGGTCACGGTCAACAGGGCCGATCGCACCGGGACTGCCGCGCCGTTCGCAGAGAAAGAGAGGGCGGAGTTCACGGAGGGAGAGACGGCGGAGCTCGCGGTGCCGATCGCACAGGGACTGCCGCGCCGTTCGTACTTTAGCCACCGTCCGTTGCAGAGTGGAGACCTGCGTTCTTCGCTTCTTCTTTGATTTCTCCATGCGACGGCAACGTGGAGGCAGCGGCGGGAGGCAAGGCAGCGACCGGCGGGCGGCAAGGCCGCGGCGGACGGCGTCGTAGCGGAGGCGCTGAGAAGAAGATGGGGTAGATCTAGGAGTCGTGGACCAAACTCATCCGTAGGCAGATTGTGGAAATAATTTTGTGAAGGTGGAAGAGGGGTGGGGTCTGGGACGAGGGTGGTGGTGGACGGCTATGGAAATTTCAGGGTTTGGAAGGTAGGTTGGAGAGGTGAAGGGTATAATGGTATTTTTCAGAAAAAGAAATTTGTTTTCAATTTTTTTTACCAATAAATCTGAACCATTAATTAATTAATTATTATATCCAATGGTCAAAAAGCATTCTAGATAAAAAAAATTAGTGGTATACCGATATACCACTAAAAATGATACTTCATGCTAAAACCCACCCTAAGAATGATATGTAACAGTTGTTGACGTAGTTATTGTTGAATATCTTAATGTATCTTAAAAGTTTAAAAATTGGTGTGATTTTGTTATTTTGAAATATAAAAGCCTTATTTGGAAGTGGCAATAACATTGAGTTTGTTATTAGTTTACTATCTTATCTCAATCTTATCTTATTTTAATCCTATCCAACAAAATCTGTTAATATTTTAAAACTTCAAATAAATCTTTAACTTAGTGAGTTTGACAAACTTACGATAGAGACTATCTCTATCTTCTCCTTTCTTCTTCATGGGTTACAATACTTTGAAAAATCATTTGTTGTTCTACTACCCACTATTAGGAAGACCTGTTAAATCCTAGGATTACGCTCTAAGCAGATAAAACCCTTAATATCATTGTTCATGATAAATCCTTGAGATTGTTGGCGTTAGACAGCAACCTGAAACAGCATGAACTTTGTGAAAAACAATAGCAAAGCAGTAGCCTGAGACGTGTCTGATGACGCTGTCCTTAAGTATATCTTCGTTTAGAGTGACAATCCCCAGGAGTATGATAGGCTCCTTTCTCTTAACCCAAAAAGAGGAAAGGTAGTGAAAACCGGGAGCCGAACACCAGGCAGGTTAGAATGACCCCCAGAATCGGCCATACGTGGAATCGGTGGAAAAACCGTTGAACCGGTCCAAAACCGGTAAAATCGGTCAAAACCGGTTGAAGACCGGTCTGGACTGGTTTTCCAGAAGAAGTGAAAAAGGCAGCCAAATCGGTTATTTTCCTCAGTCAAACTTCGGCGCCATGTCAGCCAAACCAGAATAGAGACTAAAACTGCAGCACTAGTTCTTTTATTCCTAACTGGTTTTGTCTTTTCCTCACACATAAAGGTCAACGTCGTCTCTGGTTTGAATGCGAGAAGTGCAGCATTTTGAAGGAGACATGGTCAAAGTTTTGATCTTTGAAGTGCAGAAAAGAAGGGAGAAGAAGAGCTATGGAGAAGAAGAGAAAAGCTGGTAGATAGACCAATAATAAAGAGTGAAATGAAATACATTTGCCGATATGCGTGTATTAGCCTAGGTACAACTGGGTGAGTGGAGGTGGAGTACAGCTAATATTGGTCTGTACTTGATTATATTATATTATTATATTTATGTTTATTGCACTTGGACAATCTACCATCTCGATCTGTACTTGACAAATATATATTTTAATATATTTAATATTTAATTGCCACTGATTATAGCCTTGTATATAATAAGCCCATCTATTTTGTGTTAATATAACTACATAAGTTTCCTGTGGCGTTATGCAATTATATTTTTGGGGTTTTATTTTTTTTTAGAAGTTTAGTATTTGCTTTATCTACATCATATAGTGTTGTTGAATAGCGGCCATGCTGCCGCCATGGCGGAAAGTGGTGGCGGGTTTTGAAGGAACCGCCATATAGAGGCAGTGGCGTGGCGGAATCCGCGTGGCGGTTCATGGCGGACGCATGGCGATTGGCGGGTATGGCGGAATCGGGGGTCATGGTGGAAAAGGCAGTTTTTTTTTTTGGGTTTTTCCTAAAAAACAAACCCTGACTCAGCCTTTTGGGTTAATTGGACCGTGCGACCCGACCCGGGTTATGGCCCAAAATGGGTGAAAACCCTAGACATTTGTATCTGACTTTCCTCCCTCCGTTTTCTCATACGTATAGAAACCCTAGAACCCCTTCTCTTCCTCCCATTTCACACTTTCTTCTCCGACCACCCACTCTCTGGCGACACCCACTGTCGGGCGACCACCGTCCGACGACCACTGACCTCTGGCGACCACTCTTGACCGGCGACCAGCGACCAACCTCTT
Organism: Echinosophora koreensis; assembly: GCA_035048595.1. Taxonomy (NCBI): domain Eukaryota; kingdom Viridiplantae; phylum Streptophyta; class Magnoliopsida; order Fabales; family Fabaceae; genus Echinosophora; species Echinosophora koreensis. The sequence goes on from JAPCYP010000094.1 coordinate 87,468, forward strand.
CTTTTCTCCTTGATTATGTTGGGGTTGAGGAAGAGGATTAGCCATTTACTTTGTTTGTCATGTTGTTTTTATCATTTTGTTGTTATTTTGAATTTTTGAAGTCTTGAACTTGATGGTTCTTGACATATGTTGTTTTTTGGATTTTATATTTATTTATGTAATTTTTGCTATGTATATGTGTGTGTGTGTGTGTGTGTGTGTGTGTGTGTGTGTGTGTATATATATTTTTTTTTTGTCCGCCATGGCATCCGCCATATGGCTGCATCGCCATCCGCTATAATGTACAGTGGATTTTTGGCTGACCGCCATAGGCTGCCATCCGCTAGTGATAACACTGATATCATATAAATCAGTCATTCTTTAAGATTGAGGTTTTTACTAAAATAAAATTTCAGGCCTTGTGTCGAGGGTTTGCAAACTAGGAAAATGAAGGGGGAGTATTATTTGATAAGAAAATTTAAATAAACTTTTTTATTCTTCTTACATGACTAGTTTCTTCTATTGCACTAGAAACATTTATTTTAGCCTAATGCTTGACAGCACCGGTATATGCAATGTTCCAAAGTTTTGCTCTTTCTCGTTTTGATTAATAAATTCCTTATTTGATAAAAATGTGTTCTTTCTATTAGTAATTGATGAGAAATTTGCATTTTATAGATTTTGTTTTATTTTTTGATGGAGGATGCTAATATGCTATATTCATGCTGACAAAGTTATCATCTTTTTATCATCTTTACTCACTTTGGGTTGTATGATTTTCAGTAGCCCAATATAGATGGTCATGTCATTTCTGCTAGGCCGAAGCAGTATGATATCGGGAGAAGAGATCAAGGCTACTGTATCCGTTATGGCCCTCTACTTATTTTTATGATATGACATTTTCAAGACTTGAGCATTATTATTTTGTAATTTTTGTTATATTGGCATTTTGATTGAAGGTGTAAAGTTAGATTTTGGATTTATCTTCTTTTTTTTTTAAAGACAAATTTTTTTTAATATGAATACGATGTGTACTTTAACCCGAATACAAAACAGAAATTAGTCCCCCAAAGTACCCTATAAGCTATAATACATAATACTTCAGAATACACTAATATGCAAAAGAATAGGAAACTGCATCTATTTTTTACTGGAAGCAACTCAAGGATTGAATTTTAACCATATCCAACAAATAAAGAACATCATACTTCTCATTTTTAAACACAATCTCATTTTGATGTAACCAAATAGACCAAATTGCTCCATGCCAAAGCATTTGCCAAGCAAACTTTAAACCAAGCCGCCATGTTGACAAAAATTGTCGGAGATAGAAAGAGGTAACACCATTTGTAACCCAAGTCAAGAATAAAACTTATACCAATTAGAATTACATTTGGAATTGTGTTGCCCTATTTTGCTAAGGATACTCCATCAAAAGAATTAGGCTCTGTTTGATTCTGTTTTTAAAAACTATTTTTTAAAAAAAAAAAAAAAAAAAAGATTCGTTTGTTATAAGTGTTCCGTAAAAATGAATTTTGAAAAAAGTTTCTATTTTTCAGTTTTAAAAACAGGAAATAGAGAACATCTATTAGATGTTTTTGTTTTGTTTTATAACTTTTTATTTCCAAACAGTAAAAATATGGAGAACAAGCCTTTTCATTAATGACAATAAAGTAATTATTTAATCATCATCAAGAGACTTGAATGCTTCCTTCGTCTCTCTCACCTACTTCTTGAAAGCCTTCCCCGACTCCCCGTTCCCATATTTTATTTTCTCGCCAACGTTAGCTCCCCAACCACTACTAGCCAACACAAATCGTGATGCTTACTAGAGATGCCGCCACCACCGCTGCAAAGGCCAATAGGTGACTACCTGCGACCCAGACCACCATATGCAGTCAACTCGTCGCCTTGCTCACTACCAACCGCCATGTCGTAACCATTACACTGATATGAAAATCTGAAGAGGAGAGAAAATATGAAAATGAGTGGTGGAGAAGAAGAGATGACCTTGGAGTTCACCCCGACCTGAGTAGTGGCTGCCGTTTGCACCATAGTTACCAGGTTCGTCCTTCTCCAGAACCACGAACCAGTTCTTTCGTCCTAGCCATGCGGTTGCGACCGTGTTTGGAGTGGTTCGCGCACCGGGACACTACAATCAGCGAACTGAAAGTGAAGGCGGAGGGATGAACTTTGTGGAGTTCTAGACCTTCAAACCTCCATCTGCTGCTGCTCTGGAACCTGGTGCTCTGGAACCTCCATTTTCAGTTTTCACGAAGAAGGTAGAAGAAGGAGGGACAGGTCAGGGACAATAAATGAGTTTCTAGAGGAACGAGAAGTTTGTGTGGAAGGAGGAATCTCTTACAAATTTCAATTGGATGAATACAAAGAACCAATAAATGTATTTCTTTTATCACTGTAAAAACCATGCATGTAACCAACATGGTGTGGCACACTTAGTAGATAACTGGGTCCTTTAAGCATGTGGCCAGGTGTTCGATTCATGGCTCATGCATATGGAAGAGCATCTGTTGGGAGAGGTCAACCCCTTAAATGGATCTCAGTACCTCGAGTGATTAGTCTCTGTCTCCCAGCCGGAGGATACCCAGGTTTACCAAAAAAACCATGCCTGTAAAATAAATACTAAATGAAGAGACACATGAGTTGTACGGTTGAAAAGAATTGAGTAACTTAATAGAAGAATAAAACATTAGCTATTAATATAAATATAAAAATATAAATATATAAATATAAATATATTTAATGAATTATGATCTTTAATGAATTACGTTAACGAATTGTGCTTATAAAAGAAAATGTTAACGTGTTTTTTTCATAATAGATATAATTAATTTTATGTATATTATAAGTTATTATATATAATTAAAGAAAACATAAAAAAAAGTTATAATGAAAACATTACAAATCAAACGAGTTTTTTGTTTTTTATTTTAAAAATGTATTTTCAGAATAAATTCATCAAGCAAATCTTTTTGTTTTATGAGTTTTAAAACTGTTTTTAAAATAATATTTATCAAACAAATTTTTTAGTTCTTTTGTTCTGAAGAATAGTTTTCAAAAATTATTTTATATAATAGTTTTCAAAAACAAAAAACCAGAACACGATCAAACACACCCTTATTCTTTTAGATAAGCAAAAGCATATTATATTAATCAAAGAGTATAACAGGTACCCGAACTCATATACAAAACCAAAGAGATCAAGGGAAGTACCGGTGTAATCGAAATATTAGAAAATGACTAGTATTGGTATTACAAAAGACTAAACCAAACAACCTGAAGAACAGAGTAATGCTCTATACCCTACCATCCCAAACTCATAAGTTATTAACCCAACAAAGAGAAAAGAAGGTACATTAGCACCACCATAAAGCTAGAGCTGTCAAAGTGAGCCAACCCAGCTCACCCAGGTTGGCTCACCACGGGTTGAACGAAAAGTGGGTCGAGCTGGGTTGGCTCACTTTTTCAGCGAGTCAAGAAATAGCCAACCCGGCTCAACCCACCACGGGTTGGTGGGTTGAATGAGTTGGCTCAGTTAGAATTAAAAAAAATAAAAAATAAAATGAAAACAGAATTAAAAAAAAAACAGAAACACAATAATCAACTAACAAACATAGAAAAGATCCCAAGCTTACAAACATAGAGGCTCCAAAAGTAGATGATCAACTAATGAACATAGTCTCCAAAATAATCATTAAAGAAATTTAAACAGACCAGGCATCAACAAACGCATGAAAGAAATTTAAAAATAGGAGGGGGCAGGGATGAGTGAATCAGACTATTAAAATAAATTTATAGAAAAAAAATCATGGTAAAGGGGAAGAGGGAGATCAGCTCAGAGTTCAACCTCAACGCCACTGTCATCGTGAACGTCGCCACAAATCCAGCCGCGAGTTCCTTGCACGAACCTCTGTCACCTTCAAAATTACGAAACAGAACGGATCAGGCATATTCGGTGCTCGTTCTTGGCAGGGGTTCAACCGATCGTAGATAGTCTTTCGCGGTTCTCTTCTCTACCACGTTCGGTGATGGTTCTTGGCAGGGGTTCGCAGCGGTCGCCGTTCTTGTTGGGTGAGGTAAGGGCACCATTTTCGCAGTTACTAGTTAGGGACTTAGGGTTTTTCTTGGTCACAGATAGAGGCGTGAGCTGCTGGGGTTGGGACTAGGGAATTCCAAAATGGGTTGGGCTTGCATTGTTAAAAAAAAAATTGGGTTGGATACAGTCCAGTGCTTGCTGCAGGCAGCGTTAAAGAAGAAAAAATAAGGCTGGCTCACGGGTTGGCCCAGCTCACCCGGGTTGAACCCACTTAACCAGTGGGTTAAGTGAGCCGGGCCAAAAAATCTCCGGATCAAAATGAGCCTACTATTTTACAACCCAACCCACCGGTGAGCCGGGTTGAGCTGGGTTGGCTCACGGGTTATAACCCATTTTGACAGCTCTACATAAAGCATGAATCACTAACAAGCAACAATAGCCAACTAAGCCCCATTCAAACGAAAAATCATGAAACTGTAAAACTAAAAATAAGAAGAAATTCAGACTATAAAGAACCCTCAAATACAGATCATATCTAGAGCATGTTGCTTTGGTAACTTCGGATTAAACAGAGAACTTGTCTACATTTCACAAATTCCATACCAAGCAAGCAAGCAGGAAATGGTACATTGAAAGAGATATTTGCACCCAATGGACCAGAGAAACCATCATAGGACAACAGAGTCACTAGTGGAAAATATGCCTTTAACGACTGGTTGTAACAGCGGTTAGACTGAAATCGATGTTACAAACGAGGCGGTGGCAGTATTGTAAATAATTAGATCATTTAGAATACTTGTAACGACGGTTGTGTGATAACCGATGTTACAAGTAACTTATAACAGCGGGTTTGAGACAACCGTCGTTACAAGGGGGAAATCATTAAAAAATTGGGTTGGAGGGAAAAGTTGTAATAGCGGTTGTGTAACAACCGACGTTATAAGTTACATGTAACATCGGTTGTCCAAGTAACCGACGTTACATGTCTTTGTAACGTTAAACTCTCAAAAACAATAGCTCATAGCTCACTCCAGCGCCTGAAACCATTCATCTCTGTTGCAACGTTTTCTCTGCAAAGCCACTAGTGTCGCCTCTACCACCGTCCTCCACCATCCTCTTCTCTCTCTCAATCTTGACGTAAGTTATGCCCTAACCTCTCCTCTTTCTCATATTTCCCATTTCTCCCTTTCCCTCAAACATTTTTTGGTTTTGCAGAAACTATCGAGGCAGTGTTGAGAAGGATTGTAGTTCCTATATTCTTTGGTTTTGCAGAGCTCTTTTGGTTACCTTATTTCTGTCACAGATTCACACAAAGTAAGCTCATTCGTTCTTCCTCTGTACTTGATGATAAAAAGGCTTTGTATACTCTGAGTTTTCTTTGGAATAAGCTGTTTGGGATTTTTGGAGTCTTGGGTCTGCCTAATTTGTGCATAACAAAAGGAAAGTATTAGTTGTTATTAGGGTTTAGAACTATTTGCACTTTTACTTGGTTAACTACTTGTGGTTGTTGCAATCTACTCAAATTTTATGTATACTTTTAAAGCTTTTTAGTTTCCATGTATGCTTAGTTTCAGTTTCTATATGATATTTCTTCTACATAGTTACTCTCCTAGTCTGGATCATCAGTTGTTTGGACCCTTTGGAGGACTGCTTGTCATATTACTCAGAATAACCTTGAATGCTAGCTCCGTGCTTGTCTAACTTGTCATTTTTATCTCTTATATATATATATATATATATAGGGAGCAACTCAAGTGAGAGGAGTGTGTTATTATGAGAGATGAGATGAGTAACTCTGGACCTTTAGATCTTACATGAATGGTCAAGACTAGAACATAAAGTCATGTGACTTTTTTAAGTGATCACATGACTACCTATTAACTTCTAATATGACTACCTATTAACTTCTAATCATAACCATCCATGTATGGTTTAATGGCCCATATTTGCTCCTCTCACTCTCACAATAAAACATCACTCTCACTTAAGTCATCCCATATATATATATATATATATATCCTATTTTCAACCTTTGATCTTTCTGTGACACATGCTTAATGCCATCATTGCCATGTTATGTTTAGTTACTTTTTAGAATCGGCTAGCATATATCATCTAGTATTCTGACTTGACTTTCATTGTCATTGACCCCAATAACAAGCATACATATATATATGGCTGATTCATAGGGCGGTGCTGGTAGTCCCTTGTCAGCTGGTATGCCTCCTTCACAGGGCGGTGCAGCTGGTACCTCTCCCAAAAAGAGGGGTAGATCATGCACCACCATGAAAAAATTGACCACCCGCCTTCCTCATAATATGAAGTGGCATATTGAGTTTGATAGTTATGGGGAGACTAAAAGCTATGCTAGCATATTGATTGAGGAATAGTCTAAAGTACCAGATAATGTGAAAAATCAGATTTGGGAGTCACTCACGATAAAGTAACTTTTAACCTCTTCATTTGTATCTATTGTATTTAAGCATATTATCATACACTAATTCCTCAATTGTAATGTAGGTCCATTTTGATATGTCGAATACTGGAACTTTGAAGAAGAAAATTCTTTCACATGCTGCTAAGCTTTGGACGGGGTTTAAGTCAGACCTAGCTAGAAATTACATCTTTGGAGAGAAGGCCGACAAATGTCCTACTGAGGATTACCCTTACCTTGATCGAGATACATGGGGCCAGTTTGTGGTTATCCGACATTAGCTTACCCATATGGTTTGTTGAAGTTAATTTTTTTTTTATAATAGGGCAACCTAAATCATTTTATTTAACTGAATTGACTACGTGTTATTTGTAACAGGCGAAAAGGGAAAAGGCGCAGGAAATCCAGAAAAAAAATGTCCACAAACACAGGATGTCTCGCGGTGGCTATAAACTGGTCCGGCAGACTATGCTGGAGGCCAAGTTGAAGAGGCAAGAAGAAGCAGGAGATGAGGAGCGAGTTATTGATCCTCCGTCTGCATCCCCACGTGAGGATACATGGATTAAAGGATGAAAGACAAAGTCGGGGTTATTAAATCTGAGCACACACGCGTTGAGCCACTGTTGACTCTGTCTTTGATGAAGATCACTCTGACTCCCACTGTTGAGCCAAATGCTGAAGCATCATCATCAGCACCTACCGCATCTGCTCAAATGGAAGAATCTCTCTCTATTCCTGTTGTTAAAGATGAACCCTTCATGGAGCCTGTTGAAGACGAAAGGCCTCAAATGCAGAGGAAAAAGAGAAAAATTGCTGAGTCATCCGCTCAAGCAACTATTAAAGCTTCTGGGTTTCAAAATGTTGTTTCAAACTGCTGTCTCTGTTCCCATTAGACCAAGTATTACCAAGGTATTCAAGAGGAAGAGAGCTGTGCAAGCTGAGGAGAAGTCTCAACTAGAAGAGACTGTGATCCCTAAGAAAAAGATGACCACTGTGACAAAGAGGAAGCTTGTTTTACTTCCTACTCCCTCATAATCACCCTCACCACAGAAAGAATCATCATCTCCACCACAAAAAACAGAACCAATCGCCACAACAACTTCCATTCCACAACCTTCATCACCACTACCTGCTCTGTCACCACAAAGAGCTCAAACACCACCCCCACAGAAAACCCCATCACCATCACCATCACCAACCTCTACAGAAAACCCCTACTCCTCCACCTGCTTCACCAAAAATTCCAACTCCTCCACATACATCACCTATCCCACAAACCTCTGTTTCGAACCTATCCATCACTCTTCTGAACTTAATCCTACTGATTCAAAAGGTCACCTGTCTGAAACAGAACCTCATCTATCCAAGCCTTCCACACCACAAACATCTCATCATACTGACACTCTTCAAACTGAGGATGTCAATGATTTTGAATATTTTGACAATCTCACTCCTCCTCCACCCTCACCTAAATCACATAACGCCTGATCACATCAGAAACCAGTGCCAAGTCCCTCTAAGAGTAGTCTTTCCAGACTTATTCTCTGAAACCAGACACAACCCTCTCCCTTTAACCCCCTATCTCCATATCACCCCTCTTCCAGAACTACCCCATTTTCTGTCATAGATGAATCATGCTCCAACTTCCTCAATGGCAAAGACTTGGATGTCATTGCCTCTCTTAAATCTGAAAGGCAGCTTGTAAAACTGGTCAGAAAACATAAGGATGTAGGAAAATGGCTGTTCAATCCACATATCTTCATGAAGCCTTCAACAGAAATCAAAGTGATGCCTGACTCCATGGTTCTGAAAGGAAAGCAGAAGGTAATAAACTTGCCACTGGATCAGAAATTCTCTCTTATCAAGATGAATGATAAGAAGTGAAGATATAGAAAGAGGCTAGTCTCAACTGATACTCATCATGAGTTCCTCAAGATCAGCGACATCTACTGGAGATGTGGATCTAGTTCTGGTTGAAAGGAAGAAGAGAAGAAAGATATTCTTGTGAGAGGTAGTCAAGTTTTTGCTCTGTACCCTTTCTCACCCTCAATTTATGCCATACCTCCCTACTTTATGGTTTTTCCCTTCTTTCTTCTGAACTTTCCCGAATCTACCCCTATTACTCACATAAATCTCATTAGGAGATCTTATGAATTTCTCCTCTCTGTAGTTGACTCTCCTCTTCATCATGAACAAATTCGTGCACTCCTAGAATAATTTTATCCAACTACACTCTCAACAAATGTTTTTCTATATCCTCAGCCTGAGGATGATATTTTGGTTGAAGAATTACCTTCTACACCTCCTCCATCAGCATCTGCAACTACCCTGGCCACAACAGACCCTACTGCTCCAGTGGATGCCTATGACCCGGCTGCCCATCAGAGACTTGACGAAATGGCTTCAAGTTTGCAAGCTGTCATTCATAGACAAGATGAAGCAATTGCTCAACAAGCTGCTTTTCAAGCTCAGATGCTGGCCTAGCAAGCTACTATGCAGAAGATGATGGAAGCTTTCTTCAAAAACCAAGGAGGTCCTAGCTCTTAGGTTTTTGGACTTCATCTTTTTCATTTCTTGAGTCATGCAATGTACTAGTCAGTATGTCTATCACTTGTAATCCTTCTGACTCTGTTTATATAAAATGAAATGATGTTTTGTTATTTCTTTTGGCTCTCTAATAAATATTTGCCTTATTTTTTGATTGATGCCAAAAGGGGGAGGAAATATATATAGGAAATAGTAGGAAATATAAGAAATTATAGCTTATTTTTGATCTTATGACTATCTATCTAATAAGTTTGATTTCTACTCTGATATAATATGTTTGAATCCAATATCTGCTCTGGTACATTGTTTTTGCTCTGATACATGTTTTTATTTGATGCATAAACTAAGGGGGAGCATAGCATACTCTGAACAATTATATCTGTCTGAAAATTTCGCTTATTATCCTTGATGTTCAATAAAATCAGAAAAGTTATCTGTCATCATCGAAAAAGGGGGAGAATGTTGAGACCTCATAAGTCTAAGACACATTCCATGTGTAGATTCTCTAAGTTTTGATGAATCCAAATAGATTAAGTATGACAATATTGAACCATATGAAATTACTGACAAGTCTGATAAGTGTGCAGGAAAATAGACTTAAAGATCACTCGTCTATTTTATGACTCGTCTACTTTCTAGTAGAGCCTAGTTTTTATACTCGTCCAAAAATCACTCGTCTAATAAACCAGTCTACACAATCAAAGACCAAGTCAACGCTCAGTCAAGATTCGAATGATGTGGCAAAGAAGCATCTATCTAGAGAAGACTCAGTGGATCACCTGACTGCACAAGCACCCGTCTAACTTTTGGATTGCTTTGTACCTGTCTAAATTTCCAACACTGGTACAATGTCAGTTTGTCAGAAATGAAGTCCAAGTCAAATTAGATGCCTTCCTTAAGGATCTCGAAGACCTCTGGACAATAACACAAAGGATAAAGAATAACGAACGTTTGTTTCAAGGTTTTAAGGAATAAACACGCAATCTCTGTACCACAGCAGTAACTTTTTACCTGTTCTAGTACAAAATAAGAGCGCTTTCTGGAAAGTGAGCTGAGTGTTACACTGAAAGAGGAAGGACCTCTGCTGCAAGTACAAGAAGCCTGCTGCTGCATACTCTGAAACAACAGCTACTCAGAATAAAGTGTATGCTTGGACAACCTTACCAAAGCTTAACATTCCTAAGCATTTAATGTTTACACAGAAGGACTCTTTGGCATTAATGGTGCTCCAGAAGCTCAAATCAAATGAACACACTTTCTGAAGCTGTGCCTAACGGATCAAATTGATTGAAGTCTTTATATAGACCAAACCATGAAGATGAAGACAAGAAGTTGAATATCATTAAGAACAGTGCGTAAGAAGAATTTACTCACTTCATTAACTTATTCATTCTTTCATTGAATATTCATTCAATCATTTGAATTTAATTCGCAGTCTTTCATACTTCATATTTATTCCACTCTCTGAGTGTGATCTGAAAGATTTGTAAGTTGTATTAAATACATAAAACCTTTACTCATTTCAGATTTGAGCCTAAAGAGGCTAGGTGAGCAAATAATACTTGTAGGAGTGTTGAGCCTGGGGAGGTTAGGTGTGCAAAGAATACTTGTACTGTATTCTGATCAGTTATAGTGAAAACTTGGTGCTGCCAAGAAACTGGATGTAGCCCTGTGGATATTGGGGTGAACCAGTATAAAACTCTTGAGTGATATTCCTCTTCCCTTACCTCTTTAATTTGCTTAAGTTCTGTTTGTTTAAGCTTTTAACTTGGGGAGTTAATACTAGTGCAATAAGTGCTTTTTACGTTAGTCAAAATTGATTTTACACGTCAGAATAATGTCTGACGTAAATACAGCTGACGTTAATAGTTAATATTTTAACACGTCAGTTGTTTAAATAACTGACGTTAAAAGTAAAACTATTAACGTCAGTTGTTTAATAAAACTGACGTTAATAGTGTAAAACTAACGTCAGTTGTATTAATGAACTGACGTTAATAGTTTTATTTTTAACGTCAGTTTTCTTAAACAACTGACGTTAATAGAGTATCTTTTTTTAAAAAAAAAATACTATTAACGTCAGTTGTTTGAAACAACTGACGTTAAGAGATTTATTTATTTTTTAAAAAAATTCGGTTCTAAAATAACACTACCCCAGCTATCCCTGTATTCAGTAAACATCCCAGTAACATAGAATATTGTTACAGAATTGCAAACACTCAACTTTGGCAAAAATAGGGTCTCATAAAGTGTACCCTTAAATTTCAATATTACTAAAAGAAAAGAAATATACAAAGGAACAATGGGGGGGACTTAAAACCGAAACCCATGTATAGGAAAAATATAACTATCTACAAGTATATATATATATATATAAATTTTAGCCTCTAATGTCTAAAAACAAAACTACCAATCTAAGTATATATATATATATATGTTAGTCTCTAAAGTCTAAAAACAAAACTACTCATCTAAGTATTCAGGAGGTATTTTCTCAATTTTTTTTTCAGCAGCATACTTGAAGAAGAATTCTGCCAAGCTCATTGTCGAGTCTCTAAACTCATCTTTATGAAGAGGCGATTGGTCGTTAAATGCCTACACACGTTCAAATACTAACAATAACATTAACACAAGTCATCACCAAAACTATAATATATAATTTAATAAGTTGTTTAAATATTACCTTCTTCCATCCCTTCGTAATAGATGCAGAGACTATGTTTAGCATATGGTGCATCACATAATAGCCGCACGACCACCCGTCATTTTGAAATCGAGACTACAAAAGAAATTAAATTCAATGTCAGTTAAATATACATATAAATTAGTAATTATAATATTTTATTTGATAAATAAACTACCAAACCTTGAGGATGATCCAATCAGGATTTCCTTTAGCCTTGGAAGTCCTACTTCTCCCATTGGCGCAACTTATGCTACTCGCCTTCAGCGTGCTATCATAAACAAATAATCATGTCAATTAACAAATTCATCACGTGTGTAATAAAATAAAAGCAACTGATCTTAAAACTTAAATTAAATTGAAGATTAGTTACTTACGTATTAACAGCTTCCATCACTTCCTGTGGCGGGTTATGGAAGAGAGAGCAGAAGAATATGACAGTATTCCTAGACGGGTGAAGTACGAGCAACTGCCAATGATTTTTCATACAGTAGGGAGCCAGATATAATTCTTTCCGATTGTCTCCCATCAAGTTCCCTATGTATTTACTTAATTGATCGCCGTTGACAATGAATTGAGGCAGAAGGATTGACGGATCTAAGAAGCCATAAATTAATTTGGAGCCTTTATCAACCTGAAGACGATTCAGATACCTGAGATAAGAAAAGGTCGACGATGTTAATTACATAATATATATATATTGAAATTAAAATAAATTATAAAATGGAAAAATACCAAAATTAAATAAGTTATAAAATTAAAATTAACTTACGTGCACCAGAGACTCACAACCGTGCTGGCTAGCCACACGTTATCTGTGTAGGCGTGCCCGAGATCATCACCACAGAAGGCAAATATTCTCTCTTGATCTGGGCGTGCCACCCATCCATCGTGTTCCAATGGACATTCAAAAACCTCAAGCGCATAATCCTCATCAAGTGAGAACAAACGAGTGAAGGGTGATAGCGACACCGACGCCGACTTGGCTTTCAATTTAGAAAAATAAAATATACCAGTTGTTGATAATTAAAAAAAACACAAGTAATTAATTGACTAATTTGGACATTAATAATGAATACATTCCTTCGTTGCCAACTCGAGCTCACGGCGTTTGAAGTCCAACTCAAGCGCACGCCTTTGCATTTCCAACTCAAGCTCACGGCGTTGGACTTCCAACTCCTGCTCCCTAGCTGCCAAGTCACCCTCCTCCACATGTGCCCTACTATAACTCTCTTTTGTGCTCACATGTGAAGGGTTGGCAGGTCCTGCGGTGTCCTGTTATGAACCGACGGAGGAAAGCTCCCTAGCAAGCGCCTGCTAGAATTCTGGGTTGGATAGGAAGCTTTTCATCAGATGTGTAGTAATAGCAGGGTTCGAGATGAGCTGCTGTATCATGGATTCCAAAATTGAGGCCTCATCGACGGCCCGCTTTCGTGAATCAGACTTGCCATAATATTCTTTGATGGTCAAGTTCCCAGGAACACCGATAACCCGACCAGGATGGTCTTTCTTGCCTAGAGCAGTCATCAAGACGTCCCGGCATCCAGAAGGGACGAATGAGCCCTGGAAGCATTTTTATTTAAGATCCATCTACAATGAAAAAATGTGTAAGTGAAAAGTGTTAAAAATATCTATACAAATATCAATTGAAATGCAGCTAATTATTTACTTACAATCTTATCTGCCACTTCGCGAGTGGCTTCAGCTTTAAAAGATCCTGTCTTTGTCATGCGTCCGGCTAACCAGACATCCTCGCATTCGATGTCTGACGGAGGACTTATTGGTGTGCCCTCAGGCACCTCTCCACTTTCTATCCTCGCAGCGTTCTCCTCCTGCTTCACCCTCAGCCTCTCCGCCATCAGCTCCTCGATCCGAGTCTCGTACCCACCCTGAGACAAGGTGTGGCAGTGGATGTTCTTCGCCTGATTCTGCCTACCCTTCTCCGCCTTAGTCTGTTCAAACAAAAACACATAATTAAATACAGTTAAACACCTCCTATGTATGTACTTAAATGATCTATAAGAAGCACACAAAATTAACTTAATCAACCAACCTGAAATTCTTCATCCTGTCGACTCCTAGCAAACTTATCCCAAGTATCCTTATCAATCCAGGGATAATCCGAGAACATCTTATCAAGCCGCTTCTTCCCAGATACATAGTATCTGGTAAGATCATGCTTGAACCTATTCCAGCGCTTTGATGCCATTTTCATACATTTCGTACGATGATCCTCGTCATTCGGCACGGTCCAAACTACCTACACATTAAATACATAACAACTGGATGAATTAGAACTCGGATAATTATCTAATAATGTAAATCAAAAGAATGTAAATGTAAAATACCGTGATAGCCTCCCAAATCTGATCCTTAACGTTCTGTGGAATGTCATTCCAATGGTTGTAGTTGATGCTAACGTGCTGCTTCGCTTGTAGAAACACCCACTTTTTAAATTCTTTAGCACGGGGTCCCTGGAGCTTTAGATTAGCATCAAAGAACACCTCAAGCTTCTGCCCACTTTGCCTAGCCTTCTCTAACTTCTTCAATGTCATGGCTCCTCTACCCCGTCTCTAAGACTGTGATGTCTGTATGGACAAAAAAATGTTAAATTAGAGGGTTATAACATTATAAACTTACATTAAAAAAAGGACTAAAGATAGTATATAACACGTAAACTTACACTAACATCAGGCGTAGGCGACCCCCTGGTTTTGAAGATACTGATAAACCAGATCATGTTTTTAAACTTAAAAAGGCATTATATGGTTTAAAGCAAGCACCTAGGGCATGGTATGATAGACTAAGTTCTTTTCTCATGCATAATGGTTTTACAAGAGGACAAGTAGATACTACTCTGTTTAAGAAAAGCTCTAAAGAGAACTTCATTATAGTCCAAATATATGTTGATGATATTATTTTTGGAGCAACTAATGAAAAGCTATGCAAGGATTTTTCAAAGCTGATGCAAGCAGAACTTGAGATGAGCATGATGGGAGAATTGAAGTTCTTCCTTGGTTTACAAATCAAACTGACAAGTGATGGAATCTACATCCATCAACAAAAGTATATCAAGGAAATGCTTAAGAAGTACAAAATGGAAAGTGCTAAACTTATGAAAACTCCCATGGAAACCAATGCAAAACTAAGTAAAGATAATGAAGGTAAAAAGGTAGACCAAACTGTCTACAGAGGTATGATTGGATCTCTACTGTACTTAACTTCAAGCAGACCTGATATTCAATTTAGTGTCTGCATGTGTGCTAGATTTCAATCTGACCCAAGAGAATCTCATCTTAAAGCTGTTAAGAGAATATTTAGATATTTGCTTGGTACTACTAATCTTGGTTTGCTATATTTAAGAACTAAAGAATACAGATTAGTGGGATTCTGTGATGCTGACTTTGCTGGAGACAGAATAGAAAGAAAAAGCACCAGTGGAGGATACCACTTCATTGGAGCAAATTTAGTCTCTTGGTCAAGCAAAAGGCAGACAACTACTGCTGAAGCAGAATATATCTCAGCTGCTAGTTGTTGCTCTCAACTCTTATGGGTAAAACATCAACTTGAGGATTACTCTATTTTTGAGCATAATATATCTGTATGGTGTGATAATTCCAGTGCTATCTGCTTAACTAAAAATCCAATTCAGCATTCTAAGGCTAAGCATATAGAAATCAAACATCACTTCATAAGAGATTATGTTCAGAAAGGTATCTTTGATATTAAGTTTGTTAAAACTGAAAATCAACGGGCTGATATCTTCACTAAACCTTTAGCAGAAGAAAGATTCTTATTTATTAGAGATAATTTAAACATGCATTGCATTGTTGAATGAAATGTCTGAGTTTTTGAACTGTCTATGCTACCTGTCTTATAGCTTTATATCACCTGTCTGTGATTACCTGTCTGACTCTGCTGAGTCACTATGCTGAAACTCAACAGTTTTATTAAAATGGTTATTATTTATTTAATACCATTTGTTAATCTGAAGCTAATCATGGGCACGGCAGTTTTTATCTCGAAACCATGTTTTCATTATGTCTTAAGTGGGCACTACAGTTCCCCACATAAATCGTGCCGTTTTGAATTAAAAATGTCTAATTTCTCTCTCCTGCTTTTATTACTTTAAAAGGCAATTTTTCAGAAAAATTCAAACTTTATCTTTCTCAAAATCCCTAAGTCTTTCTATCTTCGTCTTCCTCTCGTTCAAACCCTTCTCTCTTCCAAAACCCTCTGAACCTATTCTCTGAAAAATGACATCTTCAAAGCGTCTGTCCCCAAAAGTAATTGCTGAGCAATACAAAATGAGAGTAGCTGATGTTGAGAAGATTCTTCCTGGTAAGACTGTTGATCTCCAACAGATGAAGAAATGGGGAATGGATGTCACTGAAGAGTTGGAATACTCCAAGTGGACAACCTTCTTTGATATCAAGGAGCTTGTTCATCCCAACTTTGTCAGAGACTTCTGCAGGAATGCTGTGGTCATCACCAGTGTGATTGATGGAACCAAGAGCTTCAAGGCTTAAATGTCATCTGATGTAACCCTCCAGTTCCCTATTGGATCTTTGGAGTTGGCAACAAGATGTCCAAGGATTGGAACTGCCTTCAGACCTGACTGGGAAGATCAGGTAGGAACTGAAAATGTGAATATTACTGTGTATGGAGTCCCAACTCTGAGAACAAGAAGCCTGTCTGCATGGTGCCCAAGTGCAGGTTCTTGCACAAGTTGCTGCTGGAGTGTGTGATGCCAAGAAAAGGATCACGAGACAATGTGACCAAGATGGACAGATTTGCTCTGTACCACTTGATTCACAAAATCAAGATAGACATCAATGACCTCATCTACATGTATCTTGAGTCTCTGATCAGAAGGACAAACATGCCTACCTACCCTTATGGAATGCTGCTGACAAGGGTGTTCAGGAACAAGTTGTTTGTTCCAACTGATGTCCATTTTGTGGACATGGCTCTGCCCATAGATAAGAAGGTCCTGTCTATGATGGGGATCGAAGGAATCCCTCTGGAGGATGAAAGAAGACAAGAAGAAGAAGAAGAAGAAGAAGAAGAAGAAGAAGAAGAAGCCTGCTGCTGAGCAGAAGCAGAAGGAGAAAGTAGAAGAACCAGTTGATTCCACTGGTGAATCAGAGGTTCCAATCTCTGAGAGAATCTGGAAACCTGCTGGAAAGGTGGCCAGACAAGACCAGAGGCCTGAGGAACCCACAGCTTATGAAGAATCTGCTGAGACAGTTGAACCTCTCAGGTTCAAGCTGAAGAAACCCTCTCCCAAGAGGAAGACCTTTGAGGCTGGGAAATCTGGTGTGGCTTCTGCACAACCCACCAAGAAGAGAAGACTGGTGAAGACCTTTACCAAGGTCAGACAAGTGGAGTCTGAACCTAGTAAAGAGGAAGCATCTGCTCAGGGGGAGCAGACATCTCCACCCTTAGAGGAGCCAAGGGAGATCAAACCTCTTGATCTGGGAATCATTCCCAGAAAAAGAAGGTCAGGCTACCCTATGCCTGTGGTGGCCATTGCTGGAAGGGAAGAAATCCCTGCAGAAGAACCTGCTGTTGTTGCTGCTACTGCAACCTCTGCTGACCTGTCTGATGGGACTCAGACAGTTGATCATCCTGAAGCTACTGCTCTGTCCCCTTCAAGGAAGAAGACAAGACTCTTTGAAGATCAGTTTTTCACCTTTCCTTCTGCACCATCCTCTCCCCTTCACCAAGGTATTCCAAGTTCTGTCGTTTCCTCCCCCTCTGCCCTCTTTGTTAATCCTTTGTCAGTTGCCTCCCCTTTCCATTCACCTGTCTCTTCTCACCCAACCCAAACATCTTTTGATGTTATGTCTGATATATGTCAGTTCACAGTTGTTCACAGGGACTCAACTCCCAAAGAACAATCTGGCATATCATCAAGACTGTTTGTGAGTGATCTGGAATCTCTGATGACTGCAAGTGTCTCTCACTTATCTGTCATTCCCTCTCCTCCACCTCATATTCTTAACTTTTGTAGGGAAATTTTCTTTTGTCCCCCTACTGTTGTGTTCATTAGAACATTGGAAGGATCTCATTATCCTGCCTCTGTTGTAATGTTACCTTCTAGGTCTAGGTATTTCTTTCTTTTGATAACAGGGTCAAATTCGTTTTTCTGCCATATAGACTCTCTCTTACCCTTACCTCCATCTGTCTTAGCCAATCAACCTCTTCCCCCTCCTATTCAAATTAGAGTCACTCGTCTGTCTCTATGTGAAAGACTCTCCTGTGTCTTTCCCTCCCCTGATTTTGACCTAGTCAGAATCAAACCTTTGTTTAAGTTAGCTTTTCTTCTTTTGTTTTATTTCAAAACCATTCATCAGTATTTCTTTCCTCGTGTCTCCTCACCCTTCTCTGTACCTAAGGCACCCCCTGTTTTAGCCTTACCCTAGTATCCAAACCCGTCTGCTGCTTCAACCAGCCTGTCTACAGAAGCCTCCTCCTCTCAGATGATGGATTTAAATAGCTTCAATCTTCTTAAGGCTGAGCTAGAAGAAGTCAGAAGACATTTGGATGCAGAAATGCATGCTAGGCTGCTGTTAGAAAAGAAAGTTGATTCCTTGTATCTTCTTTTTAATCAGTCTAGATAGATGTATGAAGAAATTGCCTTGTAAATGAGAAGCTTATGATGAATAAAAATCACCTTTATCTCTTTACTATCTCTTTTCTCTCTACTGTTATCTGTTTGTCCCTTTTTGTTGTTGACAAAAGGGGGAGAAAAATGTAAGATGATTGGAGAAAAATATGTGATGTTAAATGCTAAGTCTTCTGGAGAAAATATAAATTGGTTAAAATTGAAATTTTAATTCTCTGATTCTCTGATATTTTGAACTTAAGACTGCTGCATATTGCTCTGATACTGTTAATTGAACTCAATTGCACCTGTCTGCACAGACAGAAAATCTCAACCTGTCTACTTTCTGTTATTCTATAAGTTGATATTTTCTAAGGTTCATTAAATCATCTGAATGTTTGTCATCATCAAAAAGGGGGAGATTGTTAAGTCTCTAAAATGTCTGTGTGCATTTCCCTAAGTTTTGATGAAAACTAAACATTGGTTAATGATTTAATTAACCTATTTTATGGTTGCTAACCTGTCTACTTAGTGTACAGATCAGAAAATAACAAAACTCACCTGTCTATTTACCTAAGTACCAACCTGTCGGGATAAGCAAAAAAGGTCAACCTGTCTGCTGACTGGGATTGTTGACTTTGTACAAACTGGTTTCAACCTGTCTCCGCTTTGCTCTCAAACTCGTCTAAGGTTCTTTGTTAAGAACTCGAAGTACAGGAAGCTTTTGGAAGCTGTCCCTTCATGCAGAAGACTCTGAATCTCTCTCTCACACTTATCAAGAAATTAAGAGGTGCTCTCTCTCAAGCAACCTAGGAAGTCAGAGACAAACTTCCAGTTAAAGAATGTTTCCAACATGCTTTATTTCCTAGTACTTTCGGTTATTACACAAGAAGGGAAATGTACTCTGCAAAAGTACAAAAGCATTCTGCACAACTCTGATTTGGCTACTACACGATGCATAAAGCCATTATCCTTCATGTTAGAGTACAACCAACGTCTCCATTGCATTAATGGCTGCCCAGAACGACTATATTGCATTTAATGAAGCTCTTCTTGAAGCCATCGTTGCAAGGAATGTCTCTAACCGATATTAAATGTTTGAAGGCTATAAATACAGAAGTCATTGAAGATGAACACATCAGAGATTACAAAGCATTAAAGAGCCATTACTCTGTTCATTTATTCACTCTGTATTCTTCAATCATTTGAAGTTATTACGCAGACTTTCCTAAGCTTTACATTTAAACCATTCTCTGAGTGTTAGTGAAAGATCTGTCTGTCTGTAATTGTATTTATTACAAACCAAACTCTCAAACAAATCTGAGTGAGCCTAAAGAGGCTAGGTGTGCAAAGAATACTTGTCTTGGAGCCTGAAGAGGCTAGGTGTGCAAACAATACTTGGAGTCTGTAACCTGATCAGTTGTAGTGGATAAATCTTGGTGCTGCCAAGGACTGGACGTAGCTCTTTGTGTTAAAGAGTGAACCAGGATAAATCACTGTGTTAATCTCTCTTCCCTTAATCTCTTTAGTTGTTTTGATTATATATCATCTGCATTCTAACAAAGGGGTTAAAACTGTCTTTATCAAGCTTGTTTTCACCTGTATGCTTGTGTTGTTTTCCGAGAAAAATATAACAGACAGGTGACCTGTCTGTGTAACCTTTTTACACTTGTCCGAACTTAGCTTCTGTGTGCGAAAAGTTTTTAACTTTATTTTAATTTCTGATAAACACAATTCAACCCCCTTTCTCGTGTTTATAGTTGTCTATTTCAACTTTGGTGTATGTTAGAGGTCAACCAATCACATTACACCCCCACAATTCCTGCTATTACGATGTTTTGCCCCTTTCGGCCATGCGCGGCGCCCCCGGTAATTCATGAGTGCTCTAGAGATTATGCCACAATCTCATACAAGCGGCCCCACTTGACACTCATATAGGTGATTTCATCAAGTGTATGCTGCACTTCATACACCACCCATAAGGGATATGAAATTCACTAAAAGCTTTCAGCTTAGCCCTTAATAAATGCAGTCTAGCACTTTTCACACCATAGGACGGGACAAAATTATTTGTGCTAGCAGAACTAACAAGTGACTTGTTATTAGCCATATGAACATTCTTCATGGGATCTCCAATCACAAAGGTTGGGTTACCATCACCGTTAATTTCACATTGGCTAAAGTCCCATTCCCCTTTATGTGGGATTTGATTTTACCACCCCACAAATTACTATTCCCACCCCTCTTATCCCTCTAATTTTTTTTATTCCCTAAATACCCTTGTTAACCCTAACGCTTTATTTACCTCACTCATCCAACCCACCCCATTCTTTTTTTTCTCTCTTCATTCTTTTGTTCTTCATTCTCCTCTCACCTCTCACTATGCAACACTCCACACTCCACGCTTCATTTTAATTTTTTGGTTTCACTTACGGAATCTAATTTCTGTAAGTATATAATTTCTTGACACTTAAGTGTGTAATTTCTTGACACTTACAGAAACTAGTTTCCGTAAGTGTCAAGAAATTACATGCTTACGGTCCGGATTTATCTTCCACTTATGAAAACTAGTTTCAGTAAGGTGAAAACTTAGGGTCTGTTTGCTTTGTTTCAGTTTCCAATTTTCATTTCTTGTTTTCAGAAGTAATTACAAAACTGCTACCTTGTTTTCATTCTGTTTTTAGAAATTTGTACAGGAAACGCTGAAAACAACTTTTTTCTGTTTTAACTGTTTCCTGTACAAATCTTTGGAAACAGGAAACAGAATGAAAATAAGGTGACAGTTTTGTAATTATTTATGAAAACGGGAAATGAAAACAGGAAACTGGAAACAAAGCAAACATATCCTTAGATTTTGGAGTTGTCCGGTCTGCTTCAATCACATCTATCTTGTTCCACCCATAATTTTTGGCAATTCGAATAGTAAATGGATTCTTGGTATTTAGTTTTGTTTTTGAATGTAATCTACCATCATAAACTTATGGTAGTGAAAGCACTATGCACTAGCTATTATTTGGGTCTTGGCTCAACTCGCTCATTAGGAGCCTATAGCCCACCCTTCTTATGGCCTTGCTTGACCTAGGCTGTTTAACAAAAAAGTTAGGTCGAAGCTTTTTAAAATGTCTAAATAAAAAAGAGGTCAGACTAAGACTTTAAAAAAGCCTACTAGACCTGTGAGACCGGCTTACTTAACACACACACACACACACACACACACACACACACACACACACATAATTTAATTTAATTTAATTTAATTTGTGATAATATCATAATATACTATTTAAAATTATCAGTATAGACCTACTGATCTCTTTATATAGTTTACAAATTCATTTACAAGTAAAGACTTGTGACCTATTTATAGGTGGATGCCTATTTAAAAGGCTTTATTAAAAGTAGACTTTTAAATAGGCTTCCAAACCTGGTCAGACTTTGAAGTAGGGTAGACCATGCCTAAAAAATTGCCCTATATCAGGCTAACAGGCTAGACCTAGCTCTTGAAATTGGAAGACATGTCAGGCCTCTCTGGCACTGTTTAGCTTGCCACTTCCGCTAACTTATAGCAGATGAAAAAGTAGTCATGTTTGGTAAATGTTTTATAACTAGCTTATAGTAGTTTTTTCCTGACACTACTTGAAGTAGTGTTTAAGCTTATATCTTGTTTATAACTTTTTCTTTCATTTTTATCTCTACTGTAAATTTTCATATAAAAAATTTAAAATTAATTTATTTAACCAAGTTTATAAATAAGAAATAATTTCTCTCTTTATATTTATATTTAAGATAAAAAATAGAAAATATATTTTAATATACAAATAAAATTTATATAAAAGTCATATCAATATTTCTTTTTATTTTTTAATATCACATTTTATTTATTAAAATAATTAAAACTAAATTAATACTAAAAATTAAATGTGAATATTTTAATTTTTGAAATGATAAATAATTTAAAGTAAATTAAAGTATTAAAAGTGATAATTATTTTAAAATAAATAATAAATACATACATACATACATACATACATACATACATACATACATACATATATATATATATATATATATATATATATATATATATAAAAAATATATAAACATATCTTTTTATGTCATTTTACATTTATCAATTAGTCCAACCGCTAGTTTTACCAAAGACTTCAAATCCAATTCGCCAGCTTAGCCTATATCAGCTAGCTTATCCGACATATGCTATAAGCTCATCCATTATAAGCTAGCTTAGCCGCTTTTTTTGTCCATACAAAGCCTTTATATCAAGGCCTAACTTAGCTTGACCTATTGTCACCACTCAATCATTGATGATAATTAATCGTGAATGTAGTCATACTTACTTATTGAATATGTGGTTTACACCAACTGGACCGATCATAGAACCAGTGAAGATATTGGTTCACAGTTCCATAGTCCAACTTTGGTCCAATCGTAGTTGAACTAGTTGTAATTAAGTATAAATTTTTAATTTATTATATTATATTAAATAATAAAAAATAACCTAACACACTAAAAATAATTTATTCAAGAGTGCTGAGTACTGACGGTGCATATGGTACCATAATATGTCTAGCTATTTTACTACTCTATAAGTCTAGCTATTCTGCCAGCAGGGGGTTGGCACATCTGGTCAAGCCTTCCGCTCACACTAGCTGTGACGTGGGTTTGATTTCTTGATCTCCACTATTAGTAGGCAATATGGAAATTCCACTATAAATCCTCGTTGAGGTTGGTGGTATTCCCTGGCCTTATAAAGAGGCGTGACTTCCCCCAATCTAAACTTTTTGGGGATAAAAAAAATCTAGCTATTCTTGCTTAAAAAAAAAAAAAAAGTCTAGCTATTCTACATTTCTACTACTTAAGAGTAATGATACTTTTAGAAATAAGAATGCCTTATCATGTAAGAATTGTCAATATCCATCTCTGTCTTTTGTTCTTTCCGTCTCACCTACGTCATATCAAGTTACAAATAAGTAGAAAGTAAGAGATTTTTGGTGGCTTCAAAGGTGAAGCACCTAAATAGCTGGTTCACCATGAAGTACCATTTCTATCCATTAGATTTGCTACTAAAATATTTATAGGGTTGAGATTAAATTTGGGTAATTATTGAATAGGATACCAAAAAAATTAAGTTCAAGGCCTAACTTAGCTTGACCTATTGTCACCACTCAATCATTGATGATAATTAATCGTGAATGTAGTCATACTTACTTATTGAATATGTGGTTTACACCAACTAGACCGATCATTGAACCAGTGAAGATATTGGTTCACAGTTCAATAGTTCAACTAAGGTCCAACCGTGGTTGAACTGATTGTAATTAAGTATAAATTTTTAATTTATTATAATATATTAAATAATAAAAAATAACCTAACACACTAAAAATAATTTATTCAAGAGTGCTGAGTACTGACGGTGCATATGGTACCATAATATGTCTTGCTATTTTACTACTCTATAAGTCTAGCTATTCTGCCAACAGGGGTTGGCACATCTGGTCAAGCCTTCCGCTCACACTAGCTATGACTTGGGTTTGATTCCTAGATCTCCATTGTTGGTAGGCAATATGTAAATTCCGCTATAAATCCTCGTTGAGATTGGTGGTATTCTCTGACCTTATAGGGGGCATGACTTCCCCCAATCTAAACTTTTTGGGGATACAAAAAAAAAAATCCTAGCTATTCTTGCTTAAAAAAAAAAAAAAATCCTAGCTATTCTACTACTTAAGAGTAATGATACTTTTAGAAATAAGAATGCCTTATCATGTAAGCATTGTCAATATCCATCTCGATCTTTTGTTCTTTCCCTCTCACCTACGTCATATCAAGTTACAAATAAGTAGAAAGTAAGAGATTTTTGGTGGCTTCCAAGGTGAAGCACCTAAACAGGTGGTTCACCATGAAGTACCATTTCAATCCATTAGATTTGCTACTAAAATATTTAAAGGGTTGAGATTAAATTTGGGTAATTATTGAATAGGATACCAAAAAAATTAAGTTCAAGGCCTAACTTAGCTTGACCTATTGTCACCACTCAATCATTGATGATAATTAATCGTGAATGTAGTCATACTTACTTATCGAATATGTGGTTTACACCAACTGGATCGATCATTGAGCCAGTGAAGATATTGATTCACAGTTCAATAGTCCAACTTTGGTCCAACCATGGTTGAACTGGTTATAATTAAGTATAAATTTTTAATTTATTATAATATATTAAATAATAAAAAATAACCTAACACACTAAAAATAATTTATTCAAGAGTGCTGAGTACTGACGGTGCATATGGTACCATAATATGTCTAGCTATTTTACTACTCTGTAAGTCTAGCTATTCTGCCAACAGGGGTTGGCACATCTGGTCAAGCCTTCCGATCACACTAGCTGTGACTTAGGTTTGATTCCTAGATCTCTACTGTTGTTAGGTAATATGTAAATTCCGCTATAAATCCTCATTGAGGTTGGTGGTATTCCCTGGCCTTGCAAGGGGGCGTGACTTCCTCCAATCTAAACTTTTTGGGGATAAAATAAAAAAAAAAAAAAATCTAGCTATTCTTGCTTAAAAAGAAAAAGAAAAAAAAGTCTAGCTATTCAACTACTTAAGAGTAATGATACTTTTAGAAATAAGAATGCCTTATCATGTAAGCATTGTCAATATCCATCTCTATCTTTTGTTCTTTCCCTCTCACCAACGTCATATCAAATTACAAATAAGTAGAAAGTAAGAGATTTTTGGTGGCTTCAAAGGTGAAGCACCTAAAC
This sequence comes from Echinosophora koreensis, assembly GCA_035048595.1. Classification (NCBI taxonomy): domain Eukaryota; kingdom Viridiplantae; phylum Streptophyta; class Magnoliopsida; order Fabales; family Fabaceae; genus Echinosophora; species Echinosophora koreensis. The sequence goes on from JAPCYP010000094.1 coordinate 112,560, forward strand.
AGGTGGTTCACCATGAAGTACCATTTCTATCCATTAGATTTGTTACTAAAATATTTAAAGGGTTGAGATTAAATTTGGGTAATTATTGAATAGGATACCAAAAAAAATTAAGTTTAAGGCCTAACTTAGCTTGACCTATTGTTACCGCTCAATCATTGATGATAATTAATCGTGAATGTAGTCATACTTACTTATTGAATATGTGGTTTACACCAACTGGACCGATCATTGAACCAGTAAAGATATTGGTTCACAGTTCAATAGTCCAACTTAGGTCCAATCGTGGTTGAACTGGTTATAATTAAGTATAAATTTTTAATTTATTATAATATATTAAATAATAAAAAATAACCTAACACACTAAAAATAATTTATTCAAGAGTGCTGAGTACTGATGATGCATATGGTACCATAATATGTCTAGCTATTTTACTACTCCATAAGTTGAGCTATTCTGCCAACAGGGGTTAGCACATCTGGTCAAGCCGCTTGGGTTTGATTCCTAGATCTCTGTTAGTAGACAATATATAAATTCTGCTATAAATCCTCGTTGGGGTTGGTGGTATTCCCTGGCCTTGTAAGGGGGCGTGACTTCCCCCAATCTAAACTTTTTGGGGATAAAAAAAATAAAATAAAAAAATCTAGCTATTCTTCCTTAAAAAAAAAAAAAAAGTCTTGCTATTCTACTACTTAAGAGTAATGATACTTTTAGAAATAAATCGGTTCCTCTCTGCAAACTAAATCGGTATTAGTGACCTGAAAATAAATGAGACATTGTCTTGGTTTTGTGATTCATCCAAAAAGAATGTCTAAACAGATTAGAGAATCACGAGGGCAGTTTGAATGTTTGATTGTGATTTATAATCCTAGAAAACCAACATAAAGATAGTCATCAAGTATTTTAATAAAAACTATTCATAATTGATTAAAATGTTTTTCTAACATGTGCAATATTGCACAGGTTTAGCTTCATTAAATCTGCACTTCTAATTAAATTTGTCTAACTAATTAATCATCCTTTTTTTAAAATTGATTTTCTCTCTCCACTATTTACTAGCCTATTTATTATATGATTTCATTTTCTTATAAAATGTCTCTCTCAAGATCCATATCCTCTTTCCCCTATTTATTATTATCAAATATATCCCCTTTTTTTTTATGATGAGTAACTATATTCTGTATCAATTAAAAAAAAAAAAAACCATACTGTATCGAAATCAAGTTCATACACATTGACATATTGCTCATCCTGCGGAAGCAAGTTACATGAGCAAGCTCACCTTTTTTGACCTTTTTTTAAGTTAACGCAAAAACTCCAATATTGATCGGGAGCAAGTTACGCAAGTTACAAGTTACAGGAAGCAAATAAACATCCAAAAATTAAAGGAAGCAAACATATATTCATAGTTAAATGTCAAAAGGTTCCGGATACTATTCAGATATATTCATATAAAAAAAAAGGATATATCTGATAATAATAAATAGGGGATAGAGGATATGGATCTTGAGAGAGGCAATATATAGGGAAGTGAAATCATATAATGAATAGGATAATAGATAGTGGAGAGAGAAAATCAATTTTCAAAAAAGGATGATTAATTAGTTAGATAAATTTAATTAGAAGTGAACATTAATGAAACTAAACCTATGAAATATTGCACATGGTAGAAAAATCCTTGATAAAAAACTATTCATAAGCGAGCACAACACATAAAATTTTCCTAGACTGGAAGATCTATCAATCGGTTGGTTTGAAACCATAAATGTTCAAATAGCTTGAATTGCTTCACTAGGGACCGACCCTTCCAAGGTTTTGCTACCCGAATCATGGGCAGTGGCCTCGGCGATGACGGTGGCAGAGGGTTGAAGAGGTTGTATCCAGAATTGTCGGAGTAGATATAGGTGGAGAGGAGGTCGTCGTGTGGAGCCAAGCCAGATCCGGATCTTGAAAATGGAGCATGAGCCATCGAAGGGATCCAGATCGAGATTGAAATCGTCACCTCCCTTCTCACCACCACCTTTGGCCTCCTCCCTCCTCCACCACCACCACCACCGCGCCTTCCATCCCTCTACCTCTTTTCACCTTCGGTTCCATCTTCCCCTCCCCTCTCCAAACCTAGCGCATCGTTTGGAGCCGATGAAAGAAGAGGGAAGGAAAGTGGCAGGATAGAAAACACATTTTCCAAGATCATTTCCTTTGTTTGGTTGCTAGAAAGAGGGGAGAGGGGAGGGAAAAAAATTGTGGGACCCACCTGTTTTTCTTTCCTCCCAAAGCTGGCTGGAAAACACATATACCAAGGATTACACGGGAATCAAGGCATGATAACAAGATGGTCTGGACATTCTCATGTGAAAAGACCACAACAAAATTATTGTTTTATTTTTTAAATTATTATATGAGGGTATTTTGGTCATTTCATAAAAATATATTTTTCTTTCCTTTCACTTTCTACTCAACCAAACAAAGGGAGAGAAAAGTTTTGGTTTTCTTTCCTCTCATTTTTTCTCCTACCAAACAACTAAACAATCTTCTCATTTTCTACCATTTTTCTTTCCTTTTCCTTTCTTTCCTTTCACTTTCTTTCCTCCCACTCTCCCCCATACAACCAAACAGAGTGTAAGTCTCTCTTGTGGGAACGTAGAACCCTTATGATAGAGAACTGATGTATGTTCCGGCGACGAACATGCTTTGTCCTCGAACGAGCTACAGCAGGCACCAGTGCCAAGAGGAGGAGGAGCAAGCGTTGATCCAGTTATTGGTGGTGGAAGAAGCAAAGAAGGGTTGGTGGTGAAAGGTGGAAGGAGGAGGAGAATATAAGGGCTTGGATAATATTTACAAAGTATTAAAAGAAATTTTAAAAAAAAGAAAGAAAAATAATCGGTTGATGACTGAAAAACTGGTGGTTCACCATGAACCACCTAATTAGGTGCTTCACCTTAGAAGCCACTGAGATTTATCAGTATGTTTCTCAGTAAAAAAATATTTATTGAACAAAAGTAAGAGATTTATGTTTCTTTCTATTGCATCAATTAGTTCTGGTATTTGGTGCAAAAAGGAAACCCAACTACAGTACTTTCTCCTTCGATGATCTATCTCTTCTTTGCTTAGAAGAATGTTCAAGTCTTCTCTTCTGCTATTCTCATATCTCATAGTATACAAGTCTCCTATGTCCCTGTTCCTGCTCCAATCACGATTCACCACTGCCCAAATTCGTCCTCCACATACCGCATTGTACCACCACGTCACGCCACCCACCACCTCCACTGGAACTACCACGTCATCTAGTCTGTTACCAGAGCTCCCCCGTAAACCACTATTCCTACACCATTTTGGTGCGTGAGCCATCACACCACGCCCAAGTACCATCGTCTGACCCTGTGCACCACCACTGGACTCCGACTTTAATCACCTTCATTCTCTACACACCATCAACGAACTCAATCTCAGATCCAAGCACAGAAAGAAAAACTTCTTTTGAACTTACTAAATGTTGTACCCGTGTGTTGCACGGACATATTTACACTATTTTATTTGGATAATTATCTTAAAATGTTGAAAATTAAAATTAAAATTTGTTCAACTTTTGATATTAAAAATTATTGAATGGGTGTTTTGGACTTCTAAATATGTAAAATATGTTTATAGGTTTAATGAACTTTTTGGTCTCTGTAAAGTATGGGTGTTTTGAAATCCGTCCCTGTAAAATTTTTTTTGTGTGGTTTTGGTCCTCGTAAGTTAAACTTTTTTGCTTTTGGTCTCTACTGTTAGGGTCTGCCGTTAACTGGCTGACGGTGCGCCACGTCAGCGCTGCCACCTGGATTGATAGTGCACATCTGTCAACCATGTCAGATGCCACGTCACCTTTTTTTTTTAAAAAAATTTATTTCCAGAAAAAAATTAAATTATTTTATATAATAACTTTTTATTATTTAATAAAAATAAAAACCATAAAATTCAATAAATCAAAAAAATTTAATAAAAAAACTTTTTTATTTCATTCCCTCTCTTATACTTCCTCTGCACGAACCTACCCCTGTTCCACACCCCAGCTCCGATTCACTGGCCGGAGATGCAGCCACTGGCATCGCCGCCACTGCCGTCCTTACCAGCAACAACCTACATGGCCACACCCAGTTGTGTGCGACAAACCAAGGAAAGAGGAGAACTTGGAGTTGTGAGACGGAGATCGACGATGGAGAACAATCGTGTGCGGAGGTTGATGGAGGTCGAAGCGAGGTTGACGACGAACGACGGAGTACAACCATCAACTCAGATTTCGTCTTTCGATCAGATGAAGGAGCTCCAGCACATTCATGGAGTTATTGTCGATCTATGTTCTTAGCTGCCAAATTTCCTTCGATCTCTTCCTCCTCCGAGGCCGTTGCCGGATCTTGTCACCACCATGGTTCGTCTTTGGGAACGAGAAAGGCAGAGAGGTCAGAGACTAAAAGCGGGATGGGAGACGGCGAGAAAGAGCGGCACACATCTAGGGTTTCAAGTTTCATTTAGTGGGTGAGTACTGAGTGGAGTAGGAGGCAGCGGTTGTGGAGCAGGAGAGGGTGTCGGTGATGAGGGAGAGGGAAGGGTGATGAGTGGAGGAGGAGGCGACGGCGGTGGAGAAGAGAAGAAAGTGTGGTGGGTGGGTGTTGGGGGGGGGGGGTCGAGGGAAGAAGATAGGGGTTAGGTTTTTTTCAAACAGAAACTGTTTTTAATTTTTTTGTTTAATTTTTAATATGATTTTTAATTTTTAAATGAGAATTAAAATAAATTATTTTTTTAGAAAAATTTCGATTTTAAAATAAATAATAATAATTACGTGGCAGCTGACGTGGCTGCCATGTCAGCAATGTCAGACCAGATGGCACCACTGACGTGGCTCATCGTCAGCCACGTCAGCCAGTTAACGGCAGAGTCTGACGGTGGGGACCAAAAACAAAAAACTTGAACTTATAGGGACCAAAACCACACGAAAAGGTTTATAGGGACGGATTTCAAAATACCCCTACTTTACAGGGACCAAAAAGTTCATTAAACCTTGTTTATATTTTATATTTTTAAATTTAAAATATTTGCATAATTAACTGAATAACAATTTTATGTATGAGTTATATTTGAAGTGAGAAATATTGAAATAAGTTTAGTCATATGTATGAAATCAATTATTTTGGCTTAAAAACATTTAATACATATATAAATTAAAATGTAAAGTTGCTCGTTGAAACCCTTTAAAAGGAAAAATTGGACTAATTAAAGCAAGATATAAAGCAAAACTGCCACTAAATGTAATAATTTAAGAGTAACTTAAATTGTGATAGGACCAATTTCATGTTTTACATGAGCTCTTGAATTAAGCTAGTTAAGTCTGATGTGGTCCGTGACCGTCTTGGACTTGTCTACGCCAATTTTTTTTTATATATTAAAAATGTTAAAAATATAACTTATAGGATTTTACCTTGATATATATATGAAATATTGTTGGATTCAAATGCATTTTCTCATTAGATTTTTTTTTTGTTAAAACTTTGGTTTTTGTGTTTAATTTATATTATTATTTGATCAATTTAACTTTTTGAATATAATATTATCCTTTTAAGTCATCAGTCTTACCCCAGATTTTTCTTTCGAAGTCGGTTCCGTTTTTGTTTATCATGAACTTTTGAATTAATCTGGTTAAGTTTGGCGTGGTCTGTAACCATCTTCAATTTATGTACATTTTTTTTCTTAAATATAAAAATGCCAAAAGTATTACTTGTTGAAACTGTGCATTTTTTTATTAGAATGTTTTTGTAAAATTGTGCGTTAGTTTTTTAAGTTACTTTTAAAATAATAAAATACCAAATATTTTAATAATACTTATTGTTGTTAGCTAGTTATAACAGTATAATGGTGAAATTTGACCATTGTATGCTGCACATTTCAATTTTAAATTAGTTCATTGAATCACTTAAGCGTAAGAGTTATTTATTTTTTTTTTTTTAGGAAACTATGGCATAAGTGTTAAGAAGGCAAAAAATCATACTTGTAGCACCATCTGCTTATATACAAACCATAACCTATTCATGTCTCTAAGATTATAAACGGAGAAAGAAAGAAGCCTTTTGTTCACATTAGAATAAAACGAAGAGAAAAACCTAATCAACAACATTTACTGATATATATACATTTATTGTTATAAATTTATTGATATAATTGCCAACTGTATTGACATTTTTATCCTAAGTTTAGGCAGGAAAATACCAAGATACTCCATATTATCCAAGTGATTTGACATATATGCCCCAACCACCAACACTCCATATTGTCCAAGTGATTTGACATATATACCCCAGCCACCACCTTCCTTTTAATAATAAAGATTTTCTTGCTTTTCAAGAGTCCCACGTCGGTGAGACTAACACCTTGTTTGGTTGTAGGAAAGAAAAAGAGAGGAAAGAAATGGGAAGGAAAGAAAAAGAATGGAAAATGAGAGGATTAGTTAGTTGTTTGGTTGAAGAGAAAATGAGAGGAAAGAAAGTCAAAACTTTTCTTTTCTCTTGTTTGGTTGAAAAGAAAGTGAAAGGAAAGAAAACTCATATTTGTGAAATGACATAAATACCCTTGACCAAAATTGAGATGTAATAAATATAATAAAAAATATTAAATAATATATATTTTAAATATATTTTTTTATTTTTTATTTTTCTTTCAAATTTTTTTTTCCATTTAATAATTTACCAGATATTTATAGAAAAATTGGTGTAAAATCAAAATATAATTTTTTTGAGAGATGATAAAATCAAAATATAAAAACTAGATATTAATAAATAAATAAAATGTTTTCTCTTTTCAATGCTTTATGCCTTTATCCTTCAACTTTTGATTTGGGCATTGATCAACATAACACCTGGTCTTTCAAAAAATAAAAACGTAACAGCTAGGAGGATTTGGTGAGAGAACAACCAAAATGATACATTTTCATTGGTTCAAACATATCACCTTATCTAAACATTTACACCACCCATTCAAAATCCCCTTGAAAAGATCGCTGAAGGATCCATTTTGTTTCATCAATTCAAAGTGTTAACTAGTGATATCTGGTCACAAGCCAACCTTCTCCCCTCTTCTGTCAACTATTCCTCGCCATCACTCACCATGGCTATGGAAACTCTTTCCTCTTCACCCCACCTCTTTGAAGCTCCAACCCAGCCCCAAGCCACAAATCTTCAGACGGCGACGAAAAGAGGACAAGGGAGGTTGCTGGTGTATTGACCACCTCTCTTGTGTGCTGTACAGTACGGAACACGACGGAGCGCGACTGAGGGCCTGAGGCAGGGTGGAGAAGGTGCGAAAGGTGGTGGCAGAGCGTGAAGGGGTGACGGAGGCTCGATTGTACTGTGGTTTGCGATAGAGGAGGGGGAGGATTTTGATGATATGAAGAAGAAGAGGGAGAGGAGAAGATGAACATACCTTCAGAGTTGTGTAGCAGAGACATACGAGAAAATGGATTTGAACTTTGAAATGTGAAGGAGAAAAAGACACAGGGATACTAATGTAATTTTGCACCAAAATCTGCTTTTCCTTCTATTTTCTCCCCAATCAGGGCAGAGACCATTTTGGGGTGGGGCCCACCAAAATGTTTTCTTTCCAGCTCTTTTCTTCTCTGAACCAAACAGTGGAAAACTCAAGATTCCGTCACTTTTCCTTCCGCTTGTTTTCTTTCCCTCTGTTTTCACCTGTACCAAACACTGCGTAAAGGGGGCAGTGTGAAAAAAAGGTCGATAAAATAAAATGTGTGAGCCAAGACAACATATTGTTTTAGACTGGATCAATATTTTGAACCGGCCCAAACTACTGACTCATCGGTTTTGACCGGTTTTGTCCGTTTTTTTACCAATTTAGTCGGTTGTACCCCATTTTTTAAAGACGGTCTTAGGTGTTTTTTGGACCGGACACCTGACTGGTTTATCGGTTGAACCGGCCTGTTCGATCTGGTTTTCATAACCATGATTTTCACTTTCCCGTGGTTACCCTTAAATAATATAGCAGTAGGTACTGTTATAAAGATTAAAAAAAAAAATATATACTTTTGAATTTAATTATTGCACTTAATAATGTATCATAGGTTTGGACAAAAATAATTTGTTTTAGCAAAGGTAATTTTCAGTAACCATTAAAAAAGGATAAGTCATTTTAAGAGCATTAAGTTGAAGTTGATAAAGTTGTGAACCCAAAATTACTTTAAAAGGTGATTATTTGGTCTTAGTACAAAGATCCATTCTCACAAATCATTGCAATAGCACCATCAGCAATTTCCCCTCTTATCCTCCCATCTGGTCGACTTACTGACCAACGTATTAGACAGACACCTTGGAAGAGGACTCCTTATCCTGCAGCGTTGGAAGAGCAGGCCAGGAAGCTTGCTCGGCTGATTCAGATTTCTTTCAACTCCGAGATGGAGGAGGAAGATGATGATGATGATGATGATGATAATGATAATGAGGAGAAGGAGGAGGAGGAGGAGGAGGAGGAGGAGGAGGAGGAGGAGCCTGAGGAGGACCCTTCAGAGTGCTTCTCGGAGGACAAGGATGATGCCTCGACATAATCCTGTAAGCCAGCATGGTTAGTTCTAGTGTCTGAGGCTAGGAGTTATTTTGTGGAGTTGCGACTCCAATTAGTTTTTTTATTTTCAGTTATGTTGTTTTTGTGGGCTCTTGTATTTCCGCCATTTCTAGTTCTGTCTTCGTCGTTGTATTTGAACCTTAGAAGGATATGACTTTTATTTATGGAAGTATTATTTTGAAAATGATGATGTAATATTTAATTATGTTTTACCATATTGTGTTGCAAAAAGAAAAGAAAAAAGAAAACCTATATTTTCGATAATATTTATTTTCCGCTTTTCTCGGTCTTATAAAGTGTCACGGACAATGTAGTGCCCGAGAAGGGTGTTAAATTATCTGGTATCAAAGTTGGTCGAGTCTGTTAGGGTTTGTGGTTTTTGGTCTGTCTTTGTTTGTGCTGTGTTCTTCTTTTGTCCTTTGTGTGTTTCTTTGTTATTATTTCTGAAAGGAATAATATGGTTTGGAGTGATTGTATTATGATCTCGATGACTCAATAAATTTGGTCTTGTAGGATTTTAAATGGTTCGTGGTGGAGGTCGTATGGCTGCAGCTATTGGGTGGGCAGCATCCCAAAATGTGTAGGTTTGGAAAATCGGTCAACAACCACTAGAACTGTCGTATGATTTTGGAAGGAAGGGAGCCCAATAATGAAGTCTAGGGAATTGTTTTACCAAACACCCTCAGGGACGGGTCACGGCTGTAAAAGGCCATAGGGAGAGTGTGTTGGGTTCTTCATTTGTTGACATGTGAGACAAGCATTTACAAAAAGTAGTAACATCATGTTTCATACCCTACCAATAGACATTTTCCTTAAGGCGACCATAGGTCTTTTGGATACCACTGTGACCACCAAAAGCATATGAGTGAAATTCTTCCATTAACAGAAATTTAATTGGAGAATCATAAAGAATGTATAATATGCCTTTAAAAAATAACATACCTCTCAGAACCTTAAAATGAGAGCGGGAATCAGGGTCTTGTTGTACCTGGGTGATAAGTTGCTACAATTTGGTATCCATGGCGAAGGTGTGTCAAAGCTGCTTAATAAAGTCCCAGTGTGGAATTGGTATTGCAAACAATTGAGAAGGGTCATCATGAATGCGAGATAACGCGTCCGCAACCCTGTTTTGTGCTCCTGGCTTGTACTCAATCTCATATGAGTAGCCTAGCTGTAACACCCCGATTTTTCGCTGTTTACATATCGGTAATAAATATATAAATACATATATTTTATCCAAGACTCAGAAAATGAGTTTGGGTAAACAACGGTTATTTTCATGTCATGTTTTATATCTTAAGGTTACGATAAAATTTTGGGCTGAAAATTCAGACAGAACCCGATCTGCGATTTCACTGACAATAAAAGTTTACTGCTCAGAAACCCTAATTTTAATTCGTGAACGAGATGAATAATGTTTTTATCGTATTTTCTATGATATTGGAAGTTTTGAAAAATATTAGCGTAAAAATAAAATATTATATATTCTGCGGGCAGAAACGTCGAGATATCTCTAGGAAAAACCTGAGTCAGATGAGTTCGGGAGTCGGCAATGCAGCAGAGACCCTGATGTGACTGAGATGACAAGCATTTATGACGATCCTATCCAAGTCATAATGGCACATTTAGGACAATTAGATATTTTGGCATGGAAAAGACTATTTTACCCCTAGTTTCACTTGGGTTTTACAAGTCTTGCCATTGTGTTTTTGGACAAAATTACCCCTAAACCCACGGCTTCCCCCTTCATTACCATCACTTAGGCAATTTTTCACCACTCAAGTCATCTTTTCTCTCCAAAGTTCATAACTTTCCTTAAGAACTCCAAGAACTTCATAGGTGTTCATACTCGTCAGATTTTGTACAGAGATTCTGACCATTTTATGTTATGAATCTCGAAAAACTTTCTACATGAAAGTTGTTCCTCTTTCTCTCTTATTTCCAACGACATAAAGATCATCAAAAACGGATAAGTATATTGAGAGATATGTCCAAATTACCGAAACTGCTCTAAATCTTCATCATCTTCATCTCTCTCTAAACTTCTCAAGAACACTTAGAACATCAAGGTGATTTTGTGAAGAACACCATCCAAATCATCATCTTCTTTGATTATCAAGAGGTAACAACTCTTCATCTTGTCATCTTAAGCCTTTCTCTTCACAACTTTTATGGATTCATGCTTGCGTTCATCAAGTTCTTCATTTCATTCAAAGTTTATGAAGCTAACTTCAAAAATCCATAACTAATTGTAGAAAAATCCTTTTGACTTGAAACCAATTGCTATGATCTCATAATCATCTCTATATTCATCATCTAGAAGCATATGATCATGAGAAATTTCCTTCCCAATTTTCTGAGCTTGGCCGAAACCCCTCAAAAGTGGGTGTTCTTGGATTTTTGTTCAACTTTAAGCCATGATTCATGATTTAATCTATTGATATCATGATAGCTATTGTATGTAAGTGGATTGAAAACTAAGAATCTAATCCAAGCTTAGTTTTGTTCAAAAGGGCCGAAACCCTATTTTTGTTGTTGAAGGAATTTTTGATTCAAAAGTTGTCTTAAAACCTCTTGAATCCAACTTTAGGTTTTGTAAGTTGATTGAATCCAAGAGTAGATGAAAATTCCAAATAATCCCTAGCCTTTTGCCTTGAGAAAACCGAAACCCTAGTTCTTGGAACTAGATGAGTTTTATTCCATGTTCTTAGTTCATGATCTTGGTTTACGTACATAATCATGTCTAAGATACTTAAGGATCATAAATCCCTAAGTTAACAGATTTTCAACTTTCCTAACCTAGAAAATTTGTTGAGGCCGAAACCTAACCTTCATGATCTAAGTATGTTGTTGTTTGATTTGATTTATTTTGGTTGCAATTCGTTTGAAGGAATCGATCGAGTAAGTTTGACTTAAGCCGACGGAGGAGAATCGGATCGGGATAGGGAGATTTCTTGCAACTGCTAGTTCGAAATCATCAAGAGGTAAGGGGAGCCTTGCCTGAGGGAATTTTCTCGATAATTGTGTGTGTGATATATGTGGTTGTAGTGTTTCTGGTTTATTTTATATGGCTATGTGTTTCTAGCTGTTTATCTATGTTTCGGTGATTTCTCTGCTTTTAATTTATTTCATTGTTTGCAGATATATATTATATTGCTATGATGTATGATTTGTCTGGTAATATAGTTTTGATGATGATGTTAAATGTTGTTTGTGAAGCCTGACAGTGGTCAGTGCACAACCGTTTAATCAGATAAAAGCTTTAATAAGCTGCATAAAATTATATTCAATGTTTTATGGGAAATGTTGGAATATAATGTTTATGGAAAATATTATTTGGGAAAAATAAGAGTTTTTGGAAAATATTATTATTTTAACGATCTATTAGTGTAAAAGTGAACTAGGGGTCACAGAGAGGGCGGAACCGTGAAAATATTTTACTACGGCTAATTTTTAAATAAGATATTCCGCAATATTATAAAAAGTTATTTTGTGAAGTTAATCTGCGAAAATAACTTAATCATGAATTTAGAAAATTGTTTAAGCGGAAAAAGCTAAGTTTTACCTTAAAATACTTTAAAAGGACTTAATGACGACAATTTGGAAAACCGACGACGGCAAGTATTTTAGAAAATGGCAATGTGTATTTTTTATGAACTCCAAATCTCTGTGACCCTCTTTTCTGAAAATGATGTTTTTCGGTAACCGGTGTTTTATGGCAGAATTCTTCTCACTCAACAATTTTCCGAAATCAAGTTTTCTAAGTGGTGTTAAAGGTTGAAGGTGTTATGGAACTTAGTAACCGAGACGTCGGGATACTAAGGTTCTTAAGGTGTTGTGGACTTGGTGTCCTTTGGACTTTGGGGTCCCGTAGACGGGGTGTCTACTTGATGGTTGTTAAAGGTGTTAAAACATTTTGAGATGTTTTCTATTACCACAAACCCTAAGCCTGATGCATCAGTCTAGGGGTTTTGTGATTGAGCACTCGGACTTTGAGGTCCTCTGTTATTAATGAAAGTTTTAAGATGTTTCAGATTACGGTTGGCCGTAAGCTTTTAAGCTTCGAGAAGGAAAGATTGAACACAAAGAAAAGTGTCAAGAACAAATTGTTTTCTTGCATGCATTTGGCAGACGTGCCTATGGTCTTATGTATGAATACCTTCCGGCGTCAGGTATTTCATAATTACGATTTTCTTCATTGTGCTAGGCTGGACAATGAAACCCCATTTACGGTTTTATCACTGTGCCACGGTGTTGGATAGTGTGCAATGGATTTTGGCTGCGTGCCTTTGTGCCATGGGATGGCTATTGAGTTTGATCCAATCATTACGTGTTGGGATATCTCATGAGATTAAGTATGAATGTTTAGATGGTGTATATGAAGTGTACATGCATAGTTTTAAAATGTTGATGTTTGGGGTGTGAAACCCATCGATAGAGTATATGCTTATATATGTGTATGTGCCGTATGTGAGTCACAATAATGGTTATCGTGTTTATATCCATATATTGGTGTCTCATCCTTACAAACAATATCAGGTATTCTTCCTGTTGGCGACTATAAGGGAAAGACCCTTTAGGTTGGAGCGTGCTGAAGCTACCCTCTACGGTTATAGTATTAGTTAAGTTACGACCAGCTTAGGTTTTATGTTATGTTATGTTTGGAAATAATTTATGCTTATTACAAACATAAGGGTGAAAACATATGAGGCAGTATAGTTGTGTGACTTATATACAATTATGTACTTAAGTATGATTTGTTTATGATGTTGTTATTATGAGGTTAACAAGAAGATAGTTTTTATTACCATATTTTGAAAAGATAAACGTTGAGAAAACATTATTTTCCGAAAGTAACCAGCAAATTAAAATATTATTTTCCGCAAACGGGTAACCATGTGATAACCCAAGTTAGGGTGTCACATTAGTGGTATCAGAGCTGGTCGAGTCGTTCGGGATCTTTGGGAAATAGGTTTGTTGTGTTGACGTTGTGTTTTCTCTGAGTTAAGTTTTGCTTGAATTACTTCTTAGAAGTAATGGGTTTTAATACACCAATACGCGCTTCATTTTCTGGTTGTCGTCTAACTGATTTTGTTCTGCAGGTCAGTTATGGAACTCGCACCAGAAGGTAGACGTGGACGAGGACGTGGACGCGGTCGTGGACGTGGTCACAGAGGTGGTCCTATTGGCGGTTGTGCCAACATGAATGAAAACTATGAGGAAGGAGTGGACTATGCCGCTTAGGCTATGGAACATGTGGCTTAGAAGGTGCTTTAACTGTGGAGATACCAGGCATATGATGGATACTTGCCCTACGAAGGGAGCTAAGTGTTTCAACTGTAATCAATTGGGACATTCAGCGAAGGATTGCAATGCACCAAGGGGAGCTAAATGTTTCAACTGTGGTCAAGCGGGACATTTGCCGAAGGACTGCAATGCGCCAAAGCATGGACCAACTGTTAATAACACCAACGTTGTTAAGCCAAAGACTGCGGGTAGAGTATATAACGTGTGGGGAGCTGGGAATTCAAACTAAGACGGTAATCTCTCAATTATACTTTTAAAATTCGAGTACAATTCATACTTGTTTCGATGGATTGTGTGTGGATCTGTTGAAATTATCTGTTTCTTTTATTTTCATGATGTCATTGTTTTAAACTTCAAGGTGGAATTCTATATGTTTAGACTATCCTATTGTTGTTCGGGATAGACACTTTCTTGACAAAACTAGTTTCTCAATGAGACTTGCTCTAGTCACTTTTACGTTTGGTAGAAAGTGATTCAGTCTGAATTTTTGTCGAACTGTTGTTCTTTTTAATTGTTGGCAAGAAGACTATTGTGAAAGAAGAATTTTTTTTAGATTTATGTTTGTAAAAGTGTACCGATCATACATTTTTACTTCCCTGAACCAATCAAAGAATCTTTATTCATGAGATATTCTTGTATGCTTTGTGGATGTATGCCTTGACAGGTACATATATTTTGATGAATGACAAAAGCAATTTTAAGTCTAAAGGACTTATCTGCAAAAAGCGTGAAAAAGGCCAAACGATCAGTCAAGATTAGGCAAAGCAATCAAGAGGGGTAAAAAGGGAATTTTACTACTTGTATTGATTGTTTTAGAATAATCTGTAAATGGTAAGTAGGGTTTTCAATTTAATATGATCACTCACACACACACATATTTAACATGTGCTTTAAAAGATAAATCATGTTATTAAATAAATAATAACATGTGATTAAAACTGACAATTAAAATTGAGCTTAATTGGGCAGCCTTTCCTTAATTGTCAAGTTTTTGAAAAACCACCTGATACGCACCATAATCGATTATGGAAATGCTATAATCGATTATGAGTCGTGGTTAAATGGCTTTAATGAGTGTTAATGAGTAATTATGATATTAAAGCCGTTGATTTCAAATTTGAAATATAATAATCGATTATTGAATCTGGATAATCGATTATGACCTTACTGACTTCCAATATGCTTCAACCGAAAACCCTGTAATCGATTATGTAATCGATTATAGCCTTTTATGAAAGAGTCAGTAACATCATAATCGATTAAGGTAATCGATTATCTTCTTTGGGGAAAAAGCAGTGAAGACATAATCGATTATGGTAATCGATTATGACCTTTCTGTCCAGACGCGCGCTTCATGGAAACACATTAAATAATCGATTATGGACTTTAGATAATCGATTATGCTGCGGCTGAAATGCATTTTAAGAGGCTTGACCTAATTTCACTTAACCCTAACCTATTCTCTATAAATAGGTAGCCTGGCAGCCTTGGAAAAATGCCCCATCTACTACTCTCTTCTACTCTCTATTGTGCTTAAACTCTGATTACTATTTTCTTTTACTCTTGCACTTACACGTGATCATATTATTTTGAGAAACTTATACACCATATAGGTGTTGCTATTTGAGCTTCAAGTTGTATTTCATATCTGCACTTTTGAGTGCTTTCTCATCGTAAAACTTTTATAGTTTGTTTTTTTAAGTGAGTATGATCTCACGAACGGTTTTTTGAGGCTCTTACACGAGGGATTGTATGTCCTGTGATTTGTGTTAAGGGTTCTCTAAATTGTAAAGGTTCTAGCTACGCCTGTTTAAAAGCTAGTGTTTGAGGCTCTTACACAAGGGATCGTATGTCCTGAGATTTGTGTTAAGGGTTCTCTGAATTGTAAAGGTTCTAGCTACGCCTGTTTAAAAGCTAGTGTTTGAGGCTCTTACACAAGGGATCGTATGTCCTGAGATTTGTGTTAAGGGTTCTCTGAATTGTAAAGGTTCTAGTTGACCCTGTTTAAAAACTAGAGTTGATTGAAATCCCTTGGTCGTATTGCCTTGGGGACTGGACGTAGGCCACGTGGGTAGTCTGTGGCCGAACCAGGATATATTGTTGTGTTCATATTCTTTCCTTATCCTCTTTACTATATCGCACTTTATTTTATAGCGCTTTAGTTTCAAACTGTTTATTTTTATCAAGCGCTTCAATTCGACAATAATCTTTCATCCGCTGCGAATTCTGTTTTAACTTTAAAAAGGGTTTTTGATTTATCGAAAAAGATTTCATTTTTATTTAAAACCCAATTCACCCCCCTCTTGGGTATGGTTGCCACGGCCAACAAGTGGTATCAGAGCTTCGGCTCTGGTTAGTAGCTTAACAGCTTAGAGTTAAGATCCTGTTGGCAACCCTTTTAAAAAGTTTTCCAAAAATGTTTGGTTTTGAAATTGACAAACCACCATTCTTTGATGGTGAGAATTACATGTATTGGAAAATGAGAATTGAAATCTTTATGCAGTCAATTGATGTCGACTTATGGGATATTGGAGTCAATGGACTCATTCTCAAACCCAAAGAACATCAGACTGAGTTTGATAAAAATTATTTTTGCTTGAATCTCAAAGCTATGCAAATTCTCCGAAATTGTTTATGCGATGATGCTTATGAGATAATTAAAAATTGTAATTGTGCCAAGGATATCTTAAATGTGCTTGATTATACTTACCTTGTCACTAACAATTTTGAGATTGAAAGTAATTACAGGAAAGGGCAAATTTCAATGGAGGAAAAATATCCTCAAGAACATGCCAAGAAGAAA
Source organism: Echinosophora koreensis (assembly GCA_035048595.1). Lineage (NCBI taxonomy): Eukaryota > Viridiplantae > Streptophyta > Magnoliopsida > Fabales > Fabaceae > Echinosophora > Echinosophora koreensis. Next base: position 129,269 of record JAPCYP010000094.1, read on the forward strand.
GACCACAAAAGCAAAGAGCTAATGGTCAAGAAAATAGAAACAACACTCCAAGCAAGTCAAAGAAACTTGGAGGTAATAGACACTAAACTCAATCCATTGAAAGATGAATGGTTATATGCATATAATGAGTTGTATGATGAATTGTTGAGTTTAGAAAATAAGAACTTGAATTGGTTGAAAAATATTTCATCTATTGAAAGGGATTTGAAAAATATGGAAAATGAATATACTTGTTATAGTGATGAAAGTATTGTGAAATTTGAATCCTCATTAAGCTATGAAAATTGTATGATTCTTAATAATCAAATTGAGGACTTACTTCATGAAATTAATAAAACAAAAAGGTCCACATGTGTACACCCTTCGTATGAAAAAGAAAAAGAAATTCATGCCAACTATGATATGTTAATTGTTAAACATAACACTTATCAAGGTCACAATCATTCTATAGTTGAGCATGAAAATCGTTATATGAAAAATAGAAGGCATGCAACATGTAACTATTGTGGAAAGTTAGGACATATTTCTCATATGTGCATCTATAGGAAAAATCATTATATGAGAAATAAAATTGCTTGGATTCCTAAAGATAAAGATAAATTGTCCACTAATCCACAAGGACCCAATATGAAATGGGTACCAAAAAGTTTCTCTAGCTCTTCTAATGTGCAGGAAAAATCCTTAATTGAGAAACAATCTTGCTTGGTAAATGAGATGACATCAAGAACGATGCATCGAAAATCCGAAAATACAATTGCTATCAAAAGAAGCAAAGCTCTCTTGATGAACAACTCAGAGAACACCAAGATAGACGGTGTTAGAGCAAGATTCAAAGTCAAACAAAAGTGGGTAAGAAAGAATGAACTTGTAAATTCACGTAACGAGGTAACTTTATCTCCTAGTTCATATACATGCTCAAATGTGTTATTTGTTAAACGGAGGTATGTTGATAAAGATAATTATATGAAATCAAGTTATATTCCATGTGAAATTCTCAACTTGAATATAATTACTTGTTTGTGAAATTCTTTCAAGTTGGTGTATGAACTTTGTGCTAAACGTCGTGTGCGTGTTGAATGATAATTGATTATTACTTGAAGCAACAGTTAAATGATTATGGAATTAATCTCAACACTGTTCCCATAAAATGTGACAACACAAGTGCCATAAACCTCACTAAAAATCCTGTGTATCACTCAAGGACTAAACACATTGAAATTAGACATCACTTTATTAGGGATCATATTCAAAAAGGGGATTGCATGATTGAATTTGTTGAAACAACCAAACAACTTGCAGATATTTTTACAAAACCCCTATCAAAAGAAAGCTTCTTTTTCATAAGAACTGAATTAGGGATTTTGAATCAGTCATGCATTTCTGCATAACACACCTTGTTATTTGCTAATATGTTTTTTAAGTGTGCAGGTAGAAAGAGAATAATCGATTATCATAATCGATTATGCATCCACTGTCTCTTTGGTCAGCGTGGACAGGAAGACTATAATCGATTAGCACAAGAAAATCAGAAATCCAGTAGCAGACTAATCGATTACATAATCGATTAGTGTTCTTCAATGTTCATCAATAATCGATTCTATGATGAAGAACCCAGAAAATAATCGATTACCTAATCGATTATGTGAAGCAGAAGGGTTGGCGCCAAAACCACACGGGCAGGACCCAGCCAATCAGGAGCTGCCACGTCATCAAAATAATCGATTATTATGGTAAGATAATCGATTATTGTGCGACTTTATATGGTAAACCCGAACCCTAACGTCATTTTCTGCTTGTCTTTCACTGTTCACACGCCTCCATCTTCTCTTTTCTCTGGTTTCTGCTACAAAACTCATTTTTTTTCAAAACTCTTCATCCTACTACACTCCTATCATCATCATGCCTCCCAAACGCCAAAGAACAGCAGCGATCAATCCGGGTCCACTTACACAAGAACAAGTGGATAAATGGTTCACCAATGGGGATCAGTTGGCAACCTACATGAGCACCTACATTGGAAAAGAGATTCAGAAACCCCGTTTTCTGGACATTGAATGGATGCGGAAGAGCAACTTCAAATTTTTGGAGTATCTGGACTATGCAGAAATCACTGAGTTTCTGTCACAATCAGAGGATGTCTACCCAGACTTGGTTAAGGTATTTTACTGCAACCTTAGGCTAGTTGATGGCGTATTAATGTCTGAAGTCTGTGGGAAACCCATTCGTCTCAGTGATGAGGCGTTTGGAAGAGTTGTTGGCTTGCCTTCTGAAGGCACTTATGCCACTGCCGAGGGTCCTGCTGCGGAACCCTTGGTAAATGAATTTGCTAGAATCCAAGCCATCAAGGATGTCTTATCTGATCCTTCTGATGCTAATGACAAGGAAATAACTGGTGGGCAAATGAAAGTGCAAAGCAGGTTGTTGCACTATGTGGTAGCTAGACTTCTATTTCCTAGACGCCATAATTTTTTCACAGCTGTTGAGAATGGATGTTGTTATTCTGTGGCTGCTGGAAAAGAAAAAGAAAGTGAACTGGGCTGGATTAGTCATGCAGCATATGTATGACAATAGGGGTGGTCCTGACTTGCCCTATGGTCATCTAGTGACTCGGATCTTTAAGCATGTTAGGGTTAACCTCACTGGAGAGGTTAAGTTGGATTACAAGAAGTTTCATGCTATGATGAAGGAAGGTACTATCAATCAGATGGGCATTGAGTTTTATGTTGATGATTGGGAATACAAACCCAAAGGATGGAAATGGCGTACAACTGAGCAAACCAACACCGGTGGAGCATCATCTTCACAGGCACCTCCTACTACAGCCTCACCAGAAATGATGGCCTTACTTGAGAGTATTCTAGCTGAGGTTCGGGTGAACACCACTGAGATACGAGCAAACTCTACGGCTATTCGTGAGCTCTCACTGGAAGTAAAATCCTTGGAGCGTAGAGTCACTGCATCTGAGGCCACTCCACTCCGTGGAACCCCACAGCCTCAGGTTGACTTGGACAGCAGCAGCAGCACTGATGATGGAACTGATGGTGATGATGATGTTGATGATGATGGTGGTGATGATGATGGAGGAGATGGTGGCGATGAGTACTATATATAGTACTATTTTATATTTAGTTTATACATTTCACTACTGTTTTTTTTTGGGATGACTGTATATTTCTGGCACTTTAGCTTCCGTATGCACACTCTTTAAATTATCTATAACTATGATGTGTGGTTTACTATTTACATGCATGCCATGGCTAAATTTATCTCATGCTTAAAATGTTTAAATCTTGGTGGATGTATGCCATGTAATATTTACTTGCTTTTCCCGCTTTTTGATAATGCCAAAAGGGGGAGAGATATTTGAGTGCATGCTTAAGGGGGAGAATTTTGAGAATTTCAAAATATTGCATGAAGTGAGGGGGAGTTGAGCAAACGTTTTAAAACTCAGATATATATACTCATTGCTCTAACTCTATATTTTAGAAATTCCCTCCTGAGATGTTTGTCATCATCAAAAAGGGGGAGTTTGTGGATGTATGCCTTGACAGGTACATATATTTTGATGAATGACAAAAGCAATTTTAAGTCTAAAGGACTTATCTGCAAAAAGCGTGAAAAAGGCCAAACGATCAGTCAAGATTAGGCAAAGCAATCAAGAGGGGTAAAAAGGGAATTTTACTACTTGTATTGATTGTTTTAGAATAATCTGTAAATGGTAAGTAGGGTTTTCAATTTAATATGATCACTCACACACACACATATTTAACATGTGCTTTAAAAGATAAATCATGTTATTAAATAAATAATAACATGTGATTAAAACTGACAATTAAAATTGAGCTTAATTGGGCAAGCCTTTCCTTAATTGTCAAGTTTTTGAAAAACCACCTGATACGCACCATAATCGATTATGGAAATGCTATAATCGATTATGAGTCGTGGTTAAATGGCTTTAATGAGTGTTAATGAGTAATTATGATATTAAAGCCGTTGATTTCAAATTTGAAATATAATAATCGATTATTGAATCTGGATAATCGATTATGACCTTACTGACTTCCAATATGCTTCAACCGAAAACCCTGTAATCGATTATGTAATCGATTATAGCCTTTTATGAAAGAGTCAGTAACATCATAATCGATTAAGGTAATCGATTATCTTCTTTGGGGAAAAAGCAGTGAAGACATAATCGATTATGGTAATCGATTATGACCTTTCTGTCCAGACGCGCGCTTCATGGAAACACATTAAATAATCGATTATGGACTTTAGATAATCGATTATGCTGCGGCTGAAATGCATTTTAAGAGGCTTGACCTAATTTCACTGAACCCTAACCTATTCTCTATAAATAGGTAGCCTGGCAGCCTTGGAAAAATGCCCCATCTACTACTCTCTTCTACTCTCTATTGTGCTTAAACTCTGATTACTATTTTCTTTTACTCTTGCACTTACACGTGATCATATTATTTTGAGAAACTTATACACCATATAGGTGTTGCTATTTGAGCTTCAAGTTGTATTTCATATCTGCACTTTTGAGTGCTTTCTCATCGTAAAACTTTTATAGTTTGTTTTTTTAAGTGAGTGTGATCTCACGAACGGTTTTTTGAGGCTCTTACACGAGGGATTGTATGTCCTGTGATTTGTGTTAAGGGTTCTCTAAATTGTAAAGGTTCTAGCTACGCCTGTTTAAAAGCTAGTGTTTGAGGCTCTTATACAAGGGATCGTATGTCCTGAGATTTGTGTTAAGGGTTCTCTGAATTGTAAAGGTTCTAGCTACGCCTGTTTAAAAGCTAGTGTTTGAGGCTCTTACACAAGGGATCGTATGTCCTGAGATTTGTGTTAAGGGTTCTCTGAATTGTAAAGGTTCTAGTTGACCCCGTTTAAAAACTAGAGTTGATTGAAATCCCTTGGTCGTATTGCCTTGGGGACTGGACGTAGGCCACGTGGGTAGTCTGTGGCCGAACCAGGATATATTGTTGTGTTCATATTCTTTCCTTATCCTCTTTACTATATCGCACTTTATTTTATAGCGCTTTAGTTTCAAACTGTTTATTTTTATCAAGCGCTTCAATTCGACAATAATCTTTTATCCGCTGCGAATTCTGTTTTAACTTTAAAAAGGGTTTTTGATTTATCGAAAAAGATTTCATTTTTATTTAAAACCCAATTCACCCCCCTCTTGGGTATGGTTGCCACGGCCAACATGCTTTTTAGTTGGATGAACTTATTCTGTGTTTTTTTTTTTTTTTTTTCTAGTGAGAGTAGAGTGTTGGGAATAAGAAATCCTATTGTTTTCCGAGTCACGAAATTTCGAGGATGAAATTTTGTTTTAGTGGGGTAGTAATGTAACACCCCGATATTTCGCTGTTTACATATCGGTAATAAATATATAAATACATATATTTTTATCCGAGACTCAGAAAATGAGTTTGGGTAAACAACTATTATTTTCATGTCATGTTTTATATCTTAAGGTTACGATAAAATTTTGGGCTGAAAATTCAGAAGGAACCCGGTCTGCGATTTCACTCACAGTAAAAGTTTACTGCTCAGAAACCCTAATTTTAATTCTTGAACGAGATGAATAATGTTTTTAATCGTATTTGCTACGATATTGGAAGTTTTGAAAAAAATTAGCGTAGAAATAAAATATTATATATTCTGCGGGCAGAAACGTCGAGATATCTCTAGGAAAAACCTGAGACAGAAGAGTTCGGGAGTCGGCAATGTAGCAGAGACCCTGATGTGACTGAGATGACAAGAATTTATGACGATCCTATCCGAGTCATAATGGCGCATTTAGGACAATTAGATATTTTGGCATGGAAAAGACTATTTTACCCCTAGTTTCACTTGGTTTTTACAAGTCTTGCCATTGTGTTTTTGGACAAAATTACCCCTAAACCCACGGCTTCCCCCTTCATTACCATCACTTAGGCAATTTTTCATCATTCAAGTCATCTTTTCTCTCCAAAGTTCATAACTTTCCTTAAGAACTCCAAGAACTTCATAGGTGTTCATACTCGTCAGATTTTACACAGAGATTCTGACCATTTTATGTTATGAATATCGAAAAAATTTCTACATGAAAGTTGTTCCTCTTTCTCTCTTCTTTCCAACGACATAAAGATCATCAAGAACGGATAAGTATATTTAGAGATATGTCCAAATTACCGAAACTGCTCTAAATCTTCATCTTCATCTTTCTCTCTAAACTTCTCAAGAACAGTTAGAACATCAAGGTGATTTTGTGAAGAACACCATCCAAATCATCATCTTCTTTATTTATCAAGAGGTAACAACTCTTCATCTTGTCCATTTTAGCCTTTCTCTTCACAACTTTTATGGATTCATGCTTGCGTTCATCAAGTTCTTCATTTCATTCAAAGCTTATGAAGCTAACTTCAAAAATCCATAACTAATTGTAGAAAAATCCTTTTGACTTGAAACCAATTGCTATGATCTCATAATCATCTCTATATTCATAATATAGAAGCATATGCCTTCCCAATTTTCTGAGCTTGGCCGAAAGCCCTCAAAAGTGGGTGTTCTTGGATTTTTGTTCAACTTTAAGCCATGATTCATGATTTAATCTATTGATATCATGATAGCTCTTGTATGTAAGTGGATTGAAAACTAAGAATCTAATCCAAGTTTAGTTTTGTTCAAAAGGGCCGAAACCCTATTTTTGTTGTTGAAGGAATTTTTGATTCCAAAGTTGTCTTAAAACCTCTTGAATCCAACTTTAGGTTTTGTAAGTTGATTGAATCCAAGAGTAGATGAAAATTCCAAATAATCCCAAGCCTTTTTGCCTTGAGAAAACCAAAACCCTAGTTCTTGGAACTAGATGAGTTTTATTCCATGTTCTTAGTTCATGAACTTGGTATACGTACTGAATGATGTCTAAGATACTTAAGGATCATAAATCCCTAAGTTAACAAATTTTCAACTTTCCTAACCTAGAAAATTTGTTGAGGCCGAAACCTAACCTTCATGATCTAAGTATGTTGTTGTTTGATTTGATTTATTTTGGTTGCAATTCGTTTGAAGGAATCGATCGAGTAAGTTTGACTTAAGCCGACGGAGGAGAATCGGATCGGGATAGGGAGATTTCTTGCAACTGCTAGTTCGAAATCATCAAGAGGTAAGGGGAGCCTTGCCTGAGGGATTTTTCTCGATAATTGTGTGTGTGATATATGTGGTTGTAGTGTTTCTGGTTTATTTTATATGGCTATGTGTTTCTAGCTGTTTATCTGTGTTTCGGTGATTTCTCTGCTTTTAATTTATTTCATTGTTCGCAGATATATATTATATTGCTATGATGTATGATTTGTCTGGTAATATAGTTTTGATGATGATGTTAAATGTTGTTTGTGAAGCCTGACAGTGCACAACCGTTTAATCAGATAAAAGCATTAATAAGCTGCATAAAATTATATTCAATGTTTTATGGGAAATGTTGGAATATAATGTTTATGGAAAATATTATTTGGGAAAAATAAGATTTTTTAGAAAATATTATTATTTTAACGATCTATTAGTTTAAAAGTGAACTAGGAGTCACAGAGAGGGCGGAACCGTGAAAAATGTTTTACTACGGCTAATTTTTACATAAGACATTCCGCAATGTTATAAAAAGTTATTTTGTAAAGTTAATCTGTGAAAATAACTTAATCATGAATTTGGAAAATTGTTTAAGCGGAAAAAGCTAAGTTTTACCATAAAATACTTTAAAAGGACTTAACGATCACAATTTGGAAAACCGACGATGGCAAGTATTTTAGAAAATGGCAACGTGTATTTTTGATGAACTCCAAATCTCTGTGACCCTCTTTTCTGAAAATGATGTTTTTCGGTAATCGGTGTTTTATGGCAGAAATCTTCTCACTTAACAATTTTCCGAAATCAAGTTTTCTAAGTGGAGTTAAAGGTTGAAGGTGTTATGGAACTTAGTAACCGAGACGTCGGGGTACTAAGGTTCTTAAGGTGTTGTGGACATGGTGTCCTTTGGACTTTGAGGTCCCGTAGACGGGGTGTCTACTTGATGGTTGTTAAAGGTGTTAAAACATTTTGAGATGTTTTCTATTACCACAAACTCTAATCCTGATGCATCGGTCTAGGGTTTTTGTGATTGAGGACTTGGACTTTGAGGTCCTGTGTTATTAATGAAAGTTTTAAGATGTTTAAGATTACGGTTGGCCGTAAGCTTTTAAGCTTCGAGAAGGAAAGATTGAACACAAAGAAAAGTGTCAAGAACAAATTGTTTTCTTGCATGCATTGGGCAGATGTGCCTATGGTCTTATGTATGAATACCTTGCGGTGTCAGGTATTTCATAATTACGATTTTCTTCATTGTGCTAGGCTGGACAATGAAACCCCATTTACGGTTTTATCACTGTGCCACGGCGTTGGATAGTGTGCAATGGGTTTTGGCTGCGTGCCTTTGTGCCATGGGATGGCTATTGAGTTTGATCCACTCATTACGTGTTGGGATATCTCATGAGATTAAGTATGAATGTTTAGATGGTGTATATGAAGTGTACATGCATAGTTTTAAAATGTTGATGTTTGGGGTGTGAAACCCATGGATAGAGTATATGCTTATATATGTGTATGTGCCGTATGTGAGTCACAATAATGGTTATCGTGTTTTTATCCATATATTGGTGTCTCACCCTTACAACCAATATCAGGTATTCTTCCTGTTAGCGACTATAAGGGAAAGACCTTTTAGGTTGGAGCGTGCTGAAGCTACCCTCTACGGTTATAGTATTAGTTAAGTTACGACCAGCTTAGGTTTTATGTTATGTTATGTTTGGAAATAATTTATGCTTATTACAAACATAAGGGTGAAAACATATGAGGCAGTATAGTTGTGTGACTTATATACAATTATGTACTTAAGTATGATTTGTTTATGATGTTGTTATTATGAGGTTAACAAGAAGAAAGTTTTTATTACCATATTTTGAAAAGATAAACGTTGAGAAAATATTATTTTCCGAAAGTAACCAGCAAATTAAAATATTATATTCCGCAAACGGGTAACCATGTGATGTCCCAAGTTAGGGTGTCACATTAGTGGTATCAGAGCTGGTCGAGTCTTTCGGGATCTTTGGGAAATAGGTCTGTTGTGTTGACGTTGTGTTTTCTGAGTTAAGTTTTGTTTGAATTACTTCTTCGAAGTAATGTGTTTTAATACACCAATACGCGCTTCATTTTCTGGTTGCGGTCTAACTGATTTTGTTCTGCAGGTCAGTTATGGAACTCGCACCAGAAGGTGGACGTGGACGAGGACGTGGACGCGGTCGTGTGGTCCTATTGGCGGTCGTGCCAACATGAATGAAAAATATGAGGAAGGAGTGGACTATGCCGCTCAGGCTATGGAACATGTGGCAGCTGCTATTGCCAATCAAACTGCATCTATGAATGCCCAGAATTTGCAGGCTGCGGAAGGCAAGGCTCTGACTGCTTTTCGAAGCCAAAATCCTTCACAGTTTGGTGGGGATGCTGATCATGAGAAAGCTGATTTATGGATTCAGGAGTTGGAGAAAATCTTTGAACTGGTGGTTACTCCAGCTGATGTTAGAGTTACCTATGCTGCTTTCCTACTGATAGGGGATGCAGAGTATTGGTGGAAAGGGGTCAGACAACTGCTTGAAGCTGATCATCAGGAAATTACGTGGAACGTTTTTCGAACTGCATTCATGAACAAGTATTTTCTGGAGAGTGTTAGGATCGAGAAAGAAATGGAATTTCTGGAATTTCGACAACAAGGATTATCTATAGGAGAGTATGCGGCTAAGTTTGAATCGCTTGCCAAATACGTCCGTTTCTTTCAGTCACAACCCAACGAGAGCTGGAAGTGTGAGAGGTTTGAGGCAGGACTGAGATTTGAGATTAAGGAGTCCGTCTTACCATTTGCAGTCGAGATGAGTCGGAAGATAGAGCTGATGGTGAAGGAAAAAGATAATAAAGGAATTGTTGGAGGACCCGTTTGTTCCAAGAACCAGGATCAGAAAGGGGAACAAAATCAGAAGAAACCTTATTTTCCGTTCACCTAGAAATAACCAGAATCGACAACAACATCATTGGAATTTTGCTGCATCAGGGAGTGGTGGCCAAAAGAATCAAAGTCAAGGTCAAGTTAGAAGGTGCTTTAACTGTGGAGATACAAGGCATATGATGGATACTTGCCCTACGAAGGGAGCTAAGTGTTTCAACTGTAATCAATTGGGACATTTAGCGAAGGATTGCAATGCACCAAGGGGAGCTAAATGTTTCAACTGTGGTCAAGAGGGACATTTGGCGAAGGACTGCAATGTGCCAAAGCATGGACCAACTGTCAATAACACCAACGTTGTTAAGCCAAAGACTGTGGGTAGAGTATATAATGTGTGGGGAGCTGGGAATTCAAACTAAGACGGTAATCTCTCAATTATACTTTTAAAATTCGAGTACAATTCATACTTGTTTCGATGGATTGTGTGTGGATCTGTTGAAATTATCTGTTTCTTTTATTTTCATGATGTCATTGTTTTAAACTTCAAGGTGGAATTCTATATGTTTAGACTATCCTATTATTGTTCGGGATAGACACTTTCTTGACAAAACTAGTTTCTCAATGAGACTTGCTCTAGTCACTTTTACTTTTGGTAGAAAGTGATTCAGTCTGAATTTTTGTCGAACTGTTGTTCTTTTTAATTGTTGGCAAGAAGACTCCTGTGAAAGAAGAAATTTTTTTAGATTCATGTTTGTAAACGTGTACCGATCATACATTTTTACTTCCCTGAACCAATCAAAGAATCTTTATTCATGAGATATTCTTGTATTCTTTTCAGTTGGATGAACTTATTCTGTGTTTGTTTTTTCTAGTGAGAGTAGAGTGTTGGGAATAAGAAATCATATTGTTTTCTGAGTCACGAAATTTCGAGGACGAAATTTTGTTTTAGTGGGGTAGTAATGTAACACCCCGATTTTTCGTTGTTTACATATCGGTAATAAATATAGAAATACATATATTTTTATCCGAGACTCAGAAAATGAGTTTGGGTAAACAACTGTTATTTTCATGTCATGTTTTATATCTTAAGGTTACGATAAAATTTTGTGCTGAAAATTCAGACGGAACCGGGTCTATGATTTCACTGACAGTAAAAGTTTACTGCTCAGAAATCCTAATTTTAATTCGTGAACGAGATGAATAATGTTTTTATCGTATTTGCTACGATATTGGAAGTTTTGAAAAAAATTAGCGTAAAAATAAAATATTATATATTCTGCAGGCAGAAACGTCAAGATATCTCTAGGAAAAACCTAAGTCAGATGAGTTCAGGAGTCGGCAATTCAGCAGAGACCCAGATGTGACTGATATGACAAGCATTTATGACGATCCTATCCGAGTCATAATGACACATTTAGGACAATTAGATATTTTGGCATGGAAAAGACTATTTTACCCCTAGTTTCACTTGGGTTTTACAAGTCTTGCCATTGTGTTTTTTGGACAAAATTACCCCTAAACCCACGGCTTCCCCCTTCATTACCATCACTTAGGCAATTTTTCATCACTCAAGTCATCTTTTCTCTCCAAAGTTCATAACTTTCCTTAAGAACTCCAAGAACTTCATAGGTGTTCATACTCGTCAGATTGTTTACAGAGATTCTGACCATTTTCTGTTATGAATCTCGAAAAACTTTCTACATGAAAGTTGTTCCTCTTTCTCTCTTATTTCCAACGACATAAAGATCATCAAAAACGGATAAGTATATTGAGAGATATGTCCAAATTACCGAAACTGCTCTAAATCTTCATCATCTTCATCTCTCTCTAAACTTCTCAAGAACACTTAGAACATCAAGGTGATTTTGTGAAGAACACCATCCAAATCATCATCTTCTTTGATTATCAAGAGGTAACAACTCTTCATCTTGTCATCTTAAGCCTTTCTCTTCACAACTTTTATGGATTCATGCTTGCGTTCATCAAGTTCTTCATTTCATTCAAAGTTTATGAAGCTAACTTCAAAAATACATAACTAATTGTAGAAAACTCCTTTTGACTTGAAACCAATTGCTATGATCTCATAATCATCTCTATATTCATCATCTATAAGTATATGATCATGAGAAATTTCCTTCCCAATTTTCTGAGCTTGGCCGAAACCCCTCAAAAGTGGGTGTTGTTGGATTTTTGTTCAACTTTAAGCCATGATGCATGATTTAATCTATTGATATCATGATAGCTATTGTATGTAAGTGGATTGAAAACTAAGAATCTAATCCAAGCTTAGTTTTGCTCAAAAGGGCTGAAACCCTATTTTTGTTGTTGAAGGAATTTTTGATTCCAAAGTTGTCTTAAAACCTCTTGAATCCAACTTTAGGTTTTGTAAGTTGATTGAATCCAAGAGTAGATGAAAATTCCAAATAATCCCTAGCCTTTTTGCCTTGAGAAAACCGAAACCCTAGTTCTTGGAACTAGATGAGTTTTATTCCATGTTCTTAGTTCATGATCTTGGTTTACGTACTTAATCATGTCTAAGATACTTAAGGATCATAAATCCCTAAGTTAACAAATTTTCAACTTTCCTAACCTAGAAAATTTGTTGAGGCCGAAACCTAACCTTCATGATCTAAGTATGTTGTTGTTTGATTTGATTTATTTTGGTTGCAATTCGTTTGAAGGAATCGATCGAGTAAGTTTGACTTAAGCCGATGGAGGAGAATCGGATCGGCATAGGGAGATTTCTTGCAATTGCTAGTTCGAAATCATCAAGAGATAATGGGAGCCTTGCCTGAGGGATTTTTCTCGATAACTGTGTGTGTGATATATGTGGTTGTAGTGTTTCTGGTTTATTTTATTTGGCTATGTGTTTCTAGCTGTTTATTTGTGTGTCGGTGATTTCTCTACTTTTAATTTATTTCATTGTTCGCAGATATATATTATATTGCTATGATGTATGATTTGTCTGGTAATATAGTTTTGATGATGATGTTAGATGTTGTTTGTGAAGCCTGACAGTGGTCAGTGCACAACCGTTTAATCAGATAAAAGCTTTAATAAGCTGCATAAAATTATATTCAATGTTTTATAGGAAATGTTGGAATAAAATGTTTATGGAAAATATTATTTGGGAAAAATAAGAGTTTTTGGAAAATATTATTATTTTAACGATCTATTAGTGTAAAAGTGAACTAGGAGTCACAGAGAGGGCGGAACCGTGAAAATATTTTACTACGGCTAATTTTTAGATAAGATATTCCGCAATATTATAAAAAGTTATTTTGTGAAGTTAATCTGCGAAAATAACTTAATCATGAATTTAGAAAATTGTTTAAGCGGAAAAAGCTAAGTTTTACCTTAAAATACTTTAAAAGGACTTAACGACGACAATTTGGAAAACCGACGATGGCAAATATTTTAGAAAATGGCAACGTGTATTTTTTATAAACTCCAAATCTCTGTGACCCTCTTTTCGGAAAATGATGTTTTTCGGTAACCGGTGTTTTATGGCAGAAATCTTCTCACTTAACAATTTTCCGAAATCAAGTTTTCTAAGTGGTGTTAAAGGTTGAAGGTGTTATGGAACTTAGTAACCGAGACGTCGGGGTACTAAGGTTCTTAAAGTGTTGTGGACTTGGTGTCCTTTGGACTTTGAGGTCCCGTAGACGGGGTGTCTACTTGATGGTTGTTAAAGGTGTTAAAACATTTTGAGACGTTCTCTATTACCACAAACCCTAAGCCTGATGAATCGGTCTAGGGGTTTTGTGATTGAGCACTTGGACTTTGAGGTCCTATGTTATTAATGAAAGTTTTAAGATGTTTAAGATTACGGTTGGCCGTAAACTTTTAAGCTTCGACAAGGAAAGATTGAACACAAAGAAAAGTGTCAAGAACAAATTGTTTTCTTGCATGCATTTGGCAGGCGTGCCTATGGTCTTATGTATGAATACCTTCCGGCGTCAGGTATTTCATAATTACGATTTTCTTCATTGTGCTAGGCTGGACAATGAAACCCCATTTACGGTTTTATCACTGTGCCACGGTGTTGGACAGTGTGCAATGGGTTTTTGGCTGCGTGCCTTTGTGCCATGGGATGGCTATTGAGTTTGATCCACTCATTACGTGTTGGGATATCTCATGAGATTAAGTATGAATGTTTAGATGGTGTATATGAAGTGTACATGCATAGTTTTAAAATGTTAATGTTTGGGGTGTGAAACCCATCGATAGAGTATATGCTTATATATGTGTATGTGCCGTGTATGAGTCACAATAATGGTTATCGTGTTTATATCCATATATTGGTGTCTCACCCTTACAAACAATATCAGGTATTCTTCCTGTTGGCGACTATAAGGGAAAGACCCTTTAGGTTGCAGCGTGCTGAAGCTACCCTCTACGGTTATAGTATTAGTTAAGTTACGACCAGCTTAGGTTTTATGTTATGTTATGTTTGGAAATAATTTATGCTTATTACAGACATAAGGGTGAAAACATATGAGGCAGTATAGTTGTGTGACTTATATACAATTATGTACTTAAGTATGATTTGTTTATGATGTTGTTATTATGAGGTTAACAAGAAGAAAGTTTTTATTACCATATTTTGAAAAGATAAACATTGAGAAAACATTATTTTCCGAAAGTAACCAGCAAAGTAAAATATTATTTTCCGCAAACGGGTAACCATGTGATGACCCAAGTTAGGGTGTCACATTAGTGGTATCAGAGCTGGTCGAGTCTTTCGGGATCTTTGGGAAATAGGTCTGTTGTGTTGACGTTGTGTTTTCTCTGAGTTAAGTTTTGTTTGAATTACTTCTTAGAAGTAATGTGTTTTAATACACCAATACGCGCTTCATTTTCTGGTTGCGGTCTAACTGATTTTGTTCTGCAGGTCAGTTATGGAACTCGCACCAGAAGGTGGACGTGGACGAGGACGTGGACGCGGTCGTGGACGTGGTCGCAGAGGTGGTCCTATTGGCGGTCGTGCCAACATGAATGAAAACTATGAGGAAGGAGTGGACTATGCCGCTCAGGCTATGGAACATGTGGCAGCTGCTATTGCCAATCAAATTGCCTCTATGAATGCCCAGAATCTGCAGGCTGCGGAAGCCAAGGCTCTGACTGCTTTTCGAAGCCAAAATCCTTCACAGTTTGGTGGGGATGCTGATCATGAGAAAGCTGATTTATGGATTCAGGAGCTGGAGAAAATCTTTGAACTGGTGGTTGCTCCAGCTGATGTTAGAGTTACCTATGCTGCTTTCCTACTGATAGGGGATGCAGAGTATTGGTGGAAAGGGGTCAGACAACTGCTTGAAGCTGATCATCAGGAAATTACGTGGAACGTTTTTCGAACTGCATTCATGAACAAGTATTTTCCGGAGAGTGTTAGGATCGAGAAAGAAATGGAATTTTTGGAATTTTGACAACAAGGATTATCTGTAGGAGAATATGCGGCTAAGTTTGAATCGCTTGCCAAATACTTCCGTTTCTTTCAGACACAACCCAACGAGAGCTGGAAGTGTGAGAGGTTTGAGGCAGGACTGAGATTTGAGATTAAGGAGTCCGTCTTACCATTTGCAGTCGAGATGAGTCGGAAGATAGAGCTGATGGTGAAGGAAAAAGATAATAAAGGAATTGTTGGAGGACCCGTTCGTTCCAAGAACCAGGATCAGAAAGGGGAACAAAATCAGAAGAAACCTTATTTCCGTTCACCTGGAAATAACCAGAATCGACAACAACATCATTCGAATTTTGCTGCATCAGGGAGTGGTGGCCAAAAGAATCAAAGTCAAGGTCAAGTTAGAAGGTGCTTTAACTGTGGAGATACAAGGAATATGATGGATACTTGCCCTACGAAGGGAGCTAAGTGTTTCAACTGTAATCAATTGGGACATTTAGCGAAGGATTGCAATGCACCAAGGGGAGCTAAATGTTTCAACTGTGGTCAAGCGGGACATTTGGCGAAGGACTGCAATGCGCCAAAGCATGGACCAATTGTTAATAACACCAACGTTGTTAAGCCAAAGACTGCGGGTAGAGTATATAATGTGTGGGGAGCTGGGAATTCAAACTAAGACGGTAATCTCTCAATTATACTTTTAAAATTCGAGTACAATTCATACTTGTTTCGATGGATTGTGTGTGGATCTGTTGAAATTATCTGTTACTTTTATTTTCGTGATGTCATTGTTTTAAACTTCAAGGTGGAATTATATATGTTTAGATTATCCTATTGTTCTTCGGGATAGACACTTTCTTGACAAAACTAGTTTCTCAATGAGACTTGCTCTAGTCACTTTTACCCTTGGTAGAAAGTGATTCAGTCTGAATTTTTGTCGAACTGTTGTTCTTTTTAATTGTTGGCAAGAAGACTCTTGTGAAAGAAGAAATTTTTTTAGATTCATGTTTGTAAACGTGTACCAATCATACATTTTTACTTCCCTGAACTAATCAAAGAATCTTTATTCATGAGATATTCTTGTATTCTTTTCAGTTGGATGAACTTATTCTGTGTTTGTTTTTTCTAGTGAGAGTAGAGTGTTGGGAATAAGAAATCCTATTGTTTTCCGAGTCACGAAATTTCGAGGACGAAATTTTTTTTAGTGGGGTAGTAATGTAACACCCCGATTTTTCACTGTTTACATATCGGTAATAAATATATAAATACATATATTTTTATCCGAGACTCAGAAAATGAGTTTGGGTAAACAACTGTTTGTTTTCATGTCATGTTTTATATCTTAAGGTTACGATAAAATTTTGGGCTGAAAATTCAGACGGAACCCGGTCTGTGATTTCACTGACAGTAAAAGTTTACTGCTCAGAAACCCTAATTTTAATTCGTGAACGAGATGAATAATTTTTTTATCGTATTTGCGGAAGTTTTGAAAAAAATTAGCGTAAAAATAATATTATATATTCTGCGGGCAGAAACGTCAAGATATCTCTAGGAAAAACCTGAGTCAGATGAGTTCAGGAGTCGGCAATGCAGCAGAGACCTTGATGTGACTGAGTTGACAAGCATTTATGACGATCCTATCCGAATCATAATGGCACATTTAGGACAATTAGATATTTTGGCATGGAAAAGACTATTTTACCCCTAGTTTCACTTGGGTTTTACAAGTCTTGCCATTGTGTTTTTGGACAAAATTACCCCTAAACCCACGGCTTCCCCCTTCATTACCATCACTTAGGCAATTTTTCATCACTCAAGTCATCTTTTCTCTCCAAAGTTCATAACTTTCCTTAAGAACTCCAAGAACTTCATAGGTGTTCATACTCGTCAGATTGTTTACAGAGATTCTGACCATTTTCTGTTATGAATCTCGAAAAAACCTTCTACATGAAAGTTGTTCCTTTTTATCTCTTCTTTCCAACGACATAAAGATCATCAAAAACGGATAAGTATATTGAGAGATATGTCCAAATTACCGAAACTGCTCTAAATCTTCATCATCTTCATCTCTCTCTAAACTTCTCAAGAACACTTAGAACATCAAGGTGATTTTGTGAAGAACACCATCCAAATCATCATCTTCATTGATTTTCAAGAGGTAACAACTCTTCATCTTGTCATCTTAAGCCTTTCTCTTCACAACTTTTATGGATTCATGCTTGCGTTCATCAAGTTCTTCATTTCATTCAAAGTTTTTGAAGCTAACTTCAAAAATCCATAACTAATTGTAGAAAAATCCTTTTGACTTGAAACCAATTGCTATGATCTCATAATCATCTCTATATTCATCATCTAGAAGCATATTATCATGAGAAATTTCCTTCCCAATTTTCTGAGCTTGGCCGAAACCCCTCAAAAGTGGGTGTTCTTGGATTTTTGTTCAACTTTAAGCCATGATTCATGATTTAATCTATTGATATCATGATAGCTATTGTATGTAAGTGGATTGAAAACTAAGAATCTAATCCAAGCTTAGTTTTGCTCAAAAGGGCCGAAACCCTATTTTTGTTGTTGAAGGAATTTTTTATTCCAAAGTTGTCTTAAAACCTCTTGAATCCAACTTTAGGTTTTGTAAGTTGATTGAATCCAAGAGTAGATGAAAATTCCAAATAATCCCTAGCCTTTTTGCCTTGAGAAAACCGAAACCCTAGTTCTTGGAACTAGATGAGTTTTATTCCATGTTCTTAGTTCATGATCTTGGTTTACGTACTTAATCATGTCTAAGATACTTAAGGATCATAAATCCCTAAGTTAACAAATTTTCAACTTTCCTAACCTAGAAAATTTGTTGAGGCCGAAACCTAACCTTCATGATCTAAGTATGTTGTTGTTTGATTTGATTTATTTTGGTTGCAATTCTTTCGAAGGAATCGATTGAGTAAGTTTGACTTAAGCCGATGGAGGAGAATCGGATCGGGATAGGGAGATTTCTTGCAACTGCTAGTTCGAAATCATCAAGAGGTAAGGGTAGCCTTGCCTGAGGGATTTTTCTCGATAACTGTGTGTGTGATATATGTGGTTGTAGTGTTTCTGGTTTATTTTATTTGGTTATGTGTTTCTAGCGGTTTATCTGTGTTTCGGTGATTTCTCTGCTTTTAATTTATTTAATTGTTCGCAGATATATATTATATTGCTATGATGTATGATTTGTCTGGTAATATAGTTTTGATGATGATGTTAGATGTTGTTTGTGAAGCCTGATAGTGGTCAGTGCACAACCGTTTAATCAAATAAAAGCTTTAATAAGCTGTATAAAATTATATTCAATGTTTTATGGGAAATGTTGGAATATAATGTTTATGGAAAATATTATTTGGGAAAAATAAGAGTTTTTAGAAAATATTATTATTTTAACGATCTATTAGTGTAAAAGTGAACTAGGAATCACAGAGAGGGCAGAACCGTGAAAATATTTTACTATGGCTAATTTTTACATAAGATATTTCGCAATATTATAAAAAGTTATTTTGTGAAGTTAATCTGCAAAGATAACTTAATCATGAATTTAGAAAATTGTTTAAGCGGAAAAAGCTAAGTTTTACCTTAAAATACTTTAAAAGGACTTAACGACGACAATTTGGAAAACCGACGATGGCAAGTATTTTAGAAAACGGCAACGTGTATTTTTGATGAACTCTAAATCTCTGTGACCCTCTTTTCTGAAAATGATGTTTTTCGGTAACCGGTGTTTTATGGCAGAAATCTTCTCACTTAACAATTTTCCGAAATCAAGTTTTCAAAGTGGTGTTAAAGGTTGAAGGTGTTCTGGAACTTAGTAACCGAGACGTCGGGGTACTAAGGTTCTTAAGGTGTTGTGGACTTGGTGTCCTTTGGACTTTGAGGTACCGTAGACGGGGTGTCTACTTGATGGTTGTTAAAGGTGTTAAAACATTTTGAGATGTTTTATATTACCACAAACCCTAAGCCTGATGCATCGGTCTAGGGGTTTTGTGATTGAGCACTCGGACTTTGAGGTCCTCTGTTATTAATGAAAGTTTTAAGATGTTTAAGATTACGGTTGGTCGTAAGCTTTTAAGCTTCGATAAGGAAAGATTGAACACAAAGAAAAGTGTCAAGAACAAATTGTTTTCTTGCATGCATTTGGCAGACGTGCCTATGGTTTTATGTATGAAT
The DNA here is from genome assembly GCA_035048595.1 of Echinosophora koreensis. Lineage (NCBI taxonomy): Eukaryota > Viridiplantae > Streptophyta > Magnoliopsida > Fabales > Fabaceae > Echinosophora > Echinosophora koreensis. The sequence goes on from JAPCYP010000094.1 coordinate 148,879, forward strand.
ACCTTGCGGCGTCAGGTATTTCATAATTACGATTTTCTTCATTGTGCCAGGCTGGACAATGAAACCCCATATATGGTTTTATCACTGTGCCATGGTGTTGGACAGTGTGCAATGGGTTTTGGCTGCGTGCCTTTGTGCCATGGGATGGCTATTGAGTTTGATCCACTCATTACGTGTTGGGATTTCTCATGAGATTAAGTATGAATGTTTAGATGGTGTATATGAAGTGTTCATGCATAGTTTTAAAATGTTGATGTTTGGGGTGTGAAACCCATCGATAGAGTATATGCTTATATATGTGTATGTGCCGTATGTGAGTCACACTAATGGTTATCGTGTTTATATCCATATACTGGTGTCTCACCCTTACAAAAAATATCAGGTATTCTTCCTGTTGGCGACTTTAAGGGAAAGACCCTTTAGGTTGCAGCGTGCTGAAGCTACCCTCTACGGTTATAGTATTAGTTAAGTTACGACCAGGTTAGGTTTTATGTTATGTTATGTTTGGAAATAATTTATTCTTATTACAGACATAAGGGTGAAAACATATGAGGCAGTATAGTTGTGTGACTTATATACAATTATGTACTTACGTTTGATTTGTTTATGATGTTGTTATTATGAGGTTAACAAGAAGAAAGTTTTTATTACCATATTTTGAAAAGATAAACGTTGAGAAAACATTATTTTCCGAAAGTAACCAGCAAATTAAAATATTATTTTCCGCAAACGGGTAACCATGTGATGACCCAAGTTAGGGTGTCACACTAGCAATTTGGCAAGGTAAAACTACTGCTCAGGGGTAATCTGGGGCAAGACTTCTTACTGAAATAACAAATTGGGTGTCCCTTTTGAATGAGGACAACACCCATGCCTAAGCCCGAGGCATCAGTTTCTATTATAAAATCATCCTCAAAGTTGGGTAATGCAAGTACCGGGGCTTGAGTCATGGTTATTTTCAATTTGTCAAAATCTGCTTGTGCTTGCTCAGTCCACAAGAAGGAATCATTTTTTAAGAGGTCCGTAAGCGGGGCGGCGATTGAGGCATAGTTAGGGACAAAATTGCAATAAAAACTAGTGAGCCCCAAGAAACCACGGAGGTGCTTAACCGTGGTGGGAGGTGGCCAGGAGATCATGGCTTGGATCTTTTCTTGGTTGGGGCCGACACCATCTGAAGAAATAATGTGACCCAAGTAGGTAATGGAAGGTTGGGTGAAGCTACATTTGGATTGCTTTAGAAAGAGTATGTTGTCCAGCAAGCATTGAAAGACTAAGTCCAAATGGTGAGAGTGGTCTTCTAGTGTCCGGCTATAAACTAGAATGTCGTCAAAGAATATAATGACGAATTGGCGGAGATAAGGTTGGAAAATCATATTCATGGTTGATTGGAATGTAGATGGTGCATTGCAAAGGCCAAAAGGCATGACAAGGAATTCATAGTGGCCATGGTGAGTTCTAAAGGCTGTTTTGGTTACATCCACAGGGGTCATGCGAATTTGGTGATAGCCTAAACGTAGATCCAGTTTGGAGAACCATTTGGTATCATATAATTCATCAAGGAGCTCATCAATAGCCGGAATTGGGAACCTGTCCTTCACTGTGAGCGTGTTGAGTGCCCGATAGTCAACACAGAAGCGCCATGTTCCATCTTTTTTTCGGACTAAGAGCACTGAAGAAGAGAAGGCACTGGAGCTGTGTTGAATGATTCCCTGTCAAGCATTTCTCGGATTTGGTTTTTGATTTCTTGTTTCTGGAAATGTGGGTATCTATATGGGTGGACATTGATAGGATTGGCACCATCCAGAAGGGGGATGCGGTGGTCAGTTGGACAGCCGGGTGGTAGGGTGGTGGGAGTGGCACACAGAGAAGCATATTTGGTGAGTAGGGGGAGGACTATGGGATCGGGGTCGGAGGGTGTGGGTTGGGTACGGGTGGAAGGCATCATATGTAATGTGAAAAAAGAGTCTAGGGAATTTGTTGATACCATGCGGCGAAACTGATGGAGGGACGCCTCCTCTGGGCTTGGTTTAGGTTCTCCTACCAATTGTATTACTTGTCCCTCTTTTAGGAAATGCATGGTGAGGTGGTTGTAATCAGTGAGTATTGGGCCCAAGGTTTTGAGCCATTGAACCCCCAAGACTAGTTCGGCGCCATTGAGAGGTAAGACATAAAGGTCTACCTAAAATTGGTGTGGGCCCATCTGCAAGGGAACCTGTGGACAGATAAAAGAACATTTTAATTCCTCCCTATTTCCAGCTAATACCTAAAACGAGTGGGTCTAATAGCTTTTCAATTCTATCTTGGATAAAAATGTGGGTACTCCCACAGTCCACTAAAGTGGCAACCTTATGTTTGTCTATTTGGCCTGTGACCTAAAGAGTTTGGGGTATGGAGTGGCCCATTAGGGCATGCAAACTAATTTGGGCCGGGTTATTGGTAGTAGTTGGTGGGTCTGGTTGAGGGTCTGGGTTTTGGGTTTGGAGGAGAAGGTTGGTGATTGTTTCCTCAGGTGTATCTGGTTCAGCTATTAGAAGGTGAAACTGCCGCTTGCAGCGGTGTGTAGGGTTCCACCGCTCATCGCAATTGTAACAAAGACCCTTGTCACAGCGGGCCTAAAGTTCAGCTAAGGACAAGCGTTTGATGAAAGGAGTGGTTTGGGGTGGGTTGATTGGTGGGTTAGGGCTTGTGGTGAGGGCGGATCGAGCTGTTTGGTTGTTGGGAAAGGATGAGGCAGTAATGGAAGGTAAGGGTCGGTCGTTCAGTTTTTCTTCTTGTAGCTTGGCTAAGCTGACGGCTTGGGATAGAGAGAGTGGCTGGAATGCTTGGACTTCGCGGCGGATATCGGACTTTAGGCCAAAAATGAAGCAACTCGGGTAAAAAGGGGGTGGAAGGCCAACTATTCTGTTGGCTAGGGATTCAAACTCAGCCTAGTACTCTTTGACTGATGTGGTTTGACATAGCTTGAATAGGGCTCCTTTTGGGTCTTTAAACAGGGATGGGGTAAAACGCAATTCAACATCATGCAAGAACATTGGCCAAGAAAGGAGTTGGCTATTTGAATGCATCCACTGAAACCATGACAAAGCTTTACCTTCCATATAGAAGGAAGCGATGCGTATTCGTTGGTCTTCGGGTGTTTGGTGGAAGTCGAAAAACTGGGTGATTCTAAAAATCCATCCTAGTGGGTCTGTGCCATCAAATCGAGTGATGTCCAGCTTAATGGAGGTGGAGGAGAATGGTGGGGTTTGAAGGTTTTCAACAGGACCAAATCCGGGTGGACCAAGTCGTGCCTTAAGGGTCGAAACTTCAGTGGAGAGGGTAGCTATATCAGCTTTGACTAAGAGTTGGTTTTGAAGCAGTAGTTGGAGGGTTGCAGCAATGTCAGGGTTTTGGCAAGTAGGAGAGGCCATGGCAATGCAATGAAAGCACCAAATGTAAGGTTCTGTGAAGTGAGTAGGGAAATAACAAATAAACAGAGTCACTTTCCTTTAGAGGGGAAATAACCTCCTTGCAAATAAAAGAAACCTTTCCTCAATATTCTTTTTGCCATTCATTAGATAAGCTCATACATTTATAGTAGCAACCAGGAATCTAATGAGGATTTCTTGGAAAGAAAAAGACAAAATTAGGAATGAAAAATGGTCCTAAAGGCCAATGATTCACACTAACAAAAAAGCAAAATGGAGGTGGTAATTCTAGAATCCTCCTTGTACGAAAAGATGCCAGCATAGGGTGTCCTTTGTACTATTAGTCCTTCCTCTTGACAGCTCATAGCAGCTCATAATCCTTAAGCCATTTGGGCTTAACCTTGTTCCTCTTAGCCCTTGTTTGTGAAATAGAGTCCATTTCCTCCTCATGGGCTGGTGGCCCAATTTCCTCCTTAGGTTGAAGTGATGGCCCAACTTCAGAATTTGGATTGCTGACTTGAGTGTTGACTTGGGTCATAATAGTAGTGTTGTTTTTGCTTGGCCAAAGACCCAGGCTATCGAAAGATGAGATCAAAGAAGCTGTTATATTCGATAGGGCCCTCTATTTTATGCTAGGGTCCTCTGTTATTTTGTGACTATAGTTATATTGGCATTTTGATTGAAGGTGTAAACTTAGATTTTGGATTTGTCATGTGGCTGCTTCAATAGCTTTTATCTTGTCCCACTGTTAATTTTTGGCAATTTCGAAATAGCAAATTGATTGCTAGTATTTTTTTTAACTTATTTTTGTAGCATAAATTGTTGTAGCGAAGCAATCCGGCATTAATTATCATGTTTTAGCGTTAAAGGATCCCTATTTGGGGGAAATTTTAGACATGTGCCAAGCTATCATCAATGACTTCCTCTACAAGCCTCTAAAGTACCTACCAGATTAAGAAATAAAAAATAAAATAAACTGAAAAAATAAAGAATCGGAATTGAAGCGTCTTTATATTACACTACGAGTTTTGAGCGTGCACCAAGTTTGTACTTCCCAATGGTGTTCAATTTGTATTAATCAAAACCTTCCCATCTACTTAAAATCCAAAATTATAATTGTTCCAATGGATCCCACTGCATGGTTCCAATGCTTTTAAAAAAAGTAATGCATTGGAAAAAATGAAAATAAATAAATAAATTTGATTCTCTCTTAATTCTCTCAACTTAAATGATGTGTTCTTTAATATTTTTCATTTTTCAGAAGTTCAATGTGAATTCTTTTATGAAGGAGAACAATCACTACAAGAAATTATCAATTTCTAGATTGAATTTAGTAATCGAATCTGCACGATCGCCAATAGAGGCAAAATTTGCGACTACTACGAACTTTAGAAAATTTTGTCACTTGGTTCTAATTAGAAAACGAGTTTGCGACTTTAACAATACAAAAAAAGGCTGATTATCGACGGACAAAAGCCATCGGTAAGGGCGTATTTCCGACAGACCCAAATTCGTCGGTAATAAGCTCGTCGGAAACGGTTACCGACGGAATTGGGCAATCCGTTAGTAGTTTGCGACGGAAATGTCCGTCGGTAGCCCCCTTGAAGGGCGACGGCCTTTTTCGTCGGTAACGTGGTATCCAAATTAACGACGGCACTGTCCGTCGGTAAGTAAACTTTTAATGATTACTTACGGACATTTCTATTGGTAATCTCATTATATTTTTTTAAGATTAAAATTAATTAATTTTTTTCCTTTAATTTAATTAAATTTTTTATTTATTAATTATTAATTTAATTTAACTTAGTTTACTTTATTTTATTTTAACTATTAATTTAATTTTAAATTTTAAATACAAATTAAATTTAAAAGTAAATTAAAATAAAAAAAACATAAAAAAAACAATATCTATACATTAATCCATACAAAATAACTCTACAGCTACAAACCTTACAATTATAACTATCCTAATAACCTCATCATAATAATCATCATCGTCCTGGTGGCGGGAGAGACTCGGCGTAAGATGGCCATCAGGCTGCGGCTGAGATGACACATCGGCATCCTGCTGCTACGCAGGTGCCTCAGTAGTAGCAGAGGGCTGACTGGTCTGGAGGACCCCTGCAGAGCGGTGCGCATCTCAGGTGGGAATCGAGCACAGGCCCGACCACCTGTGAGAGTGCCTCCATCCGCTCCCTCATCTCTAATGGAAAATATGCCTGTAACGACTGGATGTAACATCGGTTAGGTAAAAACCGATATTACAAAAGAGGCTGTGGCAGTATCGTAAAATCTGGTTCATTTAAAACACTTTTAAGAGTGGTTGCACAACAACCGATGTTATAAGTGACATGTAACAGATGTTTTGACACAACCGTCGTTACAAGTGAACAATTCTCATACTTTTGGTGGAGGGAAAATCTTGTAACAGCGGTTGTCAAACACTGCTGTTACAAGTGACATGTAACAGCGGTTCGAATTGCAACCGTTGTTACTTGTCTTTATATTAATATAGAAAATGATATTGAATATTATTGATCTTGTTATGAGTACAAATACTAATAAGATTATATAGGCAACACTAAACCTAAAAGGCCTGATTAATAGGCCCAATACAAAAATACAAGATACAACATTTACAACACTCCCCCTCAAGCTGGTGAATGGATATCTATCATTCCCAACTTGTAAGTAAGTTGACTAAATCGTTCTGTTGGTAAGCCTTTTGTTAACACATCTGCCAGCTGATGCCTAGAAGGAATGTAAGTTGTAGTTATCAACCCGCTATCCAGCTTCTCCTTGATAAAGTGTCGGTCTATCTCAATGTGTTTTGTCCTTTCATGCTAAACAGGATTATGAGCAATACTAATAGCCGATTTGTTGTCACAAAGCAACCTCATAGGCCCTTCACACTTTATCTTCAAGTCATCAAGCACAATCTTCATTCACAATAGCTCACAAATTCCCTGTGCCATAGCTCTAAATTCTGCGTCAGCACTTGATCATGCCACTACACTTTGCTTCTTACTTTTCCAAGCGACAAGGTTCCCACACAAAAATGTACAATAGCCTGAAGTGGACCTTCTATCACTCACTGAACCTGCATAATCAGCATCGGAATAGGCTTCCATAGTTAGGCTTCCACCTCTTTTGAACAAGAGCCCTCTCCCTGGAGTGGCTTTGAGATACTGCAGAACACACTCTACAGTCTGCAAGTGTCTCACCCTCGGATCATGCATGAATTGGCTCACAATGTAACACCCCGATTTCTGTGTCTTTCTGTAGTTGTAAATACGTGTGTATATACATTTATCTTTGGTAAAATCCAGAGAGTGATTTTAAATAAACTAAAATCATTTTCTTGTGTTCTTTTACCATAGGAAGTCACGGTTCAATTTTCGGTTGAAAATTCAGACGAAAGCCGGTATGCATTTTCACAGCCGGTACAAGTTTATTGAGCAGAAAACCTAATTTTGAATCATGAACGAAACGGTTAGTGTTTTTTTGATGTTTTGTATGATATTGAAAATTTTCAAAAATTCTTATTCTGGGTCAAAATATAATACTTTATCCGGGCGAAATACGATCGGAAACTTGAACCGGATACACAATGGAGCAGAGTAGGGAGCACAAAAGTGATGAGGTGACATGTGAGAGTGAGGTGACTTACTAGGGGATGGCCTAAGTCACATCCTAAAAAGTTGTCATGATGACACTTTTTGAATTATAACATATTATATTCTAAAAATCCATTTTTCTCTTTCTTCTCCAACCAAACATGGCCTAAGCCAAAACTTGGCCATCAAGATTACTATCCTCTCTCTCCTTGCGCCATTCTCTCTCTCTTCCCCTATATATACATACTTCATCACTTCACTTTCATTTTCTTCCTCTTCTCCATTTTCCTACTCAAAGTTCTATCACTTAAAACATCCATTTTTGTTTATTTTCAAGCTTCAAGTTCTTCATACCTTTTCTTCCTAGCTTCAAGGGTAACACTCCCATACTCTTCTCTTTCAAGTTTTACATTTATTTCATGGGTTTAATCTATGTTTTCCATTGTTGTTCATAAAGCTCTTTTTAACTTCTAAAATCTCTAGAAAATGGTAGAAAAATCCTTTTGAGTTGAAACCAATTTCTCTGAACTCCTAATAATCTCTATTTTGATATTCTATGAGCTTGTATCAAGCAAAAATTTCTCTCCCCATTTTCCTAGCTAGGCCGAATCTAGGTGTGGATGGAGCAAGGAAGTTTTGCTTCAACTTTTGTTAAAAGATCATTGATTTAGACTCTTTTGTACCTTTAGTTGTTAAATCCAAGAGCTTGAAAAGTTTAAAAATCTCTAGCCTATTTTGGAAGGTCAAGCCCGAAACCCTAAGCTAATGGCTTAGAGGAATTTTTGTTCAATCCTTGTTAAATGATCATTGTTTATGAATCTCTAATATTTAAGGACCATTAATCCATGAGTTTGAGAAATTTTGAAATCTCTAACCCTATTTTCATGATATGGCCGAACCTATGCCTTAGGTAGATAGGATGTTTTGGTTGTTTTAACTTGTGTTATGTGTTGGAATCTTTAGACTTCCGTCGCAAAGCAAGGCGAGGAAGATCGTAGCACTCAACAAAGAATGAATGACTTTGTTTGCTTTGGAATTAAGTAAGGGGAGCTTACTTGAGGGATTTTCTCCCGATAGCTATATGTTATTATTTGTGGTTTGTTGAGTTGTTTTGAGTTTTATTGTGATTTCCCGAGTTTATCTGATGTGGTTAAAATTGTCTGTTTTACATATCTGAGCTTGATGATTTATTTGTAGAAATGTGTTATAGCTTTGAGATATGGCATGAACTATATTATTTGAAATTATGTTGACGTGAAAATTACATTGTTGTGGATTGTTGTCTGAGAAGCCTGACATTCGTCAGTGCTCAATCAATTATTGAGATAAAAGCCTTATGAGGAATTTTGACAATGATAATATTTATTTGATGATTTCTTTGAGAAAAGAGAAAGTAATGGATAATTACAAGGATGAAATCGTAAATATATTTGATTACGTTATCTTTTTCAAAATGTAGATGAAAAGTTATTTTAAGAAATTTGTGTGTCAATTTCTTTTAATGAAAGAAGAAGAATAAGAATGGAATTGAGAAAGGAATACATTTTAGTATGTTATCATTTTTAAGAATGAAGTGGAAAATCATTTTAAGAACTAAGTGTTAAAATATTTTAGAGCTAGAGGGAAATCTTTTCTTAAAATGATTTTAGTATAAGTGGAAACAATTTTAAAAGTATGTTTTATGAAGGAGAACTTTTAGGAATGGTTGGCAATATTTTTGAAAGGGATTTGAAAGGATTTTAACAATGTTCTAAAGATGGTTTGGAAGAAAAAGAAGGATTTCAAAAGAAAATTGGTTTCTTTATAACTTAGCATTTTACAAATGAATTTCCAATGAAAAGAATTTCTGGAAAAACCTACTCTTGCAAATATTTCGGCAAGCTTGGATAAGTTGCTGAAGTTTCAATTTGCATTTGTGTTTCACTGAACGAAAAAGAATAAATACGTTGGGAAGTGAATCTAGTATACGAGACGTCAGAATACTAGTGTTCTGTAATTTACACGTAGATCTTTGATCCGTGTCACATTGTTGTGGACTGTGTGTCCTAATCACGTTGTTGTGGACTGTGTGTCCTAATCACGTTACGATAAACGTTATTAATGGTGAATGTTGTTTTCTATGACCACAAGCCTAAGACTGGTGCATCGGTTTAGGGCGTTGTGATTGAGCACTCGGACTTCGTGTCCCGTGTTGACGTTGAAGAATCTTAAAGTTAAAGATTTTATGAATAGTCGTTAGCCTTTGAGCTTCGACAAGGAAATAATGTACACACAGATAAGCTTTGAGAATAAAATGATTTTTACATGCATTTGTTTGGCAGACGTGCCATATTACCCAATTAGAAATCATTGAGTCATGTGTTGGCCAATGAATTTTGGGCAAATACGCCCATGAACTACGATAACCATTGGTTGTTGAGTGATTTGTCAATGTGTGGACAGAAGTTTCCCGTTTATCGTAATGACAATTGAGATGTCATAATTTGTGCGCAATAACCATTGGCTGCTGAGTGATCTACCAATGAGTTACAAAGGTGTTGGACATTAGATTCTTTTCGTTGACAATGATCCATGTAAAAAGCTTGATCAGCTTAAACCAAAAATGAAGTTGGTATCTCATGAGATTAGGTTAGAGCCTGGATATTGAAGTGTCATGCATGTTTTTATAAAACCCATGACTGATCGGGTATGAGACCCCTTGATTTAATACTGTCTATTTTCAAGAATTATGTGATATATGACTTTACATGTTATCTGATGTTTTGTGTTGTGCATGTGGTTATCATGTTTAAATCCATATATTGGTGTCTCACCCTTACAAATATATCAGGTTTCTTCTAGTCTTCCTGTTGTACCTCGGTACTCTAATACGGATGGTGCATAGGAGTTTTCCTAAGTCACTCAGAGACTTAGATCTAGAGGTTTGAGGAATTATTTGATCGTGGAATGATCACGGGGGTCTTTTCAATAAATGGCTTGTAGAAGAGACTAGCTTATGGGTCTTGGTTGGGTTAGGTATTTGAAAGGTCGGTAAATGTGGTATTATACTTTAGTCTTTGGTTTAATTTTCTTTCTTTTTTTTTAATTGAAACTTTTGAGAGAAGTTGTATGTCATGGTGACCTTGTTATGAATGTGATTTTACTGTTTAGATGTGTGTATCTCGGTATTTAAGAGTTATTTGTAGAAGAAAATTTTTTCATACCCCAGTTTTCTGACTTAGGAGAAAATAACTTTCCGAAAACAACCAGCAAATTACTTTTTAATTTATTTCCGCACGTGTTTCAATGTAATGCCCAGGGAGGGTGTTACACATAACACTAACCGCATATGCTAAATCTGGTCTAGTGTGTGCCAAGTAAATCAACTTCCCCACTAATCTCTGATATTGAACCTTATCAACTTTAGCACTCTCCTCTTCAATGCTTAATTTGTGATTTTGCTCTATGGGAACACCTGCTGGTTTACATCCAAGTTTGCCTGTTTCCTTCAAAAGATCAAGCACATACTTCCTTTGAGAAATGAAAATGCCTCGTTTTGAGTAGGCCACCTCAATCCCCAAGAAATACTTAAGTTTCCCAAGGTCCTTCATCTCAAACTCTGCATATAATTTCTCCTTGAGTAGTTGTCTTTCAACCAAATCATCTCTTGTAATAATGATATCATCAACATAAACAAGAAGTACAGTTAGTTTTCAGAAGTGGGTGAATTATTTTCAATAATTACCTCCGGTTCGGTCAGTTAAGGTTGTTTCTGGACCAGGTTGGGTTTTACTCTCCTCTGATACACCAATGTTGGCTCATTAGCTTTGTTCTTCACTGGTGCTGAAGGTACAGATTCCTGTAAAATAAAAGACAAAGGAAAAACAGGAGCAGAAACAAGTGATCAGAAACGAGAGGCTCATAAACAGGTGACTCAGGAGCGGGTGATTGAGGAACAGGTAACTCGGGTAGACAAGGACCAAGGAGGAGAAACTCGGACTCAGATTCCAAATTATTGCTCTCCCCCTGAAGCTGAAGGCGAGTGAAGAATGATACATGTTCATGGAAGGTGACATCCATAGAGACAAAGAACTTACGACTGGAAGGATGGTAACATTTGTACCCCCTTTTGTTAGGTGGATAACCCAAAAAGGCACACCTGACTGCACGAGAATCCAATTTGGTTCGATGCTGCTTATGAACATGAACAAAGGCAACACATCCAAATACTCGAGACTCAAGACTCTGCATGATAGGGACAGAAGGAAAGTGTGAGGTTATAAACTGAACAGGACTAACATTACCTAGAACACGAGATGGTATCCGATTAATCAGATAGGCAGTTGTCAGTACTACTTCTCCCCAGTATGAGTTTAGGATTGACATTTAGAAGAGAAGGGCTCGAGCAACTTCATGTAAGTGGCGATTTTTCCTTTCTGCAACCCCATTTTGTTGCGGGGTGTCAACACATGTAAATTCATGGATGATGCCCTGTTTATTATTAAAACTTGAGAGACTGTGATTGACATATTCTCTTCCATTATCCGAACGTAATCTTTTAATGCCTTTCCCAAATTGTGTCTGCACCATCTGATAAAATTGAACAAAAAGTTGGGATACTTCTGATTTATCCTTCATCAAGAAAAGCCAAGTTACTCGAGTACAATCATCAATAAAGGAGACAAACCATCTCGCACCAGAAATATTAGAAATAGGGGCTGGTCCCCAAACATCAGAATGTATAAGATCAAATGGTTCAGCATTTTTCTTATAACTAGAAGGAAAAGTAGCATGATGATGTTTAGCAAACTGACAAATGTCACACTGGAAAGACTCAACAGATTGTTGTAAAAACAAAGACGGAAACATAGACTTAATTAGAGAAAACGGAGGATGCCCAAGACGCTTGTGCTAAAGCCAGACCTGTGATACCGGAAAGTGAGACTCAAACTGAGACTGTAAGCAGGAAGACTGCACCTTCTGACCATATCTTTCATCAGACAGATAATACAACCCTCCCTGTTCCTTAGCAACTCCAATCGTCCTCCCCGTGGCAAGATCCTGAAAAACACAATGAGAAGGGAAAAAGGTTACTGCACAGTTCTGGTCCTAAGTAAGCTTATGAATAGAAATTAAGTTATTAGAGAGTTCGGGAACATAAAGCACATTTTTCAATTTAATTGAGCATTGAAAATCAACATTCCCAGAACCAATAACACGGGTACGAGAACCATCAGCAACAATAATAAAATGAATACTAGAAGGTGATGTATATGATGAAAACGATTTGGAATTGAAGGTCATATGATTAGTAGCACCAGAGTCAAGAATCCAAGCATCCTTAGGGATAGTACCGAAGGCAGTAAAGGAGCGGGAACAAAAGCTCTTACCAGTCATTGCCAAAGAACACAATCCAGAGAGCTTACTAAGATAGGGATTTTCTGTCTTGGAAACAACTCAGAAACGACGACAACAATGAGAATAAACGAGGCTTCAAACAGACCCACAAAAAATTGTCCTCGGATCTCGATTTGAACCCCTCAAACGGAATAGGGAAGGTCCGGCGATGCTGCGGTGAGAAGCGCACGGTGAAACGGTGGCCAGAAGGCGGCACGTGGCCTACACGCGCCTGAAAGTGGACGGAGCTGCGGTGGCGCGTGGCGGCGCTTGTGGCGTCCGATGGCCGTGAGCTTCTGGGTCCTGGATTGTTTTCGGCCGGTGAACATAATGGGACGGTCGCCGGTGCAAGATAAGTAGCGGACGGTGGCGGACAGGGCTGAATAGTGGCTAACGCCGGCTGAACGGTGTCGAACAGCAGTCAGTGCTATCTAAAAGGTGAAATAGGGCACAAAAATAGGTGCCAAACACTGCACTCAAGGCAGCCGAAAAACATCCGCAAAAAGGCGGCTAGGGTTTTTATACGGAAGCAAGACCCCCAAGATCGGGAGCTCTTGATACCATGTAGAAAATGATATTGAATATTATTGATATTGTTATGAGTACAAACACTAATAAGATTATATAGGCAACGCTAAACCTAAAAGGCCTGACTAATGGGCCCAATACAAAAATACAAGATACAATATTTACAACAATTAACATATGAAAACTTAAGTTTTAGCTATTCACTCATGTGCCCTAACACTGTCTTTCAACCCCTGTTCCTTCGTCCTCTACTCCTCCCGCATTGACGCCACCATGACCACCATAGTTCCTTCATCCTCCCTCGCCACTTCTTCCTTTCTCACTCCGGTCGCTGCTTCTTCATCATCCATAAGCTCTCTCTCCATTTCCCTATTTTATTTTGCATTTTTTGTGTTTCTGTTTCTGTTTTTGGGTTTCATTGAAGAACATGTGGGTGGTTCTATGCGTTTCTGTTTTGTCTTGTGAATTTGGCTGTTGTTTCTGTTTCATTGTTTTTGTGGGTTATTCTGTTTTATTGTTTTTGCCTGTTGTCTCTGTTTTTGTTTCATGCGTCTCTGTTTCATTGATTTTATGGGTGATTCTGTGTGTTCTGTTTTTTGTAAAATATTGTTATGGCTGCTGTTTTGCTTATGCGTCATGCTCATGGTTGTTTATTTGCAAAGGTGACGATAATATAGTTTGTTAGGGTTTAGATGCTGCCCTGTGAAATGTATTAATCATTGATGCAAGGAAATATCATTAGAGCCCATCTTATTTTAGCCCCTTAACTTAATCGTAGTTGTGTGTATATTTGTAGAACGTAGCTATGGATCGTAGTTGGATGGTTAGTAGACATACAAGTGATGAGTATCGGTAGGGAGTGGAAGAGTTTCTAGAATTTGCTCAAAGAAATCTTCCTGATAGTAATGGAAAGTTTTGTTGTCCTTGTGTCAAATGTGTGAATATGAGGAAATGTGAAGCTAAGGAAATATGTACTCATCTTATTTGTGAAGGGATTTACAAGAATTATACAAGATGGATATGGCATGGTGATGTCTTGTTAAACCAGCCAAGTGTGTCCTAAACTGAGGAAGTTGATGTAGATATGGAGGACGATCGACTGGAGGACATGATCCGTGATATTGGACAAGAGTCTTTTCAGCGAGCAAATGTATATGATAATTTTTGCAGTGATGCGGAGAAGCCTTTGTATCCGGGGTGCAATACTTATACACGGTTGTTGTCGATGTTAAAAATTGTTCAGTGTGAAGGCAAGAAATGGGCGGAGTGATAAAAGCTTCACTAAATTGCTTGAGTTGCTGAAGACATGCTTCCAGAAGACAACACATTGCCGGATCGTAACTAAGTTGAAAAACCTTGTTTTTGTTTTTCGATTTAGTTTTCCTTGAACGAAAAACCAAGTGGAAAAGATGGAGTTGAAAAGGACCTAGATTGCCGAAATATCGGGCTAGTGTTCCTGTTGAAATTTGAGGAAAAAGGAAAAGGGCCTAGATTGCCGAAACATCGGGCTAGACCTAGATTGCCGAAATATCGGGCTAGACCTAGATTGCCTAAATATCGGGCTAGTGTTCCTATTGGAAAATTTGAGGAAAAGGATAAGAACCTAGATTGCCGAGACGTCGAGCTAATGTTCATTTGAGAAAAAGATTTTAAATCATTGATTTTGTTTTAAAATCCTATGTTGGTATTAAAATAAATTTAATACCTGAATAAAATAAGTTGGGAGATTTAAGCCTCGATGAAAACCATTAGTTTACATGCATAGTCTGGTAGACGTGCCATTGTGTATCGAGCTACAATCCACAAAGGGTGGATTGACAAAATTGGTAGTTACGGACCAAATATAGATTCTTGGGTCTTTGGGTCTATAGGGACATTCGGGCTCGAAATCCACCGAATGCTCGGGGCTTTGCAATCTCGGTAGTGGAACTCGGTTACCCTGCATGTGATGTACTCAATAGGGAACTATCCAAATATTATTTAGGTGAGACGTGATACCCTAGAACAATTGGGGATCGGACCTAAATTAAGAGGCCGACCCAACGTGAAACAATTGTGTTATAAGGATTATTGCGGCCTATCATGCTCGACGAAGGGAGTTAGGATCTCCGGAGATTATGAACTAGATAGTGGATATTGAAGTGACAAGAAATGTTTTATAAACTGCATTGGTTATCGGGTATGAATCCCTGTTGAAATATTTGTGATGTTATGTTTTATTTTTGTTGTTGTCATATGATTTTGTTTGTGAGTTGCGTATGTGGCTACTATGATAAAACTCATATGTCAGTATCTCACATTTGCATTATTTCTTTTTGGTTTTATTTGTTGTGGTATACTATTTGTGTACACAGATGGATCCCATGAATCACTTGACCCATTCGAGGTTTCTGGGCCTAGCCTTTGAGCACTTAGATGATGGGAGCGCTTGGGTAATCAACCAGGGAGCCCGAAGCGCGACCTATACCGGGCCTTTGCTCACAACAAAAGGGACTGAAGCAGGAATGACATCGTGTTCACATAGCGTGAAGACAGTGGAGGTTCCACTACCGCCTATCTAGCTTCTATTGAGGACTTTGTTGGAGACGGGAAACACCTACCATCAGCCTCCACCCCTACAGACTGTACCTGGAGCAGCACCCGCATCCCCAGTGTCGGAGTTACCCGATCCCCTGATCCTTGTTGGAGGGGATGATGATGATGATATGATTGAGGAAGATCCTCAAGAGGACGACCTGATTGAGGAGGTTCCTCACAAGGATGAGGAGGTGGCAGAGTATCACCCATTGGAGGAGGAGGTTGACCCCACAGCTGATGTGGAAGTAGGAGGAGTTTCACCTGATCCTTCTCCTGATAGGGATGGCCATAGAGGTCTCCCTAATGGTTTTCATTAGCTGACCAGCTTAGGACTGTTAGTTTGTTTTTTTTGGAGTAAGTTTATATGTAGCGTTGAGGGAGGCATTACATTAATCCTCATATGCTCATCTATAATGTAAATGCGAAAAGGGTGAAACTAAGTGATTTGAGCCCTACATGTCTTTGGCATTGTCATTTAGGCCGTATAGGTGAGAAAAGCATCTCCAAGTCCCATAAGGATGGACTTTTGGACTCATTCGATTATGACTCATTTGATGCATGCAAATCTTGCTTATTAGGGAAGATGACTAATGCCCCATTCACAGTCATAGTGAAAGGCCAGTGATCTTTTGGGCTTGATACATAGCGATGTATGTGGACTCCTAAACAAGTTGGCTAGAGGTGGTTATCGTTACTTCGTCATATTTAATGTTGATTTCAGTAGATAATGATTTGTGTATCTTTCGAAACACATGTCTGAAACCTTTGAAAAGTTCAAAGAGTTCAAGAATGAAGTAGAGAACCAACGTGGCAAAAGTATTAAGGCCATATGATCAGATCGTGGGGGTGAATACTTAAGCTGAAAGTTTGATGACCGTCTGAGAGAGTGTGGGATAGTATCCAAACTCATACCTCCTAGAACGCCGCAATGTAATGGAGTGTCAGAAAAGAGGAATCGCACCTTGTTGGACATGGTACGATTTATGATGAGTCATTCATACATTTTATGACTCTTTCTGGGTTTTTGCTCTACTTACAACTTTATTCACTCTTAACCGTGTTCCACCTAAGGCGGTTGAAAATAGTCCATATGAGATATGGATGGGCCGAAGGCCCTGTTTGTCATTTATGAGGATTTGAGGATGTCAGGTTAATGTCAAACGTCTTATGATGGGTAAACTTGTGTCCAAATCGGATAAGTATATATTTGTGGGATATCCTAAGGAAACCTAAGGATATTATTTCTACAACCCCTTCAAGGACAAAGTGTTTGTTGCTAGGACTAGAGTGTTCCTTGAGAAGGAATACATCTATAAAGGAAACAGTGGGAGAAAAGTAGAACTTGGGGAAATCCAAGTACCACAAAATATTGACCCGCCTACAATGGAACAACAACCAATTCCACAAGATGTTGTGGTTGAACCGTCAGTTCAAGTAACACAAGACTTGCGTAGGTCTAACAGGCCACGTCACCAACCTGAGAGATATGGACTTCTCCTGACTCAGAAAGGTGATATGCTGCTCATGGATCAAGATGAGCCTGTAACCTACCAAGAGGCCATAATTGGCCCAGAATATGAGAATTGGCTTAAGGCCATGGGATCCGAGATGAAATCCATGTACACGAACCGGGTATAGACCTTGGTTGAGCCACCCGAAAGGGGTAAAACCCATAGGGTGCAAGTGGGTCTTCAAGAAGAAGACTGGCATGGATGGTAAAGTGAGTACCTTTAATGCATGACTGGTTGCGAAAGGTTTCAAGCAAATTCATGGTATAGACTATGATGAAACTTTCTCCTTAGTAGCGATGCTTAAATCTGTTCGGATTCTACTTGCTATTGCTACATACTATGACTGTGAAATCTGGCAGATGAATGTCAAGACTGCATTCCTTAATAGGAATATTCTCGAGAATGTGTACATGACACAACCCGAGGGTTTTGTCGATCCAAAGGATGCTGGAAAGATATGTAAGTTATAGTGATCCATTTTTGGATTAAAGCAAGCTTCCAGAAGCTGGAATCTTCATTTTGATGAAGCTGTGAGATAGTTTGGATTCATCAAGAATGAAGATGAACCTTGTGTGTACAAGAAGGTTAGTGGGAATGAGATTGTCTTTATTGTTTTGTATGTGGATGACATACTACTTATCAAAAAGATATCCCTACACCGCAAAATGTGAAAACATGGTTAGGGATTTGTTTCCCGATGAAGGACTTAGGCGAGGCTTCCTACGTGTTAGGAATCAGGATCTACAGAGATAGATCGCTGAATTCTTGGGCCTTAGTCAGAGTACACTGTGTACCACACCAGTTATCTTGTATGCTTTGAGCATGACAACAAGGTACCAATTAATAACAGTGAAAGTCATTAAACTGCAGTTAAGAAAATTCTTAAGTATCTGGGAAGAACTGAGGATACATTCTTAACAAATGAAGGTGAGAAAGAAGTCGTTGTAAGGTGTTACATGTTGGCCATGACAACCATTACCCAAGAGGGGGGTGAATTGGGTTTTAAATAAAAATGAAATCTTTTTCGATAAATCAAAAACCTTTTCAAAATATAAACATAATTTGCAGCGGATAAAATATTCTTTTCAAATTAAAGCGCTTGATAAAATAAATACGATAATGTAAATGGCGGAAATCTAAAGAGATAGGGAAAGAAGATGAACACAACGATATATCCTGGTTCGGCCACAAACTACCCAGTGGCCTACGTCCAGTCCCCAAGGCAATACCACCAAGGGTTTTCACTAAACTCTAGTTTTTAAACAGGATCAACTAGAACCTTTACAACTCAGAGAACCCTTAACACAAATCACAGGACATACTATCCCTTGTGTAAGAGCCTCAAAATATCCCAAGAGATATACCCTCTCTTGTTTGGTAACCAAAAAGGTGGTTTGAGTCAATCCGACTCTTACCAAAATAAAGCACTCTCAATAGTGCAGATAAACAAATTGAAGAACAATAGAGTGCACCTCAAATGTGCAACAATATTACAATCAAGAACCTAATGATATTCAAAGTATAACAATGGCTCAAAATAGTTTTTCAGAATAATAGAGTAAATAAGAAGAAGATGAGAAAGACGATTCAATGTGTAAGTTCTCTCTTCAAAATGGCTCTCAATGGCTATTTAAAATGCTTTGAAAAAAAGAGTTGTTGGAGTAATAAAAGAGTCTCATCAATTGGAATAACTTCATATTCTGATTTCAAAAACTAGCCGTTGGAGCTATTAAGTGTAGCAGAAAAAGAAAAAGAATATTTTCATTTATGCGCATCATAATCGATTATCATAATCGATTATGGCTTTTCTGCCAAGACTGGGATTTTAATAAAACTTGCATAATCGATTATCCTAATCGGTTATGCCTTCTCTGTAAAACAACCCAGCTTTGTAAATTTGTCATAATCGATTATTTCATAGGCATAATCGATTATATCTTTTCTGTCAGCCAAAAATATTTTTCGCATTAAAACTCAGACTGACTATAATCGATTGTATAATCGATTATTTCCCCAAAATTATTTTTCCAGATAAAATATTATTTAATCAAAAAGGAAAAAATAATATTTCTTAAAAACCATATTTCAAAAATCATTTTTGAAGATTAAAGATATTTTTAAGAATTGAGCCATTATTATCCTTATCATACCTCACAAATATTCTAAGACCCTTTCTAATATACCCCTTCTTAAGTCCTTTGTTCTTGGTCTTGAATTTTGTTCTTCTTGAAGTTCTTCCATCAATGTCCTTCAAATATTAACTCTTTAAGTTCTGGACATGTTCTTCCATTGTTCATGACGATTGTATGATTGACCTTTTGTCTTTGCTTTTCAAGCTCTTGACTTCATAGCTTTGCTTATTCTAACCTGAACATTTCTATTACATAATATTTCTCATAGATGCATTAGTTCAAGGCATAGACAATAATATTTCACATTTAATTACATAAACAAAGCCATATATAATATTTCATAAGACATATATTAAGATAATATCATATTTAATATTCCTTATGCCTTTGGCATATAATAATAATTCTAAGTATAATTCTATGCCAATATATTATATTTGCCAATCACAAGCATATTATATACAATCAAATATCACATGTGCATTCACTCAATATTATATTAAACAAAATTATATTTAACACATGTGTATTTAATTAATATAATATTCATTAAGCACACAATCATTCATTAAGAGCCCAATCAAATAGTCATGACATTTATCAATATAATATATATTAAGTCCAATATTATTTTTATTGAATTAATACCATGATACTTTATTTGTCGACATCAAAACTAATATAACATATTGATTGGTTCATGTTCTTCCCTTAATACTATATTTGTCAACATCAAAACCAATATGACAATATGGTTCACATTACATCGATGCTGTTTCCAAACCTATAAAGGTTATTCCAGATCGCAGTCTGGATTTGTGTTTTGTGTTAATGGTGGCATTGTATGCTTGAAAAGGTTTCAAGCGTGAGACAGTTGCAGATTTTACTAGAGGCCAAGTATATAGTTGCCTTAAATGCAGATTTAAAGGTCGTTTGGATCAGGAAGTTCATTTATGAATTAGGAATAAATCCTAACTTTGCGAACTCCATTGATCTCATTGCGATGATGATGGAGTAATCACACAAGCTAAGGAAACTTGATCTCACCAGCGATCCGAACATATACTTAGTTGCTTCCATCTCATTCGATAGATGATCGATAGAGGAGAGATGTGAACATGTGCAGAATGACAACACTAAATAATTCGCTAATAGAGTTTCTTGCTCGGTGGTAGCATGACACTCACACTAGATCAATGAGTGTTAGATTGATACTCGATTGGCTCTAGTGATAGTGGGAGATTGTTGGTGTAAGCCCTAGTGGCCAATCTATTTTTGATTAAATCATCATTTGTATCATGAAATTGATCATATATTTGATATATGAATAAGGCCTTCATTTATTATGTTATTAGTTTATAGCATAATAAACTCCTTAGAATAGACAGTCCAATCAATGAGATATTAAGTACGTGACTTAATAGTGAGACCTCATTGATTAATAGAATGCTATTCATAAATATCAGTAGTCGAGTATTATTGTTAATTAGGACGACAATAATACATAGAGACTATTGTGTGAGTAGACTGATGACCACATCTCACGGGTCATGGATATGTGATATCAAGTCGGCACACAGGTATAAATATTGGAGTAATATTTATACTGGATGACCCACTATGAGAATACTTCATAATAATTATTTAAGTGTCATAAGTATTCTCATGGTGACCATAGTGAAGTAGTCCTTCGACTTGAAGTCGCTACGATTCCTATATGAGGAGTTGTAGGCTTTAACGCTATCAAACGTCACGCGTAACAGGGTGATCATAAAGGTAGTTATTGGGCCTGCAATAAATCATGTTGAGGAGTGTAAGTGATGTAGATAGGATTCGTCCCTTCTACATAACATGGGTAATTTCTTGGGTCTCTCGATAGAGCGAAACGTGAAATATGTGTGGTCACGCGGAAGTGGGCCAATATGTGATATTGGGCCCCATTGTAATTACACATCTACTCGGGGATCAAGGAATAAATAAATGAACATAACAAGGATGATCGATTATTTCCCCAAAATTATTTTTTTAGATAAAATATTATATAATCAAAAAGGAAAAAAATAATATTTCTTAAAAACCATATTTCAAAAATCATTTTTGAAGATTAAAGATATTTTTAAGAATTGAGCCATTATTATCCTTATCATACCTCACAAATATTCTAAGACCCTTTCTAATATACCCCTTCTTAAGTCCTTTGTTCTTGGTCATGAATTTTGTTCTTCTTGAAGTTCTTCCATCAATGTCCTTCAAATATTAACTCTTTAAGTTCTGGACATGTTCTTCCATCAAGTTTTGTACTATATTTATCAATATCAAAACCAATATGACAATATGGTTCACATTCTCCCCCTTTTTGATGGTGACAAATACTTATAGCAAATATATAAAGATTTTCTATTTTGCTCTTTCTCCCGTATGCATCACATAGATGGTAATTTGCTATTTTTCTATTCAATATTTCCTTAATAATTAATTGCTGTTTTTCAAGGATATTTGCTATTCTTCTCCCCCTATTTGACAACAGCAAAAAGGATTTAATTCTCCCCCTAAAACTGTGCATTTAATTTAAAGGTGTCTCCCCCTCAAGATTTGACTTTATTGACTATGAGAACCTTTTGAAAAAATATTTAGCAAGTAATGCACAAGAGAATCATATTTAATTGCATTTCAGATTGTAGGAATAACTAGTTGGATGTTTAAGAGATCAGATAAAGAAAATCAATGATGATACTGGATCTTTTATTTTATTCCTTCTTAATAGATTTATTTTATTTTATTTTATTTTATTTTCTTTTTCTTTTTCTCTTCACATAATCGATTACATTAATCGATTATGACTATGCTGACTTCTCTTCCTCTTTTTGTTATAGTACTACCACTGGTTGAATAATGATTATGTCAAATAAGATAGAGTGCTAAGAATTTATCACAAGTAAAAGCACACTCTTTTAAAAAAAATTCCAAAGACATAACATAGGAAGAATAGAACAAACCAAATGAAAAAGCAATAATTCAACATTAATTTTGTGGGCGAACTGGTGCCCCTGGAATCCACTGGTTTCCTACCAACTCGAAGCCCATCTTGTATAAGGTATCTTCATTGAGACCGGCATTCTTCCTTATCGGGATTACCTCTTCATTTTCCAATGGAATATTAAAGTATCTAAGAATTTTGGTAATCATCATTGGATAGGGAAGGTGAGAGCTTGAAGTGCAAAGTGCAGAATTTACCATGTGCAACATAGTACTAGTAGCCCAATTTATGCGTTTTCTCTTAGCTAAGGCCCACATTAGAGTTATGTCTCCCTCAGAGACTTTTGATTGATCAATGAAGCGAGGAAAGAGCCATTGCACTATTGCATGGTGGATTAATTTCTTTCGCAGTGTTAGGTGCTTGTCAAGAATAGTGTCATTAATATTTGTACCAGGATGCACAAAGGTACTACACACCATATTTCTTTGAAATTCTCCCTTCCATAGGGTATCAAGATTTTGACTAGGGATAATTTCTCCGTCTATGGGTAGGCAAGTCAACGAAGCCCAAGAGGAGAAGGTCATGGTGAAGGACACTCCTTTTACTTCAGATGAGAATGCTTTTATTGAGGAGTGAAAGCGAAGATTGCAATAGAATGCTTTGACAAGTGAAGGATATACCAAATCGTTCATGGAACAAAACTTGTGGAGATTAGGTTGAAAGAGAGCTTGAAATAGCTCGATCTCTACAGATTTGAAAGAGTCTAGGTTGATATAGCTAGGAGAGATGATAGGGCGATAAATGAAGTAGGTGACAAAGCGATTCTTTTGATTTTCATTTGAGAAAAGCTTTGTTGTCTTAGGAGACATGAGAGAGATGTTTGGAGAAACTTCATTTGATGATATTGATCTATGGTTTGGAGAAACATCAAATGACTGGAGATTGACCCTATGATGTTTTCTTCTAGTTGATTTCAAGAGTCTCATTGTTTGACAAGAGTAATGGGGAGTCTTTTAACAAGGTTTCAATACAAAGGATTAATATGTTATGAGTGGCTGTCTTAACATCCCTATTTGTAGGAAAAATAATTAAGCCTGTGTAAAATAGGTTTAGCCCACTAGAGAAACTAATCGCGTCATAATCGATTACAACCTCTCTGCTTGAAACATGTTCACACGTATAAAGAGCATAATCGATTACGCTGATCGATTACTGCTTCGCTGTTTGAAAATCAACCTTTGGCGCAAAACATATAATCGATTATTAACTTTGATAATCGATTATTCACTTTAAATTTTGAAAACTTAATATTAATGTTCCCTTGAAAATTTGAATTTTTAAATCTTGGATAATTTTTGGCAGAAAGAATGAGAATATGCCAATCTCTTCAATTTCTCATTTTTTAACCATAATTTCAATAAATGTCTATTTAATTACTTGTGGTATAATTGAAGATTTTTTTTTAAAAAAATTTCAAATAATCAAACGAATTTTTGAAAATAGCACCAAAAAGAAATTTCAGATTTGAATTATTAAAACTTGAATGATTTTTGGAAGGAAGAGATATCTTAATAAAAGATGTGTCAAACTCATTTGAATTCTTTCCTTCTTAACCATAATTGAATTTAAATTTCATTTAAACATTTATGGTGTAATTATGGATTTTCCATAAGTTGGACAATTTTAAAACTTCAATTTCTATCACCATAAATTTTTTTTTTTTTTAAAATAGCTACAAAAGATTTGAAATTTGATTTTTAAGTCATCAAATTTTAATTTTTCATTAAAAGGAATATCATCATAATTTATGTTGATCATCTTAATTTCAAAATCAATCATTAATAAATTTTCAAATCAGATTTTAATTTTATGATAAATGATTTTTTGAATTTCAAAATATATCACCATAATATAAAATTTCGAAAATCACAATAAAAAATTTGATTACTTAAATTTTAAATTTAAGACAAGTATCATCAAAATATTCATTGATCATTTAATTTTTCAAGATCAATCATTCATCAATTTTTCGAATCAATCATCATTAATAATTTATTACCACAATCTTAATGATTTTAAATTTGAAAATGTGTGGTATATTAATTCATGATAAGAAGTTAATTTCCATTAACACATGATCATGAATTAAATCATTATTTAATTTTCAAATCAGATTTTGAAAGAAAATAGTAAAGATATAATTTTCAAAATATTTATGTATCATAAAAGAAATTAATGTCAAGGTGCATTCAAATTTGAAATCATTTGAATTTGATATCTCGAAAAAGATTAGAAAGTTACATCAGATAACTTTTTTTATTTTTATAAAGAGGCATTTACTATAGAATTAATTAGGATTTGATTTAAAACAAAATATTTTCAAAAATGCAAATTTCATAGCATAATCGATTATTCTAATCGATTATGTGCCTACTGTTTTCTACGAATTTTATAGCAGCATCCTATAATCGATTACAGCATTTCTGTCTTTCTTCCCTGTTTTCCCGAGGAAGCATAATCGATTATATAATTGATTATCTAGTTCGATTTTCAATTTTCTTAACCAGGGAGATTTGACTGTTTCTCTAATAAGCATTATGACATTCTTTGAATTTTCCTAGCTTTTCTTAGAGAATTTTAAATTTACTCAAATTAAATATAACATGCTTCACAAAAATAATCAAACATCTTTTAAGCATGTTCTTGGCATTTAGCATAAAAGTCCACAATCAAGCAAATATATTCATGTTAGAATTATCACATGAAATATGTCTTGATATCAAATTGTTATCTTTATTAACATACTTCCATTTAACAAATTTAACATTTGAGCAAGTATTGGAAGTCGGGAATAGAGTTACCTCCTTGTGTAAATTCACAAGACTATCCTTTCTTACCCACTTTTGTTTGAGCTTGAATTTAGCTATTACATCATCTATCTTGTTCTTGTTGGAGTTGTTCATCAAGAGACCCTTGCTTCTTTAGGTAGCAATTGCATTTTCGGAACTTTGAAGCTTTCTTCTTGATGTCCCCTCCTTTTCCCAGATAGGTTGTTTCTCAATTTTAGGATTTTCCTGCAAATATGAAGTACTAGAGAGACCTTTTGGTACCCATTTCTTATTGGGTCCTTGTTGGTTAGTGGACAAGATATTTGTGCCTTTAGGCACCCAAACAAATTTATTTCTCATAGAATAATTTTTCTTATAATTGCACATATGAGAAATGTGTCCTAACTTTCCACAATAATTACATGCCATATGCCTTTTATTTTTCATGTGACAATTTTCATACCCAACTATAGTACAATTATGACCTTGATGCATGTCATGTTTAACATTTGACAAATCACAGTTGGCATGAATTTCTTCATTTTCATACGAAAATTGTTCACATGTGGAGCTTTTTGGTTTAGCAACTCCATGTAATATCTCTTCAATTTGATTATCAAGGATTATGCAATTTTCAAAACAAGAAGAGAATTCGAATTTCAAAATATTTTCTTCATCAAGAAAAGCATATTCATTCTTTAGTTTTTCTAAATCACTTTCAATCGATGAAATACTTTTCAAGCAATCCAAGTTCTTATTTTCTAAACTCATCAATTCATCATACAAATTATTGTATGCACATAAACATTCATTCAATGGATTGAGTTCAGAATCAATTACCTCCAAGTTTCTTTGAGTTGCTTGGAGCGTAGTTTCTATTTTCTTGACAATTAAATCCTTGCTTTTGTGGTCCTTCCTTTTCTTGGTATGTTCTTGAGGATATCTTTCCTCCATTGAAATTTGCCCTTTCCTGTAATTACTTTCAATCTCAAGATTGTTAGTGACAAGGTAATTATAATCAAGTGCATTCAAAATATCCTTGGCACATTCACAAAATTTAATTCTCTCATAAGCATCATCACATAAACAATTTCGAAGAATTTGCATAGCTTTGAGATTCAAGTAAAAACAATTTTTATCAAACTCAGTCTGATGTTCTTTGGGTTTGAGAATGAGTCCATTAACTCCAATATCCCATAAGTCAACAACAATTGACTGCATAAAAATTTCAATTCTCATTTTCCAATAAATGTAATTCTCACCATCAAAGAATGGTGGTTTGTCAATTTCAAAACCATACATTTTGGAAAAATTAAAAGGTTGCCAAAAGGATCTTAACTCTAAGCTGTTAAGCTACTAACCAGAGCCGAAGCTCTGATACCACTTGTTGGCCATGACAACCATTACCCAAGAGGGGGGTGAATTGGGTTTTAAATAAAAATGAAATCTTTTTCGATAAATCAAAAACCTTTTCAAAATATAAACATAATTTGCAGCGGATAAAATATTCTTTTCAAATTAAGGCGCTTGATAAAATAAAGTACGATAATGTAAATGGCGGAAATCTAAAGAGATAGGGAAAGAAGATGAACACGACGATATATCCTGGTTCGGCCACAAACTACCCAGTGGCCTACGTACAGTCCCCAAGGCAATACCACCAAGGGTTTTCACTAAACTCTAGTTTTTAAACAGGATCAACTAGAACCTTTACAACTCAGAGAACCCTTAACACAAATCACAGGACATACTATCCCTTGTGTAAGAGCCTCAAAATATCCCAAGAGATATACCCTCTCTTGTTTGGTAACCAAAAAGGTGGTTTGAGTCAATCCGACTCTTACCGAAATAAAGCACTCTCAATAGTGCAGATAAACAAATTGAAGAACAATAGAGTGCACCTCAAATGTGCAACAATACAATCAAGAACCTAATGATATTCAAAGTATAACAATGGCTCAAAATAGTTTTTCAGAATAATAGAGTAAATATGAAGAAGATGAGAAAGATGATTCAATGTGTAAGTTCTCTCTTCAAAATGGCTCTCAATGGCTATTTAAAATGCTTTGATAAAAAGAGTTGTTGGAGTAATAAAAGAGTCTCATCAATTGGAATAACTTCATATTCTGATTTCAAAAACTAGCCGTTGGAGCTATTAAGTGTAGCAGAAAAAGAAATAGAATATTTTCATTTATGCGCATCATAATCGATTATCATAATCGATTATGGCTTTTCTGCCAAGACTGGGATTTTAATAAAACTTGCATAATCGATTATCCTAATCGGTTATGCCTTCTCTGTAAAACAACCCAGCTTTGTAAATTTGTCATAATCGATTATTTCATAGGCATAATCGATTATATCTTTTCTGTCAGCCAAAAATATTTTTCGCATTAAAACTCAGACTGACTATAATCGATTGTATAATCGATTATTTCCCCAAAATTATTTTTCCAGATAAAATATTATTTAATCAAAAAGGAAAAAATAATATTTCTTAAAAACCATATTTCAAAAATCATTTTTGAAGATTAAAGATATTTTTAAGAATTGAGCCATTATTATCCTTATCATACCTCACAAATATTCTAAGACCCTTTCTAATATACCCCTTCTTAAGTCCTTTGTTCTTGGTCTTGAATTTTGTTCTTCTTGAAGTTCTTCCATCAATGTCCTTCAAATATTAACTCTTTAAGTTCTGGACATGTTCTTCCATTGTTCATGACGATTGTATGATTGACCTTTTGTCTTTGCTTTTCAAGCTCTTGACTTCATAGCTTTGCTTATTCCAACCTGAACATTTCTATTACATAATATTTCTCATAGATGCATTAGTTCAAGGCATAGACAATAATATTTCACATTTAATTACATAAACAAAGCCATATATAATATTTCATAAGACATATATTAAGATAATATCATATTTAATATTCCTTATGCCTTTGGCATATAATAATAATTCTAAGTATAATTCTATGCCAATATATTATATTTGCCAATCACAAGCATATTATATACAATCAAATATCACATGTGCATTCACTCAATATTATATTAAACAAAATTATATTTAACACATGTGTATTTAATTAATATAATATTCATTAAGCACACAATCATTCATTAAGAGCCCAATCAAATAGTCATGACATTTATCAATATAATATATATTAAGTCCAATATTATTTTTATTGAATTAATACCATGATACTTTATTTGTCGACATCAAAACTAATATAACATATTGATTGGTTCATGTTCTTCCCTTAATACTATATTTGTCAACATCAAAACCAATATGACAATATGGTTCACATTACATTGATGCTGTTTCCAAACCTATAAAGGTTATTCCAGATCGCAGTCTGGATTTGTGTTTTGTGTTAATGGTGGCATTGTATGCTTGAAAAGGTTTCAAGCGTGAGACAGTTGCAGATTTTACTATAGAGGCCAAGTATATAGTTGCCTTAAATGCAGATTTAAAGGTCGTTTGGATCAGGAAGTTCATTTTATGAATTAGGAATAAATCCTAACTTTGCGAACTCCATTGATCTCATTGCGATGATGATGGAGTAATCACACAAGCTAAGGAAACTTGATCTCACCAGCGATCCGAACATATACTTAGTTGCTTCCATCTCATTCGATAGAGGAGAGATGTGAACATGTGCAGAATGACAACACTAAATAATTCGCTAATAGAGTTTCTTGCTCGGTGGTAGCATGACACTCACACTAGATCAATGAGTGTTAGATTGATACTCGATTGGCTCTAGTGATAGTGGGAGATTGTTGGTGTAAGCCCTAGTGGCCAATCTATTTTTGATTAAATCATCATTTGTATCATAAAATTGATCATATATTTGATATATGAATAAGGCCTTCATTTATTATGTTATTAGTTTATAGCATAATAAACTCCTTAGAATAGACAGTTCAATCAATGAGATATTAAGTACGTGACTTAATAGTGAGACCTCATTGATTAATAGAATGCTATTCATAAATATCAGTAGTCGAGTATTATTGTTAATTAGGACGACAATAATACATAGAGACTATTGTGTGAGTAGACTGATGACCACATCTCACGGGTCATGGATATGTGATATCAAGTCGGCACACAGGTATTTTAATTGGAGTAATATTTATACTGGATGACCCACTATGAGAATACTTCATAATAATTATTTAAGTGTCATAAGTATTCTCATGGTGACCATAGTGAAGTAGTCCTTCGACTTGAAGTCGCTACGATTCCTATATGAGGAGTTGTAGGCTTTAACGCTATCAAACGTCACGCGTAACAGGGTGATCATAAAGGTAGTTATTGGGCCTGCAATAAATCATGTTGAGGAGTGTAAGTGATGTAGACAGGATTCGTCCCTTCTACATAACATGGGTAATTTCTTGGGTCTCTCGATAGAGCGAAACGTGAAATATGTGTGGCCACGCGGAAGTGGGCCAAATATGTGATATTGGGCCCAATTGTAATTACACATCTACTCGGGGATCAAGGAATAAATAAATGAACATAACAAGGATGACACTCTTATGCCTTGTGTTCAATTAAGACATATGGACGAAAGAACATTTACTACACTATAAATTTTGGTCGCGGTAAGGCTAAAATCGGATCACCGATACTCTCACTAATTGGGTAGTAATGATGCATTGCTAGATGCCGCTCATTATTTATAATATTTAATATTATAACTAATCTTTGATATTATTATAATATTTAATATTATTGCCAACTTAGTGGGAGTCTATAGGGTCGCACGCATAGAGCAAATGCAGAGCAGTTATATTAATTAAATATGATTTAATTAATATATGGACAATTGGGCTTGTAGTGTACAAAGCCCAATAGGGTAAGCAATTTGGTCAAAGGGAGCTGCCAGCTTATAAATAGACTAGTGCTCTCCCTTCTAACCTGGTCTTGCTAACCTTGCATCCCTGTAGCCGTCAGCTAGCACAAGCACTTTGCTCCGATGCTCATTTCCTCACCTGGACTAAGTAGAGGTGTTGCACTTTCGTGGCACTAGTGATCCAAGCGAAAAGCACGCTTCAAGAGGTAAACACAATAGCCCTTGTGTGATTCATGTTAGTAATACGCGATCCGTGGACATGATTTTCTTCCGTCTTGAGATTTGATTTTAAAATAGGACAATCTCATGAAAACCCAACAGCTGGGATATATATGTAAAATTACTTGGGTAATTTAGGATAAAAAAGTCAATTTAGTTTACAATTTATTATAGTAATAAATCAATCAATCAATAAATTTATATCAATAAATGTATATCAGTGAATGTTATTGATTAAGGTTTTTCGATCTGCCTCTTCGTTTTCTTCGAACTAGCTAATCCTATGTTTGGATTTTTGCCTCAGGACTTCTACTCTTCAAGCTACAGATGTATGTCTATGCTATTGTCTTCTCTTTAACTTTTGTGGATTCATGTTTGAAACATAGTGGGGTTTTTATTTTTTATTTTTTAAATTCTTTTTTGTGTGGTGAATACCCATGAATTCTATCTTATCTTTTTTGTGATGAGGTGTTGTGACGTATTTCTGTGTAGATTTTGATTCGATAACTGATTTTAGATATGGGTTTTGTTTATTTTTTATTTGACTTCCAATGTTTCGACCTTTTGGAATTAAGTGGGGTTTATAGGTTTTTTATTTTTTATCTTTTTTAAGATTGGTATCTGGAATTTCGAATTGTGTCATGTTATTCTGACTCCCCATTTGGGACAACTACGGTACTGTAATGCTATTGTGGCCCTAGTTTTTTTTTTTTTTTTCAAATTTTGACTTTTTAAAAAAAAAAAATTAGGTTTTTTGAATATTAACATTTTTGGTTAATTACGTGAAAATATCTGGTTAATTCAGTTCATTATATGATTAATGGGTCATCCTAAAGCTTACAATTATTTTCCACAACCATGTAAATATTTGGTTAATTACGTGCAAATATCTGGTTAATTCAGTTCATTATCTGGTTAATGGGTCATCCTGAAGCTTACAATCAATTTCTACAACTATGTAAATATTTGGTTAATCACGTACAAATATCTGGTTAATTCAGTTCATTATATGGTTAATGTATGTACAATGATGGAAAATGATTGTATGCTTCAGGATGACCCATTAACCATATATTGAGTTGAATTAACTAGATATTTATACGTGATTACCAAATATTTACATGGTTGTAGAAATTGATTGTAAGCTTCAGGATGACCCATTAACCAGATAATGAACTGAATTAACCAGATATTTACATGTGATTAACCAAATATTTACATGGTTGTGAAAAATGATTGTAAGCTTTAGGATGACCCGTTAACCATATAATGAACTGAATTAACCAGATGTTTGCACGTAATTAATCAAAAATGTTAGTATTCAAAAAAACTAGATTTTTAAAAAAAATTAAAAGTCAAAATTTCAACAAAAAAAAAAGAGAGTAAACAGTAGCACTACAGTAACGCTACAATAGAGTTGTCATTGTAGATGTCAATTTTGGGAGTCAGAATAACATTTTTCTTTCGAATTTGAGTGTGTATGTGTACGTGTATACATGTGGATTTTTTTAAATAGATATATGCACAAGTTTGTTGATTAATTATGAAAAAAATATTAATTTGAAAAGGGAGCATGATGTTGTCTGGAAGTTGATGCATATGAATAGATTGTACCAATGGAATGGATAGGAGCATGATGCATATATCAAAATATTAGTTTATATGACATGACCGATTTGGTCAACATATAGGCAATGATTGAAGACTCCTGATTTATATTTTCAACTCAACATATTTTTAATTTATTATATGGATGCATAGGAGTGCATGATGCATATGATGAACATTCGATCTTAAACTAAAACATGTAGGATCCTTTTCCTACCTAAATGCATGACTATACTTCCATTGTATCAACCAAAATAAAAAAGAAAAAAGAGAACAAAAAATCCATGATCCATTTTCATTGGCATTGTCAGCGCATATTAGAATAAGAGTGAATCAAAGAAACACGAGTCATCACCATTTACATGTATAAAGAGATAATATGTATCATCTTTTGCTCTGCAGTATGACCAAAATTACTAACATTAAGCATTTAATCACCAAAGCTAGGTTCTCTTCTAACATAAGATTGAGCAGCAGTTAAAGTTACAAGTCCCCAAATTTTACGTTTAAGATGTTTTTTCAAAAATACTTGCTTCTTTAATTTAACAAGGCTTAAGCTTTAACTTGGACTCTTAATATGTGTCATTTTAGCCCCGTAGGATGAGGTGTGGTTGTGTGTTTATGGAGCAACATTTTGAAGTTTTTTTTTTTACAGATTACGTAGGAATTGCTACTCTCATGATCTCTTAATTCCCCCTTTCTTTACCATAAACATTTTTCTTATGCTTTCTTCAATGGTAG
Source organism: Echinosophora koreensis (assembly GCA_035048595.1). Classification (NCBI taxonomy): domain Eukaryota; kingdom Viridiplantae; phylum Streptophyta; class Magnoliopsida; order Fabales; family Fabaceae; genus Echinosophora; species Echinosophora koreensis. Next base: position 181,274 of record JAPCYP010000094.1, read on the forward strand.
AATCCATGGTTGATTCCTATCACTGAACTTTTTATGACCTTCTCTTGCTTCATGCTGAATACTATGACACCATTCACTTACATGCTATAGATAAAAATTCTATTCAAAGGCATTTCCATGGAACAAAAATCACTCATTTTAAATACTACACATACATATTCATTAATCTTTTAATGTGTTATTTTCTACAATTAAGACAAAAATATTCAAACAAATAACACGGGTGCAAGATCGTGTGTGTGTATATATATATGAAAGTAACTGTATTTCCTAGTTGGTGTTGCTGTGCTGATCCTTATCATTTATCAAAAAGTGTTTATATTTGTTTAACTTTAAAACTATTCAAAAGCTATCCGGTACATTCCACAAAGCGATCTTTTTTTGTTATGAATATAGTCAAGATTACACTTCACAACAAGATGGAAGTTGAATTTTTATCTGAATGATTGTTGTTTTTGTCAAAAAAAAAAAAAAAACTGAATGACTACTGTTATACATGAAACGAAGATTGCTGAAAAATTTAGTGTAGATTATAACTTATTTTTTTCGTCACATGCAAAAGAGATGTTTTGTGTTTTGATAGATTACTCATGTAATTAATGTTCAAAAACATATAATTATGAATATTTTATATGAAATTTAATACATATATTTTTCATGCCTTTAATTCAATCCTTGTTTACTTTGAATTGCAGTGAAGGAATGGTACCTGTAATGCAATCGTGCTCTTGTTTGAAGGAACACCAATACCTCTAATTTAGTCATCCATTTTGCCTAAGCATCCCAATCCTCCACTCTCTTCTGCCAGACAAAAGGTGTCAAAACACTTTTAATGGCTATGTTTAGCAAGTTTATATGCAAGGGAGATAATTAAATAACCCAATCTGCCAATCAAAGATGATAAAAAACACTAATTTCCGTTTTAATTTCCTATTAGAAAGGAAGTATATTAGATTTATTAGATTGTAGAAATGAATGGGTAAGCAATAAGCCATTGAGAACGACAATGATCTTTCGTTGTCTTTAAGTGATTTATTTATGATAATTATTATTAAATTCCCCCAATTACCCTTAAGTGATTACAAAATTACCCGTAAGTCAATTTACCAAATTATTATCTACGCATGCTTGCAGGGCGAGCACCTGCTCGCTGGGCGAAAGCTTAAATTTGGCTCCAAGAAATTTGAATCCTCGCGGGGCGAGATAGAAGGACTTCAGCTTCCCTGTTGTCTGCTTCACGGGGCGAGCCTGAAGATCCTCAATTTTCTTGTGTTTGGCTCGTGGGGCGCCCCAGAAGAGCTTCAATTTCTGCTCAGTTATGCTTCTGGCTCGCGACGCAAGCAGTGTCTTGTGGGGTGAGACACCCTTTTCTTCCTTTTGCTTGTTTTCCTCACTTTTCCCATGCTTTCTAGAGCTTCACTTTTAACATGAATTTAAAAAATAGCACCCAGTGCTTTATTTGACTCAAATATAGCAAAAATTCCTAAAATTAACTAAAAGATTCATAATGTTGCTCCAGGACAAATAAAGCCAAATTTGGCCGAAAACGATATTAAACTCGAACAATTGGTATAAAAGTTGTGGTCTTTCTAGCTATAAAACTAGATGAACCAAAGGTTTATCATGGTATCTAGATGTAAGGAGCTATGTGGCATAAAGTGGTGTTTTGGAAGTAGGGACATGCAGTGGTTGCAAGCACGTGGAGCTTTTGGTTCGTATGCACTACAAAAAACAACATATTAGTGATCAAAAAATCGGTCGCTATAGGAGCCAAATCGGTCACTACACAAATTAGCGACCGAACTAGTGATCGTTCATAGGAAGTCACTAAAATACTGGTCACTAATTTAGTTTGTGACTGATTCATGTATCAGTCGATAAATAGCAGCCAAATAATCGGTCGCTAAAGGCGATAATTGTGTTGTCAACGAGGTCACAGACCATGTCAAGGTGACCAAAATAGCGACTGAATATTCAAATTTGGTGACCGATAGCGTCGGTCACTAAACCTAACGGCTAGTATCAGTGACCGAAAATTCAGTCGCTAATTCAATCACTAGACCTAACGGCTAGTTTTAGCGACCACTATTTTCGTCGCTAACTCGGTCGCTACATATTAAATTCTTTTTTTTTCCCAGAATTTTGGACACTATTTCCTTTTTTGAAAACACAATTAAAATTAAAATGCAGAATTGAAATATATGACAAATTCAAATGATAATCCATAAATAAAATATGACTCAAAATTTTCATACAATGTTCAATCCTTAAAATATAAAAAGGTATCCAATACATTAAAAATGAATCTCCTAATTATCTGGAGGAGGCCTAGGGGGTGATGGGAGTGGGCAAATTTCATCATCGTCATCATCAACATTAGCATCATCCGCATCGTCGTGGCAGCTGGAACCCTAACCACTCGCCTGATACAAACAGAAAAGCTACCCAATCTGGGCATCTTGCTCGTCCATCCGAGTCTGCATCGCCTGGATGACACTATCCTTCTATGCCAACTCAGTATTCAGGTTCTGGATGACCTCTCGGTAATCCACAAGAGGGCAGGGTTCGGACTGAGTATGTGGCAATAATGAGGCCGCGAACTCATCCGTCATCAGCCCGAGGCCATAGAAATTATTAACCCTTCTTGTTCTTTCCCCTAACAACATCAAAGAAAGATGCATTGTTATAGGCAGCAGAATGCTCCTGCCCCAGAATAGAGGCCTCATCTCGGAGGCGACTAAACTCTTCCTGCAAAATATGTCCAACATTAGCATTTGCAATGTCAATAAAAAATATTGAAACAATAATTTGATAGATAAAACTAAATAATACTTACAGCAGGGTCCTTTTCCTTGGGGCTGATAACATCTTCAGTCTTTTTCTTCTTGGTCTTCAAGACGACCTCGATAGCAATGGGGAGTCTCTTCCTCTCTTTCTTTTGCATATATAAAAGTAGCAGTTAAAATTCTTAACAATAACAAAGCATAATAAAGTTGAACATAAATTTATTTAGCCTTTTACTTACCATGTTCTTGACATGTGCGGTAATAGAGATAGAGCCACCTCTGTAAAGAGGAGCTCCAACATCCTTGGCCCAGTTTTGCTTTCAAAATGTGCTATTCTCATAATCATACACCTGTGTATAGCTTAAATCAAAAGCTTCGGGATTTGAGTTTGTGAACTCAATCGATGTACACAGTCTGTGTATGAGGTTCTGGGTTGAATGTTCTAATAATTTGTGTACTAAAAAACAAAGCAAGAGATACACAAATGTACAAAGAACGTAATCTGTGTATACATTAAGAGGGTGTAATTAATATGAATCTAGAAATATAAAGCATTTAATGAACCTTATCTTTAATGTGTCGGAAGGCATAAATTTTATTTCCCGGAGCTAAATGCTACAGCATATGCTGAGCATAATTAGGCTAAACAGAAATTACTTGGAAGCTTACCTATAGCTGTTCGATCATATCTGTTTTCAACACTACATTTAATCTCTTGGTCCTTAAGTCTATTTTATTTTATGCTACTTTAATTATTGAACATTGACACTACACACACCATTTTTCTCACCGACTAATCTTAGCTATAAAGAACCATTAATCTGAACTTTGGTAATTTTTACAACATTATAATCCTCGTGTGAACGATTTTATTTACTCTTTACTACTCATTGCGATTGTGTAACACTTGCACAAACTTAATACACGTGTTTTTAAGGCAACAATACGCATTCCTCATTGACAATGAATCCGCATGTCAATCAAGAATCCTAATTTATGCTAATGTCTCTGTCGAGCACGGTAGAACACACCCCTTGATCCCTAATCAACTATATCTCTATGATGATCAATTACCAAAGAATTCATTAAGTTCATGATTCCCTATGAAGGTTGCATAAGGATCCTACTATATCTCTATTATGTATTCACCTTATGGTTTTATCTTAATAGTCTTGACACAAATCTCCTGTCGGAATCATTATGACTAGCATATCATCTAATTGGTGATCAAGCAATTACAAGCATTAAGAATAGAGAATAAAACACAAGTAGAAGAGAAAAATAAATTAAGAAAAAATGAAATAAAATTATCAAATCGTCACAGAGCGGTTACATTGTCACCCTAGAAAAAGGGATTTATTTACTCATAAGAAAAGAAAGAACAAGAACGAAATAAAGAATCTCCATTAAAATTTACACTGTGTGGCCTAGCTATGCGATACTGACTCCCCTCGGCGCTGTGTTCTCCGCCCTTTTATATAGAGGTGGCAAAATGGGCTACCCTGCCCTCCACGGGCTAGCCCGATGCGGGTTCGGGCTTTATAGGGTCGGGCCAAAAAGGCCCAGAATCAATATGGGCTGCAAAATAGGTGCCCAAGCCCAGCCCTATACGAGTTGTGGGCTTTTCGGGCCGGCCCGGTATTTTTTATTTTTTTTCAGTCATTTTCATTTTTATTGAGTTTTTTCCCAAACGAATTCCAACTAGTATTTTTCTTTTATAAAAAAAAAACTACTTAAGTGTCTTAAACAAAGATGCTAATTACAGAGATGCTATGATTTTTTTTTTTTAAAAGTTATCACTACATTCTCCAACTATGTTATGTATATTGACATTAGCACTTAAATCCTTGTAACTTCATACATGCTAACTATTCTTCAAAAAAATGTTAATTCATCCAAAGTCCAACAATTGAAACAATGAAAGTGTCCAACAATGAAAAAATGAGAACATCAAATGAGAAAGTCCAACAATTGAAACAATGAAAATGTCAACAATGAAAAAGTCTATGTGTCTAACAATAGAAATAATGAAAAAGTCCAATAAAAACAAACTTCACAAATCACAATAAAAGTCAAACAATAATAACAATATATTTAAAATCCTATGATTTGGCATCAACATTGGCATTTAAGCCTCCTAGAGGAAGCTTTACATCTTCAAAATTGATGGCCTCCCGCTCATCATCATCATCTTCATTATCATAATCTTCAATAAAAATAGACTTTGTTATGAATTTTTTTTAATTCTCATATTTTTATTTTTTGGTTAAATAAAAATGAATAAAATTTCAAATATATAAAACTAACCGGGCTACCCGACACTACAAGAAAACATCGATTTACTGACGGACAGTTACCGACGGAAGGATTTCCGACGGAATTTTTTGCATTACCGACGGAAAAACCCGCCGGAAAGTTAGATAACGAACAAACCCAAATATTTCCGACGGAAATTCCGTCGGTATTTCCGTCGGAAACTATGCGGGAAATTAGCGCGGGACTTAATATCGACGGAAATTGCCGTCGGTAAATTACCGACGGAAATTTCCGTCGGTAAACTGACGCGGTTCGGAAATGCGGGTGGATTACCGACGGAAATTTCCGCCGGTAATTTACCGATGGAAAATTCCGTCGGTAACGGAGGGGTTCGGAATGGGGTTACCGACGGAAATTTCCGTCGGTAAGGGGCGGCGGCGAAGGATTACCGACGGAAATTTCTGTTGGTAATTTACCGACGGAAATTTCCGTCCGTAAGGGGCGGCGGCGCAGGAATCGGGGCGTGTTACCAACGGAAATTTCCGTCGGTAATTTACCGACGGATTTACCGACGGAAATTTCCGTCGGTAACGAAAGGCGGGAAAACAGGTAGCGGTACCGACGGCGGATCCGTCGCAAATGCGGATCCCACCGTCGGTAATTTAAATCGGTCCCTTCATTACCGACGGCTCTGTCCGTCGGTAATGCGTCCTCCCCTTTAAACCGCCGGATTTTCCCCCCTCCCTCATTTTCATGTTTCATTTTCTCTCTTCTCTCCCTCTCTTCACCGTCGGATTTGCCCTTTTCTTCCTCCTTCCTCTTCCTCTTCTTCTTCCTTTCTCCCTCTCTTTCCTTTCTCCTCTCCTTTCTTCTTCATTCGACCGAACCAGAAGTCCCAGCCCCAGCCGCCGCCCGCCTGCGCCGACCCGCCGCCTGCCTGCGCCGACCCGCCGCCGCCTGCGCCGACCACGCCGACCCGCCGCCCGCCTGCGCCGCCGCCTGCACCTCATCTTTCACCACCGCAGACACTACATTAAGGTGAGCAACCACCTTCTCCTTCAACTCTGTTCTTTGTTTGTGCATTATACTTACTCAATGTTTGTCTTCTCCAGAAAACAACCACCAGTTTGGAGCACCAGTCACTGTGCCTGAGGAATTCCGGCTACCAGTTTGGTTTTTTCAGGTGAGTTTCCAATTTTATTTGTTAATATTTTTAGTATATTAATTAAATGTTGTATGGATAGTTGTTAATTGTAGGATGTTGTAAATTGTTAGGACAAGTAAAAAATGTGTTGGATTGTTATGTTGGATTATTTTTTTTTAAGTGTGTTAGACAGTTTTGTTGGAGTGTAATTAGGTGGACTGTTATGTTGGATTATTTTTTTTAAATGTGTTGGACTGTTATGTTGGATCAATTTGGTGTGCTGTATCTTAGATTTGTTTTTTTATTTAAATATGTATGTTATTTATTTTTACTTTTATTCTTAACATAATATTATTAATGCAATGATTAAGTGTATAATGTGTGTTTACATTAATAGGTTACATTGTAAAGTTGAAGAAATTTACACGATAAAGATGCGTGAAAGCATTAGATCGAAATGCGGCCAGACTGGTTGCCACTAGTACTAATAATAGAATTTAAAATAAAATTTAGATTTTAAAATTCTAGTATACAAAGTAACATAATTACTTTACTAAATCAATAAAATGTTTTATTAATTATATTAAATTGAAAAATACATGATTTAATAAAACGTAAGACAAATTATTATGGGCTGATATATGTTTATGCTGGTTGCTTAATTATGTGTTATATAGTTTGTTGTTGGTATCAAACTTTACGCAAATTATCTGTGTTATGTAAAGTTTAATTTTATCGTAAAGTATATATATTTAATACGTAATTGAGAAAAACCGTAGCTTCCCGTTCAAGGTTCAATATTATTGAGCATGTGTACTCGTGGTCATGGTATTGCTCATTTTATTGAATCTTGAATTGTCCAACTGGGACAGTTTGGGAAAAAATTTCTCCACTAATATACTAATTACTCGTTGATTCTCATCTGTTATATAGTTGATGAAATTTCGGGTCGAAGTATTTCCGTTTGTTCTCCGGGTCCATGCTTGATTGCGGTATCTTATCGCGATCAAGTCGTGTACTTGGAGACCAATGGGAAATGCTGCCGAAAATTCGTCAGCTATAAGACATGAGAAGCGATGAGTAACTAGTATAATACAGTGGTGAAAAAGTTTTTCCTCGACTGGGATAGGGCCACACCTTTGAATGAAAGGGAACGATTTGAGGTTATAGTATCATGTTTAAAAATACGTCAATTTATCTGGATATGCAGAAGGATGGAATATTATCTCCCGAGCCGTAGTTGGGTATATGATAGGAACGAGTCTGGGAGACGGCTTCTAAAACAATCCTTTGTAATTGGAGTTGAGGAGTTTATATCGAAAGCCAAACAACATTGTGATTATCCAGAAGAAGGGGGGATTCGATGTCCGTGCATAAAGGGCAATTGTATGAAAGTTTTGAGTGAGGATGACGTGAAGTTACATCTATATCGACGTGGGTTCAAGCCTAATTATTGGATATGGACTGATCATGGTGAGGAGTTGCCGGATATTAATCTGAATGATGTCGGTGTTGACGATCTTCACATGGGTGCATCTAGCAGTGGCTTACATGACGACTATGTCGAACAACTCCAGTCAATGCATATGATGGTGGACGATTGTCTTGGGCAACATGGGAACTTCGAGGCAGATGTGTCTGATGACATGGAAGAGCCTCCTAATGAATCAGCACAGAGATTTTATAATCTGTTGTTGGAGACAAATAAGCCGTTGTTTGAAGGGGCGTTGGATTCAAAATTATCAATTTGTGTTAGGCTTCTAGCTTGCAAGTCCAATTGGAATGTGCCCGAGCAGTGTTTGGAGTTTTTTTTGTAAAATGCTTCAAGATGTAACACCCTTCAAAGACTTGTTACCAAAAAGTTATTATGATGCGAAGCGGTTGGTGTCAAAACTTGGGTTGGGGGCTAAAAGAATAGACTGTTGTCCGAACGGGTGCATGCTATATTATGACAGTGCTTCGGGTACAAATTATAGCATGTTGGAAGGATGTAAATTCTGCCAGACACCCAGGTACCGTGTTCAAAGCAGTGACCGTAGTAAAAACAAACCAGTTCCTGTGAAGTCAATGTTCTATCTGCCAATAATTCCAAGGCTGCAGAGACCGTTTGCATCACCGCAAACTGCGGGACATATGAGATGGCATAATGAAAATAGGAGAAATACGGGCCTTATACGCCACCCTTCTGATGGTGAGGCCAGGAAGCACTTCGATCGGGTACACCCTGACTTTGCAGTAGATCCTCGCAATGTATGACTTGGACTATGCTCAGATGGTTTTACCCCGTACATTCAGGCGTCAGCCTCGCCATATTCATGTTGGCCGGTGATTGTTACACTGTACAATCTTCCTCCTGAGATATGCATGTCAAAACCGTACATGTTTCTGACTTGTCTTATCCCGGGACCATCTAATCCGAAGGCTGGGATAGATGTATATTTGCAGCCTCTAATCGATGATCTGAAGAAGTTGTGGAATGGTGTGTTGACGTATGACGTCTCAAAGAAGCGAAACTTTATGATGAGGGCGTCACTGATGTGGACTATCAATGATTTTCCTGCATATGGCATGCTCTCTGGTTGGGGGACACATGGTAAATTGGCGTGCCCGTATTGCATGGAACATGGAAAGGCTTTTACCCTAAGATATGGTGGCAAAAGCTCCTGGTTTGATTCTCATCGTCGGTTCTTAGATCCTGACCATCCCTTCCGAAGGAATACCCGAGCATTCAAAAAGAATCAGACAGAAGAGGAAGGTCCACCGCCTTTGTTGACTCCTGAACAAATATGGGGCCGAGTTAGGGATCTTCCTAAAGTCACTGTTGTTGGTGTGTCAAAAATACCAGGGTATGGAGAATGGCATAACTGGACAAAGCAAAGCATCTTTTGGGAACTACCGTATTGGAAGGATAATCTATTAAGACATAACCTTGATGTGATGCATATTGAGAAGAATTTCTTTGACAATATCTTTAACACGGTTATGAATGTGTCTGGCAAGACGAAAGACAATGAGAAGGCAAGGATGGACATAGCGTTGTACTGTAGACGAAAGGATCTGGAGCTGAAGCCCCTACCTAATGGAAAAATGGTCAAACCAAAAGCTTGTTACACTCTAACCGTTGATAAAGCAAAGTCAATTTGTCGGTGGTTAAAAGACCTTAGGATGCCTGATGGTTATTCCTCTAATTTGGCACGATGTGCTGATGTAAGAACTAGCAGGCTTCATGGGATGAAAAGTCATGATTGTCATGTATTCATGGAGTGTTTGGTTCCTATTGCTTTCGGCTCGTTGCCCTCGGTCATTTCGAACCCGCTTACAGAAATCAGTCATTTCTTCAAAGATTTATGCTCTGCAACTTTAAGTGCGGATGGTCTGAAGATGATGGAAGAAAAGATTCCAACAATTCTTTGCAAGATGGAGAGGGTATTTCCCCCAGGTTTTTTTGACTCAATGGAACATCTCCTTGTGCATCTTGCATACGAAGCGAGGCTTGGTGGACCAGTACAATATAGGTGGATGTATCCGTTTGAAAGGTAATATTTTTATATTTTCACATTGTAACAATTAACGTCCCTTGAATAATAACTTGTGACTAATAGTTGTTATTTCTTAGATTCATGGGTGACTCTAAACGATCAGTTAAAAACAAGGCTAGGGTGGAAGGATCAATCTGTGCGTCCTACTTACACTGTGAGACAACCTATTTTTGTTCCCACTATTTCAACAACTTCATGTTGGCACCACGGAATATTAGGAACGAGGTTGATGCTGATGGTGGAGGGTATCCGTATATGCTATCCGTATTTAATCTTCCTGGCCGTCATGCTGGCAAAGAGCTTATATATTGGTTAAGTGATGAGGAGTATGAGTCAGCTCATGTTCACGTGTTGATAAATTGCACAGAGGTGAAACCATACCATGAGTAAGTTTCAAAGACTAATTTTTTAAATAATGTCTCATACGGTATATCATATTCTATTTTAACACATTGTATGTATTTTATTAATTTGTCAGTGTGTTCCTGCAAATTAATCAAATTAGTGACCAAGATGCTTCTGCTCGTACACATGCAGAGTTTCCTGAATGGTTCAAACAACAAGTAAGTGTCGTATAACCTAGCAAACAATATATTAAGCTTAATTGCTAATTGAAAATGAAAATATTGTAATATGACTTATAAATTCATAGGTGTATCAGCAACCATTAAGTGTGCTAAATCAACACTTGAGAGATTTGGCGTACGAGCCCTACAGCAGTGTTAGATCATGGCATACATACTTCGTTAATGGGTATAAATTCCACACAGATGAATGGAACGTTGGCAAAAAGACCATTAATAGCGGGGTTGTTGTACAGGGTGAAGGTACTGGTGATTTTTATGGAGTCATAAAACACATATACGAGTTGCAATACAATACTACTACTTATCCTAAAAAAGTAGTATTATTTTATTGTAACTGGTTTGATCCATCGAAGACAGGCACAAAGGTGGATCCCAAGTATGGCACTGTGGACATTCGCATGGATAGAAGATATCAACAATTTGATCCGTTTATCATTGCTCACAATGCCAAACAAGTTTACTATGTCCCTTATCCAGCAATGCGAGCGGACAAACGAGGTTGGTGTGTTGCTATCACTACCAAACCTAGGGGTCGCATAGAAATCGATAATGCAGACGATGATATACCCTTCCAGGCTGATGAATCGTCACATGTCAATGAAGTAATTGAGGTCGAGCGTATTACTGGCATGTTGGGATCTGCTGATGATGGGGAAGAAGTGGCCATTGCTAATCCATCGGTATCGATTAATGCATCATCAGAGGAAGAAATCCAAAGTGATGACTCAATGCAAGAAGAAGAAGAGTCAGACTTACAATTAGAAGACGATACCGAGTCTGAATAGGAATTTTACTGCTAAGTTACAGTATCATGTATTTTGTATTTTTTTTTTCCCATTTAAATGTAAGACTTTTGTAATTTAGTTGTATTTTAAAATTTTGCTTATTAGATTATGCTGTTAAATGTCGATTCATTTATTGTTTTTACATTGACTTATAATTGTGATAAAAAAATAGATATGTCAGCATCAGGAGGAGAGCCGCCCCGCCCCCCATCGCCTAGCGGTGATAAGGGGAAGGGGAAGGCTAAGCGAGGCTGATACACCATTAAGTCTCAGGTGCTTGCCCGCCTCGGTGCAGGTTCCTCTGCACCCACTGCACCCACTCCAGATACAGGAGCCTCCCCGACCGTTCTACACCCTCCCCCACTCATTCTACACCCTCTCCGACCCATACTACACCATCCCCTGCCCATACACCATCCCCGACGCACCCTACACCATCCTCCACACATATTCCACCCACTCGATTTGCCCCACGAGGCTCACTAGCCGGCTACTCGCCGCCCCCTATTGGATTTGCACCACACCCACACCCAGCACCACCATCATCAGCTGCATATGCCACACAGGCAGCAGGATTATCATTTATGCCGACTCCTGGTATATCGGCACAGCCTGACCCGACCATTCCACCCTCATCATCCGGGGCCGCATACCCTCACGGCACGGACATTCCATCCACATCATCCGGCCAGCACTCGGTCGCACCTGAGAACTTGCCTGAGTGGGCCAGGATTCCCAGACCTGAGGATCGACCATGGGTCACGCCTGTTTCTGGATCGTAAGAAATTTTTAAACTTTGACTATTTCATATTTATCCGATAAGTATATATTTGTTGATATGCATATTGTTGAATTAATAAAATTTTAACTTTTGCAGCTTCATCCCATCGAAAGTGGATCGAAGAACGTTACCTATGCCCTCAAGGTACAATATCGTCGCTTCTGGCCATCGTGGGGGAGGATACCGAAGGAAGACCGCGATCGTATCTTCACACGATTCGGGGTAACTTGTTTCATTTTTTCCTATATTTTATATATTTATTTTTCACGCAGTTTATATATTTTTTATTTTTTGTATAAAATTGATATTTCTTCTTTGTTAACAGGCCCTTGTGCGCTGGTTACCAGAGCATGCTGCACAGATACGCGTCATATTTGACGAAAGAGCGTCTAATCGATTGAGGGACATGCTCGCGACGGCTAGGGAATCTTGGGTGTGCCCAAATTACATAGGCCCCAGAATTTGGCCCCAGCTTTGTGCGTACTGGGACACTCCAGAGTACAAGGCGAAGTGTGAGCAGGCAAAGACAAATCGGGCTTCCGAGAAGGGTGGGAGCATGCACACTGGTGGCTCGATTAGCCATATGCAGCATGCCATTAACATGGTATGCACATATAAATAGTAGTATTTTTTTTGTTTTTTTTATATGATTTATTTTATAATTAAGTGATTATATTTCTTTATCGGTTGCAGGTAGGACAGCTTACCCACTCGGTTGATGTCCCTACCGTGTTTGAGCAGACACATATTCGCGCGGACACTGGCGAGTTTGTTGATGAGAGGTCGAGGCAGACAGTGGTGAGCTAATTTAAGCATCTCTTTACATTTGATTTATTTTTCATTATTATAGTCTAATAATATAGTTTTTGTAACGCAGGCAGAGTACAATGCCAGGTTCAGTCAGGTAGCGTCTGAGGTCGCCTCCTGCTCTGGTGCCTCGGATCCTTCCCAGCTGGACCCCGCCGAGGTCGACCGACTACAGACCCAGGTCTGGATGGAAGTGGCGGGTAGGAAGAAGAAGGGTCGCATTTACGGTACCGCGACTATGGCTCGTTCCATCACTCGGGCCTCGATGCCGAGCTTGACCATTCAGGAGCCTACATCCTCCGGCTCACAGGACACGGAGGAGATGCGGCAGCTGAGGCAGCAGATGCAGGAGCAGAGGCAGCATGCACAGCACATGCAGCAGCATGCAGAGCGCATGGAGCAGCAGATGGAGACTTGGTCTACGGTGATGACCTCTCTGCTCGAGCTGCTTCCACCAGAGAGGCGCAGCGCTCTAGAGGGGGTCATCCATGCCAGCCAGCCAGCCACTACTTCTACCATGGCACCACCGCAGCCGCATGATGCCGGTGTGGCTTCTGCGCCGCAGCATGATGGTCTGACGCCGGTGAACTCCCCCCTACATAATGATGATGATGATGATGAGTACTATAATGATGATGATGATTAGGATAGTTTTAGATTTATTTACTTGTGTTTTCTAGACTGACGGATATTGTATGTGTGGAATATTAATGTTAATTTAAATTTAATTGTCTTTTTAATTATTTGTGATTTCTTTTTTTGATCTATATAACAAATTATTTATAATAAAAAAACTTAATTTTATTAACAAAATTGATTTAATAATTAATATTTAAAATAAAAAATTAATTAAAAAAGCCGTCGGTAACGTTACCGACGGAAATTTCTGTCGGTAACTTTCCGACGGAAATTTCCGTCGGTAACGTTTCCGACGGATTTTTTCCGTCGGAAACGTTACCGACGGATTTTTCAGTCGGAAACGTTTCCGACGGATCCTAAGTCCGTCGGAAACCGTTTCCTACGAGCCGGATACCGACGGAATTTGGTCCGTCGGAAAATCCGTTGGAAAAGCGCATTACCGACGGATTTTTTGCATTACCGACGGATTTTGGCCGTCGGTAATCACGCCTTTTTTTGTAGTGCGAGCCCGATTCGGGTTCGGGCTTCATAGGGTCGGGGCAAAAAGGCACGGAATTAAAATGAGCTCAAGTTTGACTATCCAAACCCTATAATTCATCGGGCTTATTCGGGCTAGCCCGATGGGGTCGGCCCATTTTGTCGCCTCTACTTTTATATAGTGCACGTTCTCTTACATATCATATCTCTAATGCTATCTTTTTCTAATCCTAATTCCATTAGGAGTTGAATTATCGTTGGGCCTTTGTAAGTTTGCTTCATGTTGAAGGCTTGAAGCTTTATCAAGTTTAATCTCTCCACGTGGGCCTAGGTCAACTTTTGTTCACTTTCCAATGTTCACTTTATAAAGCTTTATAACGTGCTCCATTCTCACATCAAGTCTTCTTTCTTTCTTGGCTAAAATACCATTTTGGTCCCTTAACTTATTTTTTAGATTCAGTTTGGTCCCTTAACTTTTAAAATGTTCAATTTGGTTTTCTTTTAATTGGACGTGGGCCCACTTTCTAAATGTAAAACATGGTGAAGCATTGGTAATTTACTTGGCCTTCATGGAGCTTTAGCTACAACTAATGAAAATATTTGGACTTTTTCTATAATATCTATTTTAAATTATTCTTGTTTATCATATGATATTTAGGGTTGCTAAATTGTCAATTTAACAATAAATTCTTTTTTCTCAAAACTCGTAGAATATTGCTTAAACGCATGACATAAAAGTATGTAGTTTTTGTTTGAAAACAATAATTTTACTTACAATTAGTAAAATTGCATATTCTGATAAAAGCAATAACTCCAATTATCCATATTGATAGTTTGATAACCTTAATATCCCACCAAGAATCATATGATGTCATAATAATTGAGCACTTTGAAAACCTTCCATTTCAACCATATAGTCACATTGTGTTGTCTCATGAGTGTTTTTTTTTTTTTTTTTTAAAGCTTTTATTGTTAAGCTTTATATTAATATTTACTCTTCATACGAGGATGTTGTCTTTTTTTGTGTGTGTGTGTGTGTTTTTTTTTTTTTTCCTCCTTAATTATGGCTTAAGGATTGGAGCTTCTTTCGATGATGTTGTGTGACTTTGGATGAATTTTTGTTTGTTTCTATTTTGAAACTTTGTTCTCTTTGCCTAATAATGTTGTTGTTTTATCTGATGATATTTGCTATGGTGAAACTGTCACCTGATAATCATTAGTTGTTGAAGTTAATATAAACAACGACAAGTTGTTTAAAATTTGGATTTTGACTACTTGTTTGTTTGTTTGTTTATTTTTTATTTTTTGAGAGGTTGATCGATAGGAGTCTTGTTTGGGATGAAAGTTAATAATAATAATACTATATATATATATATATATATATATATATATATATATATATATATATATATAAGATATAAAGATAAGGATAAGGATAAGGATAAAGATAAAGATATAAAGATATAAAGATATAAAGATAAAGATAAAGATATATATTTTTTTTGGGTTACCATGATATATAGGTACGAAGTATCCACCACCATTAGTTCCGTTGAGGAACCTGTTGGACACACCAAGGTGAGTTCTCCCTTCCCAACCAGGTTTTCTCCAAACACAAGAGCTAGGATTCGAACCCCTGACCACTTTCTTAATGTGCTCAAGTCCTTTACCACTTGGACTAACCACATGTTGGTAAAGATAAAGACACACACACACACACACATATATATATATATTTGTTTATTAGTATATATAATTATAATTATATATTAATTTTTAAGAATAAAATTAATTTAAAAGTTCTAAACCTAAGGCTCATTAGTGTTTTTCCTTTATAGACTTATAAGTTCATGAATTTATTGTTTTGTGTATTTATTGTAATGTTTCATGAGTGTATTTGAAAGATCTTTGGACATTTTTTAATTGAGTTATAATATTTTTTTTATGTTATATATTACTTTTTCTTATTTAAAGTGCGGATAACAGATGTGGGTGTATGTAATAAGTGGGTATGTGTCCGGGTAAGGATACTAAAATTGCTACCCAAATGAGTATGTGTAACGATACTAAAATTGCTACCCACGTGGTTATGTGTCCGGGTACGAGTATTTTTTCGAAACACGGATGTAGAGACAAGTACCACAATACCCTATCCAACCCCTGCCCAATGCCATCACTGAGCATTACTGAGCATTCAAATGTAACGTAATCTTTTTAATTTCTTTTTGTTGGATAAGCATAATGTAAGCAAAGTGCACAGTACAGGCAAAAGTAAAAGTTAAAACAAAATGTGAAACATGAAATTAATAGTACAAAGTAGGTGAAGCAGCCGTCCGCGTCGCTTTGGAAAGCGAAATTGCATAAATAGTCGGTGAGAATATGAATACGAATTTTTATGATTTATTTTTATTTCAATGTTCAATCTGTGAGAATGTGAATAGACTCACCTCAACTCTATATATATCAGAGCTTCATATTACTTTTACAATACTTGTACCTGGAGTATTTCTTAATCACTTAGTATTTTTCAATGGCCAAGAAAGTTGCCAAAAACGAAGAAATTCTGAGGGAGATTCTTCTCCGTTTGCCAGTGAAGCCATTACTCAGATTCAAATGTGTTTCCAAGCGTTGGCTCGCTCTCATCTCTGAACCACGATTCTGCCATTCACACACTTTTCGCCAATACCAAAATGCCCCTCGCCCTTTTCCTTCTGCCCTCTTGCTTGGCACTACATCTACATCCCCACTCCGCTGCCCAATTGTCCCTTTAAAAAGTTCCGGTTCTGACTCTTCTTCCAATTTTCGCTATGTGAAACTTCCTCGCATGAACATTATCATTATGCAATCATGCAATGGCCTGCTACTTCTCGAAGGAAGACCGTTGAAAAACCCAAACAATCCTTTGAAAGCTAGGCACTTTGTATACAACCCTACCACCAGTCAATATGTTGCCATTAACTTCCCCACCCTACAATTTAGATCTTCAGTGCTTTCACTTATTCTGTCTTTCGAACCATCGAAGTCACCGCATTACAAGATCATTTCAATTAGATTCAGGGATTTCTCAACGTTAAGTGCTATGATGAATTACGCTATAACGACAGCTTCTCAGCATGTTAACGCTGATTATGTTGCTAATGTGTATTCATCAGAGACTGGATCTTGGAGTGACCCTGGCGTTTGTTTCACTGCCCCATTAATTCTAAAGCGGTTTACTGCAACGGTGCAATGTATTGGTATATTGATGCTATGAATTCTAAGTACTTTGATGTGGAAAATCAATGTTTCAAGACATTTCCCATGCCAATGGGAATTAATGATAGAAAAGTAGTTAGGTATTTTGGTGAATCAGGTGGCCATCTTCATTTGGTTGTGGAATCACGTTTTAATTCTGATGTTGAAATTTTGGAGCTGGATGAAGATCGTTCGGGATGGTCAGTGAAATTCAATATGCATCTTCATCCAGAGCTGGTTGCTTGTCCACATTTCAATTTTTCGGTTCACTCTGTTGTGACTGATGTGATTGAATTTTATTGCGTCGTTCGCCAAGAAAATGAAGAGGGCTCCATGCTTGTGTTTTCCATAGCTGGAAAGTTTATAGCCTACAATCTGGTTGAGTCAACTTTTAGAGAGCTCAGTAATTTCAGTCCTTTTTTTAGTGCAGGATCGCGGTGTGATGTTTTTCATTATTATGAGAATCTTGCTTGGGCCGGTCCTTCCAATGCTCACTGATACAACTCTGGTTTCTAAAATATTTGTAAGTGCCACTTTTTTTTTTCTTTTCTTTTTTTTTTTTTGGTGTGCTCAAGTTAGACTGGTAAGCTCAGTGTGTGACTTGTTTTTGTAGTTGCAGTTTATCTAATGTCTAATTGCAGTGAATGCTAAGAGTTATATGTAACAGTTGTTGACATAGTTTAATAGCTGTATTTATTTTCCATTCCTACTAGTTTTTTTTCCTTTCTTTAGTTGCTTAACTAGCAAAATAACTATGCAACTGCTATATCCACGGATCCACCAAAAACTATGCAAGTGCTATTGTTATTGATTGGCTAGAACTCAATAATTTTAACTTGGTTTGGTGGTGTTAAATTTCTGTTGTTCCCTTAGACTTGAAGCCTGCTTCTGAGAATTTCACGAGTATAGGTTATTGACTTGTATAGCCCATCTGTTTTGTGTGTATGTAAGTTTCATGTAGCATTACGATATTTTTGTGTTTGCATTACTTTTTGAAATCAAAATGAAGTCTAGTTTTTTTTTTCTCTGTTTCTTTTAAACCTGTTATTCTTGAAGATTGGGATTTTTGAAAAAATCATAAAATTTCAGACCTTGTGTTTGGGTTTGCAAGAAATGTGAAGGGGAGGATTTGATAATTGCAATTTCTTGGTTTGGCCAAAATTTTTTAGAAAATAGTAAATCTAATCCTATAAATCACATGTTTTTGTCGTTCTATACTTCTATTTACCTTGTGTCATTTCTTTCGTGGCATTAGAAACGTTTAGTATAGTCTAATGCTTGACTACAAGCTAGCTCTTGTATAGGCACTGTTCCAATGATTTATTATTTCGTGTTTTGTTTCATTAATTCATTATTTGATAAAAATGTTTTGAGCAATACGAGCTTTTGAGTTTTGTCTAAACAAATAAAATTTATTTTTGTTTAATATAATTGATAAAAGAATTGCTTTCTATTTTGTTACTTTGTGTGGGGCTGCTTTATTCATACATGTTTTTTTACTATATGTTGTATGAATTTCAGTGGCGCTGGAGGATGGAAGGTCGTGTCGCTTGATCTGGTTGGCCAAAGCTATATGTGCTATCGGAAGCTGAGAACAAGGCTGCTATATCCATTAGGGCCCTCTAGTTTATTTTATGCTATGTTATATTGTCAAAACTAACGCATTATTATTATGTGACTTGGTTCTATTGGCATTTTGATTGAAAGCGTAAAACTTGGATGATTTTAGATTCTGCTTTAATCGCTTCTATTGCATTTTGATTGAGGGTGTAAATTTGGATTGTTAAAGTGTCTGCTTTCGTGGCTTCGTACCTTTTCCCAATGTTTGTTTCTGAATGTATTTTGCCAACATAAAATTTGTTGTAGCGAATGCAGTCCGCACTGATTATTTAGGTCTCAGGTTTAAGTGTTGATGCTTATTGTGCATGACATTATTATTAGTAGTTATACTTGTTGAATATGCTTAATATTAACCAGGGTTTTAAATTGCGGTTGCGGTTGCGGTTGCGGTTGCTGTTACTGGGGTTGCGGTCATTGCGACCGCTGCGATGCGTAATGCGGCCGCTGCGGCGTGAAATAATTTGAAAAATTCACAAAATGAAAAAAAAAATTATTTTTTTTGTAATTCTTTATATATCTTTTACTAATGGTGTTGTATAAATTTCTATTCATTTTTAAGACATTGCATTATGTTTATGAATAATTTAAACTTAATTATAGTGAAAATAAATTATAAATAAAACTTTTAAGCACATATAAGTACGAAATTACAAAGAAGTAAGAAAGTTAGAAACTTAAAAGTGCATAAATATATATGAATCACAAATAAAAATAGATTAGTGTCACATAGAGGAATACACCCAGCTGCAATTGTGAATACTAGCTAAACATATACTAAACTATAATTAGATTAATATATCAATATATACTTTATTCCCCTCTCTATTGGTTAACTCCTTCTACTTCTAAATTTTCTCAAATTTTCCCTCTATTATTCCCAAATCTCAATCAATTTCCCACCCAAAATTTTTGATTAAAAAAAATTTTCCCACTAAAAAATATCCCACCCACTAACTCGGTTACTCCCACCCCACTCACTCCTCTTTTTTTCTGATTTTCGACCCACTCACTCAGTCACTCCCTCCTCTGTTTTTCGATCTTCTTTCTTCCCCTCCTCTCTTTCTTTTTTTCTTCTTGATTTATTCTCCAATCTCCAGTTCTCACTCAACCTAGACCCCTCCTCTGTGATTTCGTCCGGCGCACCGCGGCCACCCACCAGGCCACCACCGACGGGCCGACGGCTCTCATCCGGAACCGCCCCAAATCCCAAATCGCCGCCACGACCTAAACCCCCAAATCCCAGATCGCCGCGGCGCTGCCACGACCCACAACCTAAACCCCCCAAATCACCACTTCCCCAACCCCAAATCAGTGAATAACCATAGCAGAGGTGCAGAGTAGAGGCAAAACTTACTCCATTGGCAGAGGCGAATTCGAGTGAGGCTGTGAGATCGAGCTTGACCGCGTGAGGCAGAGGACGATCACCACAAATGGAGATGCAGAGCAAGGGGAGAAACTCAGAAAAGAGAAGACATGGGAGCAGAGGAAAGTCATGCGGGGAGAAAAGAGATAAAGCCAAAGACCAAAGGTACAATCTTTTCAGAATGAAATGAATGATTCTTTGAAATTTTTTCTGAATGATTCTCTGAATTTTTTTCTTTTTGAAAGTAAGACTTATTGACTGAACGGGAGGGGATTGAACTCCGTTGCGATATAATGCGGTCCGTTGCGGTTCCGACGTGGCCCGTTGCGACCGCAACGACGTTACGTTGCGGCTGTTATAGGTGATTTCGTATCACACCGCAATTGCGGCCCGATGCCGTTGCGGTGAGTCCCGTGAGACGCCCCGACGTCCCATTAAAGAAAAACCCAAAATATTAAAGCTTAATCGTGTTATTAGCGATAAGCGGTTATACATAAACAGCGGAAAAAATTAAAACTTAAGATGGAAATAGTTAACATGCAGATACATCACACATATATACATAGATAAATATATACATCATCTCCTAATACACAACTGTCAAGGGATTCCTATCAGTAGGATCCCGAAATATATACAAAACGGTGGTACATAGCATAAAGAAAATACATCAAAAGATAAAAGGGAAGATGCCTCGCCGATTCTCTCCACACCCCGTCCCCTCTCAAAATACAACAAAACCTCACTCACCCCTATACAGATGGCACTGGCCCGAGCCATCAAATACTACCACCCTCGTCTGCATCCCGCGGTCTGGCAGGTCCGGACACTCCTCTGCTCTCACTGGACGAGCTCCTGTCCGACTGCCTCTGAAACCTCTGTCGGTAAAGTCTACTATCACGGGGATGAAACTGTCTGGTAGATACTCGAGAAGACTCTGAAACCGTAGCCTGGACCTCTGGAGGCGCTGGAACCTCTGGAAGGGGTGCCAGGTCCTGGGCGGGGGCAACCGGGTCCTCCTCCTGGATAGGTGCCAACTCGGGCCCTGGTGCCGGTGCAAGTCTTGGAACTAGTGCCTCAAAGGGTACCATGAAGGGATCTGGGGCCATGCCTGGCATCGGCGGCATCGGCGGTATGTGTCCATCTGGCTGTCCTACCTGGAAAGGAAGGGTAGTGCCAACGCGGAACGTGCCGACGAATCCTATCGGCGCTCCCTGTCCGAACCCGGAGGTAATGGACGTAGGACCCGTATACACAACGAAGCGAGTGACTGGGTCCACGAGCCACCCGTTCGGATCTAAGCACTCAACCTCAAAGGTCCCCGAGAGGGGGAACCCCGGATCCTGAGTCATCCACGGGTGATCCCAGTGCGTCATCAACACGGTCTGGATCTGATATACAAAACAGATATGTATAAACATACAACAAAATAAAAAGGGGATAAGAATCCATATAACATCAAACGTGGAAAGGGTTTAGCGACATTTAATTCTATAACAGCATGATAAACATCCATCTCCCAACATATAGTTTATATATATATAACACAAGCATCCTCAATTCACATCTAGGGTCTTTTCCTCTACCCCCATCATGATGCAATGCAAATGTGTATGAATCTTCTCAGGTAGTCGGCCATATCCGGATATCACAAAAAAATAGACACGTCCTAGAGGCCCCGGCGCACACCCTCGTCCGCGGCTAGAGGGTGCCCATGCAAAGCAATGGCACTATAGCTACACAACCGGTGCACACCTCTGGACCCCGGCCAAGGTGCTCATGCAACGCATGAACTATAGCTGCAACTAAAATGAAATCATGTCTGGGACGGTCCGCCGTTAGCCTAGACCCCGGGAATTCTCCCTCCGAGGAATAGACCCCAACGACCATGTTTCAGGTCCACAAACGACCATGTTTCAGGTCCACATATCACAGACCATGTTTCAGGTCATCCCCTAGTGTCCTAACCGCTCATCATCACCTCATAAATAACCTCAATAAAACCTCATCATCATATAACATCAATCATCTTGGTTAGGCACTACTAACACATAAAGTATGATTTCCCCAATACATCATCAATGCTCCTCATATCTCATCACTTACTCAAACTCTACTCATAATCATTACACTCATGGCATCATAACATTATTCCATCAAATCATCATATTAATCATGGCATCATGTCATCATATCAATCATGGCATCAACTCCAATATAATAATAATAATAACAATGATAATAATAATTTTAATAAGAAATACCAACACTCATTATCAGTCATCAATCATCATAATAACGCAATCAATCCAAGCAGTCACGACAGCCAGTCATAAAGTAACAAAATAATATATTTTTATCGTAACGATGATAAACGCACAATTTCAATATCATCATTGGTACCACTAAGTAGTCCCCAATGTGACATGGACATTGTCCGTTACTCGCTCTCGAGTAGGGTTTAGGTCGCCCTACGCCATTATCGAACTAAATGTAACCGCACCGTTTCCGACGTTAAATGATTTCTTTCCCCCACCTGGAGAGTCGTACGATGAACGAAACGAGACGAAACGAGCGTTTCCTCCACGAGCTCAATTCTGTCCAGCACGGTTCTAGGGCCTCGGAGCTTCCAAAAATTCACCTAAGCATCACATTACGAAGCACATGTTACCACGAGTTCATCCTCGAAGACGGAATCGAATTCCGACAACCGAAACGAAAGATATAAAGATAAACGTAACGAAACGACTTTCGATATAAACGGGAATAATTTACCTTCGACTATTGAAGAAACGAAGAAGAGGACAATGAAGGCATCGCCGTCACGAACACAACGGTGTAACCGGAATCGCAACGGAAGGATCGAGCACCTCGTTCTCACACTACAACTTCTCTCTCTCTCTAGATTTTCTCTCTTTCTCTCTCTAGACTCTCCCTCTCTGTTTTCTCAGGCTGAGCTCTCTGCCTTCGTTCTCTCATATGGCTTAAGTGACTTTGTGTCACTTAAGCCCTTTTTATTTTTCTGATTCACGCTGCCACGCTCGAGCGTGGAATTTTTCACGCTTGAGCGTGGTCACGCTTGAGCGTGTACCATTTCACGCTTGAGCGTGAAAACCACCGCAGCCATGCAACCACTCAGAGGCTGTCACGTCAGTGCCCGTTGACACGTAGCAAGTCAAAGCATGGCCCTTGTCTGGTTGACTTGGGCGCTTGAGCGTGGACACACCCATGCTTGAGCGTATTGTGGACGCTCGAGCGTGATGTTTGCCACGCTTGAGCGTTTACTTTTGACCAGAAAGACAACTCTTTACGTTCAGGGTCCGTTCGATGTCTGATTGACCCCAAATTTGAGATATAGGCTCCTTAGGACCTAATAAACAATTTCTAACCATCAAAAATGCCTAATCTCCTCTTTAACTCCAAAATTTTGTTCCACCCTCGATTATCTAAAAGATACTAACCGGAAACCCTAGCTGTTCTCTATACCTCAAATCACCTCTCAGTTATACAATCCAAACCTTAAATCTAAACATCATACATAACCACACATAAAATAACGGATGTTACATTTCTACCCCCCTTAAAAGAAATTCCGTCCCCGGAATTACATACCTGAGAATAAATGGGGGTACTGCTGCTGCATATCTGCCTCACGCTCCCAAGTAGCATCTCCGGTAACACTATCCCAAATGACCTTGACCAGGGGAATCTGTTTACCACGGAGTTCTTTAATCCTTCTATCTGCAATCTTAGACGGTAGAGCCTCATATTCTAGATTCTCTCAGAGTTGTATTGACTCTGACTCTGGCTCTAAACATCATACATAACCACACATAAAATAACGGATGTTACATCCCGCATCCGCAATATTGTGGCTGCATTAGCGGTTACGGACCGCAATTTAGAACCCTGATGTTAACGTGCTTTACAATTGAACAATAGCAGTTGGTGCTGTTATAATTAAATTAGGTTAAACAAATATTCTTTAACACTCATCTTCAGTTGTTTTGTGACTTTATCTTGAATATGCACTATGCTTGTCTTCATACGCTTTACCTTAAATTCACTAGACGCTTGTCTTCAGACTATTAAGATCACTTGCGTTCAGACCCATGCGTATATAGACGTGTAGTATTATGCACACTTGAGTGAAAGCATTAACAAAATTCATAAGGGTTATCTAATCGTTATTTATGTGTGGAATCATCAAACTAAGTGTTTTAAAAGTCTATTAGATGCTGGAAGACTCATCAAAATTAATCTTCATGCATGATTCGGAACCTCCTTCAAGATGTTTGTGATCATCAAATTTTCTTATTTGCATCGACAGTCACAGAAATGAATAGTTAATTTTCTTCAACACGGCCCTCTCCAAGTTTGAAACCTGAGTTCTTTTCTTTCACACTAGCTCTTAGCTAGAAAAAAAAAATCAACTGTACGGTGAAATTTACAAGATATGAAAAATATAAAGATGTGGTGTATAACTCTCAAATCAATACAATGATTACAATTAACAAGGAGGCGCTGGCTACGGTGAGGTAGTGCCTCATATCTCTCACGGTGAGAGAGATATGAGAGAGGGTTAAGATAGCCTTTTGACCGTTGGATTAATCTGACCTATCATATTTACTATGCATAACACACACACTATAGAATCTCTTCTCCTCTTCTATCTCCCTCCCCAAACCCACCGTCCCCCACCCGACCCCAACCCACAGTGTCCCACCACCCCCACCCCTCCGCCGCCTCCCTCTTACATTCTCAGCCACTTGTGCAGTGATGGTGGAACCGTGTGAAAATGGCAAGTTCCGTCCTCCATCGCGCCGGACAAGGGCAAGTTTTGTGTTGTGATATGTTAAATCTCAGAAAATCAGACAAACAAAAAGCAAGAAAACACAATTTGCAATAAAATTTGGATGATATTAGAAGGAAAATTTTCCTAATAAATGAATATACAGTAATTTTGACAGTGTAGTTAGAACAATCAATGGAAGAAAAAACCATCTTCTAAAAGAAAACTCTTCCCTATTGCTGGATTTTGCAACCATTTCTTCCTCCGAGACCGAGACGCTTCGAATAGATTCGACCAAGAAGGGTTGTTAGGGTTTCGTATCAAAGTTTCCAACTTTAAATCGAATCTACGCCGGTTAGTGTGAGACCCTGATTGTTCCAATCGATGAGGGATCTCTGTTTTGACCCATATCCGACGCTCAAATTTTCCGGGAGAGGTCTTTCGTGATTGCAACGAGCAACGTCGCCAGAGTATGTGGATGACGGCGGTGCCGGCGACAAACAAGGACGGAGTATTAGCTCTGCAAGACGGTGGCAGAAGGCAGCGATTGCTTGCGGTCACGGGTTCTCGTCCGCACTTGACAGTCCCTCCTCACTTGCAGATCTGAAACGGCAATGACTTGTCCTAGACGGTGCACGACGGAGCTCGATCAAGATGAGAGGGTGGGGATTGCAAGATGCAGAACCGGTGTTGATGGAGTGTGGAGGGAGAAAGAGGAGAGGATCAGATGTTGATAGAGCATCATAAGATCTCTACAACCTCACTTGATCAACGGCTAATAATAATTGCTCACGGTGAGCGACATAGTGAAGTCGCTCACCCTAGCCAGCGCCTTAAGAAGGATTCTCAATGAAGATGTGGTGTATAACTCTCAATGTTTGCTACTTTTCTTGTCGTATTCTCTACTTATGGCTCCAACTTCGAAGAATAATGTTTTCTCCCTCGATTTTGGGTAGATTTTGCAGTCCATTCCTTCTTCAATTTTGAACATTTTAGAACCTTCCTTTTTTATGAGAAGTTGGAGGAGGATATGGATAAATATCTCAATTTTAAATCGTTTTACCCCTGTTAATTGTAGAGAATATCCTTGATACAATTTGAAATTCGAATACTCCAGTTATCCTAAATTTTCTTTGTTTCCTTTTCAAAGAGGATATTTTATTTTGATTTGCATAATAAATTCCAGTCAGTCGAAGTCAGGTGTGGATCCTCTTCGGTGGGATTTTCACTTGACTTCTCTCCCGTTAAAATTGTCAACATAGATTTAAGTAGTTAAATACACACTCTCTCACTTGTTCAATAAAGGGCATAGATTTCACTGGAGAAAAAATAATGGAAGAGAATCCCTTCCCATGGAAGTCAAGAAATGGAATCATTTTTGGTGATCAAGAACGTGGATATGATCTATATTTTGGATAGGATAAAAGTTTGTTAGGTGGTTTAGTTCAAAATCACATGATTCTTTTTGCTCTTTCTCGAATTGGTGTATAGACCCTATAAAGTATATTGAACGGGTGTAATTACTGCATCTGTCCTATTCGCTTTGTGGATATATAGGTCCTTTATATATGGGTTTTGAGTACCCTTGCACTCTAATTAATAAACTTTTTGTCTTTAAAAAAAAATGACAAAAAGGGTTTAATATGTTTTTGGTCTTTGTAAAATAAGCGAATTGTAGTTTTGGTCTCTATAAAAATTGTTCTCTAGTTTTTATCCTTCCAAAATCTGAAATCACTATTTTTGGTCCCCACTTTCAAGTGACATCCATCAACTACTTATATGTCTAATAGAAGGTCACGTGATCATCCCAGGTGACACCCAATAACATTTGAGATGTCATATTAATTAGCATATGATTCCCCTAAAATTTTCCTTGAACTCTAAAATGAATTCTATTTATCTATCCTAAAATTAATGATATGGACTAAAACAATGATTTCAAATTTTAGAGGGCTGAAAATCAAAGAAATTATTTTATAAGGACCAAAAACTAAATTTGCTCATTTTATAGGGATCAAAATTAATAATTTCATATTTAAGAGGGATGAAAATCAAAGAAAACATTTTATAGGGACCAAAACCAAAATATTATTTTTTCTAGGGACTAAAAACTTATTTAACATAAAAATTTTAAAAGGGCCCTCAAAAGTTTTTTTTTTTTTAAAAAAAATTAGTCCCTACTGTCGTGTTTATTGTTAACACCATTTACACTTACGCCATTTTATGTTGCAATGAACAATTCAAACAAAAAAGGTTTCCCTTTTCCTCGACTTAGTATTTTCTGAGTGTCACTAGGTTTCGATTCATTATACGTTGAATATGTGTTTTTCAGCATAATAGGCGCGATCAAGTGATTTTAAACTACTCGACTAATTATTATGAACAAAGAGTAACAACAAATTTTTTAAGTATTTAGCGAGTCGAATTTGTAAGTATTTCTGAGTATAACAATTCATTTATTGAAAAGATCCATCCAAATATGGCAGGACCACCATTATTTATTTCATCACAAATAAAGCTAAATGCATTAAACTAAATACTTCTTTGCGTGTTTCAAGTTCTGGGAGAAAGGAAAATTTCCTAATCTCGTTGGATGGATAATAGCCTGTTATTGGTTTGTGTTTCCTGTGAATCTACGATGGAGCAAAACAGTGATCTCTCATGAATATTGCCACCTAACCTTGGTGTTCAACGACTAGGGCACGAGAGCGTGAAGATGAAGAAGAAAGCTCAAGTCATCGTGTTTAAAAAAAAAAAAAAAAGGATGCAATTGCAAGAGAAATCAAGAATGAAAAATAATCTTGTCTGGAAAAGTAGGAAAAAAAAGATTATGCTAATAATCTGTTTTCAAATAAACGATTAATGTGATAATCGATTATAATCAAAATCTATTTTTGTTTGGATATGTTTACTGAAAATCAATTATAATCAGAATCTAATTAAAATTTCCTATTTCGTTTGGGTGATGTGAAAAAAAATCACTTTTATATGACAAATTACGAAAAATGGTACAAAGTTATTTGTTTATAATAATTGTTTTTCTTTTAACATTAGATTTTTTTTATATCTTGTCATCAAAATTTTATCTAATTACTCTCAAATTTTTTGTTCCAACCAATTACTCTCTAATTTTTTTGGTTTTTTTTTTTTTTTGAAAGAACAGCATTAACTATTCTTTTGCTCACAATTAGAGGTGGGTATATGGACCCGGGTCCGCGGACAGTCCCCTTAACCCGCAGTCCGCGCGGACTTGGACTTGGAAAAAAGAGTCCATTTAAATGCGGGCTTTTTGGGTCCGGTCCGTTTAAACCGCGGGTTTAACAGACCCGGTCCGCGGATTTGCGGACCCGTGAACTTTTGATAATTTTATTTTTCTCCTGTACTGGGCCACAAAAACCGGATCATTGGCCCAAAGTTAGGGAGTGTGAAGACCGAAGAGTGAGTCCCTAACCCTAACAAGTAAGTGAGTAACAAACAATACACTGCCTCAGCCTCACGCACTCACGCCCTTCCCTGAGTTGCTCGTTCGTTCCTGCCCTCTGCCATGGCGTTGCTGCGTTCGTTCTTAATTATGGCTCCAACTTCGAAGAATAATGTTTTCTCCCTCGATTTTGGGCAGATTTTGCAGTCCATTCCTTCTTCAATTTTGAACATTTTAGAACCTTCCTTTTTATGAGAAGTTGGAGGAGGATATGGATAAATATCTCAATTTTAAATCGTTTTACCCCTGTTAATTGTAGAGAATATCCTTGATACAATTTGAAATTCGAATACTCCAGTTATCCTAAATTTTCTTTGTTTCCTTTTCAAAGAGGATATTTTATTTTGATTTGCATAATAAATTCCAGTCAGTCGAAGTCAGGTGTGGATCCTCTTCGGTGGGATTTTCACTTGACTTCTCTCCCGTTAAAATTGTCAACATAGATTTAAGTAGTTAAATACACACTCTCTCACTTGTTCAATAAAGGGCATAGATTTCACTGGAGAAAAAATAATGGAAGAGAATCCCTTCCCATGGAAGTCAAGAAATGGAATCATTTTTGGTGATCAAGAACGTGGATATGATCTATATTTTGGATAGGATAAAAGTTTGTTAGGTGGTTTAGTTCAAAATCACAGGATTCTTTTTGCTCTTTCTCGAATTGGTGTATAGACCCTATAAAGTATATTGAACGGGTGTAATTACTGCATCTGTCCTATTCGCTTTGTGGATATATAGGTCTTTTATATATGGGTTTTGAGTACCCTTGCACTCTAATTAATAAACTTTTTGTCTTTAAAAAAAAAAATGACAAAAAGGGTTTAATATGTTTTTGGTCTTTGTAAAATAAGCGAATTGTAGTTTTGGTCTCTATAAAAATTGTTCTCTAGTTTTTATCCTTCCAAAATCTGAAATCACTATTTTTGGTCCCCACTTTCAAGTGACATCCATTAACTACTTATATGTCTAATAGAAGGTCACGTAATCATCCCAGGTGACACCCAATAACATTTGAGATGTCATATTAATTAGCATATGATTCCCCTAAAATTTTCCTTGAACCCTAAAATGAATTTTATTTATCTATCCTAAAATTAATGATATGGACTAAAACAATGATTTCAAATTTTAGAGGGCTGAAAATCAAAGAAATTATTTTATAGGGACCAAAAACTAAATTTGCTCATTTTATAGGGATCAAAATTAATAATTTCATATTTAAGAGGGATGAAAATCAAAGAAAACGTTTTACAGAGACCAAAACCAAAGTATTATTTTTTCTAGGGACTAAAAACTTATTTAACATAAAAATTTTAAAAGGGCCCTCAAAATTTTTTTTTTTTTTTTTAAATTAGTCCCTACTGCCGTGTTTATTGTTAACACCATTTATACTTACGCCATTTTATGTTGCAATGAACAATTCAAACAAAAAAGGTCTCCCTTTTCCTCGACTTAGTATTTTCTGAGTGTCACTAGGTTACGATTCATTATACGTTGAATATGTGTTTTTCAGTATAATAGGCACGATCAAGTGATTTTAAACTACTCGACTAATTATTATGAACAAAGAGTAACAACAAATTTTTTAAGTATTTCGCGAGTCGAATTTGTAAGTATTTCTGAGTATAACAATTCATTTATTGAAAAGATCCATCCAAATATGGCAGGACCACCATTATTTATTTCATCACAAATAAAGCTAAATGCATTAAACTAAATACTTCTTTGCGTGTTTCAAGTTCTGGGAGAAAGGAAAATTTCCTAATCTCGTTGGATGGATAATAGCCTGTTATTGGTTTGTGTTTCCTGTGAATCTACGATGGAGCAAAACAGTGATCTCTCATGAATATTGCCACCTAACCTTGGTGTTCAACGACTAGGGCACGAGAGCGTGAAGATGAAGAAGAAAGCTCAAGTCATCGTGTTTAAAAAAAAAAAAGGTGCAATTGCTAGAGAAATCAAGAACGAAAAATAATCTTGTCTGGGAAAGCAGGAAAAAAAAGATTATGCTAATAATCTGTTTTCAAATAATCGATTATTGTGATAATCGATTATAATCATAATCTATTTTTGTTTGGGTATGTTTACTGAAAAACAATTTTAAGATAATCTATTTCGTTTGGGTGATGTGAAAAAAATCACTTTTATGTGACAAATTACGAAAAATGGTATAAAGTTATTTGTTTATAATAATTGTTTTTCTTTTAACATTAGAATTTTTTATATCTTGTAATCAAAATTTTATCTAATTACTCTCAAATTTTTTGTTCCAACCAATTTTCTCTAATGTTTTTGGTTTTTTTTTTTTTGAAAGAACAGCATTAACTATTCTTTTGCTCACAATAAATGCACCTATTTCTCATTTCTCTCGATTGTTACCACCCCACCCTTATTTCTCATCTTCTCACATTCTCCGCCCCTAACTCCTCATTCCTCAGTTTTCCAACTCTTCCTTCATCAATCTTGGCCCCTCTAATCCAGATCTGCTCATCTGCATCTCAACTTATCTTCATCTCCAGCTCAACTTATCTTCTCCCCACGGCCATGTGAGAGCACAATTAATGACCGAACCCCACACGACGATGGCGATGAAGGCAAGCACGACAATGTAGGAGCAGCCAAGAAGAGTAAACATCATAAGGGGAAAGGTGTTGGGGTTGGAGGAGGTTATTAAGGGGAAATGCGTGAATAATCGAAAAAATTTAATCAAACAACTGGTCCTTTGAGCTGGTCACAAAACAGTTGAAAGTGACGAAAAAAAGTTTTTTTTTAAAATAATCTTCTTTCCCAAACATGATAATTATTTCTCAAAACAGCTGAAACTTGGAAATTTCATCTTTCCCAAACACTCTCTAAATAGCAGAGCTGCCACACTACATTGTGTAACATCCCGATTTTTCTGCTTTCTAATATCGGTATAAATATAAATAAATATTTATATTTTTATCTGAAATTTAGAAAATGATTTTGGGAAAACCAAAGTCATATTCATATTATACTTATTTTTATAAGTATACGGTTAAATTTTCGGTTGAAAATTCAGACGGATCCCGGTCTACGTTTTCACTGACAGTAAGATTTTACTGATCAGAAAACCTAATTTTGACCCGAGAAAGAAATGAATAGATTTTATATCTCATTTCCAACAATTTTGGTTATTTTGAAATATTTCACTAAAAAGTGAAATATTATATTTTATCTGGGTGTTATATTGAACCGGGGAAATAATGGAGCTGAATACAGGATTTCCGGGAACCGCTAAAGGATATTACCAATGAGTCACACAAGGTGACTCACCCATGTGAATGTATTTATGATGCACATGGGCTCATTATTACTAATTATGAGGAAATTGCAAATTAGTCCTTAAACTTTTTAAGTTTTGCAAATTGGTCCTTAATCAAAATTGCACCTTGATCCTTAGGAAACACAAATTCCTTGCTCCTTGGTCCCCTTTGGGCGCAGCCCACATCCCTATAAAAGGCCATCTTCATCTTCTTCATCAACTTTGCCATTTTTCCATTAAAACTCCCAAGTCACATAGCTTGATTTTGTGAAGAAAGTGTTGGATTCTTTGCTCATTTTTCAATTCCAAGAGGTATACCATGCTTCTCTCACTCAATCATTATCATGTTCTTCAATTATTTTCATGATTCCATGCCTTGTTCATCATTTTCAATTCCTAGATCTAGAAACTTTGAAATTCTCTAGAAAATCATAGAAAAATCCAAAAATGTGAAACCAATTTCTATGTTCCTATTATCATCTCTACTATCATAATCCAAGAGTTTGTTGCAAACAAAGTTTCCCTCCCCATTTAATTAGTCAAAACCGAATTCAAGAAAAAATGGGTGGAGGAACTTTTGTTTACTTTTTAGAAAGTGATCATATATCTCATCTTTCTAATATGTATTGATGTTGAATCCAAGTTCTTGTATCAAACCAAAATTTCTTACCATATTTTTATGCTTTGGCCGAAACTATGCATGGAGGAACTTGGAAGATTTTCAATCGTTATTGATTAATCACTAATCCTATGTCTTAAGTACTTAAGGATCACTAATCCAAAGACTTAAGAATTTTATAAATCTTTAGCCACAAAACCCTCTCATGGCCGAAACCCTAACTAATTGAGTTAGAGGAGTTTTTGATCCAATCTTTATCAAGTGACAATTTATTATGTATCTCTTATACTTAAGGATCATTGATCCAAGAGTTTGGTAAACTTTGAGATCTCTAGCTAATTTAGCTAGTCATGGCCGAACTCATCATGTAGGAACATAGGTATATTTAGTTGTTTGATTGTTAATTTGTTGTTGTGATTTACTATGAAGGATAATTGTTGTGGATTGTACTAAGTTGTGAGGAGGAATCGGAAACGAATCGGAAGGAAAACTTCGAGAGGAAAACTGTAACTTCAAGAGGTAAGGGGAGCTTACCTGAGGGATTTTTCCCGATAATTACGTGTGTGATTTAATGTGTGGGTTGTAATATTTACCTGTGTTGGATGTGGTTGTTATCAATTTATTTGATGCTGTTATGTTATCAGTGTTATTGAATTGCAGTTATGTATTACAATGTTTTGATGCATGATCTGCCTGGGTGAATTGTTGTCATATTGTTGATGAAACGTTGATGCTGTTTGTGGATTGAAAAGCCTGACAGTGGTCAGTGCTCAATAAGAAATGAGGTTCAGAGTGTTAAAACGTTTTTATGGGATAATGAATTTTAATTGATGAGAAAGAGTAATGTAATATTACTTAGGTTTTTGGTTATTTGAAAATGAGAAAAAGTTGCAAATATCATTATTTTAATGATTTATCGGTGTCAGAGCGAACTATGGGTTACAGTAAGGACGTAACCGTGAAATTATTTTTGTACCGTTAATTTTTAGGTGGATAAATCCAATATATTATAAAAAGTTATTTCATGAAAGAAATCTTCGAAAATAACTTAATTATGATTTTAGAAAATCATTTAAGTGGAACAGAGCAAGTTTTGACTTAAAACGTTTTTACAACGCGAACAGATGGCGAATTCCGAAAATAATTACGGAACGCATTCGTAAAAACAGCAGTAATCATTCACACATGGAATTAGTTTTAAGATATTGTTTTTAAAGAAGTAAAAGAAGTAGAGTTTCTCGGAGAAATGATTTTACAAAGATTAGACGTTATTTCGGAAAGAAGGGTTTCCAAAAGAAAATGAATTTCAATATGGTTTATCTTTTTATAACAGAGTGACAACAGAAAGGATTTTCTGTAAACGGGTTTTACTTAACGAATTATTTGTTAGTCATGATATCTTGATGATATTCATGTTACAGCGTATTTGTTAATCATGATATCTTAATGATCTTCATGTCTTGATGTATCTGTTAGTCATGGTATCTTGATGATATTCATGTTATACGGTAGTGGTTAGTCATGATATCTGGATGATATTCATGTTATAGTTTATTTGTTAGTCATGATATCTTGAGGATATTCATGTTATAATGTGTTTAGTAGTCATGGTATCATGGTGGTGATATTCATCTTTAGTTGACCATTGTGCCTTCATGGTCAATGTGCCATTTCGAGTTGACCATTGTGCCTTAATGGACGATGTGCCATTTGTTTTGTTGACCATCGTGCCGAGATGTTTGGGCGATGTGCCATTATGTTGTTGACCATTATGCCGGGAGTTCGGATAATGTGCCATTATGTTGTTGACCATTGTACCAAGAGTTTGGACAATGTGCCATTCAAGAGCCTGATCAGCTCATTTATTTGGTGAGTGAATCTCCGGGAGATTAGATATAAGGTTAAATGTTGAACTGTGTAGTGTCATTAATTTCTTTTAAGGACAATGACTGCTTGGGGATGAAACCCATTGGTAACTTACTTGTTATTCCGAGAAGTTTATGCTGTATGAATTTTTATGACTACATGTTGTTTTGTGTGTCACGCATGTAGTTATCGTGCTTATATCCATATATTGGTGTCTCACCCTTACAATATATCAGGTTTTACTCGTTTTTGCCGCTGTACCTTGGTATTGGTAGTGGATGGTGCAGAGGAAGTCTTAACTTCAATTGGGGATACTAATCCTGGTCTTTGCAGAGATTGGTTATAGTGGTGAGATCCAGTCGATGTTTTATAGAGTGACCAGCTTAGGATTTTTTTTTGTGTTATGTAATTTTGAGAAAATTGGTTTAAGGGATTCTGAAATCCTTGGTATGGTTTGTATTTCTCAGTATGGAAATAATTTCAAGAAAAATTATATGTTGTGGTGGCTTGATTTATGAACAAACCCAGTTTATGCGTATGATTAAGTTTAATGTGATTGTTACTTTGTTGAAGTATTCAGAAAGAAATTTTTACAACCGAGTTTTCTGACCTAAAGTAAATAAATTTTCCGAAAGCAACCAGCAAATAACTGTTTTATTTAGTTTCGCACGTGTTACAAAGTAATGCCCAAGGGGGGTGTTACACATTGCTCATAAAATGATTAGAAGTAACGATAAATTAGTTGACATTGCTAACTTATTGACACCAAAATGGCCCTACTTCATCCTTTTCCACCAAACTCAAGACAAGTTAGAACAACTTGAACACTTGAAAAATTAAAGAACGGAGCATCATCTTTAAGTTTATTAAACTAACAACAAATCTAAAATTTGATCATAAATTACACTTTACTACATTTTTTATTAGGACAAAACTTAGATGCAGCACCTTAAGTGCTTGTAATACAGTTTTCATATTGTAAGTGGACATATTTGAATTTTTTTCTAGCTAAGCACAATAGGATAACTTCACATTGTTAACTCTAATTTTTTCACCATTTATTCTTTCTCTTCACCTAGCTTCTGCTCTCCTTCTTGACTGTACTTCTCCTTCCTTCCCCAACACTCATCATCACAAAAAGAAACACCCATATGCTGACCAGAAAACATGGAAACACTCTGATTTTCGGATGCCAGAGAGATCGATGGAGAATTTAGAGCTTGGGGCAAGGGTGTAGGAGAAAGAAAGAATGAAAAGTTAGCCTGACGTGTTGAAGTGGGAAAAAATTCACATGTCCGCATATAATATGAGAACAGTACCACAAGCATATAAGGTAATGTGTTCAAGTTCTGTAAATTTTATTATTGACTAATTGTTGACGTAAAACCGTTAAGTTATTTATAAAATATATATTTATGATAAGTTATTTGATCTTTATACACTTAAAATGTTTTTAAATATTAATTTTATCCTCCATTGTTTACAAAATAAAGTTGATTTTTTTTTCATTTTATGAATATTTATCTTTGAAATCTTACAAAAAAGAAGATAAGTTATTTTAGTGTTTATTTTTTCTGTTCATTAAATATTTGTTTTACTCAAACAAATATTTTTTTAAGTATACACTCTTGAAAATAATAGACATAAAACATGTATCAATTATGTAGTACACATTGTTTTCATTATATTCTCTTTTTTTTTTTTTTAGTCATCTAACTCAACAACTTCGGAGTAAATAGCATGACTTAAATTATTTTATTCACAGAAAATATTAATTATTAAAATAAATGTTTTGATAAATATAACCAAAATGTTATTTAAACAAACATATTTGAGTAAAAGGCTGAATATTAATTTCTCATATTATGCAAATAAATGAATATAGATTGACAATGTTCTGAATAATTTTATGATTTTTTTTTAAATGAAGGAGCATGCAAAAGCATCACAATGAGGATAGTCATCACAACTAGGTTGGCACCACTAACCCCATCAATCATTTGGAGCACACTACCAATTTATTAATAAGAGAAAAAATAAAAAAACGCAAAAACATGGGGGGACATCAACCAAAACCCAAGCCAAAAAAGAAGACAAATCACCAAAATCTATGTTATGACAATTAGCCTCTAGAATCAGGAAATTATCTGATAATGAAAGAAAATGCAGAAACTGTAATAGTTGTATGACCAAACAGGATTATGAAATGTAACAAGTAAGTAAATCAAAACAAAATGAAGATTAAGGAAGATATAACACTAAGAAATTGTTAACGAGGTTCAGAGAGATCCTCCTACGTCCCCGGGACAGAATCCGACTGAGAAATCCACTATGAAATTGACATTACAGCTTCAAGAGATCACCACACAAGTTAATCTTCACTCATAGCAACCTCTCACACCTATCACTACCACTCGGGTACAAGTCACAGCTTTCTCACACGCTAAGCTTTCACAATGTTATCAAAGTTCTCACTGAATGCCTCTTTTTCTACTCTACTCGAGTTAATGGCTTTATATATTAGCCTACAACGATGATCCTATAACAGAAAGTTAGTTACTTTGATTCCCCCCAAATCCTAACTAACTAACTAACTACCACATGAGTGAGTGAGCTGTTGAAAACAAATTAGGCCCGAGCAGAGCAGAACTGGGCCGAGCCTTATGTACCATAATGCAACAAATCTCCACCTTGGTACATATATGCTTGGCTTCATGGATTTCTCAGATACAGATTCCTTTTGTCCAAAGCTATCTTTTAGGCAGACTTGATTTGTAGCAGATCCAAACAATGTTTGAATTTGCTTATGTTGACTGGCTTGGTAAGCATATCTCCAGGGTTGTTACTAGTATGCACTTTCATCACTTCAACTTCCCCCTTTTCAATTATGTCTGTAATGAAATGCATCCTTATATCTATATGCTTAGTTCTTTCATGATACATCTGATTCTTACACAAATGAATTGCTGATTGACTATCACAATGAACACATATAGTTTCCTGACTTAACCCCAATTCCCTGACTAGACCTTGTATCCATAGAGCTTCCTTTATAGCTTCTGTTAGAGCCACATATTCTTCTTCTGTGGTTGAGAGAGCTACTATGTGTTGTAGAGATGCCTTCTAGCTGATAGTGTTTCCAAACAAGGTGAACACATAACCTAAAAGTGATATTCTTTTGTCTAAGTCTCCTGAATAGTCTGAGTCCACAAAACCTTGGACTTGCTGAATTGAATCCTTGCCTCTGCTGTACACTAAACCAGTATTCTGTGTGCCTCTAAGATACCTCATCACCCACTTGACAGCTTGCCAGTGTTCTCTTCCTGGATTTCCTATGAACCTGTTAGTTACATTTACAGCATGGGAGATATTAGGCCTGGTACATACCATTGCATACATTATACTGCCAATGGCATTTGCATAGGGAACCTTCATCATGGCTTCCTTATCTTCTGTTTCCTTTGGAGATTGTGCTGATGAGAGCCTAAAATGTGCTTCCAAAGGAATGCTAGTAGGCTTTGCATCAGTCATGTTGAACTTCTCCACAACTTTACTGAGATAGCCTTTCTGAGAGATGATCAATTCACCTTTGTCCCTTCTTCTGATTATCTCCATTCCCAGGATTTTCTTGGCTGCTCCTATGTCTTTCATCTCAAATTCCTTCTTGAGTTGTTCCTTCAGCAAGTTAATCTGTAACTTATCCTTACAAGCCAAGTAGCATATCATCAACATATAACAAGAGATATATATAGTTACTGTTTGATAAAGGTTTAAAGTAAACACAACAATCAAAACTACCCATAATATATTTCTGTTTATGCATAAAGGAATCAAACCTCAAATACCATTGTCTTGGTGATTGCTTTAGACCATAGAGGGATTTCTTCAAGTGACATACCCAATTTTCCTTTCCTTTAACCTCAAAACCACTTGGTTGCTGCATTAGAATAGTCTCTTCTAATTCACCATGTAGGAAGGCTGTTTTGACATTCATTTGTTCCAATTCCATGTCTAGTGAGCCACCATTGAAAGAAGAATTCGAATAGAGGAATGTTTAACCACTGGAGAAAAGATTTCATTGTAATATACTCCCTCCTTTTGTGAGAAGCCTTTTGAAACAAGCCTGGCCTTGTACCTAGGTGCTTCAACTCCAGGAATTCCATCTTTCATTTGAAAATCCACTTGCTTCCCACTATCTTTGTATCTTTAGGCTTTGGAACTAGGGTCCAGGTTTTGTTTTTCTCAAGAGAACTGAGTTCTTCTGTCATAGCCAGTATCCACTTCTGACTGTCTTTACCTTTCATGGCTTCAGTATAGGATCTAGGTTCATCATTGCTGACTTCCTCAGCAACTTGCAGAGCATAACTAATCATGTCTGCATAGCCATATCTTTGAGGTGCTCGAATGTTTCTTCTGGCTCTATCTCTGATGAGATTATGGCTCTATCTCTGATGAGATTATAGTCTTGGGTTGTTGTTTGATCTCCATTTGTTGAGTCATCATCCACTGCTTGATCAGTTTCAGCAGACTGATCATTTGAAGGCTGAGTGTCTTTGTCTCTTGTTGGCTCCACCTCATGTTCAAGCGTCTCCAAGTCCCTCTGATCAGTGACTTGATCTTCAGGACTTCTTAGAGATTTGTACAAGTCTGCCTCTTGGAAAGTGACATCCCTGCTAATGATGCATTTTCCCTTCTCTGGACACCAAATCCTGAAACCTTTGACACCATTTGGATAACCAACAAAGTTTCCCTTCTTGGCTCTTGGAACCAGCTTCCCTTCATTTACATGATAATAGGCAGCACAACCAAAAATCTTTAAGGAGCTATAGTTTGCAGTTTTACCTGTCCACATCTCTTGTGGAGTTTTAAGATTGATTGCAGTTGAAGGACTAAGGTTGATCAGGTAGCAGGCTGTATGAATGGCTTCTCCCTAGAACTTTATAGGCATGCTTGCATTTGACAGCAAGCATCTCATCCTTTCTAGCAGTGTCTTGTTCATCCTCTCTGCCAATCCATTTTGCTGAGGTGTTTTTCTAACTGTTCTGTGCCTATAGATGCCATGCTCTTTGCAGTAGTTAGAAAACTCTTCTCCATAAAACTCTAAGCCATTATCTGTCCTTAAATTCTTGACCTTCTTCTCAGTTCTGTTCTCAACCATAGCTTTCCATTCCTTGAAGGCTTTGAATGCTTCATATTTGCCTTTCAAAAGATATATCCAAACCTTCCTGCTATAGTCATCTAAGAAAAGAATGAAGTACCTGTTGCCTCCATGAGAAGGAATCCTAGAAGGTCCCCACAGATCACTGTGCACATAGTCTAGGATACCTTTTGTGCAGTGTTGACCAGTTGAGAACTTCACCCTGTGCATCTTACCAAACACACAGTGTTCACAAAATTCCAAGTCACCTATTTTGTCTCCACACAGCACACCAAGCTTTCCAAGGATCTGCAATCCTCTGATACTGACATGGCCTAGCCTCTGATGCCACAAGCTTGTCTTATTTGTGCTTGAGGTCACAGCATCCACACTTCCTGTTATGGCATGACCTTTCAAGATGTAGATTCCATGCTCTCTGATTCCCTTCATAACCACAAGAGATCCTTTGATGACTTTCAGAACTCCTTTCTCTGCCTTGTAACAGCAACCTGACTCTTCTAACATTCCAAGAGAAATTAGGTTTCTCTTAAGATCAGGGACATTCCTTACTCCAGACAAGATCTTCTCAGTTCCATCATCAAATTTCAACCTGACTGATCCTATGCCAACAACACTGCATACTGTGTTGTTCCCCATAACTACCTTGCCTCCATCTATCATCTTGTAACCAAGAAGCCATTCTTTTTCAGGTGTCATGTGGAAAGAACACCCTGAGTCCAGAACCCAGTCATTTCCTGTGATGCTAGTTGTGGCCATCAAGACATCAGCACTTTCATAGCCATCTGAGGCTAATGAGACACTTCCAACATCATCATCAGTGTCACTTCTTCTTTTGAATTTTCTGTAAGGACACTCCCTTTTGAAATGCCCTTCTTTCTTGCATAAGAAGCATCTCTTCTTGGAATTGTCTTCATCTTTCTCCTTGGACTTGAACTTGTTCTTCTGTTTTGAGCCTTTCTTGTCAGCTTTCCCTTTTCATGAACAGCCCTTCACCACTGCTTTCCTCTTTTCCCTCAGTCCTTTTCTTCACCTCTTTTGAGATTAGAGCTGACTGAACTTCTTCCAAGGACAAAGAATCCCTTCCATAAACCGATGTGTCACATAGGTTTTCATAAGAGTTAGACAGGGAATTTATAAGCAGTAGTGCTTGATCTTCATCATCTACTTTCACATCAATGTTCTCAAAATCTATTATAATCTTGTTGAACTCATCCATATGATCTTCAATTGTCCTCCCAGCTTGCATCTGGAAGGTGTACAATCTTTGTTTCAGGTAGAGCCAGTTTACAAGAGATTTTGTCATGTAAAAATTCTCTAGTTTAAGCCAAATTGAAGCTGATGTCTTCTCCTTTGAGACTTCCCTCAGCACTTTGTCTCCAAGACTCAAGATTAGAGCACTGTGAGCCTTATCCATCTTTTCTTTCTTCTCAGTTTCAGAAAGAGTAGGTGGTAACCTCCTTTCTCCTTGCAAGGCTTCCCCGAGACCTTGTTGGACAAGGAAATCATTCATCTTGAGCCGCCACAAACCAAATCATTCTTCCCGTTGAACTTCTCTAAGTCATATTTGGTTGATGCCATGCCTCCAAGAACCGCAGAACCTGAGCTCTAGATAGTTATGACAATTGGCCTCAAGAATCAGGAAATTATCTGATAATGAAAGAAAATGCAGAAACTGTAATAGTTGTATGACCAAACAGGATTATGAAATGTAACAAGTAAGTAAATCAAAACAAAATGAAGATTAAGGAAAGATAACACTAAGAAATTGTTAACGAGGTTCAGAGAGATCCTCCTACGTCCCCGGGACAGAATCCGACTGAGAAATCCACTATGAAATTGATATTACAGCTTCAAGAGATCACCACACAAGTTGATCTTCACTCACAGCAACCTCTCACACCTATCACTACCACTCGGGTACAATTCATAGCTTTCTCACACACTAAGCTTTCACAATGTTATCAAAGTTCTCACTGAATGCCTCTTTTTCTACTCTACTCGAGTTAATGGCTTTATATATTAGCCTACAACAATGATCCTATAACAGAAAGTTAGTTACATTGATTCCCCCAAATCCTAACTAACTAACTAACAAACTAACTACCATATGAGTGAGTGAGCTGCTGAAAACAAATTGGGCCTGAGCAGAGCAGAACTGGGCCGAGCCTTATGTACCATAATGCAACAATCTGTAATTTGGAAGACCTAGTCTATGACGCCTAAAGTCTTCATTAATAAAATTCGGAATCAAATCCCACCAAAAGAATCCATGACGATTAGCACCATAATAAGCCAACTTGTCAGTACAACAATTGCTTTCCCTATGAATATGAGACACTCTCAAATTCAAACTCTTAGAGACTACCACACAATTTCTCCATCGATTTTGAAAATGTCAAGGAACCAAATTTAAATTGTTAAAAGCCAAGACAACAAGAGTGGAATCACATTCAAGCCACAAATTCCTCCAACCTGTTTTCCTAGCAATCTCAATTGCCAACATTACTCCTGATAACTCAGCATTGAGAGAAGATGAAATACCAATATTAGAGGCATAACAACCAAGAACCGTAGACGAGCTATCTCTGAAAGTTCCACCACATTCAGCAATTCCTGGAGAGCCTTTTGTATCCCCATCTATGTTACAATTCACCCAACCACATAGAGGAGGGTACCAATCGACTTGTTTAAATAGTTGGAGCCTTACTAGGATGGCCAAGAACCCAAAAACGCTTAAGGATCTGCAATTCAGAAACTGCAATAACCATACTGCAAACCATTTTAAAATTAACAATAACATTGTCAAACCTTCTCTTAGTAAGCCAAATGACCCAAATGATATTGATAACTGATTCAAGAATCACATCCTTTAACTGAACACTCCAATTTAGATTGCAAACTGATAACAGATCCAA
This sequence comes from Echinosophora koreensis, assembly GCA_035048595.1. Taxonomy (NCBI): domain Eukaryota; kingdom Viridiplantae; phylum Streptophyta; class Magnoliopsida; order Fabales; family Fabaceae; genus Echinosophora; species Echinosophora koreensis. The sequence continues at coordinate 223,409 of JAPCYP010000094.1, forward strand.
AAATGAAGTACAATCAACATCATAATTAATTAGAGTGATTAACCATCTCCAAAGACCATTAGCAAATGGACAATGCAAAAATAAAGGCTATGTAGTCTCTTCTATTCTGGCGCACACACTGCACATGGAGACAATACAACAACCCCTTTGCTTTAATTGATCATCTGTTGGCATCTTGTGGTGGAAGATCCTCCAAGGAGAAAGGACCTAGATGGAGGAATATGCTGATTCCATAAAAACATGGCCCAAGGAACACGATTCTGCATAAGATTAAGAAAGGAATATGCATCCTTGAATGACAAGCAACCAAAATCTAAAGCATTCCAAACCAATTTATCCGCTGAAAGCTCCAAAGGGATATGGACTTGATAAATTTGATTAGCCAAAGCAGAGGATCGAATGCAATTAACAGCTGGAATGAACCATTTTCTGTCCTTGATGAAGTCTGACAGCGTAGCAGATAAAGAATGCTTCACAGATTTAGGAATTTGGAGGTAATCTGCTACAGGTTTGTGATACATCTACAAATTAATAATGAAAGTATCATCCCAATTAGCCAAGTTGGATAGCAAGAAGCAATGTGATACAAGCCCGAGGGATAATTGTTCACAATATTCTAGAATAACAATTAGTTAGGATATTATGAGTAGTTTATAATTTAGTTATTCTAAATATGCAAGAAAATTAAAGATGACACTAGTGGAAAATATGCAATAAACGAGAAGGGTACACGTCTGTTAAACAAAAATGAGACGTAACAAAAGAGACGGTGGCAGAATCGTAATTATCAGGTCAACTTAAATCACTTTTAACGTCAGTTGTGTAAACAACTGAAGTTAAAAGTAATGGGAGTCACTTTTTACTTCAGTTGTTTAAACAACTGACGTTAAAAGAGTCATCTTTTACGTCAATTGTTTAAACAACTGAAGTAAAAAGTGATGGGAGTCACTTTTTACTTCAGTTGTTAAAACAACTGACGTTAAAAGAGTCATCTTTTACGTCAGTTGTTTAAACAACTGAAGTAAAAGATGACTTTTAAGTTGTTTTAAAACCGACCCAACCAACTCACTCTCATTTCATTCAAGTTTCACCCTTCACTTCCAAAACCCTAGCACAGCCGTAGCAGCGCCTCTCTCCCTTTTCCTGTGGGTATGCGTGTTCTTGCTGTGGATGATGACCCAATTTGCCTCAAAGCCTTGGAGAATCTGCTACGCAAATGCCAGTATCATGGTTGGTTACTTTTTACGTTTTTTTTCCCTAGTAAAAATTGGTGTAAGCAATAATTGTGTTGAATATGAGTCATAACTATTATTCTCTGCAATATCTTCAGATTCTTAATTCAAAGGTTGTTTCTTGGCAAGGGTGAGAATGCTTAATTTTACTAAAGAAGACTACGAACGAAGGGGCCATATCTGCGAGCGAAGGGGTCAGATCTTCCAAGAAGGGACTAGATCTGCTAAGAAGAAGACATGCGAAAGAAGATCTATGAAGAAACTTCCTGCTTTTTCTTGAAAGTTCCAAACTTTCTTGCTTTTTGTTTATGGTTTATTTTTGTTTATGGTTTGTAACCTTTGATGCTTTATGTTATTGAAACTTTCTGGGTTCATTTTCTTTTTTTATGGATCTATTCTTTGCAAGAATGTTTCTCTTCTCCTCTTTTCTGTTAACAAAATTTTTTTGGTTAGTTCAAAATCGTGGCCACAAACTGACGTTTAAAGTAAATTTTTTTTTAAAAAAAAAAAAATACTTATAACGTCTGTTGTTTAAAACAACAAACGTTATAAGTAGCACATTTAACGTCTGCTCGAATAACGTCGAGCAATTTTCAGACGTTAAAAAACACTTTTAACTGACGTAAAAAGCGTTTCCTGCACTAGTGTGAGGACATTTGTCATGTGATCCTTATCATTAGGAAGTTTGTTATTATTCAGGTTGTTATATTTACCCTTCATGATGAATGAAAAGCTAAGAAGAAAATTGATCAGAAATCTATCTCATCCCCTAGGCTAAGGGAATTCAGTTTGTCTAACCATTTTGCTGTCCAGAAATTAATAAGTTGTCCATCACCTAATTGCCAAGATACATTTGAAAGAACTGTCTGCAAGTGAGATTTAATTCCAGGCCATATGGATGACTGCAAGTGGTAACTAATAGGAGCTGAATTTCTGATGAACCTTGCTCTAAGGAATTTAGCCCATTGGCCGCTGGAAGAATAAAAATCCTAACCAAGCTTGAGCATGGAAGCTGCATTTATTGATCTAAAGGGATCTGACACTAAGACCACCCTCTTCTGCTGGTGCAAAACATGATGCCAAGCCACAGTTACAATTTTCCTTTTACAAATGACACCGGACCAAATGAAATTTCTGATCCAGCTATCCACTTGCTTAAGCAAAAAAACTGGCCATACATATATATGAAAACTATAGGCTAAAATACCATGGATAACAGACTTTACCAGCTGGATTCTACCCATTTATAAATTTTATGATTTATAAATATTTATTTTAATATTAAAATAATTATATATATATTATGTTCAGTATATAACAAAAATATATTTAATATTGTTGATTTTCTCGACTTATTTATCTCGTTGAGTATATAATTTAGCCGATTCTTAACAAAATTCTTGCTTCAAATTATTTCATCTATGTATGACATAAAATATTGTAATATGAATACATACATACATACATACATACATACATACATACATACATACATACATACATATATATATATATATATATATATATACATATTATTAATAATAATAATAATATTAATAAAAAAAACCATATATTTTATAGACAAAGTAATTGAAAGCATAATATTTATTAAAGGTTGTTGAACTAATTAAATGACTCAAGAAAAAGAATTTTTACATTATTAATCAATCATAAATTATGATATTTCATTAAAAATGTTGCACTCTTATTGTGACTACCTTAAACGTCACACATGCAATTAATTGTAATTGATTGATGATATAAACAACTTTACATTGACAATATATCAAAAGTACACTAATTAAATATATACAGTAGATTGAAAAGATTAATACTTAGATGAATTATATTTCATTTTATAAGATTTAAACAATTTACATTTTATTTTTTAAATAAAGAAGCTAACTCTATTTTATAAATGGGAAAGTCTAAGGTTTAATCTTTAAAAACTTCTTTTGATATATAAATATCAAACAAGTAATTATAAATAATTTTTATGTCGTTGCTCTGCTTATAGAAATTGAGCTTGGACCCGAGCTTCTACACTAGTATATTCCTCACCTTGGTTTTGCTACGTAATGGGGCTTCTGCTTATGCGTCCGCGGGAACAACTCCTTTTTTGAGTCAGTGAACATCTAATCCTTAAGCTCTTGCTGCTACCTCCCAAAGTGGTAAGTAAGTCTCTGTATCCTTTTCATTTTGCTAGTGGGATCAGTGTGGAAGGGGTCTATAAAAATAAAGTATGTGATGGTGATTGAGAAACTGATTTCGTCTGGGTTAATTTATCTGAATTGGTTCAAACGGTGGAACCACCGATTTGACTGGTCTTGGCAATTTTGCACCGGTTTTTGGAAAATCCGTTTTAAGTGTCTATTTGGACTTGACACCTAGCCGGTTCACCGGTTTACACGTTTGAAATGCTTGGTCTTGTCCGGTTGTAAATATGCAACTCAAAAGTCCTAATTAACAATTGAACATGCTCCAAAAATATACAGAGAATAGACATTTCACCAAAAAAAAAATAGGGAAAAGATAGGTCATTGTTAAGTCTGAGTTTTTAACATTTCTAATTTTGATGAATTCAAACAGAGAATGATTTTAAATTAAATATTTTGAAATCTGCTAATATGTGTATTAAGTATACAGGTCATAAAGCAAAATCATTCTGAAAAAACGTGTCTAAAAGATGTGTTTGTATTTATTTACACAATGCATCTAAAGTTAGACTTAGTGACAACAAGCTATGAAAATGCGTCTAACCCTACAACTTGACTGAAAGTCTTTCACTCCACTCTTGTTCGAAAGACAAGAATATTCCTTTGCATTTTTCAAATCAAGGAAATTGAATTCAGAATCATAAAGTATGAAGCGTGCTGGAAATTCCTTTTGTTGCAACAAGCAAAGTAACCTTTATGTGGTCACAGACCCGTGTTGCACAAATAAGGAAAGTCACGCTGCCCAAGTCAGAAAACAAATTGTACTGCTCTGAATCATGCTACACTCTAATAAAGCAATGCCTAGAAATACGTTCAACTTGTCTTGAAGCTCTCCAGCGATCATAAACATTAAACGGAGATTCAGAACGGCTCTTTGGTATTAATGAATGAAGAACAAATTTTTTTACTGATCTGAAGAATGCAACTCAAAGGATTTATTGCTGATGAGTTTAAATAGAAGATTTTTAACACTGTTAAAGACTCACACCTGAACTTAATCATTCAAGCAGTCAATACTCTCTTTGTATTCAAAGCTCCCAAAGTTCTTCCTTCAAAGAATACTTCTCTACTCAATCATTTGTATTTATTGAGAAGTTATTACTGCAGTCATACCAACCTTAAATCTTATTTACTCATTGAGTGTTCTTCGGTTGACTTGCAAAGCTGTAAATCTTGAAGCTGCTACTTCATTCAATTCTTACCTTTTGTTGAGCCTGAAGAGGCTTGCTAAAAGAATACTTGTCTTGAGTCTGGAGAGGCTAGGTGTGCAAACAATACTTGTTAGTTGAGCCTGAGGAGGCTAGGTGTGCAAACAATACATGTCTATAACCTGATCAGTTATAGTGATAATACTTGTTTTATATTTATTGTGCTAACTGGGTTGAAAATGCTTAAGTGTTTGATTCTGCTTTTGGATAAAACTTTCTTGTTTGTGAAAATAGTTAACCAAAACACAATTCAACCCCCTTCTTGTGTTTCAATCTGTTCATTTCAGTCATATTGTCAGAAATTGCTCAATCAACATATAACACACATCCACATTAGATATTAAAGCAGAAATAATCAGGACTGTTGCTCCGTGAAGAAGTTCATTTTGTACCACCTACCATGCAACTTTCCTTTCCTTTCAGGATTAGTAAGGTCTATATATTTTTTCATAGCCAAGGATTTCTTATTTTTTGGTAAGCAAAAGTATATTAATGAGAGCACTAGGGGTACTCTAACTCGTATATAAATTGAGAAAAATGTACAAAAGGGAACCAAGGTAAGTGTTCAACCAAGAGTAGCAAAACATCAGCAAGGTTGAATATCTAACTTACACCCACAACCACCCAAAAAATCCATGAAATTTCTTATATACCCCTGGACAACCACAAGCCCAACATATATATATTAGAGACACCCATGCTCAGAACTGTGTAAAAGCTATAGATTGACCAAATTAAGTATAGGAAACCAGCTAACAGATCAAAATATTTGATATCAAGCAGGTAGTAGCTTGGTCAAAGCCATGCCACCCAGTAGCTAATTAATCTTGGAAGCATTTACATACAATCCTAGGCTTGCATTTCTTTCCTTAGAGCCAAAAAGGGCAGAATCAGCATAGGAAAATCTGCAACCTCAATCAGCAACAAAAAAAAAAACACCTATATATTTATAAGAACCAGTACCAGAGAAGACAACACATTAGGCCCAACAATATTTAACAAGATAAAAGAATATAGCATCCCTGATCCAAAGACCAACACCCAAAGAAACCTCAGTCACCAACCAGAAAAATTCTATAGTGAAGATAATCTTTCTTTGGAGCCATACACTTAACCCCAATGCAATCACCCAACTTTCATTTCCAATCCAAAAACTTAAGAAAACCTAAGTGAAGGTCTTTATCTCATATTATTTATGGACCTGGATTCCCTACATTTGATTTTTAACGCATTCACTCATTCATACATAATACACCGTTGGATCAATCTTAAACTTCCTCAAACAAAAAGGTGGGGATATGACTCCATCATCTTGCTCTCCAGCTCCCAGGTAGAACTTTCCTAAGTAGACCCACTCCAAACAACTTTAACCAAGAGAATCTCCTTCCCTCTTAGATGCTTAATCCTTCGATCCTCAACCCGAAGCAGTAGTACCTCAAAAGTCAAGTTCCCTCTTGGTCCATCAAATTGTTGGTAATCTTCAACGTTCCAAGCCTAATGCTCTTAGGGATAACTTCCCATGCTAAGCTCAAGTCTCTAAACTCCTTAATCATATCCATCTCTCTAACCATTAAGGCTAAAAAATGTAAGGTCTTTCTACTTAAGGCATCTGTTACTACATTGGCTTTTCTTGAGTGGTAGCTCAACTCAAACCTCGAACCTCACTCCATACAGATAATGCCTCCAAATCTTTAAGGCAAACACTACGGCTCCTAGTTCCAAATCTTTCAGCTGCCTGGAGGCATAGGCTACTACCTTACCATTCTGCATCAACACACCACCTAAACCTTGCTTAGAAGCATCGCAATATACTACGAAAGGCTCACTACGGCTCCAACGTTCTCAAACAATAAATGTGAAATTAGAATGGCTATTATTTGTCCAGAAGATAAGGAAGAAGATCCCTGATCATTCTTATTGAGAATACAAAAAGCAGAAAGCTCTCATACTCTCATCATCTTCTCTCCAAGTTACAAATCATTCAGAGAAGAATTCAATCTGCAACTCACCAGATCTTAAACTTGTATTCACTTTCTGAAGTAATATTTGGTTGAATTGCTATTATAATATTGAAGTTGCTTCAAACAAACTTTCATACTCCCTGAGCCTAAAGAGGGTTGTTTCAAGAATACTTGTTGAGCATGAAGAGGTTAGGTGTGCAAACCATACTTATGGTTTCGCCTGGAGAGGCTAGGTATGCAAATAATACTCCTCTGTAACCTTGATCAGTTATAGTGTTAAAACTTGGTGAAGCCAAGGACTGGATGTAACCCAAAGGTTGTGGGTGAACCAGGATAAATTTCTAAGTACTCTCTTCCCTAAACTCTTTACTTTATTTACGAATTATTTATCTGCTGTTACTAATTGTTTGGGGAGTGTTAATAGTTGCTCATTGTAATTCATCTTGCTGAAACAGGCGTCTGCATTATACTATCTTATCTGCACTGAATGTTGTTTTATGCTTGAAAACTCTAATTTGCGAAAACACTATTCAACCCTCCTTCTAGTGTTGTTTTGTGCCATTTCAGGCTGTGTCGTGCCCGTTCTCTGGGAATCACTCCAACGGGTCCCACTACCTCTGAACTCTGTGATATTTCCCGTGGATGTGGCTGCAGCCTGGGTGGTGGATGCCAAAACTGATGAAAAGGAAAACACTGCCCCAAGCAAAACAACAGTATGGATCATCACCAAAATGCATATACACTGCAACAGGCCCTATATATATAGAGAGGAAGGTGGTTGGGTCTGTCTGCCAACCTCTATCATCGTGAAACTCCAACTCAATGGTCCACATGATCGGGACCCTTGGCTCGCTCATCCAAGGGTGATACAAGTGCGGCATCCTGCTCAACTGTCTCTACTCCACGGATCGATAATGAAACATACAAAGAAAAGGATAGGGAGATAAGAAACTATTCTATCATCATGCAATGGAAAAGGGTACATAGCATGAAATTCAATAACAGTACAACAACATGCAACACATATAGATATCAACCATCCTCAAGGTTATACATAATCCTCTACCATTTACACTCATGCACATTAGCCTAGATGCTGAATTGGCCATCTACAATCTTGTCACATCCCTCATTCTTGTTAGGGATGTTAGTCAGTAGTCCAAGCGGCGCGTCCGTAAATGGTGCACATCCCCATTCCCGTTAGGGTGCTCATTCAAAGAATGACACTATTCCCCAACTCCCATTAGGGAATAGTAGCACAATATCATATAGTATCCCAATTCCCGTTAGGATACACGAGACGACTCTACAAGGACTACAAGAGTATCACGGTAGTCTCCCATTCCCGTTAGGGGACTAGCCCGTGACATCCGGCATCCGTAATCGGATACTCTAACCTCATGTGTTCCACCGACACGGCTGTGAACAACACTATGCTTACCGGTGGGTCATAACCTAGTGCCTCAACCGTTCACCGAAAACTGAGACAAATCCTCAAATCATAGGATATAAACTCATCACATATAATCTTATATTTTATTAGGCAAGGCACCTCTAATTTTAATGTCATACTCTCCCCAACATACACATCTCCAAAGTACCATATATCATCGCCTAGGGGCCAACTAAGCATAAAATAACAAATATAGAATGTTAATCTTACAAAGCATTTTAAGCATATTAAAATAACAATAAAATAAGGAATATTATCATAGAGCATACCATAAAGCATGTTAAATATATCAACTCAAACAACATATAACAAGTAGTTCAATGATAAAATTAGACATCCTCGATATTCATAAAATCAACCAATTGGCAATAAACCTACAATCCACAAATCATCATTGGTACTACGAGATAGTTGCCAATGTGATTTTGGTATTGTCGATTACTCGCTTGCTAGTAGGGTATAGGTTGCCCTACAACCATTATTGTACATTACACTAATTCGCCATTTCCGACGATAGGATGCTCCTTTCTACCACCTGAGATGTATGTAGATGTCTCTGGGACCACGAACGAAAACTTCCTCTACCACTAGGAATCTGCCATGCGTCCAAACAGGTACCTCCGGGCTCCGAAAATTATCCTGAATACAGACACATGAAGCAGATGTTGTTAATAACCCTAATACGTGAATGGAACTAGTAACGGATAGAAAAACGAAAATCAAAACCTCAATATAGACATCGTCGGCATATCGGCATGCAGCGAGCATAGGCTTACCTTGGGCCTAGAAAGAAAAGTAGGATATGGGTAGGAAGCAAACATTGCTACGAACTCGTCCGGATAGTCGGTTTGGAATTTCGCTAGCTGGTTTGAGAGAATCAAGCTCCAGAAATTCCTCTATCTCGCTGGTCACTCTCGCTCTCTTCTCTGGTTCAGATGGTGAAATGGTAAAATGGTCACTCTCACTTTCACCTTTCGCCCCTTTTATTTTTAACTTTCTTCCTAAGAATGCTAAAGCGTGGGAAGTCCCAACGCTCAAGCGTTCCAGCACTATAGCGTGGACCTTTTCCATGCTCAAGTATGGACCTTGTGAATATATGCCTTGACAGGTACGTTAGTTTTGATGAATGACAAAAGGGAAAGGTCCAGAAGGGCTAAAGTGCAAAAAGCAGAAAGTTATAAAGCAAGCAAGGACGATGGGCAAAATGGGAATTTCAATATTTGTATTGATTGTTTTAGAAAAGTGTGAAAATGGTAAGTAGAGTTCTCAACTTAATATTGGTCTCACACACACACTTTTAACATGTGCCTAAAACCTTTTTAACATGTTTTATAACTGACAATTAATTGTGCTTAATGAGTAATCAAAATATTAATTGTTAAGTTTTTCAAATTCAAATGTACTTCGAGCCATAATCGATTATGGGAAACCAATAATCGATTATGATATGTATTAAAAGGCTTTAAATGAGTTTAATAAGTAATTATGTTATTAAAGCCGTTGAGTTTGAATTTTGAAATAGAATAATCGATTATGTAAAATGTATAATCGATTATGTCTTTCTGGCTTTCAACGAGCCTCAAACAGAAACCCCGTAATCGATTATGTAATCGATTATGGCTTTTTACATGAAAGTCAGTGGACTCTGTAACACCCCGATTTTCACTGTTCTTCAATACCGGTAAATATTCATATATGTATATATTTGTTTATATTTTATTCGAGATTTAGAAAATGACTTTGGAGAAACTAAGGTCATTTCCCTGTTATACTTATTTTTATAAGGTTACGGGGAAGTTTTGGGTTGAAAATTCAGACGAAACCCGGTCTACGTTTTCTGCGTTTTCATTGACAGTAAGAATTTACTGAGCAGAAACCCTAATTTTGAATCATGAACGAAACCATTAGGTTTTATATTTCACCCCGAACGATTTTCCACATTTCGGAAAAATTCATTAGCAATGAAATAATTATATTTTATTCGGGCGAATACTTGACGATCGGGGATCGACGGAATCCAGAACGGAGGTGCAGAGACAAAACCCGACGCCGGGTGGATAAGCACAATGATGACTCATGGGGGTGAGTCATAGGGGTTAGTCATCTTGCATTAAATGCAAGTAATGATGATTATATGTAAAAAGACCAAAATGCCCTTGATCTTTAAGTGAAATTTCAAGAGTGTCCCTAAGTGAATTTTGACCAAAATACACTCTAAATCTACTTAATTTCGTGCAGCCCCTCCACTAAACCAAACTCATTTCATTTTGATTTCATTTCATCATCTTTCTCTCAAAAACCTAATCGGGTAAACAACGGAACCAGACACGAATGTGCAGAGATATACCGGGAGAACAGAACGACGAGTCGTCCATGATGACTTAAGAGGAATGAGTCACCATAATGGCTCACCATAGCCATTAAATGTGCATTTATGACAAGTAAATGTGAAAAGACTAAAATACCCCTAACCTAACCTATGTCTAGTTAACTCCAACTAAGGTTAGCCAACCATGATTTGTAACAAAATATCTTCTTCCTCACATATGGTCACAAATCAAACACATACTCCTACTCACCATCACCACTCATTTATCTTGATAAATTCAAGTGAAATGACCAATTTACCCCTAAATTAACCTAACATATGTTTGGTTAATTCAACTAAAATATCTCCATCCTTTTTGGGGTGTTAAATTCGGCCACATCACTCTAGATCCACCTCCACCACATATTTCTCTCCTTCATCCATGTCCATTCAATTTTGATGATGACAAAGTTACACATATCTAGATATTTTCCTTACTTACTTAACCTAAGCTTAGTTAAACCTCAACCATAGTTCTTTTATCACATTAAACCACACAAAATCTGATCCTAACTCCCTCATTTTCGTGCAGTCCACACTTAGCCATTTCTACCTTCATCTTCTTCATCACTTTCTCTCATTTTCTCTTAAGAACTCAAAGAACACACATGGATGTCCATACTCGCCGAAATTACACTGAAATTCTGACCCTTTTATGTTATGAAAATAGAAAAACTTTCTACATGAAAGTTGTTCCTCTTTCTCTCTTATTTCGAACGAGCTAAAGATCATCAAAAACGGATGAGTATATTGAGAGTTATGACCAAAATACAGAAACTGCCCAGAATCCTCAGATCCATGCGAGACAGCAGAAAGAAGCCTATTTTTACCCATGTTATGATCCGAACCAAATGAAACCTTCAAAATAAAAGTTGTTCCTTTTCGTCTTATCTTTCCAATAAGCCAAAGTTTGTAATTTTTGGATGAGTAGATCATGAGATATACTCACAGAACCAACACACCCTCAAACTGTCCAGATTTTATATAAGTGTTGGTTGATCATTTTCTTCATGTCTTCAATCTTCAAGAGGTAAGACCTCATCTCCTTGATCATCTAAGCTTTCTTCTTCATTGATTTCACTTGATTCATGCCATGATCATCATGTTTTCATTCTTAGATCTAGATCTTCAAAAATTTCTAGAAAATCATAGAAAAATCATTTTGATGTGATTCCAATTTCTATGAACTCTCAAAGACTTCTATTTTGATTATCCAAAAGCGTAATATCAAATAAAATTTCCTCCTATGTCTTCTACTCATGGCCGAAACCCTAGTTTTGTGGGGTACATGAGTTTTGTTTCAACTTTTGCAAAATAACACTTGATATTGTCTTTCTAGTACTCTAAGATCATACATACAAGAGATTGAAAGAATTTAGCCAATTTTATTGTGCTTGGCCGAATCCACACATATGATGAGTTAGATGATTTAGTTTTAATTTTTGAGTTATAATCATAAATCTTGCCTTTCTAAGACTTAAGGATTATTAATCCAAGAGTTTGTTTCATGAATAAACCATAGATCCATGATCCTCTCATCATTCTAAGCCTTATTTATCTCATCCAAAAATCCACTTTGAAACTTCTTTAAAAGTGGGTATTTCTTGGTCAAGAACATCAATCTATTGATCATCATCCTTTTGGCTTAAGATAAGTGATCTAAGCCTTGATTCCTATCTTTGGTTATGTCTAAGCTTAGTCGTATAATCCTTTTGAATTTTGTGTGTTGATCTCTAGGATTTTGGAAGCAAAACCGTGGCCATCCTTAGGAGAACAACATCATCCTTGCTTGTTTTAAGGGATCTACAAGAGGTAAGGGGGGAGATTACTACTATCCTACCTTAATGTAGATATGTATGTGGTTTAAAGTAATTGTATGTTGTCTTGTAAATCCTAAGTGTTAGGATTATGTATTATTGAGTTATTTGTGTGTGATCCTCTTGGAGGATTTGATTTGATGTTTGGTTGTGGTATGATATGTCATATGGTTGTTTTGATTCCAATGACCTTAAGTTGGAATCAAGGTTGTTGTTTGCTTGACTTATTAAGAAGAATGCCTAATATATTTATTTAAGGCCATTCGGCCATAACTGATTAATGGGGTTTCAAGTTGAGTTAATTTGTTTGCATAATTTTGATAAGGATTGAACGAGTATATAAGAGTATAGAAATTGGTTTGGATTGATTTGGATATGTATGTTAAAAGTTATGAATTTTTGAAGATATAGGGACTATTATGCAAATACTGAGAAATTCAGGGACTGTTCTGAAAAATATATTCTTATATGTTGGGATTGTAGCCCTTGGTAATATAAGACTAAAGAAATTGGTTTGACGTTATTTGGATTAATACATAAAAAGTTATAAGCGTTTTTGTAAACAAGGACCTTTTTGCAATTATTGAAGAATGAAACGTGATTTCTGGAGAATTTGAGGGCAACTGAAAAATATTTCTAAAGAAGTTGGTTTGGTGTGATTTAAAGTTATAAATAAAAAGTTATAAGGTTTTAAGTGAATAAGGATCTTTTTGCAATTAATAAAAGTTTAGGGGTTAAATTGTAATTTTCGAAAATATATTTAACTGGACAGTGAGAGACTGTTTTTCATACCTATTGAACTGTTCTAAAACTCCAAAATGAGTTTTGGACTATTAGAGTTTAAAATCGTTGAAAAATGATTTACGCGATTTACAAACTTAACGACGTTCGGTCACATTTTTAGGAATTTTGTATAAATGGTGAGAAAGAGGTAAAATCAATGTTTCAACATCCTAAAATGAGTATTATAACTTAGGAAAGTTATATAGTTGAGGTGAAGAACCATATTTTTAAAAGTATGGCTTTTGAGCCTAAATTCAGGAAAAAGCGGCGAAACCATCGTCAAACGTTTGTAAAGATTTTTGAGAAAACAATGATTTAGAGTTTGAAATCAGTATTTTAATACTTTAATATAAGTGTGGTAACTTAGGGAAGTGAAGGATTTGAGACAAACAATTATATTTGTGAAAATATAGAGTTTAAATTGAAATACAGTAAAAAGCGGTAAAACAATATTTTAAGGGTTTCGATGTTTTTCAAGAAACTGTTTTGAGGAATTTAGTGCTTATGTACTTTGATGGAATCTGATTTTAAAATGGTTTGGTTTTAACCAAAGGTTTTGGTTTCAAGACAAAAGAAGATTCTAATCTTCAAAGACTAGTATTTATATTAAAGAGCAAAACCTAAGTCATGAATGACTTAGTAAAAATATGAACTTAATGATTTATGACTTATGGTGAAGCAAGACCATTTGTCGTAAAAGTGTGGATAATTCAATATCCATACTTCCATAAGATTTAATGGACTAAGAATTATTTGATTTTCTGGGAAGCCAAGAGAAAGGCTCCATTAGAAAAGTGTAAAGAAATAACTGTCGATCCAATTTCATAATGTGTTAAGACTTGTAAGAAAGTGCCTTAAAACATCTTTACACAAACATGACAAGTCCGTGTGAGAATTGCGGATCAGTGAAGGACCGATGATTTGTAATCGGGAATATCGTCCGTCAGAGATTGACAGCAAGTGGATTCTGGTGGAATCACGAGGTTATCCGATGGATAGACCAATTGGACGTATTCCGGCAATTTTGCCCAGATACATAGTTGATGCTATGTTCGGTGAGGCCGTTGTGCCTAGGAAGCCGAGTTTCGGTTGTAGAGGTTTCATAAAGAGCTTGATGTGTTATAGAGAGTTTGAGATCACATGTGATTATGATTGTACGTACGTTATGATTTAAGCCTTGTGTGCGTAACACGAAAGCAACAATGGTGCCTGAGGTGGGCGGATGTGAAACCTATACGACCATTTCCTTCCAAAATATCAAATTAGCTCCGATGTTAGAATCGGATATTCCTTGAGGCTGTGTAGGAATGGGACTATACGGTTTCAATTAGTTTCTCTCTATTCCTGTCTTCCAATGGACAAACCGAGTCTGGTATGCTTGATAAGCTTACCGTCGAGTCTGGTATATTATATTCTTGAAGTTTTGAGTTGCAGGATTAAAATGGGAGATAAAAAGAATATATGAGTGTTATATTATGTACCTGTGAGTCGTATCACTGCATGTCTGCCTTATGTGTAAGATAAATGGAATCTCACCTATTTATTTTTATATTGCCTATGTCGGCTGGTGTCTTCTGCATTCTTTTGAGAAGATTGAGACGTTAAGATGTTCCTTGACTGACGCATCGTAGAGATTGGGGTTCGAGCATGCGGACAATATGTTGGAGTTTCTAGTGGACATTTTCCAAACTGTTGATGGGTTTGTAGACCATGTTACTCCTCTTGGGGGAGGATAGGGCTTAGTCCAAGAGTTACTTTTGTAGTGACTCTAGTAGTGTCTTTTGTGACGACGTCGGTAGTGGACTCAAATAGAGTTTCCACTAGATCTCGTCAGTTGGGTTTATCCTTCTCACGAGGTATGAAAGAAGATGGTCTTTTCTATTGTAGTTTGGCCAGCTGGGTATGTTTGGGAGTTAATGTAACTGTCTATGGAGCTACGACTCCAAGTATCTTATATTTTAGGAGCTGCGTCTCCACATCTTTATGTTAAGTCTGTACATTCTATGATTTCTGTTTATGAGTCGGGTTGGGTATTATGTAAATGATTTTCAAACTCATAACCCTAATTGTGATAATGGAATATTTTATTGTCTATTTAGTTAAAACAAAGTAGTTATATTTACGACTTACGAAAAAGGAAAAAAGAATTACCCCATTCTTTTATAGCCAAATTTAATTAACCTACTTTTCGGCCTTAAAATGTCATTTACTTTGTAGCACCCGAGAAAGGTGTTACAGACTCGTAATCGATTAGTGTAATCGATTATGACTATTCTGTCAAAGTGAGCGCTTCTTGAAATTGGTTTAAATAATCGATTATGAGAATGTAATAATCGATTATGACGCGACAGAAATGAATTTTAAGAGGCTTGACCTAATTTCTTTTGAACCTTCACCTTTCTAATATAAAAGCAAAGTTAGGCAGCCATCAGCAAAGGGGATACGGCAATATTTTCTGTGCTAAAACTCTGAAAACCATTTTCTCTATTATCTTCTCTTGCACTATCACTTTGACCATATTATATTGAGAGTTCTATACACCATATAGGTGTTATTGTAATTGGGCTTCAATTTGTTTTTATCAGCACTATTAAGAGTGCATATTTGTTGGTGAGAGTCGTGTGACTCAAACCCTTCTTTTCTACACCAAGTTTTCAAGAGAGGTGATATCTCTTGGGGTGTTTCTTGGATGTGATTTCCAAGTGTTTACAAGGGAGGTGATATTCCTTGTGGTTTACAAGGGAGGTGATATTCCTTGTGGTTGACAAGAGAGGTGATATCTCTTGGGTTATTGTCTTGAAGCTCTTTCACTAGGGGAGGTGATATCCCTGGTCTGTGAGGAGTGCTCTGTTTTGTAAAGATTCTAGTTGATCCTGTTAAAAACTAGAGTTGATTGAAAACCCTTGGTCGTATTGCCTTGGGGACTGGATGTAGGCCACGTGGGTAGTCTGTGGCCGAACCAGGATATATCGTTGTGTTCATCCTCTTTTGCTATCCTCTTTACATTTCCACATTTTATTTATCACGCTTTAATTTCAAACGTTTTATTTTTTATAAAACGCCTTAATTTGAAAAGAACCTTTTATCCGCTGCGATTTCTGTTTATATTTTAAAAGGGTTTTCGATTTATCGAAAAAGATTTCATCTTTATTTAAAACCCAATTCACCCCCCTCTTGGGTGATGGTTGCCAAGGCCAACAGACCTTGATCAAAGACTTCTACGTGAAGTCTTTGATGCCACGCATCCCCGTTCCGTTGCCATCACATGACACGTATTGGACACGTCACAGAATAGAGCTAACGTTCTAGCATCCAACCTCCCCACGCTACAACGTCCCAGCGCTAGACCGTGAAATTGATGCACGCCTAAGCATGCTGCTCCAGCCAGCAACCTTAACTCACGTACTTATTCAATTCGAAGATGATTGATCCCGTATCACTCAAGCATGACCTGAAACACTTAAACATGCATGACAAGCAAATAAACTATGGGGCTAGCAAAGGCGCCACTTGGACAAGCATATTTGCTGATGTGGCAAAAAATAAAATATTTGTGGGGGCTGTCACGTGGGAAAAATACCCCAGTTTGGTAAATAGTTTTCAAATTACCCCATTTTGATAAATTGTTCGTAAAAATACACTACTTTGGTCAAAAAGCCTTTTTTTTTTCTTCTTTTTTGTTTTATGAAAGAAATCACATCTCTCTCCATTTATTTATTTTTTGATATTATTCAAGTGTGTTTGGATAAAAAAAGGGAAATAGGCCAACGAGATGAACCTTCAATTTTTTGTGATTACTAATTTGTATTTTTATTTTCCACTAAAAAGAAATTAAATAAGTAAAAATATCCAAATAAATTAATATCAATAAAGTTGTCCTTCAAATAAGACAAAAGGCCAAAATGATTTTTTTGTGTCAATATATTAATTTAATAAGAAAAACCACTTATAAATTTTGGATCAAGTTAAAATCGGGTGCTGACAAGTTAAATCACAACCAAACCCTAATTACAAAAGCACAATGAACTAGAAAAGAGGGAAGCTATGAGAGGCTATGAAAATTGATTTCTATCTTGCTTATGGCTCATTCTTCAATCAACCTCAACTTGCACCCTTCTCTTAGAAAGTCTCAATCAGCATCCTCTCTTATCTCAACCAGTGTCTCTCTATCCATCTGTTACTCCGTTTGTCTCTGTTCATCTCCATGATGTTTAGATATTGGTAGGGCTGAACTACGTATACTTGTTTGAAATCTGCGCAAAATCCAAAAGACTACGATTAGTTCGGGATTCGGAGACCAAAGGGAAAGAAATTATTGCCACCTTGTTTCTGATGGTAAATCAACGCGAAAAAGGAAAAAAATCCGAGCTTTCCCTTCAACTCTAGCGTGGATGGGATGCCAATCGCAGTCAAGGATGGAAAGGATCATGATCTAATCGAGATTTCAGTCCAAAATATCTACCAAATGTGCAAGATATTTGCATCGATAGAGAGTTGAGTTTGTGGTTAGGGTTCCAAGTGAAAAGGGAAGAATGAATGGTGGATCTGGATCTGGATCTGGATCTGGATCATAGGTTGTCCGGGTTTAGTTTTTAGGCCCAAAGAAAGCAAACCATTATGAAGTTGGAAGCAGGTTAGCCCATTTTTTTTTTTCAATTCCAAAAATCTTTTTCAGTTATTAATTACAAAAATATTATTAACTCTTTGGTCCTACACTTTCACTCAATTTTAAAATAGGTCTCTGTAGTTTTTAATTCAGTCCCTATATTTCAAACAAGTTTTTGACCTGTTATGCATTTTTCGCCAAGAAAAAGAAGAGGACTCAGTGCTTGTGCTTTTCACTAGGTGTGGAGTTATATCTTATAATCTTTTGGATCATACAGTTAGAAGACTCGCTGGTTTTAATCCTTTTTTGCGCCTGAATGGATATAATCCAATATTCAGCTTTCAAGTATTACAATACTTTCATAACCTCTCTTGGGATGGAGATTCGTCTGTCTTGTTACAAGAATTATGATCCACTTGCCTCTAAATTATTTGTAAGTTGGATTTGTGATATTCTTGTGTTGTTTGTTTCTTACAAGTTTCCTTGAATGTAATTTTCTATTGCAATGATGCTATGAATTGCTTGCAAGGGATTATCATATGTAGACCTGCTTCTCGTGCTAATGATCTTCTTTTTCCAACTAGTTGTTAGGGTTTAGCTATTTCTATTGACACTGTTTTTCTAAATGTTATATTTGCTGGCTGCAATTAGAAAATTAAAATTTGGTCCAATACTGCCTTTTCAAATCATTCCAAGTTATTTAATATTATGTTTTGGAAAATTTTACGGGCAGGCTCGTAGACTTGTTGATATTATGAGGTTCAATTCCTTACTTAATTTCTCTAGAAATATGAAGCAATCTAGGATTGTTTTGTTAAACATTTCTTCTAAGTGATGCTTGACCTTCATTTCTTTTTTCTATTTGTATCATAATACATTCCTGGAAACTAGTTTCATCTAATATTAAATACACATGGATATATACATGGACTAGAATAATCAAATTTGGATCCTCTCCTTTTGATATCTTATAAAGACACAAAACCAAATTTAAATGGATACCACAAAAAAAAAATTACTTTTTGTCTTTCTCCCTTATGATATGAAAATAAACAACAAAAGGAGATGATCTAGATCTGGAGTAGTCTAAGTATTTTTCAATTCCTCATATTTAATTGTCTTGAGATCTTCATGGTTTAGGTTGTCGGAAAAATAAAAGATTCAATTGTCAAAGTAAGTTTTGATTAGATATAGTAAGTAACTTTGTTTTCTATTAACAAGAAAATGTATTAGTATATGATTGACTCCTTAAGTTGAACTCATTGTTTTTGTTGTTTTTCAGAAGGGTAGAAGGAGCAATCGGTGGTGGTGTTCTTAGTTGACCAAGCTATATGATTTTCTATACTTCGGGGAAGCATAAATTAAGGCAGCTTTTTTTATCTTTTAATTTACAGACCTCTAGTTAAACTGTTGGTGTGGTGTTGTGTCATATTTATAACACTTCTGAAGCTTTCGATATTTTGAGAGCCTTGTCTATCTGTATATTGATTTATGGCTTTAGCATGCAATTTGATTAGACATATATTTGTTTTAATTTTGGTTTTTTTTTTAAAACTAAGAATAGCAAATGGGTTGTTTAATTTGACTTGTCTATGTCAATGTTGACAGGTAGCATTGAATGCAATCTTACCTTATTTATAATTTTCATCATCTTAGGATGTTGCTCCCGACTGTTATTGCCTTTTGTCATCGTGTTCATTGCTTCAAAGGATGGTGCCACTTAATAGAGTATAGTCTAGTATAGCTTAGTTAGTCTAGCCTAGTCTATGTACTACCCTGCATAACTCATATGTGCTGACTAAGCACATTCAGTTATGCCAGTTGGTTCGGTTATGAAGAACTGTAATGTAACTGTAATCACAGGTTATATAAGTCTGATCTGTAACACTGAGTTCAATCAATGAAATCATAATCAGAAATTCATGATATTTATCTTTCTCTTTTCTCTCTACTCAATTCTATCATGGTATCGTGAGCTATTTTTCTGGACCTAGCCTTCTTCTCTTCTTCTTCGTTTCTGCATTTCCATGGCAGAAACCGTTAATCCCTTCGCCACCGGTTCTGAAACTCCGGCGACCACTCTGGCGCCTGGGAACTTCAATCCCTCCCTATAGATTAAGCTAGATGATCAGAATTACTTGCTCTGGAAGCAGCAAGTCGAAGCTATGATTATTTCACACAAGCTTCATAGATATGTTGTGAATCCTACGATCCCTCCTCAATTCATGACCGAAGCAAATCATGCTCTAGGAATCGAATCAGAAGCTTATCAGCTATGGATTGTGCAAGACCAGATGATATTCACCTGGCTCCTTGGTTCCTTATCTCCTTCGATTTTGCCTCGGTTTCTTGGATGTAAACACTCATGAAAAGTATGGGAGAAGATACACAAACAGTTTCATGCTCATCTTCACACGAAGATTCGTCAATTTCATTCCGAGCACAAGAACACGAAGAAAGGGAATCGCACGATCGGCGAGTATCTCTTACAAATTCGAGCCCTAATTGAATCGCTTCAGGCTATAGGAGATTTGGTCACTACGCAAGATCACATCAACACTATTATCGAAGGCCTTCCGGAAGAATACAATTCTCTGATCATGACGATCTATGCTAGGGCTGAACCACCCTCTGTTGACAATAAAGAAGCTCTCTTCTCATGCAAGATGCGCAATTTGAGAAGTTTCGACAGGAATTGCCATCTCCTTATGTCATAGTGAACGTTGCTCAAGCATCGTCACTTTCAAATTCCTCCTCTTATCAGAATTTTCATCTGAGTCATGGAGGAAACCGTGGCAAAGGAAACCGCGACCGCGGCCACGGTGGTGGTGGCCGTGGTCGTGGGCGTGGAGGTCCAAAACCGACCTGCCAGCTGTGTCACAAATACGATCATGAAGCCTTTGACTATTGGTACCGGTTTGACCAAGCCTTTGTGCAGCCTCAGAGACCTCCAAGTCAGATGGATCAACCTAGTCAACCTCAGTTTCACCAATCAGGATTCATCCCTCAGAATTTTGGGCAACAGACTCAAGGCTATGGGCAAAATCATCAAAATTCCTTTGTGAGGCCTCCTGCTCAGTGTCAACCTAGTGTCAATATGGTGATGCAGCAGCCTCAGTTTATGCCAAACACACAGGAAGTGTTGCAAAGGTCCTTTGATGCTCAAGCTTGGTTCCCTGATTCAGGGGCTTCCCATCACATAACAGCTGACTCTAACAATCTCAGCCATAGCAATCCTTTTGGAGGACAAGTCCAAGTCCTCATGGGTAATGGTCAAGGTCTCTCTATAAACTCAATAGGCTCATCTAAATTCCTTTCACCTACTTAACCTGATATTATGTTTAAACTAAATCATTTACTCCTTGTCCCTAACATTACTAAGAACCTAGTCTCTGTCTCTAAGTTTGCTAGGGATAATAATGTGTACTTTGAATTTCACCCCTTTTCTTGTTATGTTAAATCTCAGGGGTCTAGTAGAGTTCTCCTAGAAGGCTCTCTTGGAGGTGATGGACTCTACAGTTTTGAGAACATCAACATCATCAAAGAGCCTTCATCCTCATGTCTCCATCATTCTCTATGTAATTTAGCTCCTAGTGAGCAATCAGCTAAGTCTTTCCTTTGTAATTCTTCTACTATACCTAGTTCTTTTGCCACATGGCATTATAGGTTAGGGCATGCTCATAACAATGCTGTAAGAGCTGTCCTCCAACTTTGTAATATTCCTACTTTGAATAAAAATGTTGATTTTTGCTATGCCTGTTGTATGGGTAAATATCATAGACTTCATGCCCCCCCATCAGCTACTGTTCATCCTGTCCCCTTTGAACTAATTCATAGTGACCTATGGGGTCCAGCTTCTATTCAATCCTTTGGGGGCTATACTTACTACATAACCTTTGTAGTTGCTCATACTAGATATACATGGATCTACTTTCTAAAACAAAAGTCAGATGCCTTGCAGGCCTTTAAACAATTTTCAGCATTAATAACCACCCAATTCTCAGCCACTATAAAAGCTATTCAGTCAGATTGGGTGGGGAATTTAGACCATTCTCTAAGTACCTATCTGAGTTAGGAATAACTCATAGGCTTACATGTTCCCATACCTCTCATCAAAATGGGACAGTTGAGAGAAAACACAGACAAATTGTTGAGATGGGACTCACCCTTCTAGCCCAAGCTTCCCTTCCACTAAAATTTTGGGACCACAACTTTACACAAGCTGTGTATCTCATCAATAGGCTTCCCACAGCAGCCCTCAAAACCTATTCATCTCTTTTTGGCCTCACACCTGACTATTCCACACTTAGAATCTTTAGGTGTGCTTGCTTTCCCTTTCTCAGGCCCTATAATCAACACAAACTTCAATTTAGATCCTCAGAGTGTGTTTATCTGGGTCTTTCCCCAACAACATAAAGGACACAAGTGCCTTGCCCCTAGTGGAAGAATTTACATCTCCAAGGATGTGCTATTCAATGAAAACTTGTTCCCCTACCCCAACCTGTTCTCCACCACATCCACTTCTCTACCTCCACCCTCTCCTTACCCTGCTTCTATTCATGTCCCACAGTATCCACCACTTCATGTCACTCCTCTAAATCAACACTCTCCTCCTCATTCCCCCTATTTCCCCTGTTCTGTCTCCTATCAACTCAAATCATGAGCATGCAGCCTCTTCTGCCTCTTCCCATTCTGCTTAGGAACCTTTTCTTCCTGCTTCTGTGTCTCAGTCATCTCAGTTCTCAGAGTCTGCTCAGCATGCTCCTGTTCAATCCACTTTAGCTCATCCTGAGTCTCCACCTCAGTCTTCTGGTCGGTCTGTCCAGTCCTCCTCTTCATCTTTATCTCCATATGTTCCTGCTCCACCCACCAACACCCACTCCATGTTAACTAGATACAAATTTGGCAATTTGCCTCCCCGGATTTATCTCAGTCATGTGGAACCTGCCTCTATCAGAGAAGCCTTGGCCAGCCCACCATGGTTGGCAGCTATGAGGGATGAGCACACTGCTCTCCTCAAGAATCAGACTTGGTCTCTTATTCCTCTCCCTTCCAATAGGAAAGCCATTGGCTGTAAATGGGTGTTCACGGTCAAAGAAAACCCTGATGGCACCATTAATAAATACAAGGCCAGACTTGTGGCCAAAGGGTTTCATCAGCAAGAAGGATTTGATTTTCATGAAACATTCTCACCATTGGTCAAACCAGTGACCATTCGAGTCATTCTCACTTTGGCACTCACTAACAAGTGGCCCATCAAGTAAATTGATGTGAATAATGCCTTCCTCAATGGCATATTGAGTGAAGAGGTTTACATGGTGCAACCTTCTGGTTTTGAGCACAGTGACAAGTCCCTTGTTTGTAAGCTCCACAAGGGCTTGTATGGATTAAAACAGGCTCCTAGAGCCTGGTATGAAAGGCTAGCCACTACTCTTGTCCAATTTGGGTTCAGCACAAGCAGGTGTGACCCCTCCCTGTTCCTCTACTCTCAAGGCTCTACCTCCCTATATGTCCTAGTTTATATTGATGACATAATCATCACAGGATCATCTGCTGCCATCATCCAGGATATCATCCAAATGCTGAATAAGAAATTTGCTCTTAAAGAACTTGTTGATCTTGACTACTTCTTGGGGGTTGAGGTTAAACATTTGCCTAGTGGGGAGCTGCTTCTAACCCAAGCAAAGTATATCAGGGACCTTCTAGCTAAGGCTCACATGGTTGATGCAAAAGGTACCTCTTCACCCATGGTGAGCAATTGCAAACTCACCAAGTTTGGCACTGACTTAATCTCTGACCCTCACATGCATAGATCCATTGTTGGGGCACTTCAGTATGCTACTTTAACTAGACCAGACATTGCCTTCAGTGTCAATAAAGTGTGTCAGTTCATGTCAGCTCCCCTTGATTCTCACTGGCAAGTAGTCAAGAAGATCCTGAGGTATCTAAAGGGCTTTATGCACTATGGTTTACTACTCAGACCTGCTGCTCAAGCATCTGCCTTCCCTCTGCAAGCATACTGTGATGCTGACTGGGTCAATGACCCTGATGACATAAGGTCTACCTCGGGCTCTTGCATTTTTGTAGGACCAAACCTAGTATCTTGGTGCTCTAAAAGCAACAACTTGTGGCCAGATCTAGTACTGAGACCGAATACAGAGGTATGGCCAACACTGTAACACCCCGCTTTTCGTAAGTGCTTCTTAAAGCTCGTTTCGTTAAGTTGTTTGGTTAGTTAAGGACTAAATTGGAATTTTTGGCTCAAAAGTCCCTTTCTAGTAGATGAGCACACCCGTGCTCATTAGCCAGCACGCCTGTGCTTAAAGTCAAATCCGTGCTTCTGACTTTAAGTTGAGCACGACCGTGCTTAACGGTGAGCACGTCCGTGCTCAATGTGCTGACCGAGTCTCGTTGACGCTAAGTCGAGCATGACCGTGCTCAAGGGTGAGCATGACAATGCTCAGGTTCAGGTTATATATAGTTGGCACAGAACCCGAAGGTTATGAGTTAACCCTACTTTTGTGATTGCAGCAGCCATTGTTGCGGCCAGAACACATTCTTTCCCTATTTCCTCTTCTCCCAGTGCTATAGTGGAGTTTTGAAAGCCGATTCGGAAGCTAGTTGGTCTGTGGCAGTCTATCTATTGGTTTCCTTTTCGTTTTTTTTTTATTTGGAAACTAATAAAGTTTGTGTTTCCGTTGTCTAAGGCTTGTTTGAGGTTGAGTCACCTTAAGAGGAGAAACCAGTTGCTGTTTGGTGTTTGGGAGAGCTACCTTCAATCCAGGTATGGGGAGAAGGGTAGTGTACTTATAGGCTTGGGGGTTAGAGTAAGGTAAAGGGGTTCCCATAACCCCGTTGATGTATGTTTGTTATATGCTTAAGTGCCTATGTTAATGATATGCTGTTTGATATGTTATATTTTCATGTTGAAAAGTTGTTATTTGATGGACATGATGATTATGCCGTTGGTCGTCGAATATGAACATATGATGTGTTATTATCCTTGATTTGTTGATGGTTATGATGATTGATATGATGTTATTGGGTTGATGCCAATGTTGAGTTGATGTTGATGTTAATGATGAGTTTTAATCCTTAAAACGTGTTAATAATTGACTTAGGATGATTAACGGATTAATCCCTAAAATTGGTTAAAACCTTGGTTACTGTTTCTGCCCAGAACAGTGCAGTCGCGTGATGAGCACGACCGTGCTAAACAGGGAGGACGACCGTGCTCCCAGTTGAATTCTGGAAAATGGCCGTGTATTTAGCACGACCGTGCAAGACAAAGAGCACGACCGTGCCCAATAGGAAGCACGACCGTGCTTCATTTATGTGATAGCACGACCGTGCAGCGGACAAGCACGACTGTGCTCCCCTAACAGACAGAGATGGAATTAAAGGTTTAAATAGGAGCTTTTGACCCCAATCTTCCCAATAACATGTTGATGACATAAATGACCCAATTTAGATAATTCAATTAACGATTAACAAAGGTAATTAAGACGATGAGATGGTGAGGTGTTGAGTTGATAAGCCGGTACCCGTTGGGTTACCATACACTGATGAGGTGTGCCTTGGTGCTTCTTAGCCAAGGGAACCTTGACCCCGTGGTTTGGGTCTAAGGTGTTGTTGATATTGTACCTTGGTAGCCGAGAGTTTGCTCCAAGGGGGGCCTTGACCTGGTTGGGTTTAAGGTGTTTCAGTAGATTCCGCTACGGTCGATTCCGCTGGTTAAAGATTTTGCTGTTGATTCTGCTGAAGTGAAGGAGGAGGCGGTTGCCTATTGTTTGTTGTTGCTCATGCATCATTGGAGATGTTGTTGTTGAAGGATGTTCGACATATGGGAGGTCGTCCTAGAGTACGGCGATCTGGCCATCCATGGTTGGAGTAGATTCTCCTTGCGCCCTCGTGATGAGGCATTCGTTGGTTTGATGCGTTGGCTATCTAAGGAGTAGATTCTCCGGCGTTGAGTCGATTCTCAATGTGGATATTTAACTCCGAAGTCGTCTATCTCGAGTTTAGTGGATCCACATGCATTGTTGGTTTAGCGGAGTAGGACTGCACTACACTACATAGCATGCTTGATGTTGATGTATGTTTATACATGTTGTTGATGTATGCTTACGTTGGTGCTATGCTTGTATGTTTTACTTTACTTCCTACCTCCTTGCTATTGTGTTTACATGATTCCTACTCCCCATTATTTGTTTGTTTGTTTGACCTGATTGGCACCTTGCAGAGGATGACGAGCAGCCCAGAGAGGAGTGACTCTGAGGAGCCGCCACTCATAGTTAGGGCTTGTTCTTATGTTTCAGTTAGTTTGTTAGTCTTCAGTTTTAATTCCGTGGATTTTATTCCCGAACGTTTATGCCTGCTCTGTATGTGACATCGGGGTTGGGATAGGTTTATTTCCTTGATATGTTTATTTGTTTTAAACTTGTTTTATTTTCCGCGTTTGTAAACTGGTTCATGTGAGACTTTTCTACCCATGGACAAAGGTTTTCATTTATCCATGAAATGCATGTTTTTATTTTAATTGCTTTTATATTAAATGCCTTATAACATGCGGGATAGAAGGGTGTCACATTTAGTGATATCAGAGCAGTTCGGCCCTGTCCGGACGTGGTATGAGTCTCTTGTGAGTCTGTTGTGTGCTATAGTTTGAATTGTCTATACTGGTTATAGACAGTGATGCTTTAAGTTAGTTCCTTGTAGCTTTACCCGCTTAAGTTTCTGTATCTAAGAGTTATGTTGGGTATGTACAAGAACTAATGGCCGGTAGAGGATGCAACGATTAGGCGATTGCGGATGCGTTGGCACTTCTGGCCAATGCTATCGGACAGGTCAACCATAACAGTAATGGTGGGCTAGCTGAGTTCCAATGTTTGGACAAGTTCCAGAGGAACAACCCTCCGTCGTTCAAGGGAGTTTATGATCCAGAGGGAGCACTGTTATGGCTGAGGGAGATAGAGAAGATCTTCCGTGCAATGGATTGTAATGATCAGCAGAAGCTCATCTTTGCTACCTTCATATTGACTGAGGAGGCTGAGAATTGGTGGGACAACTACAGGAAGAGGATGCAGGCTAAGGGCACAGAGATTACATGGGCTGTGTTCAGACAAAGGTTTCTAGAGAAGTACTTCCCAGCGGATATCAGGGACAAGAAATAGATGGAGTTCTTGTCTTTGAGGCAGGGGTCGTTCTCAGTTGGTGACTATGCGGCCAAGTTTGAAGAGTTGGCGAGGTACTACACTCTGTATCAACATGAGACAGATGACCGCTCCAAGTGTGTCAAGTTTGAAGCTGGACTCTGACCAGAGATTAAGCAGGCAATCAACTACTAGGAGATCAGAATCTTTCCGATTCTGTTCAACAAGTGCAGAATTTATGAGGATGCCAGTCAGTTCAGAATTGCCAGTTCCAGAGGATCGGATAGTCAGAGTGGCAAGAAGACTGATTAGAGAGACAAGGGTAAGCAGCGGTATGCTCCGACCGGCAAGGACTTCAAGCAGGGTGGCAAGAAGCCACAATTTTAGTAGGATAGATTCAGAAGTGGGTTCTCTAATGCTCCCAAGGCTATGAGGTGTGGTAAGTGCGGGGCATAGGATCATTACTCATCCCAGTGCAAGGAGTCAGCTTTGATTTGCTTCAGGTGTGGCAAGTCAGGTCATATCAGCCGCGAGTGTGAATGAGCTAAGGCCGAGCCTCCCAGCACCAGCAAGAATCAGACGCCACAAGCCAACAGACTGAAGACCACTGGAAGGGTCTTTACTCTTAGTGGAGCCGAAGCCTCCGAGTCTGATGACTTGATCCAAGGTACATGTTTTATTGATGGAACTCAATTGACTGTATTCTATGATTCGGGTGCTACTCACTCGTTTATATCGCATTATAGGGTCAAGAGTCTTAAGTTGATTGTTACCTTTCTTGAGTTTGATTTGCTTATGTCTACACCCACAAATAAACCTGTTTCCACTTCTTATGCATGCAAGAACTGTCATAGAGTCATAAGTGATAAAACCTTTGTTGCTGATCTTGTATGCTTGCCTTTAAAAGACCTTGAGATTATTCTTGGCATGGACTGGTTATCTTCCAACCATGTCCTTTTGAATTGTTTCGATAAAACCCTGATTTTTGGAACTCCAACGGAGTTTAAGAATCCGGACCTTCTCCCTGCTAGCCAAGTTCAAGCTTCGATGAAAGACGAAGCCTAAGTGTACATGATGATAGCTTCCCTGGAAGTAGAGAGAGCAGCCCTCCTGATGCCGCCAGCTTGCCTGTTGTGCGAGAATTTCCTGAGGTGTTCCCAGAGGATGTTTATAACTTACCCCCAGAGAGAGATGTTGAGTTTACCATAGACTTAGTGCCTGGCACCGGGCCAATCTCCATAGCACCCTATAGAATGTCTCCTCTGGAGATAGCTAAGTTGAAGGAACAGTTGGAGGACCTGATGAAGAAGTAGTTCATTAGGCCGAGTGTGTCTTCGTGGGGAGTTGTTGGTAAAGAAGAAAGATGGTAGTATGAGGTTGTGTGTCGACCATCGACAGCTCAACAAAGTGACCATAAAGAACCGGTATCCCCTCCCTAGGATTGATGATCTTATGGATCAGTTGATGGGCGCTTGCGTCTTTTCAAAGATAGATTTGTGGTCAGGGTACCATCAGATTCGGATTAAGTCTGAGGACATCCCGAAGATAGCGTTTAGGATGCGACACGATCACTATGAGTACTTGGTTATGCCCTTTGGTGTGACCAATGCTTCTGCGCTGTTCATGGATTACATGAACAAGACCTTTCACCCTTACTTGGATAAATTTGTGGTGGTGTTCATAGATGACATCTTAGTGTACTCCAAAAGTAAGGAGGAACATGAGGAACACCTGAGGGTTGTCTTGCAGACCCTTCAGGAAAAGCAGTTGTACGCTAAGTTGTCTAAGTGTGAGTTCTGGTTAGAGGAAGTAAGCTTCTTAGGACATGTCATCTCTAAGGGTGGCATAGCAGTGGACCCAGCTAAGGTAGAGACGGTGCTCCAGTGGGAAGCGTTTAAGTCTGTAACCGAGATTAGGAGTTTCTTGGGGTTGGCCGGGTATTATAAACAGTTCATAGAAGGTTTCTCTAAGATAGCATTACCCTTAACCCATCTCACCAAGAAGGGACAGTTGTTTGTGTGGGACTCTAAGTGTGAAGAGAGTTTCCAAATCCTTAAGAATAGGTTGATATCAGCACCAGTGTTAGTTTTTCCAGATCCTAATGAACCCTTCGTAGTTTACTGCGATGCTTCTAAGCAATGGTTAGGTGGTGTGTTGATGCAGAATGGTAAGGTAGTTACTTACGCTTCTAGACAGTTGAAAACCCACGAGAAGAACTACCCTACCCATGATCTAGATCTAGGAGCTGTGGTATTTGCCTTGGAGTTCTGGAGGCCATTACCTATATGGATCGAGGTTTGAGGTGTTTAGTGATCATAAGAGCTTAAGGTATCTCTTTGATTAGAAGGAGTTGAATATGAGGCAGCGTAGGTGGATGGAGTTTTTAAAGGATTATGACTTCGAGCTGACCTATCACCCAGGAAAGGCCAATGTGGTGGCCGATGCCTTGAGTAGGAAAACCCTTCATGCCTCCGCTTTGATGGTTAGGGAGATGGATCTGATTGAGGAGTTTAGAGACCTTAGTCTAGCTTGTGAGTTTACCCCTAAGAGTATTAGGCTTGGTACCTTGAAGGTTACCAACAGTCTGATGGATTAGATTAGAGAGGGTCAAAAGTTAGACAAGTTTCTCTTGGACCAGCGAGAGTTGCTCGCTCAGGATAGAGACCTAAGTTTTAAGGATGGCAGTGGTAGTATCTTTAGGTTCAAGGATAGAGTTTGTGTGCCAGATGTTCCTGAGCTTAGGAACTTGATCCTTGAGGAAGGATATAGGAGTGGATTGAGTGTGCATCCAGGTGCCACTAAGATGTATCAGGACCTTAAGAAGATGTTTTGGTGGCCTAGGATGAAAAAGAATGTGGCCGAATTAGTGTATGCGTGCCTAATTTGTCAGAAGGCCAAGATAGAGCCTCAGAAGCCTTCAGGTAAGTTGCAACCCTTGAGTATCCCAGTATGGAAGTGGGATAGTATCTCCATAGATTTTGTGTCTGGACTCCCTAGGACTCCAGTAGGTTTTGAGGCGATATAGGTTGTTGTGGATAGACTGACTAAGTCTGCTCATTTCATCCCGATGAACATGGAGTATCCTTTGGAAAAGTTGGCTAAGCTGTACATCAAGGAAATAGTTAGGCTTCATGGTATACCCTCCAGCATAGTTTCAGATAGAGACCCGAGGTTTACCTCTAAGTTTTGGGAGAGTTTATAGCATGCATTAGGAATCCATCTTAGGCTTAGTTCAGCTTACCATCCGCAGACTGATGGGCAGTCTGAGTGGACCATCCAGTCCTTAGAGGACTTGTTGCGGGCTTGTGTGTTAGAGCAGTCTGGAAGTTGGGACAAGTTTTTACCCCTAATAGAGTTCACCTACAACAACAGTTTCCATTCCAAAATTGGGATGACGCCTTATGAGGCTTTGTATGGGAGGAGATGTAGGACACCCTTGTGTTGGAGTGAACCTAGTGATAATGTGGTGCTAGGGCCTGAGATAGTGCAAGAAACAACAGATAAAATCAGGATAATTCAAGAAAAGATGAGAGTTGCACAGAGTAGGCAGAAAAGCTACCATGATAAAAGGAGGAAGGCACTCGAATTCCAGGAAGGCGATCATGTATTCTTGAGAGTTACTCCGACGACTGGGGTTGGTAGAGGGATGAAGGCGAGGAAACTTACTCCGAGGTTCATTGGTCCTTACCAGATCCTTAAAAGAGTCGGCGAAGTCGCCTACCAAATAGCCTTACCCCCGTTCTTGTCAAATCTCCACAATGTTTTTCATGTGTCCCAACTCAAAGTACATTCATGACCCTAGTCACGTGATAGTACCCGACGCTATACAATTGAAAGAGAACTTGACATTTGAGGTGTTAGCCTTTCGAGTCGAGGATAGGAGGGTGAAGCAGCTAAGAGGCAAGGAGATTCCTTTGGTCAAAGTGGTTTGGAGTAGGGCAACTGAGGAAAGTGCTACCTGGGAGCTGGAGAGCAAGATGATGGAGTCGTACCCGCACCTTTTTACTTGAGGTACGTGTAAATTTCGAGGACAAAATTTTTATAAGGGGGGTAGAATTGTAACACCCCGCTTTTCGTAAGTGCTTCTTAAAGCTCGTTTCGTTAAGTTGTTTGGTTGGTTAAGGGCTAAATGGGAATTTTTGGCTCAAAAGTCCCTTTCTGGTATATGAGCAAGCCCGTGCTCATTAGCCAGCACGCTCGTGCTTAAAGTCAAATCCGTGCTTCTGACTTTAAGTTGAGCACGACCGTGCTTAACAGTGACCACGCCTGTGCTCAATGTGCTGACCGCGTCTCGTTGACGCTGAGTCGAGCACGACCGTGCTCAAGAGTGAGAACGACCGTGCTCAGGTCCAGGTTATATATAGTTGGCACAGAACCCGAGGGTTATGAGTTAACCCTACTTTTGTGAGTACAGCAGCCATTGTTGCGGCCAGAACATATTCTTTCCCTATTTCCTCTTCTCCCAGTACTATAGTGGAGTTTTGGAAGCCGGTTGGGAAGCTAGTTGGTCTGTGGCAGTCTATAGGTAATGGTTTCCTCTTCCTTATTGGTTTCCTTTTCGTTTTTGTGATTTGGAAACTAATAAAGTTTGTGTTTCCGTTGTCTAAGACTTGTTTGAGGTTGAGCCGCCTTAAGAGGAGAAACCAGTTGCTGTTTAGTGTTTGGGAGAGCTACCTTCAATCCAGGTATGGGGAGAAGGGTAGTGTACTCATAGGCTTGGGGGTTAGAGTAAAGTAAAAAGGTTCCCATAACCCTGTTTATGTATGTTTGTTATATGCCTATGTTAATGATATGTTGTTTGATATGTTATATGTTCATGTTGATTAGTTGTTATTTGATGGACATGGTTAATTTACCCACTAAAATGTCGCCTGTCTCTACCCAAGATCCTGGGATCACAATTCCATTTTTGTCTAAATTTCGGAGTAAATGGGCTTTATTTGATGAAAGGATAAGAATTTGTCTTGGGAATCCACTGTGGTAGTGAGAGCGAGAAAAGAGTTTTTTCAGGCCTTCCGTTCAGTGCGTGAAAGAAGTCCTGCTCGAGGATAAGCCTTCGCGTCCCCAAAGCTGTTTGGATTGTCTTATCTGTCTTCAACAACCAATCTTTATATTTATCCTTTGAATTACTCATATATCTCCTATGTATGAATTTCATTTCGCACCGGAAAGTATTCTAGGAGAAGTCGCGATACTCAAGAAAGGAAAGCGCGGTCGATAGTGCCCTTTATAGAATGGTGCCTATGGGAAAGGCGAGAGGGGTAACATATACTGACAGTTGTTGTTATAATTTAAATGTAAATGGAGGAGAAATTTTTTTTTTTTCAATTGTAAATATTAGGCATCTTACCCGGAGGAAAAGCTACATCCAGTACCGGACCAATAATTTGAGCGATACGTCCCTGATGGAGTGCGGCCTATAGAGCACATGTAACGCACAGTCGGGTTGCTCATGCAGTGGATCTCTCTCTCTAGATATTATAGCGTTAGCGCTTTAGTTTTCAATAAGTTTAGGCGCTTGACTAATATCATCTCTATTTTAGGTATTCGGGGAATCCTCCTTAATAGACGAAATATTCCTATTATGTCAATGCCAATTGAATCAATGTTATTAGCTGTGAATTCGAAGATTTCTTGCTACTAGGGAAGGTAGAAGCAAGAAAACAACCGCCAAAAAGGAATTAGCAATGGGGGATTTCCAAAAAAAAGGTCCAGAGGCAATGTCATTTTTTTTTTAAGTTTCATTTTTGATTGAGGTTGAAAAACATTTTTTGATTCGTCTTCAGTTGTAATTCCGTGGATTTTATTCTGGAATGTTTATGCCAGCTCTGTATGTGACATCAGGGTTGGGATAGGTTTATTTGCTTGATATGTGTATTTGTTTTAAACTTGTTTTATTTTCCGCGTTTGTAAACTGGTTTCATGTGGGACTTTTCTACCCATGGACAAAGGTTTTCATTTATCCAGTAAATGCATGTTTTTATTTTGATTGCTTTTATATTAAATGCCTTATAACATGTGGGGTAAAAGGATGTCACAAACACCACAGCAGAATCTCTGTGGATTCAGTCTCTTCTAAGGGAGTTAAAAGTCCCATTTTCCACTTCTCAGTTGTACTGTGATAACTTAAGTGTGGTCTCCTTGGCACACAACCCTGTTCTTCATGCCCGGACCAAGCACATGGAGCTGGATATTCACTTTGTTCGGGAGAAAGTTCTCTCCAAGGCCCTTTCTGTGATTCATGTTCCTAGTGCAGCTCAACTGGCAGACTCCTTGACTAAGCCTTTGTCCTCTTCCAAATTCAACCTACTAAGGACCAAACTCAATGTGGTTCCCTCTCAGCAACCACCTTGAGTTTGAGGGGAGGATACTAGAGTATAGTCTAGTATAGCTTAGTTAGTCTAGTCTAGTCTATATACTACCCTGCATAACTGATATGTGCTGACTAAGCACATTCAGTTATGGCAGCTGGTTCGGTTATGAACAATTGTAATGTAACTGTAATCACAGGCTATATAAGTCTGATCTGTAACACTGAGTTCAATCAATGAAATCATAATCAGAAATTCATGAGATTTATCTTTCTCTTTTCTCTCCACTCAATGCCAAAAAGATTATGCCTCAAGAAATAGAATAACATTTCATACTAAATTTTATGATAACAAGTTCTCACTGAAGTGTTGGTGGAAGGGGTGCTTATAACCCACTTACAAAATAAGCAAACATAACTAGCTAGCCCCTTTTTTTTTTTCTATTTGTGTGGCTCCTCATATTCACTTAATTAGCCTATTTAACTTCAATTCATGTTTTTGGAGCTTCCCAAGTAGTACGACTGGTGTCATTGTATACAGGTTCCTTAATTCCTCGATTGTTGTCACTTTGGGCTTCTGCTAAAATATCTCAAACATTTGTGAATCAAATCCTCATTTGAAAGTGCCTTACCCAATGACGCTAGGTGATCAACACTATAAGTGAAGTGTTTCTGCATGTCCTTGATATCTATTGTCTTAATTCATTCTGAATAACTCATATTTATGGGTGACAGTGTTCATCCTAGCATGCTTGAATTCACTTATGGCTTCATGGGTGACTTGCATAGTATCTCACATCTCTTGTGCAATTTTACATGTTGATACCCTCAAAACCAAATCATAACTCAAAGCAACGAGTTACAATATTTTTAGTTTTAAAGTTATGTTTCCTTTCATGGTTAAGTTTCTCTATCTTTTTTCGTTCGATAGTATGGGTATGAACAAAAGGACCGTTTTCAACGACATTCTAAACTTCCATGCCAACTGCCTCAATAAAAATTTTCATTCATTCCTCCCAATAGGTATAACCTTCACCATTGAAAACAGAAGGTCTATTTTTAGAAGTTCCTTCACCCAAAAAGTAACCATTTAAAGTCATTTTGCCTCTTAAGGATGTTAACCCCTCTACACAAGAGTTGGGCTCACTTTTTGAGAAGTGGTTTCACACTCAAAAGGTGAATTGTGTTTCTATAAAACTTTTACACAATGTTTCAAACTTAATGTAAAATTTTGATTGTTGTAGTTGAACAGAATACGAATGATGAAAAGCATAGGGTGAAAAATAAATAAATCATCAAATATAAAGTAGAGATAGGGAAGAGAGAAACAAGCACAAGTTTTACACAGACACTGCCACTTTGTTGTGATCTACGTCCAATCCCCAAGCTGAAATAACCAAAGTTAACACAAGAAGGGGGGTTGAATTGTATTTAACAGCTTTTTAGAAAACTTTGAAAAAATTTTTGCAGGCACAACAAGCA
Source organism: Echinosophora koreensis (assembly GCA_035048595.1). NCBI lineage: Eukaryota > Viridiplantae > Streptophyta > Magnoliopsida > Fabales > Fabaceae > Echinosophora > Echinosophora koreensis. The sequence goes on from JAPCYP010000094.1 coordinate 257,997, forward strand.
AAATTGAAGTAGAGAAAATTAGGCGAGTGACTCGTCTAATTTTAAAACAGCACACGCATGCACACAGTGAAGGATTAAAAGAGATTTGATATTCACAAACTTAACTCCCCAAGTTAAAAGCTATAACAAATAAACTCTTAAATAAATTAAAGAGATTAGGGAAAAGGAATATCACTCAAGAGATTTATACTGGTTCACCCCAAAAGCAACAGAGCTACGTCTAGTTCTTAGCAGCACCAAGTTTCTTCACTATAACTGATCATATTACAGTACAAGTATTCTTTTCACACCTAGCCTCTCCAGGCTCACACTCAAACAGGTATTCTTTTCCACTTAGCCTCTCCAGGCTCAACAACAAAGGGTAAAAAGGCTTTGAGTATTTAATACAACTTTGCAAGTCTTTTTGGTAACACTCAGGGAGTGGATTTAATGTAAGAATGAAAGACTGCGAAATTTATATCAAATGATTGAAGAGCTAATTAATGAAGGAATAAAGAATAAATGAGCAGAGTAATTGCTTCTTGAATATGCACAGAGTCTCTCATCTTCATCTTCATGGTTTGCACTATTTAAAGGCTTCAATCAATTCAATCCGTTAGACACAACTCCAGTAAGTGAGTTCCTTTAACTTGAACTTCTGGGACGCCATTAATGCCAAAGAGTCATTCTGAGTAAGCATTAAATGTTTAGGGACATTGAGCTTTGACATATGCGGCCAAGAGTACACTTTGTTTTGAGCAGTTGTTTTAGAGTTGCAGTAGTAGAGGTTTTGTACTTGCAGCAAAGAACTTTCCCATTTTAGTGCAACACTCAGTTCACCTTTTGAAAATTACTTTTGCTTTGTACTTGAAATAGCTAAAAGCTACTGACTTGGCGCTGAGGTAGCGTGTTTATTCCTTCAAACCTTGAAAGAATGATTTCTTTATTCTTTGTACTTGGTGCTTTTGTCCAGAGGTCTTCGAGATCCTTAAAGAAGGCATCTTTTTCAAATAAGGTTGACTTGTACTTTCGTCTGACAATCTGACAATTAGACGGGTGCAGTAGATTCCAAAAATAGACGGGTGCATTGATCCAGAAATAGACGGGTGAGCAAGTCTATTTCAGACGAGTGATCCAATGATGATTCTTCATAATTTTGACCTTTGCCACGTCATCTTCTTGAGTAGATATTTGACTAAGAGTTGACTTGGTCTTTGTCTAAGTTGTCTATGTTTTAGACGGGTGGTTTTTCAGACAAGTCAGAAAAACTGTTTCTTTGGAAAACTTAGACGGGTCAAATTTAGACGAGTGGCCTTAAGTCCATTTTTCTGCACACTTAAACAGTCTTATCAATAATTTCACATGGTTCAATATAACCATACTTAATATATTTGAAATCATCAAAACTTAGAGAATTTTCACATCAAATGTGTTCCAGATTTATGAGGTCTAAACATTCTCCCCCTTTTTAATGATGACAAATAATTTTTTTGATTTTATTGAACAGAAAGAAATATAGACAATTGATACTTTTAGACAAGTCTCATATCATGTATATATATTCTTATTTTCAAACATAGACAGATTATAATTATGGCTCCCCCTCAATTAATTCATTAGAGCAATTAAATTTATTAAGTCTATATTATCCCATTTTTACTAAGTGTATATTGTCTCAGTTTTACTTCAGTCTATATTGTCTCAGTTTTACTTCCTCCCCCTTTTGGCATCAATCAAAAACAGAACACAACTAAAAAAAAAATTGTCATATAGTATATTGTAATCACAAAGAGCCAAAAAAGAAACATTTTCCATATCTTAAAGAGTCCAGAACATACAATTACAAATTGATGAGATGATGCAAAGACATGATGGACAGTACATTGCATGACTCTAGACACAGAAAAGAAACTATGTCCTAACTTTTAAGAACTAGGTCCTCCTTGACCCTTGAAGAATGCTTCCAGCATCTTCTACATTGCAGCTTGTTGGGCTAGCACAGTTGCTTGAATGAAGCTTGTTGTTCCAGGGCTAGATCTTGTTCTGCTTAACTGATTGCAGACAAGTAGCCATTTCACCTAGCCTCTGATGAGCAACAGGGTCATGAGAAACAACATGAGTGGTTGAGTCTATTGTAGCCGAAGAAGTTGCAGAATTTGCTGGTGTAGATGGAAGAGGACTAGGAGGAGGGGTAGGAGGCATCTCTTCAACTACAATTTCATCCTCAGGTTGAGGATCCATAAAGACATTGGTTGAGAGGGTAGTTCAAAATCATTGTTTGGGAAGAATTGTTCCAGGAACCACTGAATCCTTTCATTATGCAGAGGAGAATCTACTTGAGTTAGCATGAACTCATAGGATCTCCTTATGAGGTTGATGGGGGGTAGCAAGGGTTGACTCAGGAAAGTTTAAAACAAAGAAAGGTAAAACTACAAAGAAAGGAGGAAAAGAGTAAATGGAAGGGGAAAAGGGATAAAGAGTATAGGCTTGTCTACCAATGGTAGGGATTTCCACCTTTTCTGTGACAGAGAGATTCGAGCAAGAGCCACATCTCAAATAAATATCTCCAACCTTCAGGTACCGAGAGGAAGTTGCAGTTATGACAATCCTTTTCCTGAATTTCAGTTCCTGTCGTTCAGCTTGATCAGACAATCTATTAGTTCACCATAAATGTCAATAACCTTCTGCTTTCCTTTGAGAACCATAGACTCTAGCATGATCTTGATCTCAGTAGAGGGCTTCATGATCAATGCAGGATTAGGCTTCCATTTTACAGAAAATTTCTGTTTCTCAGCCAATTGAACCATTTGCCTTTCCACTTCCGGGAGGCAGTAACTACCAGATCCTTGATAGACAGCATTGTAAAACTGCATTCATCAGATACTGTAAAAGGAGTGTTTCTAGAGGAGAGATGATAGCAAGGCAAAGAGGATTTGGGTAGTGAGTTGTGTATGGTTTCAGAGAAGAGATCAAGAAAGATTATTCTTAAAGGGACACGACACTAATTTTTCACATAATCAGGTGTAGGTGATCTATATAGTGGTGAGGTGGGTGAGTCACAGAGGTCAAAGTCATTAAAAGGATCATCTTGTTGAGGTTCAGAAGAGTGGGATGAGTGTGGTGTTGATGGTTCAGACATGTGAGTGTTAGGTTAAAACATGTGAGTGTCAGGTTCAGAAATGTGAGTTTCAGGTTCAAAAACAGGTGATGTTGGTGGTGTGGGAGCTTTTTATGGTGAGGGTGATGTAGTTTCAGGTGGTGGTGAAGGGGTTTTGTTTTTGGGTGGAGGTGAAAGTGTTTTGTTCTTAGGTGGTGGTGATGGTGTTCTGATTTTGGTAGGTGGAGGTGTAACACCCCATTTTTTTGTTAAGTGCTTTTCTGTATGCCTTGTTTGTTAGGAAGGTTTAGAATGGGCTAAGTGGGGTTTAAGGTGGAAAATCCCTTCTTTAGGCTTGTGTTTCTGAGTCACAAGCACGGCTGTGCTCAACATGGAGCACGACCGTGCTAGTTGGGAAAGCGTGTCTCGTTGACGCTAAGTTGAGCACGACAGGGAGCACGCCCGTGCTCAAGGGCAGACGCGCCTTGTAGGTGTTAACTTGAGCACGCCCGTGCTCAAGGAGGAGCACGACCATGCTCGGGTCTGTGTCTTTAAAAAGAGAACAGTAACCAAGGGTTTTCTTATAAACCCTATTTTGGCACAAATAGAAACCCTGTTGCGGCTACGAACCCTTTCTTCCCTATTTTTCTCTAAACCCATTGCGTCGTTGGAGCTTTGGAGACTGGTGGGAACGTCTAGTTAGTCACTGCCAACCGTATTAAGGTAATAGTTCTTCCCTTTTAGTTTCCCTTTTCGTGTTATTGACTTGGGAACTAATTGGTTAACCTTTTCGTGTTAGCCAAGGCTTGGGGATTGTTCATCGAGCCGTTCGAGGGAACCAATTGGTGATCTGCGTTAGTTAACGGGAATCTTCATACTAGGTATGGGGAGAAGGATAGTGTAATCATTAGGCAAAGGAGTAGCGTAAGATGAGGGGTTCCCATAGCCCCGTTATATGTTGTTGTTAACTGTTATTAATGACATGTTATGTTTGATTATGAATATGGTAAACTGTTGTCAATGCCATGTTCTGTTTGGTTAAATGGATTAATTTCTATAATTGTTAGTTGGTATGCCTCTTTGTTATAGCTGTTAGATTGCTATGATGTTATATGCCAAACAGTGTATATTGATGAATATTGCTATGTTGAATGCCACTGGTTTATCAATGATGATGTTATGAGAATGCTCCTGACTGTTGTTATTGATGATGTTGATTGACTGAGTGTTGAGGTTGAACTGTTAATAGGACCCTAATCGAATTATTAGGACTCTTAGTTAACATAAGAATTAAGGGATTAATTCCCCAATGTTTCATAAGACATGAACTGTTGGTGAGAGGTGAGGTTTGACGCCAATTGGATTAGTCAAAGGACCCTAGGATCTGATTTGAGAGTGTTAGGGAGTTTTGGCTCCAAGAACACGAATTAAATCTGCCGAGAATAGTAAGGCTGGCCCAGGAGCACGGCCGTGCTAAACAGGGAGCACGCCCGTGCTCCCAGTTAAATTCTAGAAGGCGGCCGTGCATTAAGCACGGCCGTGCAGGACAGTGAGCACAACCGTGCTTCACTTAAGTGACAGTACGACCGTGCTGGGGCGAGCACGCCCGTGCTCCCCCTACTGGTCAGAACGTGAACTTAATGGAATTAAGGGGTGTTTAACCCTAAATGTCCCCAATAATGTTGTAACACACCAATTGAATGAAGAAGAGTTAGATAACTTAATTAAAAGATTAATTAAGATAATAAAGAATTATAAGTTTGTTAAGTCGGTGCTCAGTGGGTTGCCGCACGTTGAAACAGTTTGGTGCTTTTTGGCCAAAATGGCCTCAATCGAGGTGTTGATGAATTGAACCTTGGTGCTTTTTGGCTAAGGGGGCCTTGACCCCTATGGGTTATATTGTTGAAGTTGAAGTTAATGTTGATGTTGTTGATAAGTCTTGGGTGCTTATTGGCCCAAGCGGAGGAGGTGGTTGCGTTGTTTGTTGTTGTGCTCATGCATTCATACATTGAAATTGTTAGTAGGGGAAGTTCAACATATGGGAGGTCATCCTAGAATTCCACGATCTGGCCAAGTCTCGGGAGGTTCACCCAAGGTTTGGTGAACCGTGCGCCCCCACGGTGGCGTATCCTCGTTATGATACGTCGGCTATCCAAGGGGCTCACCCATGGTTTGGTGGACTGTCGGCGTTGGTGCTTTTATGGCCAATGTGGATATGTAACTCCGAAGTTTCATTCCTGAGATAGTTTGGATCTACATGCATAATGGAGTAGCAAAGTAGTATTCACCGCATAACATATGTTGGTTGAATTATCCTGATGATATGGATGTATATGTTGTGCCTTATTATATGTTGTATATTGCTATGCCATGCTATGATGTATGATCATCTTTCTTAACTATCTCCATGCCGTTGTGTTTATCAGTAATTATAGTTGTTTTTAGTTTTAGTTTCAGTTTCAGTGGAGGAGTGACTCTGAGGAGTCACGACTGTAGTTAGGATTTATCAATAGTTATAGTTGTTTTTAGTTTCAGTTTCAGTTTCAGTTGTACTCCGAGGATTTTATTTCGAAACGGTTATACCAGCTCTGTATGTGACATCGGGGTTGGGTTATGATTATACGTTGTTTATGTTACAATGTGGTATCTTTCAATCCAGTTTTATTTTAATCAAATAAATGCATGTTTTTATATTACCTCTTTATATTAATGTTTTATATTAATATGCGGGGTAGAAGGGTACACATTTAGTGGTATCAGAGCAGTTTGGCCCTGTCCGGACGTGGTATGAGTCTGTTGTGAGTTTGTTGTGTGCTCTTGTTTAAATTGTCTATACTTGTTATAGACAATGATGCTTAAAGTTTGAGCCTATCGCTTTTCCTGCTTAAGTTCTCTGTATTTGATGGCTATTTTGGACATGTACAAGAACTCATGGCAGGAAGGGGCAGAAACGATCAGGCAATTGCTGACGCGTTGGCACTCCTTGCCAATGCAATCGGACAAGTTCAGAACAACAACAACGAAGGACCAGCTGAGTTTCAAAGTCTTGACAAGTTCCAGCAGAATAATCCGCCGTCTTTCAGAGGAGCTTATGACCCCGAATGAGCTTTGTTGTGGATGAGGGAGATCGGGGAGATCTTCAGAGCTATGCACTGAAATGATCATCAGCGGGTTATCTTCACCACGTTCATGCTCACTGAAGAGGCTGAGCACTGGTGGGAGAACTGTCGTCAGAGGATGGTGGCTGAGGGTACAACAGTCACCTGGGCTGTGTTCAGAGATAGGTTTCTGGAGAAATATTTTCCTACGGATGTACGTGACAAGAAGGAAATGAAATTCTTGGGGCTGAAGCAGGGAAATACGTCAGTGGGCAAGTATGAGGCAAAGTTCGAGGAGCTGGATAGGTATTACACACCTTATCAGATCATGGTTGATGATTGGTCAAAGTGTGTAAAGTTCAAGGATGGTCTTCGTTCGGAGATCAAGCAGACGATCAGTTACTAGGAGATCAGAGTCTTTGTAACACCCCGCTTTTCGTTAAGTGCTTTTTGTATGCTTGTTTGGTTGTTAAGTCCTTAGGACTTAGTCTAGAGTTGTTGGTTAAGGGCTAAGTGGTGGTTTTAGCCTTAAACTCCCTTTCTGGTACATGAGCACGCCCGTGCTCATTGACCAGCATGCCCGTGCTTAGGCTGCAAGCGTCTCGCTGACGCTAAGTGAGCACGACCGTGCTCAGTGGGGAGCACGATCGTGCTCTGATCTGGGTCTTTAAAAGAGAATAGTAGCGCGAGGGTTACCGTGTTAAACCCTATTTTGGCACATTGGGCAATCCTAGTGTGGCTCTTCCCTCCCTTGAACCCCTTGAAGTTCTTGGTGTTCTTGCTCTAGTTATGGGAGAGAAGTAGCGTGGTAGTGTCGTTTAAGGTAACGTTGTCTTCCCTCTCTCTTAGTCTCTTTTCTATTATTAGATCTAGAGACTAATTGGTTATCGTCTTCTTGTTTGGCCAAGGCTTGGGGAACTCGTCGAGCCGCTCAACGGAATGTGTCTAGTTTGCCAACGTTATCGTTTGGGAATCTTCATACCAGGCATAGGGAGAAGGAATAGTATGAATATGTAGGCTTGGGGGTAGCGTAAGACGAAGGGTTACCCATGACCCTTCCCTTGTTAACATGTTTACATGTTTATATGATTAATTGTTATTTGATGATGATATTGGTATGAATGTCCTTGTTATTAAATGTTGTTTGTTATGAATATGCTAATGTGTTGTGATGCCATGATTATGATGAGTATGATGCTATTGGTTGTTGTTTGTGTTGTACTCTTTATGAGTGTTGACTGTTGAGGATGTTAATGCCAACAATGATGTTAAGATGTTAAAGATGATAACAATGATAATAATGAGAATTAAGGAATGTTTTTCCCAGTTGTTCATAAGACATGAATATAGTGTGAGAGCTAAGGTTATGTTCATAGGGCTTAGTTAAAGACCCTAGGATTGATTAGTGAGTGTTCTAGGAATATTAATAACGAAACTATGATTAAAGGATTAATTCCCCATGATGATAAGACATGAATATTAATGAAGAACAGTTAAGATTAATGAAATTGATAATCAATGGGTTAGTAAAAGCCAATAGGTTGAATCTGTGAATTGTCCCAAGGATTTGGGAAAGGGTTTCCGATCCTTTGTCCCTAGATCGGTACGGCCACGCTCCATTGAGCACGGTCGTGCTTAACAGGGAGCACACCCGTGCTCCAGTTTGAAATCCAGATAAGGGCACGTTTTTAAGTACGCCCGTGCTTAACAGGTAGCACGACCATGCTTGCATGTAGGTCCAGCACGCCCATTCTCACCTGACCAAAACAAAAACCCAAATGTTGAAATAGGGGTTTTCACCCCAAACACCTAAAAGACTTAATAAGATACCAACGGAATATGATGACCAAAAGACAAGTGATAAGATGTTGTAACTTGGTAGCCTAATGTCTGCTCCAAGTGTTAAAGATGATGTTGTACCTTGGTAGCCTAGTGTCCGCTCCAAGGGGGCCTTGATGCTTGATGGTTAAGGAGTTGAGCTCTGGTGCTTAATGGCCAGAGTGTTGTTGATGCTTAAAAGACTTAACGATGAAGCGTTGAACGATAATCCTCGATAGCCTAGTAGTCGAGGTGTTGATGGTGATAAAACTTAGGTAGCCAATGGGCCCAAGCGGAGGTGGTGGTTGTGGTTGTGTGTTGTTTGCCATGCATTCACGCATTAGAGATGTTGATGGGAGGTTGTGCAACATAGGGGAGGTTGTCTGAGAGTAAGACGATCTGGCCATCCAAGGCGATTCACCCGAGACTATGGGGTCATGTACAACCGCAGTGACGCACCCATGAGTAAGGTGTGTCGGCTGTCCAGAGGGGTCCACCCAATAGTTGGTGGTCTGGCCCAGCATTGGTGCTTTTTGGCCAATGTGGAGATGTAACCCCAAAATTGGCATCCTGAGTTAGTTTGGATCCAAGTGCATAGTAAAGGAGTGGAGCAGAACTGCATTGCATAGCATACACGTTATATGATGATGATTGTTATGATATTTCTATTTGATATAACATGCTTGTTTGATGTATGCTCGTCTTGCTAACTGCTTCCTTGCCGTTATATTCATATATATGTTTCTTACTCCCTATCTCTATGTTTCTTGTTTTGTGGCATGTATCGTTGATGCAGAGGTTGATGTGCAGCCAGTTGATGAGTGACTCTGAGGAGCCCCGACTCGTGGATAGGATTTCCTGCTTTCAGTAGTTAGTTTGTTTGTTTCTGTTGTATTCGAGTTGTTTTATCGGATTGGTTATACCAGCTCTATAGTGTGAGATCGGGATTGGGTTCGTTTATATTTATGTTCATGCTATGTTTCTTTCATAAACATGTTTTGTTAATTTCCGCGTTATGTTACAATGCGACAGTCTCTACCCGGTTCTCAATATTATATATATTTGCATGCGTTCTCTCTCGTTTTATATCCGTGTTATCGCTTTTGAATGCATGCGGGGTAGAGGGTGTCACAGTCTTCCCAACCTTGGTGAACAAGTGTAGGATCTTTGAGGATACCTACAAGTCCAGGGTTGCCAGTTTCAGGAATTCAGATAGTCAGAGCAGCAAGAAGACTGAGCAGAAGGATAAGGGCAAGCAGCATTACGCTTCAGCCTGTTACCTTTCTTGAGTATGATTTGGTTGTTTCTACACCTACAAATAAACCTGTTCTTACTTCTCATGCATGCAAGAACTATCATATCACCATTAATGGTAGAACCTTTATTGTAAATCTTGTATGCCTACCTTTAAAAGATCTTGATGTCATTCTTGGCATGGACTGGTTGTCTTCCAACCACGTTCTTCTAAATTGCTTTGATAAAACCATTGCTTTTGGAACTCCTGTGGAGTCTAAGGATCCAACCATTCTGTCTGCCAACCAAGTTAAAGCTTCGATGAAAGATGAGGCCCAAGTGTTCATGATGTTGTCTTCCCTGGAAATCGAGAGCCCTCCTAATGTCGTCAGCGTGCCGGTTGTGCAAGAATTTCCTGAAGTGTTCCCGAGGGATGTTTATAACTTGCCCCCTGAGAGAGATGTTGAGTTCACCATAGATTTAGTGCCTGGCACCAGGCCAATATCCATAGCGCCCTATAGAATTTCTCCTCTACAGCTAGTTAAGTTGAAGGAACAGTTTGAGGATCTTATCTAGAAGCAGTTTATTAGGCCTAGCGTATCCCCCTGGGGAGCGCCAGTGTTGCTAGTAAAGAAGAAAGGATGACAGTATGAGATTGTGTGTCGACTATCGACAGCTTAACAAGGTGACCATTAAGAATCGATATCCCCTCCCTAGGATTGATGATCTCATGTATCAGTTAATTGGAGCTTGCGTTTTCTCAAAGATAGATTTGAGATTAGGGTACCATCAAATTCAGGTTGAGTCTGAGGACATCCCGAAGACAACGTTTAGGACGCGTTATGGTCACTACAAGTACTTGGTTATGCCCTTTGGTGTGACCAATGCTCCTGCTGTGTTCATGGACTCCATGAACAAGACCTTTCACCCTTACTTGGATAAGTTTATGGTGGTTTTCCTAGATGACATCTTAGTGTACTCCAAGACCAAGGAGGAACATGAGGAACACCTGAGGGTTGTCTTGCAGACCCTTAAGGAGAAGCAGCTGTATGCTAAGTTGTCTAAGTGTGAGTTTTGGTTGGAGGAGGTGAGTTTCTTAGGACACGTCATCTTTAAAGATAGGATAGCCGTTGACCCGGCTAAGGTAGAGACGGTGCTCCAGTGGGAAGCGCCAAATTCAGTAACCGATATTAGGAGTTTATTGGGTTTAGAAGGGTACTATAGGATAGGTTAACATCAGCACCAGTGTTAGTTTTGTCAGATCCTAGTAAACCTTTAGTGGTGTACTGTGATGCATCGAAGCAATGTTTATGAGCAGTGTTGATGTAAGATGGTAAGGTAGTGGCTTATGCTTCTAGGCAGTTGAAAACCCATGAGAAGAACTACCCTACCCATAACCTAGAATTAGGAGCTGTGGTATTTCCCTTAAAGATTTGGAGGCATTACCTTTATGGAGCGAAGTTTGAGGTTTTTAGTGATCACAAGAGTCTGAAGTATCTCTTGATCAAAAGGAGTTGAATATGAGGCAGCGTAGATGGATCGAGTTTTTAAAGGATTATGAGTTTGATTTAACCTACCACCCAGGAAAAGCCAATGTAGTGGCAGATGCGTTGAGTAGGAAAACCTTGCACGTCTCCGCTTTAATGGTTAGGAAGATGGATCTGATTGAGGAGATTAGAGACCTTCGTTTAGCTTGGAAGTTACCCCTAAGAGTATTAGGCTTGGAACCTTGAAGGTTACCAATAGTTTGATGTATCAAGTTAGAAAGGGTCAGAAGTTAGACTAGTTTCTCTGAGACCAGCGAGAAGTGATGGAGTTTTGAGGGTCAAAGATAGAGTCTGTATACCAGACGTCCCGAAGCTTAGAAAGTTGATCCTTGAAGAAGGACATAGGAATGGACTGAGTGTGCACCCAGGTGCCACTAAGATGTATCAGGATTTAAACCGGATGTTTTGGAGGCCTGGGATGAAGAAAGATGTGGCTGAGTTTGTGTATGCTTGTTTAGTGTGCCAAAAGGCTAAGATAGAACACCAGAGACCAGTAGGAAAGTTACAACCGTTAAGCATTCCAGAATGGAAAATGGGATAGTATTTCCATGGATTTTGTGTCTGGACTCCCTAGGACTCAAGTTGGTTTTGAGGCTATCTGGGTTGTTGTGGATAGACTGATTAAGTCCGCCCATTTCATCCCTATGAACATGGAATACTCTTTGGAAAATTTGGCCCAGTTGTGCATCAAAGAGATAGTTAGGTTACATGGTGTACACCTTCTAGCATAGTGTCGGATAGAGACCTGAGGTTTACCACTAGGTTTTGGTACAGTTTACAAGAGGCTTTAGGAACCAAGCTTAGGCTAAGTTCAGCTTATCACCCACAGATTGATGGTCAGTCTGAGAGAACCATCAGTCCTTAGAGGACTTGCTTAGAGCTTGTGTGCTAGAACAGTCAGGTAGTTGGGACAAGTTTTTGTCCCGGATAGAGTTCACCTACAACTATAGTTTCCATTCCAGTATTGGGATGACACCTTATGAAGCTCTTTATGGGAGGAGATGCTGGACACCCTTGTGTTGGAGTGAGCCTGGTGATAGTGTTGTGTTAGGACCTGAGGTATTGCAAGAGACCACGGAAAAAGTGAGGATGATTCAGGAAAAGATGAAGGTGGCACAAAGTAGACAAAAGTGCTACGTTGACAAAAGGAGGAAAGGAACTTGAATTCCAGGAAGGTGACCATGTATTCTTGAGAGTTACCCCGACAACTGGGGTTGGTAGAGTGATGAAAGCGAGGAAACTTACTCCTAGATTCATTGGTCCTTACCAAATTTTGAAAAGAGTCGGCGAAGTCGCCTACCAAATAGCCTTACCACCGTTCTTGTCCAATCTTTACAGTGTCTTTCATGTGTCCCAACTCAAAGTATGTTCATGACCCTACTCACGTGATAGTCCCCAATACCATACAGTTAAAAGAGAACTTGACTTTTGATGTATTACCTCTTCGAGTCGAGGATAGGAGGGTGAAGCAGCTAAGAGGCAAAGAGATTCCCTTGGTCAAAGTCGTTTGGAGTGGGGCTACTGAGGAAAGTGCTATATAGGAGCTGGAAAGGAAGATGATGGAGTTGTATGCGCACCTTTTCAATCGAGGTGAGTAGAAATTTCGAGGACGAAATTTTTATAAGGGGGCTGGAATTGTAACACCCCGCTTTTCGTTAAGTGCTTTTGTATGCCTTGTTTGTTAGGGGGTTTAGAATGAGCTAAGTGGGGTTTTTGTTGGAAAATCCCTTCCTTAGGCTTATGTCTTGTGACTTTCTGAGTCACAAGCACGACCGTGCTCAAGAGAGAGCACGACCGTGCTTGTTGGGTTAGCGCGTCTCACTGACGCTAAGTTGAGTACGCCCATGCTCAACAGGGAGCAAGCCCGTGCTCAAGGGCAAACCGTGCCTCGTAGAGGAGCACGACCGTGCTCGAGTCTGAGGCTATATATGCAGAACAGTAACCGAGGGTTTTAGTCTTAAACTCTATTTTGGCAACAGCAGCCACCCTAGTGCGACTACCAACCTCTTTTTCCCTATTCTCTCTAAACCCATAGCATTGTTGGAGCTTTGGAGACCCTTGAGAACGTCTAGTTCGTCAATGTTGATCCCTATAGGTAACGGTTCCTTCCCCTTAGAGTTTCCTTTTTCTATTATTAGATTTGGGAAACTAATTGGTTAATGTTCTTGTTTGACCAAGGCAAGGGGGTAGCGTAAGATGAGGGGTTCCCATAGCCCCGTTTTAGTGTTGTTATAACTATTATTAATGCTATGTTACGTTTGATTGTGAATATGTCTTAATTGTTGTCAATGTCATGATCTGCCTGGTTGTATGGGTTATTGTTATGTTGTTAGTTGGCTAATTGGTATGTCTCTTTGTTATAGTGTTATGATGTTGAATGCTAAATAGTGTATATTGATGAATGTTTCTATGTTGAATGCCATTGGTTATTAATGATGATATGATTAGAATGCTATTAGCTATTGTTATCAATGATATTGATTGATTGATGTTGTTAATATGTTGAATATGTTAATAAGACCCTAAACGAATTTAATTAGGACTCTTAGTTAACCTAAGAATTAATGGGTTAATCCCCTAAAGTTTCATAAGACAGGAACTGTTAGTGAGAGGTGAGGATTGACACCCAATGGATTAGTCAAGACATTAGGATTCGATTTAAGAGTGTTTAGGGAGGTTTTAATCCAAGAACACATAATGAATCTGCCCAGAACAGTACGGTTGGTCTAGGAGCACGGCCGTGTTGAATAGGGAGCACGCCCGTGCTCCCATTGCATTCTGGAAGGCAGGCCGCACATTGAGTACGGCCGTGCAGGACAGTGAGCACGATCGTGCTCCACTTAAGTGGCAGCAAGACCGTGATGGGGTAAGCACGCATGTGCTCCCCTTACTGTTCAGAATATGAGATTAAAGGATTTAAGGGGTTTTTCACCCCAAATGTCCCTAATAATGTGATAAGACACCAATCGAATAATGATGAGTAAGATAACTTAATTAAAGATTAATTAAGATAATCAAGAATAATAAGCTGGTTAAGCCGGTGCCCTTTGGGTTACCGCATGTTGATACACTTTGGTGCTTTTTGGCCAAAGTGCCCTCGATGCTTTTTGGTCGAGGCGTTGATGAGTTGAACCTTGGTGCTTTTTGGCCAAGGCGTTGATGTTGATATTGTTGATGATGGTGATAAGTCTTGGGTGCTTATTGGCCCAAGCAAAAGAGGTGGTTGCCTTGTTTGTTGTTGTGTTCATGCATTCATACTTTGAAGTTGTTAGTGGGGGAAGTTCAACATAGGGGAGGTCGTCCTAGAGTCCGACGATCTGGCCAAGTCTCGGCAGGTTCACCCAAGGTTTGGTGAACCATGCTCCTCCGCGGTGGCGTACCCTCGTTATGGTGCGTCGGCTATCCAAGGGGTTCACCCATGGTTTGGTGAACTGCCGGCGTTGGTGCTTTTATGGCCAATGTGGATATGTAACTCCGAAGTTGCCTTCCTGAGATAGTTTGGATCCACATGCATAACAGAGTAGCGGAGTAGTGTTGCACCACGTAGCATATGTTGGTTGAGATGACATGTTGATGTGATTATTTATGTGTTGATATTATGTTGTATTGCTATGCCATGTTATGATGTATGTTCATCTTGCTCAACTACTTCCATGCCGATGTGTTTACATGTTTTCTTACTCCCATTTTCTGTTTCTGTTGTGGCATGTATCTCTTCTTGCAGAGGATGATGAGCAGCCAGTGGAGGAGTGACTCTGAGGAGTCGCAACTCTAGTCAGGATGCTTAGTTTTTAGTTGTTAGTTTATTTCCAGTTTTGTTGTATTCCGAGGATTTTATTCCGGAACGGTTATACCAGCGCTATATGTGACATTGGGGTTGGGCTATGTTTATGTTTTGTTTATGTTTTATCTTTTTAAAACTATTTTCTTTCCACGTTGTTATGTTACAATGTGGTATCTTTCTACCAGTTTTATTTTAATCAAATAAATGCATGTTTTTATATTTCCTCTTTCAAGTAAATGTCTTATATTAATATGCGGGGTAGAAGGGTGTCACATATTTAACCCCAAATGTCCCTAATAATGTTGTAACACACCAATTGAATGAAGAAGAGTTAGATAACTTAATTAAAAGATTAATTAAGATAACAAAGAATAATAAGTTGGATAAGCCGGTGCCCAGTGGGTTGCCGCACTTTGAAACACTTTGGTGCTTTTTGGCCAAAGTGGCCTCAATACTTTTTGGTCGAGGTGTTGATGAATTGAACCATGGTGCTTTTTGGCTAAGGGGGCCTTGACCCCTATAGGTTAAGGTGTTGAAGTTGATGTTGATGTTAGTGATAAGTCTTGGGTGCTTATTGGCCCAAGCGGAGGAGGTGGTTGTCTTGTTTGCTGTTGTGCTCATGCATTCATATGTTGATGTTGTTAGTGTTGGAAGTTCAACATATGGGAGTTCGTCCAAGAGTTCGACAATCTAGCCAAGTCTCGGGAGGTTCACCTAAGGTTTTGGTGAACCGTGCACCCCCGCGGTAGCATATCCTCGTTATGATACGTCGGCTATCCAAGGGGTTCACCCATGGTTTGGTGGACTGTCGGCGTTGGTGCTTTTATGGCCAATGTGGATATGTAACTCCGAAGTTTCCTTCCTGAGATAGTTTGGATCCACATACATAATGGAGTAGCGGAGTAGTGTTGCACTTCATAGCATATGTTGGTTGAATTATCATGATGATATGGATGTATATGTTGTGCCTTATTATATGTTGTATATTGCTATGCCATGCTATGATGTATGGCCATCTTGCTTAACTGTCTCCATGCCGTTGTGTTTACATGATTTCTTACTCCCCGTTTTCTCTGTTTTTATTGTTGGCATGTATCTCTTTATGCAGAGGACGGTGATCAGCCAGTGGAGGAGTGACTCTGAGGAGTCGCGACTCTAGTTAGGATTTATCAGTAGTTATAGGTATTTTTACTTTTAGTTTCAGTTGTATTCCGAGGATTTTATTCCGGAACGGTTATACCAGCTCTGTATGTAACATCAGGGTTGAGTAATGATTATATGTTGTTTATGTTTTATATTCAAAAAAACTATGTTCCTTCCGCATTGTTTATGTTACAATGTGGTATTTTTCTATCCAGTTTTATTTCAATCAAATAAATGCATGTTTTTATATTACCTCTTTATATTAATGTTTTATATTAATATGCGGGGTAGAAGGGTGTCACAGGAGAGGCTGGCAGTTTGGTTTGAGATGGTGATGAGGGTGGTGTTTCCTGCAATACCAATCTCCTCTTGATTCTTGTTGACTGTTCAAGAGGTTCAGAAACTTTCCTCATAGTTGTTGTGGTTCTCTTCTTCTTGGGGATCACAGTCTCAACAGCTTGAGACTCCCCCTCAGCCTGACCAACATTCTCAGATACTCTCTTCCTCTTAGTAGGTAGTTTCTGTGGCCTGGTAGAAGTGGTGGCAGTATCAACTTTAGTAGCAGTAGTACAAACATTTGCTTGTTGAGGTTCTTCCACAGCAGGTTCCTCAAAAGGTGTCAACTGTACCTTCATCAAAGACAGAGTCATGGTAATGATCTTTGTGTAGAGATTTACACTGAAGGCAGTTTTCAAATCCATTAGAGTATTTACCCTAAATACTCTGGTCATGATCATGCCATAGGGATAGTCCTTATTTTTCCCTTTAGCAACTTTCTCCATCTGCCTAAAGATGAGATCAGTGATATCTATCTTAATCTTTTGAACAAGATGATAGATAGCAAATTTCTCAATTTTACTCACATGGTTTCTAGACCCAATCCTTGGCATTACACAGTTAATAATGAGGACATGAAGAAACCTTGCCTTAGCAGTCAGATACTTAGAGTCTAGATCTTTTGGTTGAGGGACTCCATAGATGGCAATGTTGACAGCCTCTTCTCGAAATAGGCTTCATCCAATCAGCAGGATACCCAGCACCTTCCCTTGGACATTTGGTCACTTCAGCAAGCGACTCGTGGCTAATGATGACATGATCATCTCCAACATCCCCAGATATCATAGCAGTAAGGTTGTCCTTGGTGATCTTGGCACTTCTCCAAAAAGCCCTAACTAGAGAAGGGTACACAACTTCTCTCAGATGGAAAAGTTGTGTCCATCCAGCAGCAGCAATCTCAGCTTAGACATCCATTCCGTTGATTTTGAGTTCCTCGAAGTTTGGAAGTCTTCCGGGGTAAACCTTCATTTCAGCCACAAATATGTGTGCTTGTGCAGCAATGGTCTCGAGAAAGCTCTTGGGTGCCATTGTTGTTCAGAAAAGAAAGAACTTTAGGGTTTAGAAAGGAGGGGTTTTTGAAGTTGAAGGCGAAGGGTTTTCAGAGAGAGAGAAAGCAAGGATTTCAGCATAATGGATTATGAAATCGATTATTTCAGCATAATGGATTATGCTAATCGATTATTGGTTCTCTGTTTGAAATCCTTCGAGCACTAAAAACATATAATCAATTACCTAATGAGTATAATCGATTAGCATAATCTATTATTAGCTTGATTAAAATATTACTCATTTAAGACCAAATATTAGCTGATTAAGTTTGATTGTAAAAAGCTCATTAATGTGTGTTTGTGACCAATTTTAATCTTGAGAGCATTATTAACCATTTACAATGAATCTAAAACAATCAATACAATAAATAAAATTCCCTTAACCCTTTGACTGCTTGCTTGACCTTTTGCCGCTTTTTGCAATTTAGTCCTTCTCACTTCCCCTTTTTTCATTCATCAAAACTAAAGTATTTGTCAAGGCATATATTTACATTCTCCCACTTTTTTATGATGACAAACATCTCATGGAGGTATTTGCTAGAACAATAGGGTTAGAGCAGTTTAAGCAAACATATCAGAGTCCTAATATCTAAGCGAAGTTGCTCTACTCCTCTTTACTCTATGCATACATTAAAATCCACTTCCCCTGAAACATTCAATCATATAACTATCCCCCGTTTGGCATTATCAAAAAGCGAGAAAAGTACTTAAAAAGCAAGGCATATACCCAGGCAAGAAATATAGTCAAAAAATATATGCAGGCATCAGTGTAATTCAAACGTGTGTGTGGAAGCAAGACCAGGATAGTAAAAAATAAGTTCAGTTTAAAGAAAAGTTTTCCTCTTAAGCAAATATATGATTTTGTATACCTATTTCCCTTAAGCATGCAAATATTTCTCCCTTTTTTCGAAAATAACTTTTCAAAATATCATTTCATTTTTCTAAGGGCATTTGAGAAAAGGGTAAGCAAATTTGTCTTAACATTTTTCAAGCATCAAATGATCCACAATATAGAATATCATAAGAGACTTAGGGATTAAGAAGCTTATTGAGTTTAGTGTAATGTTGTGCTTCTTATTTGCAGCAAGCTTTCGTATTTGTAATATCTTCCCTTAAGTTTTCTCACTTCATATTGCTGGAATTCTTTCGCGAGTAATCGATTATAATAATCGATTACAAGTCTTCTGACTTTTTTCCTTCTCTCTCCACTTTTTACATAATCGATTATTGTAATCGATTATGAGCTTGCTGGATTCTGATCCTTTTTCTCCCTTTTTGTGTAATCGATTCTTCTAATCAATTTTGAGTTTGCTGACTTGTGATAATCGATTACAATGATCGATTATAAGGTTTCTGCTGTCACACTCAATACACATTTCAGAAATAACAAGGTGAAAAACATATAAAGCAACCATTACTTAAAAGAAATTCTTCCAAGCTAATCATATAGATATTTCCAATTGTTTGTTCAATTAACATGGTTTGTTTGTTAATTAAGCTCATGAGTCATGACCATATATTTAGAAGAAACAAACTCTACCTCATACCCTTTATAGTTGACACCATAGAAAAACATAACCATTTTTGGGTGATGGAAAGGAGAATCTGTGTTTGTCTCCCGTCATGTGCTTTGAACGACCACTATTGAGGTTCTAATTATTGTTCTTTGTCTTCAAGCACACCTACAATACATAACTAGGTTTTGACTACCCAAACCATTTTGGGTCCTTGTACATTAGTCTTGGGCAATAAGCCCTTTGAAATCCAAGCATTGTTACCATTCACGCCTTTGTATTTCTTAATGTTGCAAATAGAGGCAGTGTGGCCTTTTCTACCACAATGGAAGCATTTATCAAAAGGACTACTAGACTTGTAGCTTGGACCAAAAAATTTTTTAAAATATTTTGCATGAAACCTTGGATGATAACCCAAACCTGCTTTATCATACATTCCCTTTTGATTTCCCAAAAGAACATTTAGGTTATCCCTTCCCATTGTGAATTTCGCAAGCATGTTATATAAGTCCTTAAGTTTAATTTTCAAAATGCTGTACTCTTCACATTTAAAAACTTCATCCTTTTTATTTTCACAATAAGTGCAAGGAGAAGTTTCAGATAAAATAGCTTGTTTTTCTTTAAGAGCTTCCATCTCTTTGTTTAAAACATCGATTTTAGATTCTCGAAGAGAGATGGTTTTCTTAGATGATGGAATGATTTTTCGAAGTCTAATGGTTTCATTATTCAATTCTTCAGAAGCAATAATAAAATCATCATAAGATAATTCAGTTTCAAGTTCAAGGTAGTTTACCTCATTTCCTTCATGATTTGCCATGAGACATAAATTTGCCTCTTCATTTTCCGACTCATCGGATGAATCCATATCATCGTCTTCCCAAGCAATATAGGCCCTTCTTTCTCTTCAATCCTTTTGTGGTCTTTTATCCGATATCTCATGCTTTCTTTCGCCTTTAGGACAATCGGGTTTTATATGACTTTTTTTGCCGCACTTGTAGCATGTTGGGTAGAAAGAGGTTCCTTCTTCCTCATCTATCTTTTGAGGATTGGAGACTTGTTTTTATTTGCCTTTTCGCCTTAAGAAATTTTTAAACTTGCGGATCATTTGGCTCATATCTTCCTCGTCTTCATCAAGGCTATCACAATCATCAAAGTCACTCTCTTCATCTTTTTCAATCATGCGTGCTTTGAGTGCAAGGCCATTCTTTATCTTATTATCGCTTTCCTCACTTTCCATGAGGAGATTTAGTTCAAGCTCGTGTTCCTGCAATTTACCTAACAAAGTTGCCAAAGACATAGATGATAAATATCTAGATTCAGATATAGCAGTTATTTTGGGTTGCCAACTTCTATTCAAGCATCTAAGTACTTTATTTATCAAATCCTCATTATTAAAAAATTTCCCAAGAGCCCTAAGATGATTTATAATATGGGTAAAATGTTTCTGCATATCTTGTATGCTTTCACCCTGTTTCATCCTAAATAGCTCATACTCATGGGTCAATGTGTTCATCCTAGCGTTTTTTACTTCGGTAGTACTTTCATGGGTCAATTGAAAGGTGTCCCACATTTCTTTAGCGGTCTTGCAATTTGAGACCCCATGGAACTCATCGTAGCTTAAAGTTGAAGTGATGAAGTTCTTAGCTTTCAAATTGTATTGGACCATTTCCCGGTTTATCCACCGAATCACCATCAACTTCGTGCTTGGGGACAAATGGACCATTTTCTACAGCATCCCAAATATCAATATCAAAAGCTTGAAGAAAATTTTGCATTATTTCTTTCCAATAACAATACCCTTCATCATTGAAAGATGGGGGTCTGTTTACGGAGTTTCCTTCGTTACAAAAACCGTTTGAAATCATGTTACCTCTTGAGACAGTTTCGTCCTTTATATCCAAGAGTTAAGCTCTGATTCCACTTGTTAACAAGTGACTCCAAACACAAGAGGGGGCTGAATTGTGTGTGTTTTAAATTTTTGAAAAACTTTGACAAATTAAATCACACTTTAAAATAATTTCGTAAAATGATTGATAATGAAAAGCGCGTGATTAATAAAGCGTAGGAAAATTAAACAATTGCAGAAAATAAAGTGGATAGGGAAGAAGAGATGAACACAACGATAATCCTAGTTCGACCACAAAACTATTCATGTGGCCTACGTCCAATCCCCAAGGTACTCCTCACAGAACTCTAGTTTTTAAACAGGATCAGCTAGAACCTTTATAATAAAGAGCACTCCTCACAGACCAGGGACATCACTTCCCCCAGTGAGAGAGCCTTAAACAATAACCCAAGAGATATCACCTCTCTTGATAACCACAAGGATTATCACCTCCCTCGTAAGCACTTGGAAATCACATCCAAGAAACACCACAAGAGATATCACCTCTCTTGCTAACTTGGTGTAGCAAAGAAGGCTTTGAGTCACACGACTCTTACCAACAATATGCACTCTTAATAGTGCTGATAAAAACAAATTGAAGAACAATTTCAATGACACCTATATGGTGTATAAAGCTCTCAAGATTATATGATCAAGTGTAAGAACAAATCGTAGAAGAGAGAAATTTTTTTTCAAAGAATTAGCATAGTTATAAAATAGTATTTTCGTACTGCATATTGTGCCTATGTTTCCTTTGTAACACCCTGGTTTTCGGAATTAATGTTAATTAAGCTGAGTTTATTAAGTTGGATTTATCGGTTGAGGGCATAGTGGGATTTTTGGCTAAAATTCCCTTTCTGGGACATGAGCACGCCCGTGCTTATTAGCCAGCACGCCCGTACTTAAAATCAGGAGCGTGTTTCTGATTTTAAGTTGAGCACGACCGTGCTCAACAGTGAGCACGCCCGTGCTCAACAGTGAGCACGCCCGTGCTCAACGTGTTGACCGCGTCTCGTAACGTTAAGTCGAGCACGACCGTGCTCAAGTTCGGGCCTATATACATCGTGCAGACTCAGGGTTGCGCCGTACACTTCATCTTTGTTACTAAAAACCCTAGTACGGCTGCAACTTCCCTTCTTCCCTTCTTCCCTTTTTCCTTCACACTCAGTGTGGTTTTGAGCATTGGAGGCTCTAGGGAAACGTGGTACGCCTGCACTTCGTATATAGGTAACGTTGTGTTCTCTTTCTTTAGTTTCCTTTCTTTTTATAGTTGAAAAACTAACACCGTTTCTGATCTGTTGGTTTAAGGTTGGTTTGAGTGAACGCCGCTGTTAAGAAAGGAACCGGTTGCTGTTTAGGACGTTGTTAGGGAGCTACCTTCAATCCAGGTATAGGGAGAAGGGTAGTGTGATCATAGGCTCGGGGTTAGAGTAGGGTAAAGGGGTCCCCATGGCCCCGGTTTTGTTTATACGATAATCTGTTTATGCATGTATACTTGTTGGTTATTTGATAACATGTTAATGATTGATAATATGTTATGTTTGTGTTCATGGTTGGTTGAGTTTATGTTGGTTGCATTGCTATGAACATGTTGATATTGTTGGTTGATGCCACTGTTACGTTGATGTTGATTTTATTGCTGAGTTTAATCCGTAAAATACATTGATAACTGATTTAGGATGTTCACTGATTAAATCTTAAAAATTGGTTAAAACACAGCCTCTGTTCCTGCCTAGAACAGCACTGTCACGCGATGAGCACGACCGTGCTGAACAGGGAGCACGACCGTGCTCCCAGTTAAATTCTGGGTAAATGGCCGCGCTGTTCAGCACGGCCGTGCAGGACAAAGAGCACGACCGTGCTTTACTTAAAGGGGAGCACGCCCCTCACGTGCTTAAGCACGACCGTGCTGGGTTACGAGCACGACCGTGCTTAACCCACTGGGACAGAACCGAATTAAAGGACTTAAGTGGTTTTAAACCCCATTCCCCAATGATGATTAATTGATTAGAAAATCTGGTTGATAATACTAAAAATAATTAAAGATAATGAGATGGTGAGGTGTTAAGTCGATACCCTATTGGGTGCCGCAAGCTGATAAGCTGTGCCTTGGTGTTTTTGGCCAAGGAAGACCCCGTGGTTTGGGTTTAAGGTGTTGATGTTGCTGTGTACCTTGGTGGCCGAGAGTTTGCCCCAGGTACTGCAGTTGATTACGCTTAAGTCCTCAGGTAGATTCCGCGAGGCAAGTTGTTGCGGTTGATTCCGCTGTTATCTTCGGTCGTTTCCGTTGGAGTTATGGAGGTGGTGTTGCCGTTGTTGTTGTGTTGCATACGCATAGCATCGGAGTTGTTGATTAGGGATGTTCGACATAGGGGAGATCGTCCTAGAGTACGGCGATCTGGCCATCCACGGTTGGAGTAGATCCTCCTAGCGCCCCCGTGACGAGGCATTCGTTGGTTTGATGCGTTGGCTATCCAAGGAGTAGATTCTCTGGCGTTGAGTAGATTCTCAATGTGGATATTTAACTCCGAAGTCGTTCATCCCGAGTTTAGTGGATCCACATGCATTGTTGGTTTAGCGGAGTAGGACTGCATTACACTGCATAGCATAATGATGATGTTGATGTTTGGTGTAATGTCGTTGTGTTTACTGTTTACTTTACTTCCTACTTCTTGCTGTATATGATTACATGAACTTACTCCCCATGTTTGTTTGTGTTTGGCCTGATTGGCACCTTGCAGAGGATGACGAGCAGCCCGGAGAGGAGTGACTCTGAGGAGCCGCCACTCATGGTAGGGCTAGTTTGTGTTATGTTAGTTTTCAGTTGTAATTCCGTGGGTGTTTATCCCGGAACGGTTATACCAGCTCTGTAGGTGACATCGGGGTTCGGATATTTATATTGGTTTGTTATGTTTAAAACTCATTTCATTTTCCGCATTGTAAACGGTTCATGTGGGACTTTTCTACCCATGGACAGTTGTTTTAATTATTTCAATAATAATTGCATGTTTCGTTTAATTGTTTTTAACTTAAATGGCTTATAACATGCGGGGTAGAAGGGTGTCACATCCTTTATATAGACCATGAAAGATTAGGTCAAAAACTCTTCAAAACTCATTTTTGTCGCGTAGTAATTGATTATTTAAATGTCATAATCGATTATTTTGACTTAACTTGAAAAATGCCTTTTTGAGTCAGTCGCAACATAATGGATTATGCTAATCGATTATTGGTTCTTTGTTTGAAATCCTTCAAGCACTAAAAACATATAGTCGATTACCTAATGAGTATAATCGATTATTCATATCCAAATTCAAACTTAACAGCTAGAAAAAAGTTATCACTCATTAAGATGCAATTAAAGCCAATTAAATTAATTTAAAAACGTGATCAGAAAAAGATAATCGATTATGCTAATCGATTATTCCAATTCAAATTTTCTGATTTCAAATTCTTAACAGCTCTATAATAGATTACTCATTGAAGCATAATAAAGAGCGTGATAATCGATTATACTAATCGATTATTCCTCGATTCAAATTTGAATTTGAAAAACTAAACAGCTATACAAATATGACTCATTTAAGACCAAATATTATCTGATTAAGTTTGATTCTAAAAAGCTCATTACTCAAGTTGTGTTGGAATTTGTTCTCATCTAACAATCAGTGGTCTGTCCTTTTGAGAGCTAGAGTTTTCAGGAATAGGATTGTGATCAATCATCATATTAGTTCTTCTATTTGGCCTGGATTGAAGCCCTATATTAGAACTGTTCTACATAATTCCTCTTGGTTGATTGGTAATAGTTCTGAAATTGATTTTTGGAATGATTGTTGGCTAGCTGATCCTTTGGTGAACTGTCTTGGTATTCCTACTGATATGCATAACAATCTTCAGGCAAAGATTTCTAACTTCATAGTTGAAGATGGTTGGTGCATTCATGCTGCCTTGCTGTAGAAGTTTCCTCAGTTACTGAAGCTTTTGGAAAGTTGTCATCTGCCTCCACCTGGCTGCTTAGATGAAAGGATGTGGGATTCTACATCATCTGGCTCTCTGGCACTAAAGGAGGCCTACAACTTCCTTAATCCTCCAGGTCCTGCCTTGGATTGGTGTAAACTACTATGGCACCATTTCATTCCTCCTTCAAAATCACTGCTCTGCTGGAGGCTTGTCCATCAGAAATTGGCTACAGATGAGAACTTGAGGTTGAGAGCAGGGGCGGAGGGAGGGGGAGGCCTTTGTAGGCCATGGCCTCCCCCATGATTTCATATTTCTTTTGTTTTACATACATATAGGAGTGTATAATAGTAATATGGTAATAGGCTAATAGCAATTGGGCAGCAGCTCATAAATTTTAATAGTGAAGCAGCAGATATAATTGCTAATGGCTTATTTTTTTTGGACTTTTGATAATGGCTTAGTTATCCTTTTACGTGAATAATATATATTAATAATCTTTTTAATTTCTTTATTTTACAATAATGACTTAGGTTGACCAAATTATTTGATATAGTTTGAATAATTTATACTATATTAAATTGTTAATTATATATCAAATTTATTTTGTATGATTTGTATGTATTAGTTATTTTTTATTTTTTATTTCATGTTATGTATATTTAATTTTGGCCCCCCTCACTTGGATTTCCTGGCTCCGCCCCTGGTTGAGAGGTTGCACTATTGTTTCAATCTATTGTCTTTGCCATTCATGTGCTGAATCTTCTTACCATCTTTTCTTCGAGTGTGATTTTTCAAAGTCTCTCTGGAATTGGCTTGGGAATGTTGCTGGTTTCAATCTGAATGGAAGCTCTTTGCAAGAAATCTTAGCATTCTCAAGTCACTTCAGTTCTTCTCAAGCAGTCCATACTTTTATAGCTGCTGTCATTAACATAGTCTGGTACATTTGGTTTAGTAGGAATAAACTGAGATATGATAGCGAATCCATTCCTATTTCCTCAATTCATAGCTTGATTTTGGCTAATGTCTCTCTTGCTGGTAGGTTCAGTTCTGGCATATGTCTAATTCAATGCAGGACTTAAACTTTCTTAAGTTTTTTAAAGTGGAAATGAAGCCATCCAAAGCCTTGTGCATTAAGCAGGTTGATTGGCATCCTCCTATTGGACTTTGGATGAAATGTAATACTGATGGTGCAGCTAGAGGTAGTCCTGGTCCAGCAGCTTGTGGTGGCATCTTTAGAAACTCTAGTTCAGATGCCATTGGTTGCTTTGCTGAGAATATTGGTGTGTCTTTTGCCTTTAATGTTGAATTGATTGGAGCTATGATGGCTATTGAGATTGTTTATGCCAGGAGTTGGCACATGCTTTGGCTGGAATGTGATTCCTTGCTTGTGGTTCAAGCTTTTGAGAACTTCTCTCTTGTCCCTTGGCAATTAAGGAACAGATGGAGGAAATGCTTATCTTTGGTATCTAAAATGGCTTTTCATGTATCTCATATTTTCAGAGAGGGCAACTCTTGTGCTGATTGCCTTGCTTCCCATGGCATTAGTATTTAGGGGTTTAAATGGTGGGATTTATTACCTAATTTTATTAGGGATAACTTTTTTAGGAATAGAGTTGGTTTACCTTTTTATAGGTTTAAGTAATTTTCATCAAAGGTTTTGGTTTATGTCCCCCCATGATCCTTGTTGTCATTTATTTTTCTTTTTATTTTAATTTTAATAAATTTTAAGGTGTGCTGCAGATGATTGGTGGCTTCTGAGGTGTCAACCTAGTTGGGATGTCTTTAGCCATTGTGATGCCTCTGCATGCCTTTCTTTGCTTAAAAAAAAACTCATTAATGTGTGTGTGTGACCAATTTTGATCTTGAGAGCATTATTAATCATTTACAATGAATTTAAAACAAGCAAGACAATAAATAAAATTCCCTTAACCCATTTGACTGCTTGTTTGACCTTTTACCGCTTTTTGCAATTTAGTCATTCTGACTTCGCCTTTTGTCATTTATCAAAACTAAAGTACCTGTCAAAGCATATATTTATATATCTTTTCATGGTTCTATCTCAAGGAGCAAGGGAAACTCCATTTTGTTTGTTATGGAAGAAGTTGACTACAAACCCTAAGGTGGGGAGGAAGATGACCTTCTAATTTGGTTTGAGTCGTTTTACTCTTGGGAGAAATTCTCATTCCCTTTCTTATCCACTCTCTATTTGTTATGTGTTTCCCATTTTCGTAGATTTATTTAATTATTGTATATTTTCGGATTTGTTAATTGAGGTTTGTTGATAGATGAAAAATCCATCGAAAATGCAATTTTAGGGTTGATTTGGATAACATTGTGGTTAATGATGGTATTAGGTCTTGTGGAACCACAAATATGTTGATTAGGGTTTTCAAACCATTGGATTTAATGGTCTCAAATATGGCTTGAAGTTAGTATATATATTTGGTTGATTATTTTTGGATTTTATGGGCTAAAGTTTCATAATGGTGTTAATGGATTGGAGAAGTGATGATTTTTGGTGAATTTGACGCTCTATGGTTAGATTGTGGTGAAAAGTTAATGTCTTTATGATGTGGATAAATGCTTAACATTATCTTGTTGATGAATGAGAATATTATTTGCCTTGAAAAAAGTGAGATTGAAATTATAGAGAGTTGGAATTAGGACCACTAGGATTGAATCTAGAACTGGGCTAAAATATGTATAGTGTAACACCCTGTTTTTCTAATAAAGTCTTTAAACGATGTTATATGTTTTGTATATGTTATAAAGGGCTAAGTGGGACTTCAAAGTAGGAAATCCCTTTCTGGTGCATGAGCACAGTCGTGCTCATGTATCAGCACGCCCGTGTTTTGGCGCGTGTTCTGTGGCTGCCTGAGCCACAAGCACGGTTGTGCTCAGGGGGAGCATGGTCGTGTCGGAAAACGAGGCTTTGTGATATTGATGCTGCAAGCTCGTGCTTAAATGAGCACGACCCCCATGCTCATGTTAAGCACGGACGTGCTTAGTGGGAGCACGGCCGTGCTCGGGGTCTGATGCTTATATAAGCGAGTTTTAGAGAGGGTTACGAGTTAACCCTCATTGTGACACTTTTAGGAATCCTAGTACGGCAGAAAACCTCCATTTAACCCTTTTCTTCGAACTCATCATAGTTCTTGGGTTTCTTGCCGTCGTTTGGGAGAGAAAGTGCAAGTTAGTGTCAATAAAGGTAAACTGGATATCCCTGTTTTAATCTCCTTTTCCTTTTTGTGATTTGGGATTAATTGGTTACCCTTTTGTGTTGGCCAAGGCTTGGGAAATCTTCATACCAAGTATGGGGAGAAGGGATAGTATGAACATGTAGGCTTGGGTTTAGCATAAGATGAAGGGTTAACCCATGACCCTATTGCTTGCTATTTGTTTAACTGTTGCTTTGCTATATGCTTGTTTATGATGTTGATGATTGGTATGCCTATGTTTATTATAATTGATGATGATGTTTTATGCCATGAATGACAGATGCGAATTCACCCTTAAAATTCGAGGTCACAATGTTATTTGTAAGGATGATAGGACTCCGAGGATTCATAAGTGGAACAAGGAGGAAAGAGTAGAATACAAGTGTCTTTGGCCAGCACTGGAGAGTCTTAACTTATTTTTTATATTAAGCTTGTTTATCAAATACATGTACAGTTAATTGATTATTATGTATTGGAATATGTAGATAACTTATTAAGTATAGAAGTAGGTATTGAGTTTAAATAAAGTCGGTGATAATATGTGCTTGATTTTAACTCAGACAAGTTCTAGTGCTCGGAGGATCATGATTGTAACTACATATGTATGTGTGGATTGATAAGTAATAGTTACTATTAGAACAGGTAACAAGATTAAAATGAGATGCTAAGGGGTGTCTCATGAGTGAAGTATAGGGTTATGAGATATGGACACTGTACTAAGGTTATTGAAGTAGATCTGTGTGGTTGTGAATTTGCAGTGCAGCTCTATTAGCAATGATTGAAGCCACAAAATTTCGAATGCAGCATTAGCTAGACCATTTTACTTTGCCTCTACACTGGATCTGGCCACTGGAGGTTATTTCCTTGACCACCAAACAAGATTCGGGCCAAGGAATATGCAAACTTCTGAAGTGACCTCCAATCATCAAAATCCAAGGCATAATCTATATCAAAAATCCAGTTAAGGGACATGGTCTTGTGAGGAGATGCAACTTGTATCAGTAAACCATGGTTAGGAGTGCCTTTAAGGTAACATCAAATACGTTTGATTGCCTTCTGATTCTCTAAAAGGGGCTGAGAGAGGAACTAGCATTCCTTGTTAGCTAAATGTGAGATTTCTAGCCTAGTGATAGTTGCATATATATATATATATATATATATATATATATATATATTGAAGTGCACCAACTATTAAGCGATAGACTATAGGATCGACCACATGGTTTTCACCAAATTTAGACAGTTTTATGCCTAAAACCATTGGAGTGGGAATGCCCTTTAAAGTTTGCATATTAGCTATAGTAAGCAGGTCTCAAATATATTTTTACTGAGATAAGAGAACATACCCATCCTTGAGATGTTGAACTTCATTTCCCATAAAGTAAAAAAATTTCTTTCTTTGTTTTCTGACAAGGCACTCAACAAATATATTTTATCAGGTGGTTGTAGACTCTCTCCTTTCTGATGGTAACCCAAAACGGGGCTTTCTTCGAAACCTCCCTTAAATTCGACAAGCGAGCAAGCTAAAGGAAAAATGTTAATTCCGACAGAAACACAATTAAGACTAGAAAAGCGAGATAAAATGGATCGAGCACTACTAAAAGTACAAAACGCTAACAAACAGAAATTAAAAGTGCAAGGAATGTAAAAGTGCAGGAAAAACTTAAATGTGTGAATAAGTAAATGAAACTGTACATGATCACTGAAAGTTCACCAGTTCACAAAGATTTCAAGTTCAAAATAGTAAGTAATGGCGTAAAGAATTTAGAGTAGTGAGAACAGAGAGAAAGCATTTAAGGAAGAAGAAGAGAATGAAGAACAATAACTTTGCATTAATAGTAAATCTGCATGAAAATTAAATGTTGGAGGGCATACTTGATGTAACTCTGTTTTAATCCATTAAGGGTGTGAGGATGTTGTGGGAATGTGATCAAAGTATCCGACCGTTTGTACATCAGAATAAACACTATTTATAGAAAAAGAAATAACTGCCTAAATCCTAATCTGCTGTCATCTGTTCTATTGACAATTGTGTTTATTGATCCTATGGCTAAGACCTAATGTCCACTACTCCACTAGCTGGATCGTGGTCGTTGAGCTGCTTCAGAGTGTAACTCCCCACTCTTCCATATTCCCACGTTTTTGTGTGGGTTGGCCCACCTTCATGTTAGTGACCGGAGTGGAAAATATCCTTGATACGTCGTGCATCCGATCTTCACGGCTTCATGTCGAATTAGTACCATATTTCGATAGCATTCTCCTTTGCTTATCTGACATCCTTTTTCGAATACATGTCTATCGACTAGGGTGCTTCACGTTGTTGCAACGCTCCCGTGGAAACCTTATAGCTTTCACTTGCTTCGGATCCTGACATCCTTCTTTTCGACATTATGCTCGAGTAAGTCTCCGTCGGAATACCTCTTCTCCATACTTAGGTAAATTTTCATGTATTCTTTTTCGGCAACTTACTCACCGGATATCAAGATTTTTTTTCTCTTTGACCAAAATCTTATTTTTGGTCCCAACAAATGGTCCCCCGAAACTTATATGTTTGGATGCAAGTCGAAAGATGGATAAGTTTTGTAGTTTCCTACATTGACATACCAGCATGCCAATTGTCAGGTTTCAAATTTTAAAATCAAATTTTAAAATCCCAACAGATTTTTGTCAGCTGACGCCATCAATTTCGCATTTTCCTAAGGATCTCAGTGTAACATTACCAATGGTGGCTTGTCTTTTCAGTTTCCCGTAACTTCTTCTAGACGTTACTAGCTAGGGCTATAAATAGGACTCTTTTGGCTTCAAAATCTTTACTTAGAATTTTGTTTCTCTGAGCCAAAAGACCCCTGATGCCTTTATCTCCTCTCGTAACCATTTCTATGGCTTCCTTCGACGTTGGACCATCATCATCCTCAAAGACACAGCCTTTGGTGGCCGCTGCTCCTCCGACGATGGTGAAAGACCCGGTGACCGAAACGTGGGACCGTTATCAGGTAATCATCCCAACCGAAAACAACCTTGCTTTTCTTGGCCCCATTCTTCCTCGTTCTGGAATTACTAAGGAACTCTCTTCCTTCTATCCTTCTTTTCCTAGAGAAGGTACTCTAATTTCTGGAGAACATCTCTCCCTTTCCTATTTTAGCCCTTCTGCACGTTTGTTCAGAAGTTCTATCAAGACCATGTCAGGTTATACGACATGGCTTGATAGAGTAGACGGGTTGATGGTTTTACAACCAGGAGAAGGTATTCTAATTTCTGGAGAACAACATTGCTTTTCTTGGCTCCATTCTTCAACGTTCTATCAAGACCATGTCAGGTTACACCTTTGTTCAGAAGTACTGTCGACAAGGGTGCTTCGCGTTGTTGCAATGTTCCCGTGGAAACCTTATAGCTTTCACTTGCTTCGGATCCTGACATCCTTATTTTCGACATTATGCTCGAGTAAATCTTCGTCGGAATACCTCTTCTCCATACTTAGGTAAATTTTCATGTATTCCTTTTCAGCAACTGACTCACCGGATATTAAGATTTTTTTTTCTCTTCAACCAAAATCTTATTTTTGGTCCCAACAAATGGATAGACCCACATGAACTAGAATAGGCATCCACACATGAGAAAATACTTATATCCATATGAGGATTGGATGGGGGCAAGCCCCCAAAGGTCAGTACCATAAGATCAAGAGGAGTATGGTATTTAGAGAGGATGAGGGAGCTGGCAGGCGGTGAACCTTGTCAGGGTAACATGCTGAATAGAAGTCATGGACACCTTTGGCAGTGACTGAAATGCCACCACTTTTAAAGGCTTCCTTGTGGGCCTCATGACTAGGGTGTCCTAGTCGGTAATTTCGTAAACAATACGATGAAAAAAAATGAAAACTATCATGTGCAAAAAAAATGAGAGTCCATTTTATTAATAGATGCTGAATTGAGTACATAAGTTGATTGAGTCTTTACATGATTTGACTGAATTTGTACATCAGAAATGGATGGAGGTATTACATCAGATTTAGACCTAATTCACTATTACAAATAAAATCTACTACAACAGAATTATTACAACTAGATTGTGACCCGCACGTTGCGCCGTTCCAATTTTGTTTTAATATTTTATAGTGCTCAATTAGGAATAAATTAACAATAAATTAGACGATAATAATAGACAACAACAATGTTGCCTTCCATACTCTGGGAATCATCATTGATCAACTTATGTTTTAAACCAAACAAAGCAATAGAGTGTGTAAGCAATCAAAAAGCACTATGTAGTTTAGGCTCTCATGCTTGCTTTAGGCTCTATCGGGAAAAAAAATAGTTTAGGTACAAGATTCTATGAGAATACTCTTAATCTGTCTAGCGGCAAGCTCATTCTGCCTCTTAAAGACTAAATCCTACATTCAACTGGCTTTCAAAACATTTAAGTACTGAACTTCAACCTCAAATAGCTATAAATAATCAATCAACTAAAACTCAAATCTTGCAAGTGAACAATTAAAAGGCAAATTCAATTGAATAAAAGTTTTTCCTGGTCAATGATATCTGCATAAAAGCACCAATGTGCTGACACTTCATCAACTGATGCTGAAATTAATCTAGTTGCATGGCTGAAGGCCTTTTGCTCATCAATTGGTGTCTCCATAAGGTCCCATAGCTCTACCAGAAATTTATCAAGCTCTTGTACCTACAAGAAAGTAAAATTAGACTAATGGGACTTCAAGAATATGTTGTAAATAAAGTGCTTCATTGAAAACTAAATTAGGCACAAAATTCATTTCATATATGTTTATATGGATTATAGCAATATTTCAATCGGAAAATAATTCAATGCAAGAAATGTATTTAACTAAATTCAAGAGATGGAGTAGTTAACTAAGGTACTAAGTAATAACCATTTAAAGACAAATAGTAACTATTGTATTATATAACTATTAAAATGATCATACGTTGTATGTCAAATGTGATGATACACCTACATTTGATATGACCATGGATTCACAAAGCAAAGGACCAAGCACTGAAGACTCACATGGACCCATGACAAGGTCAAGGCTAAGAAGAGTCCAAAATACTCTAAAGAAGAGTCCAAGATACCTAGCTAGGAATAGGGCTTAGGACCTTTGTATAGAGTAGAGTTCATGTAATAAAGATAGGAACTAGGACCTTTGTATAGAGTAGAGTTCATGTAATAGAAGTACTTATTCAAAAAGCACTTAGGAATAGTTTAGGAATTGGGCCTATTGGGCCATAAGCATAAGAGTGGGAAGCATTGGGCCAAAATCAAAGCCCACAATTGGATTTAGGGCAAGGAGGCGCTAATTGCTTCATAAGAGAGGATGAGCACTTTGCTCATCTATAAATAGGCTTCATGTAACTCAATTTACAAGTTTGAACTCATTTGGAAGGTTTTCTCAAACTTGAGATTTCTAGAGAGAGAGAGAGAGTTCTCCTCTTCTTGGTTCATGAGTTGAACCATTGATTCTTATCTTGAATTTCCATATTCAAGTGGTGAATCCTCCTTTGGCTTATCAAATTCAATCTTCTTCTCCAAGAAGAATGCATTTGTGGCGCCATTCCCCTCCTCTTCTTCCTATTCCATTTAATTCTTGCACTTTAATTCTTGAAGTTTACTTTCTAGTCATATATCAATTGTTCTTCTCTTCTACTCCTTTTGTTTTCTCTTGATTCTTCACTTGAAGATCAAGTTTCATATCAATTGTGCTTGAATTGTGTTTGATCTCAAACTTTGAAACAATTAGATCAAAGAAGATCCTAAAATGCTTAGTGATCAATGCTTGGTCACATCATGTGGTATCTAGATCTAGATCTTTGATCTTCAATTGTTTTGAATTTTTGATCAAATTTTTTTTTCAAATTCTATGATGATCTTTGAGTTGGAGCCAAATTCATGTTGAAAATTTCACATGCTAGTGGCGCCATTTACCACAAGAGTTGGATGATGAAAAGTAATTTGAATCCAATTGTGGTCATGGATCTAGAATTTGAAATGAGTTTGAATTTATCTTTCTTGAATTTTTGGTGAAAATTTTTTTTCCTCCACATTTTCACTTTCAATTTTAGGCTCCATTTTTTGCATGTGTTCTTCCATCACATGTGATTTTGGTTGCTTCTTGAAAATTTAAGCATAGATCTATTTGCCTTACTTTGTGAATTTGAACAATAGCAAAATTCAAATTCAAATTTCAACTCACAATAGTAAGATTGATTCAAATTTTAATCAAAAGTGCTTCAATGATTTCAAATTTTTAGAACCTAATAGATCTTCATGAAATTCAATTTGTAGAAATGATGTGTTTATAATCCACTTGAATGAAAGATCTAGGTCTCTAATTACTTGATTTGTGCTTCACTACTTGGAAATTATTCTACACTACTTGAATTGTTCATATTTCCAAGTATTACACCAATTATGTTCAAATTTGTTCATGATTGAAGGAGCTATTTGTAAATTCAAAAATTAAGTGTAATTGCTGTGAAATTGTAATTAGCAAAAGTCAAGTGGCTGCAATTTAAAAAAATAAAAAAATAAAAACTGGTGTAAAAAGAAAAGGTGGGCCAAAACCGTAAATATACGAAGTTTTGGGGCAAAAGTGCAAATTCTGAAAAATTCCAACAAAGGTAAAAGACTTGTCATCATTTCACATGCTTGAATTTGTATTGAAACTTCATCATTTGGTGTAGCACAATTAACATTGATCATTACTTGTTCACATACACTTTGATTAAATTTGAGTTACACGTTGAACTCTTCCAACTTGTCTTCTTCACATCAATTTGAGTGTGCAATTCTTCTTGAACCTTTTCTTGCTTGTCTTATAAACTCCATTAGTTTTGTATTAGTTGTTTTCCACATTCTTGAGCTCTTTGAATTGTTTGCCTATTGGTTGATTTGTCACTTGTTTAATGGAGACTAATTGTTGAGATCTTGTTTCAACTTGTAGATCCCTTGAAGAGGAAACTCTTGAGTGGAAAGAGACAAGAGAGAAATCATCTTGTAAAAGTCTACATTGAGTGATTTATATGAGTGGCAATCTTTGAGTGAATGGTGAATGAGTGGTGAGGTCCTTATTATATTCATTTTTTATTTGTAATCTTTTCTTTCACTTGTACTTTAAGTGTATTTGTTCCTTGTTGGATTGTCCTTAATTCTTTTGATTTTTGGTGGTGTAATTGTTCTTATTGGTGTAATTTTCATTTGATTTGTGTAATTTTCAATTTGCTGGAATTTGTATTGTAATTTCTTAAATTGTAAGTGCACCATAGCTTCATTACATGAAGAAGACATTGAAGATTCTTCTCCATCATCACCAAGAACAAGAAACTTGCATAGGAAGTTGGATAAAATGACAAGGAACATAGAAAGAGTGTTTGAAAGATTAGAAGTACATGAGCACAAAAAGGGATCAAGGCATGACAACTCACACAGAGACTCCTCAAATTTGGAAAACAATGAACATAGACCTAGATTTGATAGATGGAGACATAGACATGAACATAGAGGAAGAAGGAATGAGAAGGATGACAAGTTGCATCATATGAAGGTGAAGATCCCTAGCTTCCATGGGAAGGGTGATCCCGATGTTTACTTGGAATGGGAGACCGAATTGGAGCACATATTCTCTTACTACTACTATAGTGAAGAAAAGAAAGTAAAGGT
This sequence comes from Echinosophora koreensis, assembly GCA_035048595.1. Classification (NCBI taxonomy): domain Eukaryota; kingdom Viridiplantae; phylum Streptophyta; class Magnoliopsida; order Fabales; family Fabaceae; genus Echinosophora; species Echinosophora koreensis. Next base: position 293,332 of record JAPCYP010000094.1, read on the forward strand.
AGCTAGTCTAGGATTTCATGATTATGCTTTAATTTGGTGGGATAAATTGTATAAAGAGAGAAGAAGGTATGATGAGGAACCAATTAGTACTTGGAGAGAAATTAAAAGGGTTTTGAGAAAAAGATATATGCCTTCAAGCTACACTAGAGACCTACAACATGCACTCAAGTTTGAAGCACAAGTGAAGAGAAAGAACTCCTTCAAGAAGGAGGGTGTCTCATCAAAACAACTTGAAGTTGTTGGTAAAAGTAGATCAAAGGCCACATTTCCTAACTCTAAACCTTCCACTTCTATTCCTTATATGCACCACCACAAAGACATTACTCTTGTACCCCTCTTTACAAATGACATTAGTGAGGATCAAAAGAAAATAAGAGAGAAAAGGGATCTTGAGAGAAAAGCCAAAAGTAAAAAAAGAAAAAAAAAATGAAGAAGAAAAGCATGTGCCACAAAATAATAAAGAAAAATCAATGGGCACAAGTGTGGAAAAAAGTGGAAAAATGCAACAAGTTGAGCATGACAAACAAGAATCAAAACAAGTGTTTGAAAAACAAAGCATGATTTTGAAAGAGATTATGAATAGTTTTCTAAATCATTGGCATAACTCTTATCGTCATCAAGCAATTGTTTTGAAAAGTAAGAACCCTCATAATCCAATAAAATCCTTGAAGCATAAAACTAAGCCTGATTTGAAATTTGTGATCTATGGCATGCATGACTTATTTGGATTTTGTGTTGTTGCATATTTTGAAAACAACTTGATCTATGCCATTACTCTTGAAAACCATGTTCACTTTTTGAAATCCATAAAGTATGATTGGAGGAATGAAAGCATGTTTGATAATGTAATTCCATATTCCTCTCATGATAACTTTCTTGGATTTCCTCTAAGTTTTCAAAAATGGCATGAGATATTGCTTGAAGTATACACCAATGCACCCATTCTTGTTTTTCTTACTTTTGCAAAATTTTCTAAACTTGAATGTGATGCATTTCTTGAAAAATGCACTTTTTGCACCACCAAAGTGGAATGTTTGGGCTATGTTTTAAGTGCTAAAAGTGTGCATATTGCTAAGGTTAAAAGTGAGGTAAAAGAAGTTTTCTTAATAGGGCTACCAATAAATAATTTTCAACATAATGATTTTTGCTTGCCTACTAATACTTCTACCTTACCTATGTGTAGTAAACCTATTTTGCAAATTCAAAACCAACTAATGCACATCCATCAAGGTTCCTGTAACACTTACCCTTTGGGGCATTACCTGTTTAACTCGTTGCAGAAAAAAAAAAATAACACTTTATTTCGCGGGTTGCTTTTGGAAAATAATATTTTCTCAATCGATTATCTTTCCCCAAAAACGGTGATAAATTTTTGTTTTCTTTTCTTTTTCTTTTCAACTACCACAACAACTGACCGTATATATATATATATATATATATAACATCATACAACTATACTGCATCATACTGTTTTCACACCTAGACCTTTATAAGTATAGGTCCTTATTGAAAAACAACAACATACGATAAATAAAACCTAAGCTGGTCACAGCTATAAGACAGACATAATAGTAGCAAGGTAACATCGGCATGCCCCGAACTAAGGAACCTTCTTCATGTATACATCATATCCCCTGAGCAGTTCATCTGAACTCCCCAATATAGAACACAGCAAGGAAAACCCAATACAACAATGCAAGAGTGAGAAACCAATATATGGATTTAACACGATAACTACATGCGCGACACAAAAGAAAACATAAACACATATACATGTTTATAACAACATAAGCATTCATAATAAGGCAAATAGTTTATCAATAGGTTTCACATCCCAAACATCATCATTTGAAAATTATGCATGAACACTTTATATACGTCGTCTAAAATTCATACTTAATCTCATGAGATATCTCAACATCGTGATGAGTTGATCAAGCTCGATTGCCAAATAAGGCACTCGTTAAATATCATAACACACTATCCAACACAAGGCACAGTGATCACCGAATATGGTTACCATAGCACACTGTCCAATTTAAGGAGCAGTGATCACCGAATATGGTTTTTCATTGTCCAACCAGGGCACAATGATAAGTCATGACATGAATATCGCCATGATACCATGATTAACAAATAGGCACGTCTGCCTAAAATGCATGTAAAACATTTTGTTCTCATCATTTTTCTTTGTGTTCAATCTTTCCTTGCCCAAGCTCAAAGGCTTACGACCATTCACCATTTTCAATATCTTAAGTTTTTCATCATTAACACAGGACTCAAAGTCCGAGTGCTCAATCACAAAACCCCTAGACCGATGCCTCAATCTTAGGTTCGTGGTAATAGAAAACAACATTAATCTTTTAACATTGTTTATTACACCGTGAGAACACTAGTATCCCGACATCTCGTTTACTAGGTTCATGTTTCCACATTTACATCGTTTTTCGTTGTGTGAAACACAAATTCAAAACAAAACCTCCACAACTTATCCAAGTTGTCGGAGTCACATCGTTGAATAAAATTCGTTTATAGAAAATCATTTCTGTTTGAAATTCATTTATAAAACGTCAAATAAAAGAAAACCTTTTTATGAAGACTTTACTTTTTGAAAAGAGAATCACGTGAGACTAAATCTTGGTTTAAAATGAATACTCCACTTTAAAACTACTTGCCGTAAATACTTTTCCGAATTACCGTCGTCTAGCATTTTTAAAGTATATTAAGTCCAATTTTGACCTTTTTCACTTAAATAATTTTCTAAAGTCATAATTAAGTTATTTTCGAAGATTAATTTCAGAAAAATAACTTTTTATAATATTATGGAATTTCTTACGTAAAAATTAGCAGTACAAAAATAATTTCACGATTACGTCCTCACTGTGACTCATAGTTTACTTTTATGCTGATAAATTATTAAAATAATAATATTTTCCAACATTTCTTATTTTTCCCAAATCAAATATTCCATCAATATTATGTTCCAATATTTCTCCTTTAAACATTGAATATAATTTATAAAGCTTCTTAAAGCTTTTATCTTGTTAATTGATTGGGCACTAACCACTATCAGGCTTCTCAAACAACAATCACCAACAATATTATAGCAATTAACCCAGGCAGATCATGCATCAAAACACTATAATATACTACTGCAAATAAATAATTAAATGCAGATAAACAAACACAGATAAATAACACAACTTTAATCAAGCACCACAACCATAAACCAAACACTACAACCACAGATAAATCATACAGACCAACAACTTGATAGCACGTAGCCATCGGAAAAATCCCTCAGGCAATCCCCTCTTACCTCTCGTAGAATTTATCTTCTAATCTCCTTCCTCGAACGAACGTCAAACTCCGATTTTACGACTCACGTATAATCGATACACTTAACCTTCAACAACCACAATCAACCAATTACAAACAAGCAAATAAAATCACCTATTCCCTAATGGTAGGTCACAGCCTTAAGAGGTTTTTTGTGGCTAAAAATTTCTAAAATTCTTAAGTCCTTGGATTAGTGATCCTCAAGTACTTAAGACATAGGATTAATGATTTAACACAAAGAATTGACACCAAATATTCCAATTCCTCCAAAACTCAATTTCAACCATACTTGAAAAAATGAGCTAGGGATTTTATTTGAACACAACAACTTGGATTCAACATACATATTCAATAGAAAGATGGAATCCATGATTATTTTCAAATAAAATGTACAAAAGTTTCCTCCACCCCCATATATGGATTTCGCCATCAATAGAAAAATAGGGAGGAAAACTTTGTTTGAAACATACTTTTGGATTATTAATATAGAGATGATAATAAACTCATAGAAATTGATTTCATATTTATAGGATTTTTCTATGATTTTCTAGACAATTTCAAAGTTTCTAGATCTAAGAATTGGAAATGATGAACATGGATGAACAAGACATTGAATCATGAAAATTATTGAAGAACATGATCACGATTGAGTAAGAAGAACAAGTTTTACCTCTTGAAGATCAAAAACAAGTGAAGAATTAAAGACTTGCTTCACAAAATGTTTAAGGAACTTATGAACTTTTGTGTTTTTTTTTTTTTTTTTGTGCTAAGTGTGAGATAGGAAGGAAATGAAGTCTTCTCATGTGTTTAAGAAGGGTGGGCTGCGCAAGTTTGGAGGGGCCAAGGGGAAAGGAGGTGGCTTCATTAAGGACCTATGTGCACTTACTTTGAAGGACTAATTTACAAAATTCCAAAAGTCTAAGGACTAACTTGCAATTTCCACTAATTAAGTTAGTAATCATGATGCCATGTGCATCATAAATGCATTCACAAGGGTGAGTCGTCATGATTTGACTTGAGATTTATCCATTAGCGGGTCTCCGAAAATCCCGTATTCTGCTCCGTCGCTTACCCGATTAATATAACGCCCGTATAAAATATATTATTTTAACTTTTTAATGAAATATTTTAAAAATAAAAAGTCAAATGAAATTAAATAAAAACCTTAAGTTTCTCGTTCATGAGTGAAAATTAGGTCATCTGAGCAGTATAAAAATACTGTCAATGAAATTCATAAACCGAGTTTCGCCTGACTTTTCAACCTAAATTTTAACCGTAATACTCTACCATCACTTAGAATGTAACTATGGTTTCGGATTAATTAAAATAATTTTCTAAGTCTCAGATAAAAATATAAATGTATTTAAATAAATTTCTTATATTAGAAAGCCGAAAAATCGAGGTGTTACAGTTCCCATTCATTGAGAGAACTAAGACACATATTAAATATCTTTCAAAATGTTTCTCTCAATAATGGACAAACATTGTCAACCAATCTTCAAGAGATTACACCTTGTGATACGTACATGAAAGAGTTGTTAACAAAACTTGTTTTCAAAAGGGTGGTTTTTGACCCAGGAGGATGGGTTGAGAATTACAACGATAATAAGGAATTGCCTTCCCAAATAAGGGAGTTTCCTTCCCAAGAAAAAAAAAATTAAGGATCTTTAGAGCATCTCCAATGGAAGAACCACTCTTTGGTTCTTAACTACTTCTAGGTGGGCCTAAAAATGCCACATGAGATTTAAGGAACACTTCTCAATTTTTGCTCCAATGCTAAGAACCACTCCTTGGTTCTTAACTTACTTTTAGTGGGTCCCACAATGGACCCCACATTTTTATACTTTCATTTAACTTTATTTTATTCAGAATTAAATATTACTTCATATATATTTTAAATTAAAAAAAAATAAATACCCAACAAAAAAAACCAAGAAAACCAAATAGCAAGTTTTTCATGTAAAAAAAAAAATTCCAAAGGCCCATTGTCCAGAACCTTCCAATTCCCCCTTGTCTCTCATTCTCTCGGAGGCAGCAATTAGCAAATCGGTGACCATTCTTCTTCTTCTTCTTCTTCTTCTTCTTCTTCTTCTCAACCATGTCAAAAGCCCATCTTCTTCTTCCATGATCATCATCAACCTCTCATTTCTTCTTCCATCATCACTATCCTCTCATTTCTTCCTCTATTTCAATGGATGCAAAAGGGGATTTCAATTTCGATTCATGCAGAAGGGGGTTTCGAATTCGATTTGGTACTGAAGCAAGTTTCAATTTCGAAGTTCACAATCACTTCACTGAAGCCAATCGATCTTGGTTTACAACTGGGTTTCGATTTCGACTTTGATTCATGTGGGTTCACTAGTAGAGAATCACAAATATGGTTTCGATTTCGACTTTGATTCATGCTGCGCCTCTGTGTACTGTGTTGATTTTTCGTTGGTGATTATGGATTTGGGGTTGTACTTTTGTTTGGTATTCTGATGAGTTTTTGTACTTTTATTGCTGAGGAATTGTTTTTTTAATGATAAGGAATCGTTCCTTATACAAGGAACGGCTCTTAATAAGGGACGCCAGGTAGATGTGCTCCAGCGGAGAAGGAAATAAGGAACAGGTCTTAAAATGTTAAGAACCGTGTAAGAACTACCGCTGGAGTTGCTCTTATAAAAGAATAAACCTAAACGTCTTCTCTTTAATGTAGGCTTAAAATTTGGGACGAATTTTCTTCAAGAAGGAGGGGATGATATGAACATGGATTCACAAAGCAAAGAACCAAGCATTGAAGACTCACATGGACCCATGACAAGGTCAAGTATCAACTATCGATTCTTCGATACGACTGAGGTAATGTTCGAATCCATAACGCGACACATCGACAGTGTCGACATTAATGTTCTTAGTAATTTTCCTTATTTCTTTCGTTGTTTCTTGCATCGATTATCGATTTCGAGCAAGATTAGGGTTTATGACTATGCCTGCATACTATCTCTGTGTTAGGTAAATTTTGGAGCACCGAGGAGCTCCAAAGGAAGAAAGGCAGCGACTGTGTGGTGTGAATGAGGCGTGTGTGGGGCTTGGACAATTGTACCAGATAAGCCAAGGTGAGGAGAAAGTAACCGACATCGTCAGGGAGGTAAGCGTAGAGTAATAATGATATATGCATGAGTGTGGGGTTCCCCAGACCCTACTAGGATGTCGAATAATCAACAATGACTAAACCCTAATAAAATAATATTTTAATGTTGTTTCGGGTTTAGCAATATGATGCTGGTTGAGGTTGTCTAGATTGCATGTTGCTATGCTGATTGGTTGATATCTGATTATATGTGATCTTTGATATTTTTTATACGCTTAACATGATTATATGAATATTATATGTCTGTGCATGAGAATTTATGACAAATTGATGATCTGGTGAATATCTGCTAGTATGGATGATTTGAGAGTTAACACCGTGGCAATGCCTTAAGACTGTGGATGTGTAAGAAGATTCCGGTGTTAACCATGGTGATGGTTGTTGCATTGCATATTGCCAAAGTGGAGAGCCATATGACTGGGACTCATATCAGGTTAGTTGTACTCGAGTGCAAGTATGGATTACGAAGGGGCCGGTCTGTAAAGAGACCTTGGGGATGTACAAACTGGACTTGGGAGGCTCAAAGTGGCCATAAGGTAGCTCTTAATATGTCGTGTACCCCGGTATAGCCTGGTTTTCCCGACTTTACCCTGAGTATCCACATCGCAGGTGGATGTTCTGAGGCGAACAAGATACCTTTAATGGAGTTGAGCTCATAGAGGGATGCACTCTTATTGGTCATGGCGAGCTAAGGGTTACCTGGACAAACTAACTGACATTCTCTGAGCAGTGAGGCTCGGTAAGGAGAATGTCTCGGGGCTGAGACCCGAATGAGAGATATCGATCAACATGCATAGAAGTGAGACTCCTTAGAGGATTGATTATTTGAGAGCGACTTTCTAGGATGCACTGAGTTGGTGTGAGTTGGGAGATGTTTGATTACTACTTGTTGTATGTGTTATATGTATCTAGGATTATTTTCTCTATATGTCCCCATCCCCATTTTCATGACTATGTTCGGTTGCTTATCTCTCTCTTTCCCTCTGTGTTTCTATGTATGTATATTGTTAGATGAGCAGCTCCAGTCAGACAGAGACAGCAATGGGTCAGGGTTACCAGTCGAGGCACTATCTCCAAAGGATCCCTCCCAGGATCCCAATCATCGGGGACCTTGAGATGGTCTATCATGACAATCGTGGATGGCACGTCGACCACTCCCGATTCTTCATGATGTACATCGGCCTAGTGAGCATCAACATGCGTGTTGGAGATGGTCCTTACTCTCACATGGACGGCCTGTATTGGATCTCGCTGAGGTTACCTTTCTCAGAGATGTGGTTTCCACCTCTTCAGAGGGAGTTCCTTGACGATATGTGGAATATCGTCGACTGCACAAAGACGAGGAGTCACGTTGGTATGGTGCAGAGGGGTCGGAGGCAGTGGAGTGTTCTGACAATGTATCATTATCGTCGTCGTCGAGTCATCATGAGTAACGACAAGTCGGTTTGGGAGCCGAGGACCCGATATGGCAGAGTCTACCGACGTCACTATGGAGAGGGAGAGGGTAGCTCCAGGCGCCCCTATCGCCTGTGATATGGCTTAGTCGGACGCGCCTGTTAGGTTGTGAGCCTCTATGAGCTTCATTTTGTATTTTGGTGTATTTTGAAAGGCAGGTCGAGTAGCTATAGGATCTTCTCTGTTTCTGTAACCAGTCTTGTATGTATTTTTCTATCTCGGTGTATGTATAGTGTTGCTTAAGTTTAGGATCCCTCTGTTGGGATTCGCCATACTCGGATGACAGTTTGTATATATTATGTATATATGTGATGTGTGTTTACTGTTGCGCATGAGTTATGTTTTAAAAGTTTTTAAATTTTCCGCTTCCAAATAATTATTTATTTTCGACTGCAATAATCGCGTTAACGTTAATTATGGATTAAGACTTAGTTAATTAGGGTTTTATTAGTGGGACATCAGGGTGTCTCACAAGCCGACACTAAACGCCTCGTCGCAGATTGTGGCCAGGCTGATGCTAACTTTGCATCGGCATATGCCCATGCTAGTTAGCGTTGGACAGGCCTACAGTAACAATAGCGTTGGCCATAGTCTTATCTTCTTTAAGTATTGAAAGTAATAACTAATTAGTCCTTCTTGCATTTACATTTCTATAGCAACCAAGTTTCTCTCTATAGGTTATTTACCTAAATGTGCTTTGTGATATATGTATGTAGTTATGACAATTTGATTATTTAAGTTTGGGGTGATCATAAACTCGTGACCCGCCCGAACCCGTATTAACCGTTTTGAAATTTGGTGAAACGGGTGGGTTCAATCGGGTGAACAGGTGAAAAAATAGAGTTATCACATATATGACCACGTGAGTTCGATTCTGCTAAACTCAACCCATCGAAAACCGAACCCAATGGCCTACTGCTCTTTCTCTAGTTTTGTTAGTCATGCCACCTCTGCCTTCTCTAAATCTCTTAAGCCTGTGAGCCCACAAATTTTTATTTCAAATTTTCAAATCCTCACCATTCTCCAATATCTCTCTCTCTCTGACCACTCAAGCATCAAGCCCTTTGTTGAACAAAGCATAGAACACGAAAGTCAAGCCACCATCCACCATCGAGTTGTCACTATCCATCGTTCAACACCACCTTCACATGAGCGAGGGAGTCTGGAAAGGCAGAAACTTGTGTGCTTTTTTTATGCAAATGGTGGTCTGGCACATGGAGGCAACCAAGAGCGAGGCTTCGGCGGTGTGGCGGATCCGACTTGTCCGCACAACTCCGTCCAACCATGCGAGGATCCACACATCCGAGGCTCTGCAAGGTGCCGACCTGTGGGGGTGGGGGTGATTTGGCAGGGTGCGCAGCTGCTAGACAATGTGCGGTGGCAGTCCGATGGATGGTGGGTCTTCCTCTCCTATGTTTCACGTCTCAGATTCTCTTCTCTTCTTTTTGTTCCTTTTCTTTCTCTTTTTCTCTGAAATAATAAATAAATTAATAAAAATGTATCTAACCATGTGAATCCACCTGTCAACTTGTCAACCCAACCAACCCACTGTATAAAACGAACGGAAATGGGTTATATTTTTCTATCATCGATTTGCTGCGGGTTGGCTATTTTGAACCTGAGCCCACCCTAATTTAAGTGTAAATAAGGTAACATAAAAAAGGAAAACCTTGTACTTTTGCTCTCTTCATTGTGCAAGGCTCATAGAAAAAAGAAGAATTTGTGACAATATAATGCAATCATTGACACCGACACTCAATAAAGTTATATCAAGACAAGAATGTGAGAATTGTTAAGAAAAGTTAATAAATTGACAATATCATTCAGATACCTGTCGTTTAAAAACATTGCGAATGGGGTTCTTTTCTTGAAGCACCCGCAACTACATACGTAGTGTGAGAGTTAGGTGAGAAAGACATTGAGCTTAGAGTCTGTGTGGTGAGAAAGAAAGAAATCGCGTACATAGAAAGTAAAAATAAAATTAAAAGGAAATGGAAGTCCCTCATTAGCATCGGCCAGGCTGATGCTAAATGTAAGCTGAACGTAGCATCGACTAACTAGCTTCGACTAGGCGAGCACAAGACTAGATTAATAATTAAAAAAATAAAAATAAAAAGGAGGTAGCGTCGGCGTCAATTTGGCCAATGCTAATAGCGTCGGAGTCGGGGACTACACTAAATGTTTGATGCTAAAACTTGGACCTCTTGTAGTGAAGTGGGCTAGACCCTATGCATGGCCCGCAATGAGCCCATCGACCAATATGGCAGTAACTATACAGAACAAGCATGATAATACAAGTGTGATACAAATACATATTTCAATGGAGGAGAACAGAAACGTACATAATGATTATATAGATCGATGTCAAAGGTTTGGATTGTAATAGCAAACTAAAGAACAAAAGGGATAAATAAAATAGAACATGGCCTGATAGCATTCCCATTTTATATATAGATAGCTAATTTTGGTTAGTAAGTGATGTGTTCAATAATAGAATAATATTGCATTAGCGGTGCCCCATTTATATAAATAATTTGTATGATAATATATATGATTAAATTAAGATAATGCTATCATTGTTAATATATTAAAATAAATATCTTTCATTATTTTAACTTAAGTCTGCTTGTCATAAGAAATATATCATTGTTTTGATTCAATCAAAACCAATATTTTACCGTTAAATAATTAAAATGTATGCAATGCATAATGATCTCAAACTCCGTTAGGAATTTGTGTTGGAATGGCCAATTTTCAAACAAAAAGAGTTTGTTTTCCCTCGAGTTCGTATTTTCTGGATGTGACTAGGATGATTCATAATACATCGAATTAGCGTTTTTCAGTATAATAGGAACGAGCAGAACATCGGGTGCTTTTGAACTCCTATAATTATAATGAACGGAGAGTAACAACGTATTTTTTAAGTAATGAGCGAGTGGAATTTGTTAGCATTTTGTTTGTAACATACTATCGATTTGAACATGAAATTCATTTCTTGAAGAAAAATGCTAGCAATACACTCTTAACTCACACATCCAAGAATTCCATGAGGTATAGTACAAAATGTCTGCAACTTCAGACCACAAGGCAGATGTGGCAGAACCACTATTATTTTTTTCATCACAAATAAAGATAAATGTATTAAGCTAAATACTTCTTTGCGTGTATCCTGTCCTATGAGAGTTAATTTCCTAATCTCGTTGCAGGAAGAATAGCATGTTATTGGTTCGCCACGATGGAGCAAAACAGTGACCTCCCATGAATATTGCCACCTCGACTAGGTGTTTCGCGACTCAGGCACGAGAGCATGAAGATGCAGAAGAAAGCTTAAATCATTGCAATTCCAAAAAAAAAGAAGGGGAAAAAAAAATAGAGCAATTGCATGAGTATTCAAGAAAGCTGCCACACTGCACTACGCATAATGATTAGAAGTAACGATAAAATTAGTAGTCATCACTAAATTACTAACACCAAAATGGCTCTACTTCATGCTTTTTCACCGAATTCTAGACAAGTCAGACCAACTTGAACACTTGTAAGAAAAAAAAAAACATGTAACCAGCATTATACATTATATTGAAATAGGCGTGAGCTGAACACATGCTCTTGAACTCGTATAATTATAATTATGAACAAAGGGAAAACCTTCAACAATCTAAATCTAAATCCAAATTGATGACGTTCAATACCTGCCAGAACTCTAGAGAAACATCAAGAATTCTAACTATAATAATGTCGTTCAGTTACAATATAACAAATGCATGGCCTATATGTAGCAGGGATAATGAATTGCAAGGCCTCCGTCAGGTGGAAGTAATGAACTTCATTTTGCTCTACCAAATAATAAAAGCATTAAAATTACTTCCATGAGTAACTAGACTGGCTACACATAAATTTCTGTGTGAAGGAGACACTAGATTCTACAATATAATCCCTATGCAAAAGGATTTCCCCCAAAAGAAGTAACTGGTTCCTTTGCTTGGACGTTCCTGTAAATATGCAACTCAAAAGTGTCAATGAACATTTTAGATATGGGCCCTAATGGGCCTAATAAGCATCAGTAGTTGAAGTTGGTTAGGCTGAGCTCTCGTAGAGAGGGAATAAATAGAAAAGGAGGGAAAATTAGGCATTGAGTTGGTTGGAATTAGGAAGGGAGAGAAGAAGCTCTGGAACATTTATGGAAGGGCATTTCTATGTATTCTTTCTCTCTATACTCTCTAGTCTCTGTATTCTATCTCTGTAAAGAATTCCCTCAGAGAATTCATATATAAAACAGTATTATTCAGTAGTTTCTAGTTCATCTTTATCAGTTTCTATCAGAACTTCAACATGCTCCAAAAAGATACAAAGAATAGACTTTTCACCACAAAAAATGAAGGAAAATAAAGAAAACAATAGATCATATTGTCAGAAAGGCTAAATTATACTTTTGCCGGAGGACGGTGGGATGGTGGTCGCTGAAGGTCAATGGTTGCCGGAGAGAAAGGTTGAAGGAGCAAAGCAAAGCAAAACAACGAAAGTAGAAGAAATGAAAGGGAATGAAAGGCAAAAGCAAAAGAGAAAAAAAAGAAAGCTGCATAGATGCTTGAAGGTTTTCACCCAAATGTGCCGAATTCCGAGCCAGGTCACACATCAAGACCCTTTTTCTTTCTTTTTTGTTTCAGCCGCCTTTTCCTAGATGCTTCGATTTTCACCCAAATGGGCCAAATTCCAAATTGGGTCGGTCACACGACCCATGTCCTTTTTCTTTCTTTGTTTTTTGTTTTAGCTGCCTTTTCCTAGATGCTTTAGGGTTTTCACCCAAATGGGCCAAATTACGGGTCGGATCACACAACCCATACTCGTTTTTTTTTCCCCTCTTATTTTTTTTTTTTTTGGCTGCCTTTTCTACCATGGCTGGCACAAGCATTGCGGCCGCCATAAGCCGCCACGTAAAATCCGCAACGCCATCACCATAGAATGGTAGCCTTTTCAATTTCCGCCCCCGCTATACGCCATTGATGCCATTTAACAACACTGGTCTTGTTCTGGCTCCCACACTTGCGATTTCTCAATGGAATCTCGCCACGATGAAGAGTCCCAAGAACAATTGTCTTTTGAAGATGGCCATGAACACAAATCACCGCTGGATAGCTTGAAATGTCGAGCTTCGTTATCGAGATTGTAGATATAGATAACTTTGCCGAAGGAAGCATCGTTGCCAGCAGCATAGGAGGGTCATTGAAGGTAAAGGTTTCTATGGAAGATTCATTTTGATTTTGGTACGATGGGAACAAATGAGATAAATATATGGTTTTGGACACTGGGTTTCACACCGAGGGAGGGTTTTATTGGTCCCCTTTGGATTCGGTAGGGTGCTAGATAGACATGGTGATTTTGAATGGGGAATTAGATTAGGGATTCAAATCACAATGCTAGTAAGACCAGAAACAAAGAGGGCATTAAAATTCACCATTAAAAGAAAAATGGTGAATTTGGGGGCTATCGATTAAAAGCCAAAACAACTCCTAAGTTTGAGTTTCTCTATAAAATTGTGTTTCCCTCTCTAAAACCATATTTTTGTTTCGATTTCTCTCTCTCTAAATCCCATATTCCGACAACTAACCGTGGAAATCTAACACCGTTAGTCCAAATCTAATGACGAAAAGGATCAACTTGGTGTAACATTGACTGTGTAAGGGATCACTTCGAAACAGAAATTAAATAGAGGGCCAAACCAAAACTAGAGTAGTTAATCCTGGATAGCGTAGCAAAGCAGCTGACCCCGAAAACGCTATAGCGTGATAGCGCATAGCAGGACAGCCGCTATTTTAGGCAGAGGGGAGGGAGAAGAGATGGGGAGGAGAGCCGCTGACCCTGATGAGAAAAAAAGAAGCATAAAAGATGTGAGGAAGAAGAGTGGGCATTAAAAAAACAAGGGTAAAAGGGAAATTTTAATAGGTATAAGTGAGGGTAAACATGACATTTCAATAGATAAGGGACAAAATATATAATTGGTGAGTTATAAAGGGTAAAATAGAGAATTTAGCAATTAAAGGGTAGAATAGGAAGATAATATGAAACATTTGAACAGAAAGCAAAAAAAAAAAAAGAAAGAAAGAAAAAGAAAACCTAGATCTAAAAGTTGCAGCCGCAGGAAGAACTAGAAGCAGGAGAGGAAGAGCCAGCCGTCGAACGGCGGCTGGGTGTGGCCGGAAGACGCTCGTCGGAGGGGTCTGTGAATGGAACTCCGACCCATAACACGATAGCAGCCCAGGAGTGCCCGCTCCGCCACTTTCTGGCACCATTTCCGTTGCGAAAGTGACCGCTACCGCTGCAACTAAAAAACGCTCTGCCACGCCGTTCGACTAGCGGTCACCGGCCGCTCTGCTCCGCCCCGCCGCTATAGCGCACTATTGACTACTCTGACCAAAACCAAAGAATAAGATTGAGGACCAAATGTATAATTTAGCCTTATCAGAAATTGCTCCTATTAAACCATATATCACACATGCACATCAGATATTATAGCAGAAACTGAAGATATAAATAATCCATAGCCAGGACTGTTTCTCCGAGAAGAAGTTCAGCACCACCAATCAGGTAACTTTCTTTTCCCTTCAGGATTTAGTAAGGTCTATATACTGTTCCATAGCCAAGGATATCTATAAAGGTGTAAAGATCCAAAAACTTAAGGAAACCTAAGTGAAGGTCTTTTTCTTATTTTATTTACTTTTCTCCGTCCATTGTATGTATCTCAGAGTATGACCGTCACATTTTGATACATTAATTGTTATATTTTGATGCATTAATTTTGTACGAAAAGTAAAATTAGAAATGTCAAAAAATAATCACCTAATTGTCAGTCACAGCTACGTTTCAAATGCCAAAATTTTCAATTTTAGTAGAATGGGACCCACAAGGAAAACACAAGTCGATAAATTACAACGAATGACAACCACCACATCCCAAAATGATGAGAGAGAGAGAGAGAGACAGAGGAACATCTATGAAACTTACTGAATTTGAGAACTTAGTGGTTGCGCAGCCATGAATGACAAACCACCTACATAATTGAATCGAAACACGAGTAGGATCACAGTAAGAAAATCGTACCGGACAACAATTTGAATTGCATACACTTGCATGTGCACAAATGAGATGATTCAACAAGCAGTGTTAATAAAATTCAGGCAACAAACACAGATTAACATGTTTTAAATTAATGATTAATGATGCTTGAGTCTTGGAGGACAGACTACCTTGTCCTGCAGACGAAATATACGGGCTCACTGTAATTTGGGGGAGCCAGGGATCAGCTATACCATCATTGAAGGTGGTAGGCAACAAAGCATCTGGCAGTGCAGCTTGCAAAGAGCTCATATCAAGGAACTGCAATTGAAACAGCAGGCATGTTAGATATGATAGGAAACTAAAAAACAAATTACCATCTCACTGTCTCCTTTATCCATAATTCACATTGTCAAATTTGTATATTTTCAGTAGGCCGCATTACCACGAATCCACGATACTGAAATCCTTTCAAGCAACATGAATTAACTGAAATATAATCCTTTAGATTTTTGGAGGTGTGGGGTGGGGTTTCAAAAATCTTTAATGGTCAATTAAAACATTATAATGAACTGACTAGAAAGGCTTTAAGTTACCATGCAGAACAGAAAAGCTACCAATGTGATCAGAGGAATAATGACCACTGAGAGCAAATCTTGCAGAAATACCAAGTATCATTAGGAACTAGTTTAATAAGGGTGATAGGCACAAGGAAAACTATACACCAGTAACCCTAATTAATACATGAATGTCAGTCCATGACATACCATATTGTTGTGCCCCACATCAGACTCAAAGGGATAATCAAATGGATTAGTTGATTTACAACTGATTCCATTAGGTTGCATATCTCCCTGAAAGAAGAAACAAAATTAATAACCGAAAAATAAAAATGGAAAACAAAACTACCACTTGAAATATAAGAAAATCTCAATCAACTACAAACCATTGGAGGAAGCTTGGATGGAGAGTATGGTGAGCCACTGACATGTGATGGGATGTCGTGATTATCAAATCGACTGACAGAGGCAATGCCCTGCATACCACCTTTATTGGATCCCTGGTTTATTTTCAAAACAAAACACACAAAAACAAGAAGAAAAAAAAAAAAAAAAACCATTTAAATTTCTTTCAAGATCATACGGAATATCATGACAGCATACATACACCAACCTCAGAAGCTCTTAAACCCAAAAATTGATTATCAGCTGAAGGAAATTTGTGAAGTTGTAATCCTTGGCTAAAGGCATCCACAGGAAGATGGATACTAGAATCTTCAAATGCATTCCATGACTGTTTAGTCACAACAAACAAAACCTTATATAAGTTCCGATTTATTCGGTAATGTCTTAAATTTTGAAGGGGAAGACATTAGTTATTTCCCATGGAGTTTAGGACAGAATGCAAAACCAGCCATATATCAAATTTTCTTGTACTTACTTGGGTGTTTGTGGGCATATCAAATGCGGCCCATCCTTCATTTTTAGGGACAGATAACTCCAGTGACTTCTCATCCGAGGTTGCTGTAGAAGGCTGCAGAGAATGATTTACAAAGAAGTCGACAGATGATGTTTGGGATGTTTGCATAGGTTGATTCTCATTGAAAGATGGAGTGACAGACAAAACAGATGATCGAAACAGATCCAATGGTAGAGCTTGAGATGGTGCTGTCGAGGTTGCAGTAGGTGGCAGCTGAGAATGATCGACAAAGAAGTCAACAGATGAGGGTTGGAATGTTCGTGTAGGTTGCTCATTGAAAGCTGGAGCTTCAGACAAAACAGAGGATTGAAACAAATCCGTCAATGGAACATGAGATGGTGCTGCTGAGGTTTCATTAGATGGCTGCTGACAAAACTCTGCAAATAAGTCAATAGATGGGGGTTGGGATGTTTGCGTAGGTTGATTCTCAATGAAAGATGGAGCTGCAGAGACAACAGATGATTGAAACAGATCCACTGATGGAGCTTGAGATGGTGCTGCTGATGACTGAAAAAGATCAACAGATGAAGCTGATGAATAATATGGTTCAGATGCCACTGGTGCCTTGGAAATATCCATGCTAACAGATCTTGTTGGACCAGATGGTCGTGGAACACCAGCAGCTTTAATCGGAAGGGATCCTGAATCTTGGACAGGTTCAGAGAAAAAATCAACGAGACCACCAGAATTGTAAGATCTTAAGGACGAAAAGTTGCATTCAGATTGCAATGATGTAGTTCTCTGGGGAAAGAGCATGAACCAATGTCATGTAAAGAGATAGAGAGAGCTTGGTACAATAAGGCCACAAGCAATTGGAATGTAACGTAATAACAACAATTATGATATTTGTACATCACAAATTTGACAACAATCAACACCTAGTTAATGATGCTCAAAATTGTGGTTAATGACGTATTGAATTTGGTTAATGGATACACATGTGGTAGATGAGTAATTCATTAACGGACAACTTTGGTTAACAATGTACAAAATCTTGGTTAATGAAATTCAGTGAATGGTTAATGAGTTACCCAATCTTTGTGTACCCGTTAACCAAACTCAACACGCCAATAACCCAAATTTTGAATGCCATTAACCAGGTGTCGATTGTGGTCAAATTTCTGATGTCCAAATAACAGAACTGTAATAACAAACACAAAGTCATTCAAAACAAATGCATATTTACCATGAAAATTTACACATTAATAAATTAGTATTAGTCAAATTAAGCCAACCCCTAATGATTTTAGAAAAATAAAATTTGAACGTTTGGACATAGCACAAATTAGTTAAAAAGAAGACTGCATCTTAGATTTTGGGCTTGGGCCTAACTCAACCCCAAAAGCTAGCTTGTAAGGTGAGGATTGCCCAAGCCTTATAAGCACTACTTTGGCCATATCTCTAGGCGATGTGGGACTAAACACACCCCTCACACTCAGCACAATAAAGGTACTGGAGGTTGCAATGAAGGCAACCCAAACTTGCCGCAATTAAGGCGGCTAGGGGTGAACCGCAATTAAGGCGGCTTTCCAACACACCCCCTCACGCCCGAGCCCAATGGGCTTGGAGCGTGGATGATGCGGACAACCCAACAACAGATCTAGGATAGGCTCTGATACCATCTTAGATTTTGGGCTTGGGCCTAACTCAACCCCAAAAGCTAGCTTGTAAGGTGAGGATTGCCCAAGCCTTATAAGCACTACTTTGGCCATATCTCTAGGCGATGTGGGACTAAACACACCCCTCACACTCAGCACAATAAAGGTGCTGGAGGTTGCAATGAAGGCAACCCAAACTTGCTGCAATTAAGGCGGCTAGGGGTGAACCGCAATTAAGGCGGCTTTCCAACACTGCATTTTCAACTTTTCAATAGACCATCACATTCACCGAGAAGGATTGACATTAACAGAGTGAGATTCTAGTAAATATCAATCAGGAATCCCATTATTAATGAGAAACACAAAATCAATTTTATCTCTTCACAAGGTACTTTGTTCTGCTTTCACTGAGGACAAATGTCACTCCCACTATTTCTGCCCTGATCAGTTGATCTCAATATCTTTGGAAAATGTAATGCTTCACTAATAAATCATTGGCTGAAATATGCTTTTGGTTTCAATCCCTTTCCCTCTCAATGTTATCAACAATGGATGGTGGCCCGTGGCAGAGAGCCAAAAATCCGTCATACAATATGGTGGATACCATCAGGGGCAAACAGCGAAAGCAAGCAGATGAAAAAATTAGCTATCTATAGGGAAATCAGGTATGAAAATGAGCTATATATAAAGAAGAAATTATACAAAAGATAATAAAATTAATAATATAAAATTGATCAAAAGTATGGCAAACTATAAGCAAGAAAATGCATTGCAAACTGAATTTTAATCAAAAAAATAAGTAAGAAATCATTTTTAGGGCAGATTCAGTAAAGTTAATATAAAATGGATCGCAAACTGAATTTATAATTAAAAAGTAACTAAATAAGCAAAAAAAAAAATTAAAGCTTCAGCTTTTAGGCACAAACTGTTTGTTCCTTTTGAGTTCCAGTTCCACCAAAACACTTTCTGCACTTTCAACCCCACATGAAAAACATGTACCCATTATTCCCAATAAAAGCTGCAACACAAAATACATAGTCCCAATTAACCAAAGAAACTGAATTTGGAGACAAATGCACATTCTGGACTTCTAAAAATAAGGGGAAATGATGGATCTGCTTTGCAGCAGAAGGTGCAACCCAGGTGTTTGACAAAATTGGCTAATGCTGGATGCATTCCAGCATTTTACAAGCTTTGAACACTAAGCAACAGCGAAAGGAGTGTTATTTTGAATTTTGAGGGCGCGGGAGTGGATCCGCGTAGAGATTTTGTGGAAATGAGTGCAAAAGGGTTGTCATCTCTGTGCCTCCTCGTCTTCTTCCATGTCCATTAGACCTCTATGCCAACACACCTCTACGACATATAGTCCAACATATTGATCTTTATCTCAGCCGTGGTTGTTGCCACAGCTGTTCCCATTAGTGTTACTCATTGTCATTCGCCAACTAAATCAGAAACTGTAGGTCTTCAATCCAACAATTATAGAAGGAATATTTTTTTTGTTTCTGTGGATGTAGTTGGAGAGAAGGGGCTAGAAGTGGAAAAGGATAAAGAGAAAAGTAGGGATAATTTTGCCCAGTTGAGTGGTTGGATGAGTTAGAAGTTAACACATGAAAATTTAGGAATTTTTAAGGACTAATTTGTTAAAATTTATTTATGAAGGACTGAATTGGTAGAGTTTATTCTCCAAGGACCAAAATAAGGTTTTATTGCATATTTTATAGGGACCAAGAACATATTTAGGCCTAAATCTTTTTATATTTCCAATGTTCCAAACCCAGGATTTTTACTACATTACTATGATAATTACTTTCTTTGCATAATTTATTAGATAATAAGTTTCATCATAAACCAGAAACAGAATCGGTCTGCACCTTCTCAAAGTGGTGCTCCAACCCCTTTGAATGTTTGAAGAGGGGCTAATTGAATGTCTTTTTAATAAGGAATTTCTTGGTAGCTGTTTCTGTGTTTTCAGTTTCTTTTGCTGTTTCGGTTTGGATCTTGGCCTGCATTGCTTGTTCTGGTAGGGTGCTGCAATATAGAAGTTTGTATTTAGGCACTAGTGTTGGAAAACGAAAATCACAGGTGGGGGGATTTTCTTGTTGGATCTCTTGTTGGTGCTGGATATCGAATATCTCTGTTTAGCTTTGCAAAGTCATACGACTTTTTTGGTATTCCATATGTAGTCCCGGTGGAGTATCTGTTTGGCCGTGTTTATTATCTTGTTGATGGGTGCTGGTTCACGTTTTGAATCAGGGGGCTTGCTTTTGCTGTTATATTTTGCTTTGTTGGCCTTCTTAAGTTTGAACATTTGTGTATGAATCTGGTAAGCCATTTTTGCTGTTGGTTATTTACAGATAAACTTTGCAATGTGTATGGGTTTTAGGTACCCCTTGTGCCCTTAATATAGTTTCTTTGCTTATCAAAAAAAAAAAAACATACAAGTTCATTCCTACAAGAAAAACCTTTTTTCTGTGGACAATATTTATATTCCAATTCTCCAAACCAATATGGTCCATTAGAGAGGAATATAACTTTTAGACACCTAACATCTCATTTTGGACTACATGGTATCAAAAAAAGAAGAGGGAAAACATGAATATGAATAGATCACATTATAAAGCACTCCTATCATATTAATATAATTGTTGGAGTCCCACATTGGATAGTGATAAAACCTGAAGATTGGTTACAAGTACGGGGCAACCCTCACCCTACAAACTAGCTTTTGGGATTGAGTTAGACCCAAACCCAAATTCTAAGATGGTATCAGAGCCTATCCTAGATCCGTTGGGCCACCCGCAGATGTCCAGTCCTGCAAACTTCACACTCCAGATGTCCAGTCCTGAGCGTGAGGGGGGGTGTTGGAGTCCCACATTGGATAGTGATATAGCCTGAAGAGTGGTTATAAGTAAGGGACAACCCTCACCCTACAAGCTAGCTTTTGGGGTTGAGTTAGGCTCAAACCCAAATTCTAAGAATAACTTTACTTTTTATTTATTATTTTTAAGGAAACATAAGCTATTTATATATCACAAAGGAAAGATAAAGAAAAACAAACCTGTGGACGATGAATTCTATCTGCATCCCTCTTGGCATTAGTTTCCAGAGGTGTATTTCTTGCTTGAGACCATACATCTTCACTTGAATTGGAACCAGAATGCCGATAGGATGGACTGCTAAACCCAATGTCCTTATGAAATTTAGGAGACTGAACATCAGATTTGAATTGGTCACCACCACTAGAAACAGAAAAGTCAGAAATTCTTGGACCAGATCCCTCATTTGCAAATCTGTCATCATATGCATGATCACTAAGGCGACCAGGACTATAAATAATACTAGACATCTTCCCTTCATAGCGAACTTTATCAGAACCAGGCTTCCTAGTCAGTACAGCTACTTGTTTTCCATACCGTCGATCCTCATATTGATAATCATACGGAGGACTTTGAGAAAATGAATGATAAGAACTGGCACGCCTTATCTCATCTTCTTGGATTCTAGGGCTCTACACTCAAATGCAAATATCGCATGTTTAGCATTTAATAAAAGGTAAAATAAATTTACATAATAAGGATACTGCCACAATTAGTTTTATCTAGCTGATTTCCATAGTGATAGCTAAGGTGTCATTTAACTTCATTTACATTCAAAAGTTTAAGGTTCCATTAAACAATTATAAGCACTTCACTGGAAATAAGATTAGTGTGCTCACCTTATCCATTTATTTCTATATTTATTTATTAATTAAAATATAATATTTTAAAATAAAGGAAGCACTCACAAATATCAAACACCACAAATATGACCAGAAACCCAATACTGTGTTCCAGGAACAAATGTAGATATCCAAATACAAGAATATATTATACCTGTGGATCTCTTGGGGGCTTTTCCGAAGACTTTGCTCCAGCATATCTTCTATCCACATAAACATTTCTCATAAACTCCCTTATTTTATCAACATTGCTGCAAAAGCAAAACATGGTGATGTCACATGATGAGTTATGCATATTCAGATACACAAAAAACATGTTAATTTTACAGAAATGTTATTTGAACAACCAAATGGGACAACTTTTTGTTAATGGTTAATACAGTTCAGAATTGTGGCTAATGATGTGTTAAACTTAGTTAATGGGTAAACATGTGGTAAACAGGTACCTCATTAACCATCCACTGAACTACATTAACCATCCACTGATATACCCATTAATGATTAATGCAGTTCACTGGATGGTTAATGAGTTACCTATTTACTATATGTGTACCTATTAACCAAGTGCAATACATCATTAACTACAATTTTGAACTGCATTAACCATTGACAAAAAGTTGTCCCAAAAGTTGTCCCATGTGGTTGTACAAACAACACAACTGTAATTTTATAGTTGTAACAGCAAACTACATAATTACATGCACCTGCTATCTGGCAGCCGCTGCCTTTGGAAGTCCCAATGTTTCAAATATGTTTCCCTTGCACGCTTAAACGAAATAGCCATATATAAATCTCATGTCAAGAAGGAAATAAAGATGGCTCAAAATGTCTATAAGAAGAAAATTCACCCCCGTACCTGGTTACCACCATTTTGAAGAGCATCAACTTCTTGTGAAGTGAACTTTGCCATAGACACAGACTTCACACGATGAGTAAACTCACGACTGCATCACATGAAACTAAACAGGTGATTTTAAGAATCATAGAATACCACCAAATAAAACTACTAGTTCAACTCTGACAAAAATTCATAGCATACTACAAAGGAATAAATACTCCTGATAAATAACAATAATGATCACCATTAAACCATGACAACAAGGACATATCATTGTGCACTGAGTAAATACAAACCACATTGCAAAGAAAGTGTCGAAGATAGAACATATTTTTCAAGAATGCGAACAAGGCTAATAATTTTGAGTGTAAGTTGTATTCAGATCATATTATGTGAATATGGAATTTATTTATTAAACATAAAAAATCAAATATTTCCTTTTAAAGAGTAATAATTATTAGGATGCTTCTCTTTTTCTATGAATTGTATCTCACGCCAAGTATGGTCCACAAGTGAAGGAGAAAATCAAGGTTTTTAAATCGCAGCTGCAGTTACTTTGGCCTTTATGGTTACGGTCGTGTTCTAACTGTGGCTGGCCAATTGCAACTAATGCCATTAGCAATCACGGTCTGATGTGGTTGTGGCAGCCACTGCAACCGAGATGTTATCGCTGCATCATGTGATGCGGTCCGCAATTTAAAACTTTTGAGAAAATTAAAAGAATTCCCATTTGGAATTAAAAATTTACTCAAACAATATGTGCTTTATCAACTACTTCATAAAAGATAGTTTATAAGAAAACTAAATACCTCGTGGTAATACCTCATGATCTCACCAAAAAAAAAAATTAAAAATAGGAAACTAGATACAATTATTTAAATTTAAAATAATGAATGTTCATGAATATTTTCAACCATAAGATCATCTGATGTTACCATGGCATTTCAAACATGCTATGACTTAAAATTACTATTATCAGGTCACTGTCTTGAAACCAATTATTATAAATATAACAATTAGCTACACCTGGTGATGAAACCCCATGTATGCAAGCCTAGGCATTCACAAATAAGTTGTTAATAAAGTCCCACATATTTACACATACAGGTTAACCACCTTTCTTTAGTTGTTCATGAATATCTTAAAAGAACACAAGGCATAAGTTAATAAAATGAAAAGGAACTCACTGTATTCCACTGCATGTCACACAAACGAAGGTACAAAAATTTGTACAAACATACTGCGGTCCCTGTACAAATGATGGCATTTCAATTAACTGGGAATCATCTTGTAAGAGATACCAAACTTTCATAAGTGCATCTTTTGACAAATACTCTAGAATTCATATAGAATAACATCATCAAAAAACTATACAACTCTTCATAGGACGCCGAGGATAAGAGAATCACAGCTTTCAACCTTTTTTTTTTTTTATAATCACCCTTTAATTGAGCACATCACATCTTTGGCAAATGCTAATTATTGTAAACAAACACAAATTTGCTTCTGCTTTTCTTTAAAATCTCTAAAAATAATCACTAAATTATTTTGTCACAAAATCATTTATTTTTTAAGCTTAAACAAACGGCCCTAAATAATTGTCATTTTAGGGAATCCACAAAAAGGAAGATGGCAATTAAAAATTAACAATTTAAATGTCAAATTCCTGAAACACCTCCAACCCTTCTCAATTCTCAGGAAATAACCCCACTTCAGAGCCAAAAGCTCTCTGATTTTTAGCTTCCAATTAATCAGTCACATAACACAGAAAACTAAAACAGAAAGGTAATGAAACTAAAACACAAATTCAAAAAACGGAGTTAAATTTACCAGACTATTACAATTGAAGCATTTTCGATTGGGCGGAAGCTTCATGAGACCCCTGATAATTTTCTCGTTCTTCTCTTCTTCCTTTCTGCTTCCCATTTCCGAGACCCCCAATCAGGAACACTAGAAACTGCAATAGAAATCAGAGGGATTCCCAGGAAATAAAATAAAATTTCCCAAAAATTTGAATTTCAGACACAGTGAACAGAAATTTCCACCACCGTAAATCACGAAACGGTGGTGGTAGCAATCGATCTAGGGTTTAGAGGGGTTCCTGAATTGGCGAAAGGTAGAAGGTGAAGAACGCGATAACGCTCTATGATTTGTTTGGCTCACATGAAGAACGAACCAATGAACAAGAGAACGCAAATAAAAGATGATAGTTAAAAGTTTCAATTTTGATCCCTTGATTTATCTCTATTAACATAATTTAGTCATCTCAATCAAATAATCAGTAACAGTATTAATTTTTGAGTTTAATAACATAAATTAAACCATCAGTTTAAAACTTGGTAACAATTTAAAAGAGTTGTTTAAAACTTGTTAATAATTTAAAAAACCAATTTGAAACTCTTTTAAAACATAATGGACTAAGAATTAACACTGTTAATGACTTCATTGATGGAAAGGATTAAAACAAATTAAGAAATTAAATTGAAATTTTAAAAAGTTAAGATACTAAATTAAAACAAAAAAAAAATATTAGTTAAGGGACAAAAATCGTAGGGTTTTCCAACTCAACGCCAACACCACAGGCATGATTTTTGAAGTGGTGGGGCACCGGGAACCGCAAATGCCAACGGTAATGACCTTTTTTTCTTTTGTATTATTCACTTTTTCACTTTTGTTTTTGTCTGTTTCCTTAAATTTAGTTTAGGCAAAACGAAATTAACTAAAAACAAATAAAAGATGTTTAATTTAATATGGGAAAAAGCACTTCTAGAAAATACTCCTGCAAGATTCGAACTAGTAATAAATAACAATTTTGATTATTAACCATGGTCCGAGTGGAACCGAATTTGCTTCCCTTAAACAAGGTTTGGAATTCAAGTCTTGTAGATGAAAAAACTATGATTGAAAAAGGAGACCCTACTAAAGATAGTCAGTCAGGTTTTCCAATAGAGATTAGTTATCGGTGAGGTCGGTGAATATTTCGTACATATGTTATGGTAACAAAAAAAAATACTGAAATGATTGTTGAACATGAAAATAGGGACACCTTACAATGTTTCTTTTGTTTTATTGATATATTTTTGGAATATTGTATATATAAAGAAGGAAAAAATAAGAGATAAAGATAAATACATATGGTATCATTTATGATGTCCAAAACATGAGGTTCAAATACCAGAACTCAAGTAAGTGCATGTTTGAGAAAGAATGGTCTATATGTTTAGTAACTAAATTATTTTTTTTTTAAAAGCTTTTCTTTTAAAGAAAAAGTTGTTTTTTACAATCTTGTGGGAAGAATTGTTTTTGTAAATAACTGGGATGTTTTTGAAGAAAAAGTTGTTTTTGTACAATATTGTGAAGAAAAAGCTATTTTTTGCACCTTTCAAACTAAATAAATTATCTTAAAATCGTTTTTTTCAGAAAATACACCCAAACAAAAACAGATTTGATTATAATCTATTTATTTTATAAACAATTATAATCTATTTTTATAATGATCGATTATACATATAATTGATTATCAGCATAATCTATTTTTTCCATCTTTCTCAGACACACTCTAAGCATCTAACTTTTTGTTCTAGGTATTTTATTTTATTTTTTTAACAGGTTGTTCATATGTATATCTGTTTAAAATCACAAGAAGAAAAAAGTATTAGAATTTTGAATAAATATATGGGATTTTATGCAAAAAGGGCTTCCGCTATGAGGATTACAGTCAGATTCCAACCCCAACAACAAAATTACAGATGGGCTGAAGTATCAAATTATAAATTATACTAGTGTGTCGATCCGTGTCATACACGAAAATTATGCTCATTTTTAGGATTTTATTAAAAACATTATGGAATTTATTTATTTTTTTTCACGTTTTGTTTTAAACACTTTTGTGAAGAATTATAAATGTTAAAAAAAATATTTTGCCTGAACTATCGATCACAAAGTATGTTGACCACGCGATGCATGGGGCATGTGCTAAGGTTGTGAATGTGTCTATAAAAATTAGAATTTAAATATTATATATATATATATATATATATATATATATATATATATATGTGTGTGTGTGTGTGTGTGTGACCTATTCAATATTTTATATTATATTAAATATTAATATATGGCTCGTATATTTAGAAAAAGTTAAGTAAAGAAAGACCATAAGAAATTTCTTAAGAAAGGAATTTGTCATAAAAATTTATAAAAAAATATTTCAACTTTGTAAAGAGAAATACAATAAATTTAAATAGGAATTCATTAAATTGCTAGAAAAATATTCAAACAATTAATAAGAAATTTTGTTGATAAGAATGATAATATGAATATCATAGAATGTACCAAAAAGAAGTTAAAAGAATAGTTTTTTTTTCTTTTTTTTGTTACAAACGATAGAAAAAACAAAAGACACGGCCTATTGTCTTACAAAAGTAATGCTTATTGCATCAGCAAATAAGAGATTGTCCATCCTTAGGGGGCTTACAGAACTGCTTTCAAAACTCCTTTGGGGATGTCCCCATACAGGTTGGTGTATGGCAAAGCTTGCCACTTACCCTTGGAATTGCAACACAAAGCTTTCTGGGCAATCAAGAAACTGAATTTTGATCTTCAGTCTGCTGGACAGCACCAAAGCTGCAGCTTAATGAACTGGATGAGCACAGACTATTTTCCTATGAAAATGCTGAAGCATACAAAGCAAAGACTAAAGCTTGGCATGATAAGAGAATCCATCACAGATCCTTTCGTGAAGGAGAACAAGTGCTGTTGTTCAATTCCAAGCTAAAGCTTTTTCCAGGGAAATTAATGTCAAGGTGGTCTGGCCCATTTAAAATTGTGAAAGTTTATCCACATGGAGCTCTGGACTTGCTAGATGCTGCCAGTGGAAGGGAGTTCAAGGTTAATGGCCAGAGAATTAAGCATTATTTTGGTGAACCTTTGGACAGAATGAAGATCACCACCACCCTTGATGACATGGAATGAAGTGCAACAGGGTCTGGCTGAGGACCTGATAAACCAAGCGCTCATGGGAGGCAGCGCTTCATCTAAAAAAAAAAAAAATGACCATGCTGCAGCACAAAAAAAACCAAGGGTTGCTCTAGAGCAAAGCTACATCATGCTCCCAAAATGCTGAGAAAGAGACTAGGATTAACTGCTGACAAAAGTGCAAGGTGGGGACATCTCAGATTTGTCCGTTGTGGGATAGAGTGTAAGTTGGACAGTTTTCTTTTTAAATCATTTTGAATAGGTGACAAGAGTGGGATGTGGAAAGAGAAGATCACATACTCCGATGATCAATCCCTAACCGTAAGATTTCCTTTCCTTTCTCCTCCCCTCTCTCCCATGTCTACCACTCTCAATAACCAATCCATACCTCCTTCCTGACACATTAAATAGCACACTCATCTTTCTTCTTCTCCCACTACGAACTCGAAAACCTTTCTCTCTTCTCCCTTAATTTCAGAAACCCTAACCTCTGAAATTCTTACCTCTCCCTTCCCAAACCTAACCACATACTCACCATGACTGCTAAGAAAGGGAGCCGAGTGAAACACAGAGCTATCAAGAATGCTAACCCTGCCTCTACTGCCCAAAAAGAAAACTTAACCACCTGGACCAGTGAGGAAGCACAAGAGAAGTATGAGAAAGAAACACTCAACCATAACCTCCATCAGGAAAGAGGTTCAAGTATGGAAAAGGGGTGAATGGGGATTATTGCCAGAGCTGGTGGAAATAATAGAGGCACACAAGTGGAGGATTTTTGCTGATCATCCAGATGGTTTCTGCACCCAGATGGTGAAGGAGTTTTACGCAAATATTGCGTCTGAAACCCAAACCTTTGTGGTGATCCGAGGAGGGAAGGTGTCATTTTCAGCCAAGATCATCAATCAACACCTAGGGTTGGAAGAGGTGGAGAATGAGTACCAACAGATCTTGAAGGGTGTTACTCCAGCAAAACTGCAGCAGATGAAGAAAGATTTGGCCCTCCCTGCTGCAGAATTCATACAAAAAGCTGACGGCCAACTCAAGTTACCTCGATCCATGCTGCAGCCCCTCGCAAAAATTTGGTACCACTTCCTCAGATACTCCTTCTCCCCTACTGCTCATCTGGAGACAGTGGACAAAGAACGCCTAGTTCTACTCCACTGTATCAT
Source organism: Echinosophora koreensis (assembly GCA_035048595.1). Classification (NCBI taxonomy): domain Eukaryota; kingdom Viridiplantae; phylum Streptophyta; class Magnoliopsida; order Fabales; family Fabaceae; genus Echinosophora; species Echinosophora koreensis. The sequence continues at coordinate 322,091 of JAPCYP010000094.1, forward strand.
GAACAAAAAGAATATTAATGTAGGGGAGAAACTCAAACATCAAATTTCCAGTTGTGTCATGAAACAGCAAGGTAATCTAATCCTCCCCTGTCTTATCACTGATCTGTGTCTGGAACAAGGAGTAGAGTATAATCCTGGGGAAGGATTAGAGCCAAACAAAGGCCCTATTGACATGTGCTGTATATTAAGAATGTACTCCAACTCAGAAAAAGCCAGTACCAGTGGAGCCAAGCCTCTTAGATCTAGCACCCTAGAGCAGCAGGATCGCTCTGGGATGCTGGAGCATAAAGTTGATCAACTGACCACCATGCTGAAGCAACACATACAAAAGGAGCAAGCTTTCTGGCAGTTTTATTTCTGCAAATATCAATGGGAGAAGCAGACCATGAAGATCAACAACTGGAAGCTTGAGACTCCCATCCCCCAATTCCCACAAGAAATCTTGCCCCCCTTTGAAGAAGATGCCCCTGTACCACCTTTTTAACACTGTTTCTGATCCAGTTTCAGTAAATCCTAAGAAGCCCAACCTCAACGCTACTCACAGCTCTGCATCTGATGAAGATTGGATGGGTATTCCCCCTTCCAAGCAGCAAAAAGATACTGTGGTCGCTGAGCCAAAGAAAAAGAAGTCTGCCCCTCACACCTCTGCCTCTCAAGTCTCCTAGCAAGATCAGGGGAGCACTAAAAGGTCTCGTGCTGCAGCGTCTGCAAAAATACCCTCCTCTCCTGCTGTAGTAGCAGAGACTCACCCTTCAGCCTCTAAAGCAGCAAAAAACACCAAGTCAACTGCTGATAAGGGGAGTCCAGCAATGAAGATTGCTGCTGCTAATGCTGCAGCAACAGATGAAGAGGAGGAGGACATAATCCCTTTCTCTAAAAGAGCAAAGGTGGCTATACCAAGAAATGCAGCTGTGATCAAGAAGGAAAAGGTTGCTGCAGTACGAGAGGAGGAAGAAGAGGAGCTACAAGCTGAAGAAGAGGCAGAAGAAGAAGAAAAGGCTGAAGAAGATCAAGCTAAGGAGGAAATAGAGGAAGAAGAAGGAGTAGATCAAGAAGAAGATAATGAAGAAGAGGAAGATGTCCAAGTCACAGGAGAAACACAAGGCAAGGTGCTTTCCACTAAAAGTGGAGGCACCAGGAAGAGTTTGCGTGTTCGAGCTCCTCAAGCTTGAAAAAGAGCCACAGTGGATGCTGCAGTAACAGGATACACACTAAAACCTTCCACCTCATTCCCAGCATTATGTCTTCTTTTTACTTTTATGAAAGTAGTGGTCCCTAGGACCTGTGTGTTTGTTTGTTAGTAGGGCCATTAAGGCCATGATTGTTATTGGATTCCTGCTTGATTAATGGCCATGCATGAGCCACCCTTTTGATTCCATATGATTAATGATTAAATGGAACTGGCCTCTGGCCTCTTTTGCTATGGTTGATCTCAAATCTTAGAATGAAACTCTCACTGAATAACTCAATTCACTAACTTGACTGTGATCACTAGCACTGATGCACCACTGATTAGGACAGAGGATATGCGTGTTGTAGCATGAACACATAAATGTGAGCTTGAGTGACAGAATCATGTTGGAAACCACCGTCCAAAGTTGGAATCCACCGTCCAAAGGTTCATGGACTGCCATTAAGAGTTTAGGAAATAGCTTTTGTAATTAATTAGGTTCATGTATTCTCTAGTTCATGAACTTAGGAAATGTTTATACCTTAGGTAATTTGTGCCTCATTTATTTGTCTTTGTAATTGTAAGTTGTATTTAATTCTACTAGTGTATAAATACAATACATCTATGCTGTGTGAAATCAACGCAAGCAATTCAGAAAATACTTGTTTTGTTCCTCCTTTCAATTTGGTATCAGAGCTCCCGACCCTGGGAGTCTCTGTTTCTTCTTCCGCTGCCTTAGCCTTCATTGCTAAGCTTCATTAGGTGCCTTGCCTTCATTGCAGGACCTATTCTTCTCTTGTGCCTTCATTGCACGTCTATCCTTCATCACAGAGCCTTCATTACTCTGTTTTTGAGTTCATCCCTTCCTATTTCCTGATATCACAACACAGCCTTCACCTTTTCAAACACCAAACCCATTTTTAACCCATTTTCTCACCAAACGAACACCACCAACCTTCTCAGAAAGCTCCGACCGTCCAAACCCAAAAAGCCCACTCCCGGAAACCACCGCACGCGCCTGCCCCTGTCCGCGCGTGAGCTCCACGCGCCGCCTTACCGACATCCGTTCAACGCCGTGCTTGCCCAGATCTGATCGCCGGCATCCCCTTATTCTGTTCCGCCCACCAAAACCCTGAAACAGTCACCTTTGTTTTTCACCATTTCCACCTACCCTTGCTGCCATAACCATGACAGAAGCGGCATCAACTGTATCACAGACTCAGCCTTCAATCCTGAACCCTAGTGACCTTCCAGTCCTTCAACCAAGCTTCCGCCTCAATGGAAAAAATTATCTCCAATGGGCCTAGCTCATTCGAACAACCCTAAAAGGAAGGCGAAAGTTGAACCACATCGAAGGGAAGGCTCCTGACAAAGATGATCCACAATTTGAGACATGGGACAATGAGGATTCTCTCATTATGACTTGGCTTTGGAACTCCATGATTCCTGAAATTAGCAGAAATTGTATGTTCTTGCCATCATCCCAGGAAATTTGGGATAATCTCAGTAAAACCTTTTCCATGAAAAAGGATATCTCTGCTTGTTATGAGTTGAAGACAAAAATTTTCAACACTAAACAAGGATCTCTCTCAGTGACTGATTATTATGGCGCTCTGAACGGGTTATGGATTGAATTAGATCAGTATCAGAATTTGAAGATGGAGTGTAGTAAGGATACAACCACCTTGGCTGAGTTTGTTGAGAGAGATAGGATCTTTGAGTTCCTTTTAGGACTGAATCCAGAGTTTGACCCTATCCGGGTTCAGATTTTGGGGAAAGAAAAGTTGCCTACTTTATCGGAAGTGTTCTATACAATCCGGGGGGGAAGAAAGCCGAAGAGCAGTTATGCTTGATGAAAAGCCAATTGATGGATCAGCACTAAAATCTGCCAAAATAGGACCTAGCTCTTCATCCTCCTTCAAGTCTAATCGTTGGTGCACCTATTGTAAGAAGTCTGGTCATACCAAGGAGAATTGTTTTAAGCTCCATGGGAAAGACCAGGTTCTTAGCCGCACAGGAGGATTTAAAAATGTTGCTCGAGGACAGGCTCACTTGACTTCCATAGATTCTGAATCAGAAGTGGAAACCAACCAGGTGAAAGATGATGATTCTACTCTTAGCATGGAGGAACTCAAACACCTAAGGTCTCTTATGGCTTCTCTTAGTAAACCTTCTAGATCTTGTTCTCTTGTCATGAATGGTAAGATTTTTTGTTCTTTATCCTCTCATACTTCTGGTACTGTTCCTGAGGATTCTTGGATTATTGATTCTGGTGCTACTGATCACATGACCTTCTGTTCTTCTAATTTTTCTTCATATAAAAATACCTCTGGTAATCATCACATAACTGTAGCTGATGGCTCTCATACATCAGTTGTTGGCCTTGGTAATGTTGCACTTAGTCCATTGCTAATTTTAAAGAATGTGCTTCATGTTCCTAAACTTTCATCCAACCTTCTTTCAATACATAATCTTACTAAAGACCTTAATTGTGCTGTAACCTTTTCCCATTCTCATTGTGTTTTTCAGGATCTTATCACGGGGAGGAAGATTGGGGTTGCTAAGGAACAAGGAGGGTTGTACTACCTTGAGATGGAAGCACCAAGTGGTTCTAGTCAAAAGGAGCAACATTCCTGTCATCAAACTTGTTCCAAGTCATGTGCTTCCCAAATTTGGATCCACCATAAACGTCTTGGACACCCCCCATTTACTTTACTTAAATCTATGTTTCCTGCTTTGTTTTTAAATAACCCGGTTGAGTCATTTAATTGTGATGTGTGTGAATTTTCTAAACACCATCGAGTGAGTTTTCCTTCAAATGGTAATAGAAGCAATGAACCTTTTTCTCTAATTCATACTGATGTTTGGGGTCCAGCTTCTGTTCCTAATATTTTTGGTGCAAAATGGTTTGTGTCATTTATTGATGATTGCACTCGTGTTACTTGGATTTTTCTAATGAAAAATAAATCAGATGTGTACCATTTATTTATCCAGTTTTATCATATGATTAAAACTCAATTTGATAAAACAATTAAACGTCTGAGGTCTGATAATGGTAGAGAGTATGTGAATCAAAATTTCTCCACCTTTCTTAAACAACATGGCATTGTTCATGAACTTACTTGTGTTGATACCCCCCAACAAAACGGGGTTGCTGAAAGAAAAAATCGACACTTGCTTGAAATTACTAGAGCTTTATTGTTTCAGATGTCTGTTCCAAATTCATATTGGGGGGAAGCTGTTTTGACTGCTGCATATTTAATAAATCGGTTACCCTCTAGAATCCTTGGTGGTTTGAGTCCAGTTCATGTCATGAAAACATTCTTTCCATCTGTTCCTATTATGCAAAGTCTTGAATCTCGTGTTTTTGGTTGTGTTACTTTTGTTCATGTCCATCGCCAGCATCGGGGCAAACTTGACCCTCGTGCTATTAAATGCATGTTCATTGGGTATGCCCCCGACAAGAAGGGATACAAATGTTATCACCCTTCCTCTCGTCGAGTGTATGTCTCCATGGATGTCACCTTCCAAGAAAATCAATCATTCTTCAGTTCCTCTCAGCTTCAGGGGGAGAATAATACTTCTGATTTGGAAGCTGAGATTTTTCCAGAAAGCAGCATTCCCTTGCTCCAATCTTCTGATATGCCTTCTGATACATAGGAATTAGCTCCTCAGACTAGAGCAAGCTCACCAAAACTGGTCTATCAAAGGAAGAAACACCCCTCCCTGGTCCAGCCGCAACCCCAAATATCCGAACCCATGGTAAGTACTCAAAACACTAGTCCCATTCATTCTGAACCTATTCCTTTGGATAATTGTGATCCTAACATTGATGATGACTTACCTATTGCATTAAGAAAAGGGAAAAGATCTTGTGCTAAGTACCCTATATCCAACTTTGTTTCCACCGCAAACCTTTCTTTGCAGCACCAAAGCTTTATTGCAGCCATTGACTCTATCAGGATCCCAAGAACAGTACAAGAAGCATTGAAGGATAAGAATTGGGTTCAAGCCATGAATGAGGAGATGCAAGCTCTAGAAAGAAATGGAACATGGGAAATTGTTGAGAAACCAAAAGAAAAGAGACCAGTGGGGAGTAGATGGATCTACACTGTAAAGTACCGGTCAGATGGTACTCTAGACAGGTATAAAGCAAGACTAGTAGCAAAGGGATACACTCAGACTTATGGCATTGATTATGAGGAGACATTTGCTCCAGTGGCAAAGATGAACACTGTTCGAATTTTACTCTCTCTTGCTGCCCACTCTGAATGGGAACTACACCAGTTTGATGTCAAAAATGCTTTCTTGCATGGAGACTTAGAGGAGGAGGTGTACATGGAGATTCCCCCGGGGTTTGGTCCCACAAGTGGAACAAACAAAGTTTGCAGATTAAGGAAGGCTTTATATGGGCTAAAACAGTCTCCCCGAGCATGGTTTGGAAGATTTACAAAAGCTATGGTGTTGTTGGGTTACAAGCAAAGCCAAGGAGATCATACACTTTTCTTCAAACATTCGCAAGGAGGAAAATTGACTATACTTCTTGTTTATGTTGATGATATAATTATTACAGGAGATGACCCAGTTGAGAGACAACTACTCAAGGAAAAATTATTTGCAGAATTTGAAATGAAGGACCTTGGGAAATTGAAGTATTTCTTGGGGATTGAAGTGGCCTACTCAAAACAAGGCATTTTCATCTCTCAAAGAAAGTATGTGCTTGATCTTTTGAAGGAAACAGGGAAACTTGGATGTAAACCTACAGGTGTTCCCATCGAGCAAAATCACAGGATAAGCACTGAAGAGGAAAGTGCCAAGGTTGACAAAGTCCAATATCAGAGACTTGTGGGGAAGTTGATTTACTTGGCACACACTAGACCAGATCTGGCATATGCGATCAGTGTTGTAAGTCAGTTCATGCATGATCCGAGGGAGAGACACTTACAGGCTATAGAACGTATACTGCAGTATCTCAAAGCCACTCCAGGAAGAGGACTCTTGTTCAAAAGAAGTGGAAACTTGACTATGGAGGCTTGTACAGATGCAGACTATGCAGGTTCAGTAAGTGATAGAAGATCCACATCAGGCTATTGCATGTTCTTATGTGGGAACCTTGTTACTTGGAGAAGTAAGAAACAAAATGTAGTGGCTCGATCAAGCGTAGAGGCAGAATTTAGAGCTATGGCACAAGGAATCTGTGAACTGTTGTGGATGAAAATTGTGCTCGATGACTTGAAGATAAAATGTGAAGGTCCTATGAAATTGTTTTGTGATAATAAATCGACTATCAATATTGCTCATAATCCTGTTCAGCATGACAGGACAAAGCACATTGAGATAGATCGACACTTCATCAAGGAAAAGTTGGATAGTGGATTGATAACAACAACTTACATTCCCTCTGGGCAGCAGCTAGCAGATGTTTTAACAAAGGGTTTGCCAACGGATCGATTCAACCAACTTACTTGCAAGCTGGGAATGATTGATATCCATTCCCCAGCTTGAGAGGGAGTGTTGGAAACCACCGTCCAAAGGTTCATGGACTGCCATTAAGAGTTTGGGAAATAGCTTTTGTAATTAATTAGGTTCATGTATTCTCTAGTTCATGAACTTAGGAAATGTTTATACCTTAGGTAATTTGTGCCTCATTTATTTGTCTTTGTAATTGTAAGTTGTATTTAATTCTACTAGTGTATAAATACAATACATCTATGCTGTGTGAAATCAACACAAGCAATTCAGAAAATACTTGTTTTGTTCCTCCTTTCAATTAATCACACTGTGAATATAAACCACACTCATGCATTTTCTGTAAGGTTTGCTTTATTTCTGTTTGATCTGAACACACATGATTGCACACACTTTATGCTTGAGGCATTTTCTTATTTTGTTTTTATTTTTAGCCAATGCCTAAACAGCCAACCCTCTCAATCTATATGTCCTTAGTGTTACCCCTTTGAGCCTTAGCCCTTTATTGAGAAAACTAGCACATTACAAGCCCTTAACTGAAAATACAAAGAATACCTGAATAGGTGAAGCTTAGGGATGCTTTTTGTAGCTATGTTCTGAGGTTAGTTTGGGGGTGGCTTGAGGACAAGCACCAATTTAAGTTTGGGGGTGCTATACTGCAACACTTATGCAGCTGCAAGGCTTTACAAATAAAAGGGGGGAAAGCTGCAAAGAAGAAAGGAACTCTCAAATGTTCTTTCTTTAAAAAAAAAATAAAAAAAAGAAAAAGAAAATTGAGAACAAAGAACAAAGAAAAATCAGAAAGTTAACAACAATCTATTCTTTGTTCACAACAAAAACAATAATCTGGGATCTTAGTGGGGAAAGGAAGAAACAAATGTGTGGGTAGTAGGAGTGTTGCCTTAAAAACAGATCTCTTTAAGCTTGTGCAAGTATACACAATCGCATCAAGTAGTATAGAACTTTTGTTCAGATATCGTTCCCACAGGGATTAAATTGATGCGGTAAAATTCAGTTCAGATTATATGTTCAAGAGTTAGGAAGGAGTAACTAAATTTTTGTATGCGGACATATTAAATTAAAGGTGTTGATGCTAAAAATAAACAAATTACAACTTGAATGTAACTTAAAACAGATTAACAGAGAAAAGTGATCTGTAGATTCAGATAATTTAAATCAGCTTCGGGTATGCTGCAGCATAAATCTTGTTTAGCTATCATTATGCTCTGACCATGCTCTAGCATCTAGCTCCAGGAAATTACAGTTTGTTTTCCAACATTACAAGGTCAGGTTCATTAACTTTGTTCTATTCCTAGATTCAGATTAATTACACCACCCTCTAATTACAGCTCGTTCCAGCTAGCTTAGGGACAAGAATAGTTATTCCAAGCCTATTCATCATCAATTAATTTTCCAATTAATGATTTAACCCCTATCCTTTATCAGGTTCCCACTTACTTAATTCTTCCAAATTAAATAAGCTGAGTGTTCAATCAAGTTGATCACTCTTAATCAAACAACATTAAATGCGTGATAAAAGAATATGCGAACATAGTCATTACATAATTCAGCTAAACATTCATTATACTAGCATACCCAAAGCTTAAAGAGTTTAGCTCATAGTGAGCTTACAAAGAACAAATGTAGACAAAAGGCAAGAAATCATTACAATGTAGGAACACGAAAAACACAGAAGCAGCAGCTCCGGAAGAAGAAAGCTCAGCGCAGCTCTCAACAAGACAATGTGTGAAATCAGAATATTCCCTCTCTTTTTCACTAGGGTTTTCTAGATGCTTTTATAGTACACTAAACCCTATTCTCTTTCATTCCATTTTGGGCCTACAATCAAAAGAATTCATAAAATAACCTAGCCCAAATTCCAAATAATGTAAGGCAGCTGGTCCTATGCGCATGTGTTTCCTTAAAAACGACAGCGTCAGCGCCCTTGAGGAGAGAGGAGAGGTGTCCTTGTCAGCTTTTGTCCTTTAGTGCCATACTACTGAGAGGTAGTCCTTGCTGCAGCAACCAAGCTCTTGTATCCCCCTGCTCCAGCCTTACTCCAGCAAGCTTTCTGCGCAACAAGACACAGAGTTTTCAGACAATGATAGAGCAGTCAGGAGCAAAAGGCTAATATTTACTATACTTAACACAAATATGTATAAACTAACTTTTTCTAAAAGAAACCAAACTTAAAACATTAAGGATGGCAAAGAATTGCAGTAAAAAGGATCTAAATAACTCTTCATTCAAAGAGTTATCACACCCCCAAACTTAAACCATTGCTTGTCCTCAAGTAATGCAAAAGAAACATACAAGGAACACAAAAATACTCCTAATTAATGAATGATATGCAAGCACCCCCCAGATCTGTCCATCCTTCAATTCCCATCCAGAAGTCCACTCCTAATTACCTAACCAAACTGCTCTGTCTATCCTGCTCTCAACAACAACTGCTACACATTGATTCAAATAGATTAACACATGCTGCAGCATACATCTCTCAGAACAGTTGGTTCTGCATCTCACCCTCACTTTAGACCTTTCACACTTTACCACAAACATGCATCCCTGATATAGATTTGATGAGAATCTATTATAATCAAAACAAACACAGAATTACACACAGCAAGAGGTCTTTATGGTTGTAACTGGGCTTAGGACAGGTAAGGTTGAATCATTTGGGTAAGTAGCTTACTCAAGGTAGATCATAAGGATGCTTTCATATCTAGCTTAACTTCCCCACTGATCCTTCAATCCACATTTTTCTGTTTTTTTGAGTCCTTTTCTTCCATTACCAAGTCCACCTTTTATTGAAAACTTGCTGTGAACAGATAACATTCAGTGTGATTTTTCAGGCATTGTTCTGTTCCTTTTTTTTTATTTACATTTTTCTTATCATTAGAAGCATAAAGAAACTAGCTTCACATTAAGGGCTGGTAGCTTCACATTTTCCACTTATGACTTTTTGATTCACTGGCTGCCTATCCCTTACTGATTTATTTACAGCCCTGCTGCAGCATGCATGCATATGTGTTGCAGCAAAGCACCCCCAAACTTAAACAGAAGCTTGTCCTCAAGCTTCCCCCAAACTTATTTCAAAACTAGCTACAAAAGCATCCTCTAGAGCTACCTTGTGGGTGAATTTTGTTTTTCCAGGTCTAAGGCTTGTAATGTACTAGTTTGTCAAGAAATGGCCACAGCTCAAAAGGAGTAACTAGGGGCAAATGTATCAGTTGGGTGGGCTTATTCAGGCTCTGTTAAACATAAAATAAACAAGAAAATGCCTTAATCATATAGTGTGTGCAATTATGTATGCTGAGATCAGACAGAATCAAAGCAAACCTGACAGAAAATGCATGAGTGTGAAAAATAGATGTGCAATGCAATCTTTCACTCAGGCTCACCTTTATCTGTTCATGCTACAGCACATATGTCCTCTATTCTAACAACTGTGCAGCAGTGTTGGTGATCACATTCAAGTTGGTGCAGTAGATTAGACAGCAAGAGTTTCATTCTAAACAGTAAGATTTGGACCCAGCAAAAGTGGCCAGAGGCCTTTTCTAATTAATCATTAATCTTTTGGAATAAAAAACAGGGGTGGGATTCATGCACATCCATTCATTAATCAAGATTCAATCAACTATGGCCCTAATGGCCCTACAGACAAACAGATATAACAGGTCCTAATGACCACTACTTTACGAAAACGTAAAAGAAAATAGGCAAAATTACACTTATGGTTCCTTAAGTTATTTGTTTTGTTCAAATTGGTCCCTTAAGTTTTTTTTGTGACAAACTAGACCCCTAAGTTAGGTTCAGGTTTCACATTGGTCCCTTAAGTTTTTTTTGTGACAAACTAGACCCTTAAGTTATATTCGGGTGACAAATTGGTCCTTTAAGTTATTAAAAATAATAAATTAAGGGTCTAATTTATTGGTCCCTTTGACAAATTAAGGGAACCAATTTGTCACCCGAACATAACTTAAGGGTCTAGTTTGTCACAAAAAAATTAAGGGACCAATTTGAAATCTGAACCTAACTTAGGGGTCTAGTTTGTCACAAAATAAACTTAAGGGACCAATTTGAACAAAACAAATAACTTAAGGGACCAAATGTGTAATTTTGCCAAGAAAATAACATTAATATGGGAATGGGGTGGAGAGTTTAAGGCATCCTGATGTGGGATGCTGCAGCGAGCTGCAACATCCACAATGGCTCTGTTTCAAGCCTATGAAGCTCTGGTGCGCAAACTCTTCCTGGTGCCTCCTTTCTTGAGGGCACCTTGGCTTGTGTTGCTCCGGTGACCTGGACTTCCTCGTCTTCTTTCTCTTCCTCAGCTCTTTCTTCTTGCTCCTCTGTCTCGATACTCTCGTCATTCTCTTCTTCAGCCTCAGTGCTCTCTTTAGCTCCTTCTTCTTTTTCTTCCTCTGCTTCAGCAGCTTCTTCTTTGTTAGAATCCTCTGCTGCAGCAGCTTTAACCTCCTCTGCTCTCAATGCTGCAGCAACCTTCTCCTTCTTAATCTTCACAGCCACATTGGTTGCAGCCATCTTTAGCTTCTTTGAGAGAGGCATTGTGTCTTCCTCCTCTTCTTCCTCCTCTGCAACATAACTAGCAGCAGTTTTTGTTACTAGGCTCTCCTTCTCAGCAGCTGACTTTGTGCCCTTTGCTGGTTTTGATGCTGAGGGAGGGTTTGATGCTACTGCGGTGGTGGTGGAGGATACTTTCACAGAGGCTGCAGCACGGGGCCTTTTAATGCTCCCTTGCTCTTGCTGCGAGGCTTTAGAGACAGACTTCTTCTTTTTAGAGGCAGGTGCCTCATCTTCTTTCTGCTGCTGCTGCTTGGATGGGGCAATACCCATCCATTCTTCATCCGAAGCAGAGCTGTGGGCAGGGTCAATGTTGGCTGATTTCTCAGGGTTTTCAGGTACTGGATCAGAAACAGATTTTTGTTGTTGGGGTGTTACAGGGACATCTTCAACAAAAGGTGGCAGAATTTCTTGGGGGAACTGGGGGATTGGAGTCTCAAGCTTCCAACCATTGAGCTTCATTATTTGTTTTTCCCATTGATACTTGCAAAAGCAGTATTGCCAGAAAGTTTTCTCATGCTGCACATGTTGCTGCAGCATGGTGGTTTCTTCTTCTACTTTCTGCTCTAGCATCCCAGAACGATCCTGCTATTCTGGGGTGCTAGATTTGGGAGGTTTGCTTCCACTTACACTTGCTTTCTCAGAATTTGAATACATCCTCAGCACACAGTTCATATCAATAGGGCCTTTGTTCAGTTCTAGCCCCTCCCCAGGGTTATACTCTATTCCTTGCTCTAAACATAGATCATTAATAAGACAAGGGAACATTAAGTTACCTTGTTGCTTCATTGCACAGATTGTGATCTGACTCTTGAGTATCTCCCCCACATTTATCTTTTTCTTGTTCAAGATACAGTGGAGTAGAACTAGCCGTTCTTTGTCCACAGTTTCCAGATGAAAAGTAGGGGAGAAAGAGTATCTGAGGAAGTGGTACAAGATTTTTGCGAGAGGCTGCAGCATGGATCGAGGCAGTTTGAGCTGGCCTTCTGCCTGTTGTATGAATTTTGCACCAGGGAGGGCTAGTTCTTTCTTCATTTGCTGCAGCTTGGTTATTGTTGCAGCTTTCAGAATCTGTTGATACTCGTTTTCAACTTCCTCCAAACCGAGATGTTGATTAATTGTCTTTGCAGAAAAAGACACCTTACCTCCTCTGATAACCACAAATGTTTGGGCGTCAGACACAATATTTGCGTAAAACTCCCTAATCATTTGTGTACAAAATCCGTCTCTGTGCTCAGCAAAGGTCCTCCATTTATGTGCATCAATCACGCTCACAAGCTCTGGGAGCAGACCCAAGTTCACTCCTTTCCCATATTTGAAACCTTTTTCTTGATGGAGACTGCGGTAGAGGGTCTCTTTTTCATACTTTTCTTGTGCTTCTTCACTAACCCAGTTGGTTAGGGTTTCGGTTGGGTCAGAAGAGGGCGGTGCAGCATTCTTCACAGCCTTGTGTTTCACACGGCTTGATTTCTTGGCAGTCATCGTGGTTTGATTTCTTGAAGAGTAGGAAGGGTGGAGTGCTAGGGTTACGGGTTGAAGAAGGAGAAATAGACGTTGTATGGTTTGAGTGAGAAAGAAGGGTGAGTGGTCTATTTAAAGTGTAAGATGAGAGAGGGGTATCAGTTACCGAGGGTGGCAGTCGTGGGAAAAGAAAAGAATAGAGAAGAGAGAGAGGTGGAGATCGTGTGGTTGGGGGTTAGGTTTATGGAAGAGTGGTTTCTCTCTCCACATCTTTTGGCATTTATTGAAATTCAAAAATTGTTAAATCTGTCCATTTTTCTCCCCCCCTTTTTTTCACAATGGACAATAAGTCCAGCTGGTCCCCACTTTGTACCTTTGTTAGTAGATAGTTACTGTCCTCAAGATTTCATTTTTCTGTTTTTATCTTGAAATTGCATGATATCTCATCATTCCAGAGCAACCAATATTCTGTCTTATGCTGTAGCCTGACTCACTTCTGGCCTTACTACTGCTTCTTTATTCAGAAAGGTAAATGCTTTTTATTCATGGGCTGCCTCCCATGAGCGCTTGGTTTACCAGGTCCTCAGCCAGACCTTGATGCAGCATCATACAGTATCATCGAGATTGGTGGTGACCTTCATTCTGTCTACAGGTTCACCAAAATAATGCTTGACTCTCTGACCATTAACTTTGAATTCTCTCCCACTGCCACCATCCAACAGATCAACAGCTCCATGTGGGTAGACCTTTACAATTGTGAATGGGCCAGACCATCTTGACTTCAACTTGTAGGGAAAAGTTTCAGCCTAGAGTTAAATAGCAGCACTTGCTCTCCTTCGTGAAAGGATCTGTGATGTATCTTCTTATCATGCCAGAGCTTAGTTTTTGCCTTGTATGTTTCAGCATTTTCATATGAGAACAGTCTGTGTTCCTCCATTTCAGTAAGCTGCAGCATACGTGCTGCTCCAGCAGATTGAAGATCAAAGTTCAGTTTCTTTGTTGCCCAAAAAGCTTTGTGCTGCAACTCTAATGGTAGATGGCAAGCTTTCCCATACAACAATCTATATGGGGACATCCCCAAATGAGTCTTGAATGCAGTTCTATAAGCCCACAGTGCCTCATCCAGATGTGAGGACCAATCCTTCCTACTAGTGTTAACCATTTTCTCCAAAATCCTTTTGATTTCCCTGTTGGACAACTCAGCTTGACCATTAGTCTGGGGGTGATAGGCTGTGGCAACTTTATGCTTGACTCCATATTTTGCAAGCAATTTGGAAAAAACTTGGTTGAAAAAATGGGTTCCTTCATCACTAATGATTGCTCTAGGGGTTCCAAATCTAGTAAAGATGTTTTTTTGTAAAAACTTTGTTACCACCCTAGCATCATTTTTTATTGTAGCCACAACCTCCACCCATTTAGACACATAATCAACAGCTACTAGAATGTAGAGGTAGCCAAAGGAAGGGGGAAATGGTCCCATAAAATCAATACCCCATACATCAAAAAGTTCAATTTCCAAAATGGTGTTTAGAGGCATTTCATATTTATTGGACAAGTTCCCTACCCTTTGGCATCTATCACAATGTTTAACAAATTCATGTGCATCTTTAAAAAAGGTAGGCCAGAAGAAACCTGATTGGAGAACCTTGGCAGCAGTTCTCATACCACCAAAATGTCCTCCATATGCTGCAGCATGGCACTGAGTCAGAATATCATGAAATTCTCCATCTGCAGCACATCTTCTGTTCAGATTGTTTGGGCACATTTTGTAAAGGTATGGTTCATCCTAGACGTATTGTTTGGCTTGATGGAAAAATCTCTTCCTTTGCTGAGAGTTCATGTCTGGAGGAACCACACCACTAGCAAGAAAATTGACTAGATCAGCATACCAGGGTGCTGCAGCATCTTACATTACTAACAATTGCTCATCAGGGAAAGATTCATCAATGGCTATTCCCCTGTGTTCTGCAACATCCTCTGGCAGTCTTGAGAGGTGATCAGCCACTTGATTCTCCACTCCTTTCTTATCTCTGATTTCCAGATCAAATTCTTGTAATAGCAACACCCACTTGATCAGCCTTGGTTTAGCATCCTTCTTGTCAATTAAATATTTGATTGCAGAGTGGTCTGTGTAAACTACCACTTTTGTTCCAACAAGATAGGATCTAAACTTCTCAAAGGCATACACTACAGTTAGCAACTCCTTTTCAGTAGTGGTATAATTGATCTGAGCATCGATCAAGGTCTTGCTTGCATAATAGACTGGATGCAACACTTTGTTGTACCTCTGTCCCAGAACCGCTCCCACTGCATAGTCACTCGCGTCACACATAAGCTCAAAAGGCTTCTCCCAGTCAGGTGGAACAATAATGGGAGTAGTGATAAGAGCAGTCTTTAGAAGTTCAAAGGCTTTCATGCATTCTGCATTAAATTCAAAAGTCCTATCATGCTCCAGCAGCTGACACAATGGCTTAGATATCTTTGAGAAGTCCTTGATGAACCTTCTGTAAAAACCCGCATGACCTAGGAAGCTTCTAATTCCTTTAACTGATGTTGGAGGAGGCAGCTTTTCAATTACTTCAATCTTTGCCTTGTCCACTTCAATGCCATTTCTGGAGAATCTATGCCCCAGCACAATGCCTTCAGTCACCATGAAGTGACACTTCTCCCAATTCAACACTAGGTTTGTTTCTTCACATCTGTCCAAAATCTGTTCCAGATTTATTAAACAGGTTTGGAAAGTTTCCCCAAACACTGAAAAATCGTCCATAAACACTTCTACTGATTTCTCAATCATATCAGAGAAAATGGCCATCATACATCTCTGGAAGGTTCACTAGTGCAGAAAACACTTTTTACGTCAGTTAAAAGTGTTTTTTTAACGTCTGAAAATTGCTTGACGTTATTCGAGCAGACATTAAAAGTGTAACTTTTAACGTCTGTTTAAACTGACGTAAAAGTTCACATTTAACGTCAGTTATTTAATATAACTGACATTAAATGTGCTACTTATAACGTTTGTTGTTTTAAACAACAGACGTTATAAGTATTTTTTTTTAAAAAAAAAAATACTTTAAACATCAGTTTGTGGCCACGATTTTGAACTAACCAAAAAAATTTGTTAACAGAAAAGAGGAGAAGAGAAACATTCTTGCAAAGAATAAATCCATAAAAAAAGAAAACTGAACCCAGAAAGTTTCAATAACATAAAGCATCAAAGGTTACAACCATAAACAAAAATAAACCATAAACAAAAAGCAAGAAAGTTTGGAACTTTCAAGAAAAAGCAGGAAGTTTCTTCATAGATCTTCTTTCGCATGTCTTCTTCTCAGCAGATCTAGTCCCTTCTTTGAAGATATAACCCCTTCGCTCGCAGATTTGGCCCCTTCGTTCGTAGTCTTCTTTAGTAAAATTAAGTATTCTCACCCTTGCCAAGAAACAACCTTTGAATTAAGAATCTGAAGATATTGTAGCGAATAATAGTTATGACTCATATTCAACACAATTATTGTTTACACCAATTTTTACTGGAAAAAAAACGTAAAAAGTAACCAACCATGATACTGGCATTTGCGTAGCAGATTCTCCAAGACTTTGAGGCAAATTGGGTCATCATCCACAGCAAGAACACGCATACCCACAGGAAAAGGGAGAGAGGCGCTGCTACGGCTGTGCTAGGGTTTCAGAAGTGAAGGGTGAAACTTGAATGAAATGAGAGTGAGTTGGTTGGGTCGGTTTTAAAACAACTTTAAAGTCATCTTTTACTTCAGTTGTTTTAAACAACTGACGTAAAAGATGACTCTTTTTGTGAATCATATTGTTATATAGGTTTTGATGTTGACAAATATAGTATTAAGAGGAGAACATAAGCAAATCAATATGATATAAGTTTTGATGTTGACAAATAGAATATCATGGTATTAATTCTATAAAAGGAATATTGGGCTTAATGTGTATTATGTTGATAAATGCCATGTGACTATGATATTTGATCATATATGATATATGCTTGTGATTGGCAATATAATAATTTGGCATAGAAACATACTAGGAATATTTATCATATGCCTAAAGACATAAGAAATATTAAATATGACATTGTCTTAAAATATGTCTTATGAATTATTATAATGGCTTTGTATATGGAATAATATAAATATCATTACAATTTTCTATACCTTGAACTAATGTGATCTATGAGAAAATTGTGCATTAGAAAAGTTCAGCAAAGCTGTGAAGTCAAGAGCTTGAAAAGCTAAAATCCAAGAAGGACTAGATTGCAAATAGAAGAAAAGAGTATCCAGAAGATCAAGCAAGCACAAGGGGCAAAATGGGAATTTCATTAAGTGTATTGCTTGTTTTTAGAAAAAGTGTGTAAATGGTAAGTAGAGTTCTCAATTTAATATTGGTCTCACACACACACTTTTAACATGTGCCAAAAACATTTTAAACATGTTTTATATTTGACAATTAATTGTGCTTAATGAGTAATCATAATATTAATTGTTAAGATTTTCAAATTCAAATGTGCTTCGAGCCATAATCGATTATGGGAAACCAATAATCGATTATGATATGAATTAAAAGTCTTTAAATGAGTTTAATGAGTATTGATTTTAATTAAAGCCGTTAAGTTTTGAATTTGAAATTGAATAATCGATTATGTACTTTGTATAATCGATTATGTCCTTACTGTCTTTCAATAAGCTTCAAACAGAAACCATGTAATCGATTATGTAATCGATTATAGCTTTGTATATGAAGGTCAGTGGACTCGTAATCGATTAGTATAATCGATTATGCCTATTCTGTTCAAATGCGTGCTTCCTGAAAATACATTAAATAATCGATTATGCCTTTGCAATAATCGATTATGACGCGACATAAATGAATTTTAAAGAGGCTTGACCTATTTTCTTTAAACCATCACTTCTCACTTATAAAAGAAAAGTTAGGCAGCCATCATAAGACACAACTCTACTATTTCTCTCTGTGCTAAAACTCTGAAAATCATTTTTCTATACTACTCCTCTTACATTATCACTTGACCATATTATTTTGAGAGTTCTACACACCATATAGGTGTTCTTGTATCTTGTGCTTCAATTTGTTTTTATCTGCACTAATTAAAGTGCTTTATATTGGTAAGAGTCAGATTGACTCAAACCTTCTTTTGATTACTATTCTTACAAGAGAGGGTATATCTCTTGGGATATTTTTGAGGCTCTTACACAAGGGATTGTATGTCCTGTGATTTGTGTTAAGGGTTCTCTTCATTGTAAAGGTTCTAGCTGCGCCTGTTTAAAAGCTAGTGTTTGAGGCTCTTACACAAGGGATCGTATGTCCTGAGATTTGTGTTAAGGGTTCTCTGAATTGTAAAGGTTCTAGTTGATCCTGTTTAAAAACTAGAGTTGATTGAAAACCCTTGGTCGTATTGCCTTGGGGACTGGACGTAGGCCACGTGGGTAGTCTGTGGCCGAACCAGGATATATTGTGGTGTTCATCTTCTTTCCCTATCCTCTTTACTTTATAGCATTTTACTTTATAGCGCTTTAGTTTTAAACTGTTTATTTTTATCAAGCGCTTCAATTCGACAAAAATCTTTTATCCGTTGCGATTTCTATTTATTTTTAAGAGGGTTTTTGATTTATCGAAAAAGATTTCATTTTTATTTAAAACTCAATTCATTCCCCCTCTTGGGTAATGGTTGCCACGGCCAACAAGTGGTATCAGAGCTTCGGCTCTGGTTAGTAGCTTAACAGCTTAGAGTTAAGATCCTTTGGCAACCTTTTTAGGTTTTCCAAAATATATGGTTTTGAAATTGACAAACCACCATTCTTTGATGGTGAGAATTTCATTTATTGGAAAGCTAGAATAGAATTTTTATGCAGTCAATTGATGTTGACTTATGGGATATTGGAGTCCATGGATTCACTCTCAAACCCAAACAACATCAGACTGAGTTTGATAAAAATTGTTTTTGCTTGAATCTCAAAGCTATGCAAATTCTCAGGAATTGTTTATGCGATAATGCTTGTGAGAAAATCAAAGATTGTGATTGTGCCAAGGATATTTTAAATGTGCTTGATTATAATTACCTTGTCACTAACAATTTTGAGATTGAAAGTAATTACAGGAATGGACAAATTTTAATGGAGGAAAGATATCCTCAAGAACATGCCAAAAAGAAGGACCACAAATGCAAAGAGCAAATGGTCAAGAAAATAGAAATCACTCTCCAAGAAACTCAGAGAAACTTGGAGGTAATAGACACTAAACTCAATCCATTGAAAGATGAATGGTTATATGCATACAATAATTTGTATGATGAATTGATAAGTTTAGAAAATAAGAGCTTGAATTACTTGAAAAATATTGCATCTATTGAAAATGATTTGGAAAATGTGAAAAATGAATATACTTGTTTTAGTGAAGAAAGTATTGTGAAATTTGAATCCTCACCATGTTATGAAAATTGTATGATTCTTAATAATCAAGTTGAGGACTTATTTCATGAAATTGAAAAATCAAAAGAGTCCACATGTGTACAATCGTCTTTCGAAAAAGAAGAATTTCATGTCAACTATGATTTGTCTATTGTTAATCACGATACATATGAAGATCACAAATGTTCTATAGTTGGAAATGAAAATTCTCATTTTAGAAATGAAAAGGATGTAACATGTAATTATTGTGGAAAATTAGGACATATTTCTCATATGTGCAATTATAGGAAAAATTATTCTATGAGAAATAAAGTCACTTGGGTGCCCAAAGGCAAAAATTGCTTATCCACTAATCCACAAGGACCCAAAATGAAATGGGTACCAAGAAGTTTCTCTAGTTCTTCAAATACGCAGGAAAAATCAAAGCTTGGGAAACAATCTAGCTCACATGATGAATTGACATCAAGAAGAATGCTTCACAGAGTCGAAAGTGCAATCACTACCAAAAGAAGCAATGAATTCTTGATGAACAACTTAAACAAGAGCAAGATAAATTATGCAAGAGATACATTCAAGATCAATCGAAAGTGGGTAAGAAAGAACGATATTGTGAATTCACACAATGAGGTAACTTCATCCCCTATCTCCTATACTTGCTCAAATGTGAAATTTGCTAATTGGAGGTATGTTGTTAAAAATGTCTATATGAAATCAAAGTATATTCCATGTGACAATCTCAATTTGAACATGATTGTTTGATTGTGAAACAATGTGCTATATGCTATGTATATGCTTGTATAATGATTGATTATTACTTGAAGCATGGTACAATTAATTTGAGTAAGTTTCAAATCTTCCTTGCTAAGGAAAATTGAAAATCGAACATAATAATCGATTACATAATTGATTATGTTTCCTCGAGAAAACAGAGAAGAAAGACAGAATGTTAGTAATCGATTAGGGGAATCGATTATGGGTGAGAGTCTTGCCTTGAAAAGTAACCAGAGGCATCGTAATCGATTACCACCGTGATGATAATCGATTATGAACGTCAGTAAGAAAAGTGTTTTGAAATTCAAATTTTCTAATTAATGGCTCTTCATGAAAAAGATATTTGACTTAATTTTCTAATATTTTTCAAGATATCAAATTCAAATTTGAATTGACATTAAATTATTTTTATGATACAAAGTTATTTTGAAAAATCATTAATTTTACTATCTTTCAAAATCTGATTTGAAAATTAATTAGTGTTTTAAATCATGATCATAATTTATTGAAAATTTATTTTCTAGTCATGAATTAATTAACCACATCTCTTCAATTTCAAAATAATAAAGTTTGTGGCAATAAATACTTGATTGATTGTAATATTTATTGAGGAGCAATTTTTGAAATTTAAATGATGAATAAATTATTATAATATCTTTTAAATATCATAATAAAGAGAAATAATTTTTTTGAGATTTTAAATTCAAAATTCAAAATATATTTTATTATTTTCGAAATTTTAATTTATGAAAATATATTTTGAAATTCAAAATCACTATTTCTTCATTCGTCTATAAAATTTAAATCTGACTGAAAATTATTTTAATATTTAATTAGTAATTAATTCATGATTGCATTTTATTGGAAAAGTAATTTCTTGCAATGAATTAATATACCACATTTTTTTTTCAAATTTAAAATCATTAAGATTGTGGTAATAAATCATTGATGTTGATTGATTTAAAAAAAAAATTATTGAGGATTGATTTTGAAATTTAAATGATAAACAAATTTTTTTGAGGATACTTGTTTTAAATTCAAAATTCAAATAATCAAATTTTCTTTGTGATTTTTGAAATTTTTGAATTATGGGGATATATTTTTTGAAATTCAAAAATCATTATCTTCTCATTTTATTACAAAATCAAAATCTGTTTGAAAATTTATTTTAATACAAAATTAGTAATTAATTCATGATCATGTTTTAATGGAAATTAATTTCTTGTCGTGATTTAATATATATCATATTTTCAAATTGAAAATCACTATGATTGTTGTAATAAATTGAAAATTTATTTTAATACAAAATTAGTAATTAATTCATGATCATGTTTTAATGGAAATGAATTTCTTGTCGTGATTTAATATATATCATATTTTCAAATTGAAAATCACTATGATTGTTGTAATAAATACTTTACAATGTGTGATTCGAAAAGTCTTTAAGGATTGATTTGAAAATTGGTTTAAATTCAAAAGTTTTCAGATTTATGAAAATCTTTTATTGTGCCACAAAAACATAAATGAAGATCTATTAAGGTTGTGGTTAATAAAGGAAGATCTTCAATGAATTTGGAATCTGTCATTTGAATAATTCTTATTGCCCAAATTGTCAAAGATTTCAAATAGATTTGTTTTTGAAAATTACATTTTTGAAA
The DNA here is from genome assembly GCA_035048595.1 of Echinosophora koreensis. Classification (NCBI taxonomy): domain Eukaryota; kingdom Viridiplantae; phylum Streptophyta; class Magnoliopsida; order Fabales; family Fabaceae; genus Echinosophora; species Echinosophora koreensis. Next base: position 343,654 of record JAPCYP010000094.1, read on the forward strand.
TCTAAGTTATGATTATTGAAATTCAAATTGGTCCCTTAAGTTTTTTTGTGACAAACTAGACCCCTAAGTTAGGTTCAGGTTTCAAATTGGTCCCTTAAGTTTTTTTTTGACAAACTAGACCCTTAAGTTATGTTCGGGTGACAAATTGATCCTTTAATTTGTCAAAGGGACCAATAAATTAGACCCTTAATTTATTATTTTTAATAACTTAAGGGACCATTTGTCACCCAAACATAACTTAATGGTCTAGTTTGTTACAAAAAAAACTTAAGGGACCAATTTGAAACCTGAGCCTAACTTAAGTGTCTAGTTTGTCACAAAAAAAACTTAAGGGACCAATTTGAACAAAACAAATAACTTAAGGGACCAAAAGTGTAATTTTGCCATTTGTTTTTGAAAATATCATTAATGTTTGAAATCTAGATGATTAATTGAAATTCAAATTTTATGTGTTTATGAAAAGTTTTCAAGTGTACCACAATCAATTAAATTGATACTTATTGAGATTGTGATTAATAATTTTGGCACTTTTTATTCATAAGAATCCTTTGCCAAATCCTTGCAAGATTTGAACATTCAAATCAATGCTCAATCTCACTTAAAATATGGACCTTGAAAAATATCTCAAAGATTCTCTGAAAAAAAATCATCATTGATTTTCCCTATTCTTACCATTGTTAAGAAAGTGCTTAAATACATATGAAAAATTCAAATCAAAGCACAATTGTCGATTAGAATATTTCCGATCCAACTCTCAAACATGGTTTCCTCCTGTCTCTCCTCAAGTAAGAATTGTGAAAAGACCTCATCAAAATTTAAAATTCCTCCAAATATGAAAATGCTCCTCACCTCCAAAACTCAACAGAGGCGAATCACTGCTCTTTGTATGGATAGACCAATCACTACGCTCAATTATGTTGACAAAAGGATCTTCAATCAACCTTAAAGCTCCTTGAAACTCTATCCAACCTAAAGCTCATGCCCTTTTACTCCCGCAGGCTAAAAATCTATCCATCTTTGGTAAAAGAGTTTTATGAAAATTACTCTTTTCAAAACATTACTCAAACTATCTTCTCCAAGGTCAAAGGTGTAGAAATAAATATCTCACTTCCAACATGGGTTCACCTTACCCATCTTCCTGACCAAGGTACAGATATCTCTCTTGAGAATCCAAAATCAATATGGAAAAGCTCATCAAGAGAGAAAGAACTTTGAAGAAACTTATCAATCCAAACGCTCCATCTTCAAAAATAATTTCTTTCAAAAGTCTCAAATCTGAGGAAAAATTGCTTCACTATGTTCTTGCTCGATGTCTCATACCTAGAGGCAATAATATAACAAGGATTTCAGAGAATGACATAGTTCTCATGTGGGCGATGAACAAAAAGAAGAAAATAAATTGGGCTACTGCGGTTCTTAAGCACATGACAAATTGTGCATATTCAAAAACTGCCTCTCATCTTGTTTATCCTATGCTTATTACAAAGATCCTTCAACATTATGATATTCCATTACAAGGAGAAGAAGAGATAGAGCCACAACCCAATGAGAGCATAAATGAAGCTTATATAACATCATTAGGGTTTGTAAAGAAAGATGATACCTGGCTACCAAAAGAGGAACAAAACATAGAGTAGAAGCCACATGGCTTTATATCTTTTGTTTTCCCATACTTGATCTTTTTGTTTTGTTCATGTTTTTGAATGTTATGTCTTTGAATTTAATAAAAGTATGTTTTTCAATGTTAAGTCATATTAGCACCTTATTTTGTTAGACATAAACATTATTTAACAAGTGGTTTGTTTGACTTTAAGTGGTATCAACATGTGATAAGAAGAAGAAAAATCAGAAAGGTCATAATCGATTATGTTAATCGATTATGAGGAACGAAAAGGGCAAAAATCGATTAAGCAAGAATAATAATCGATTATGGAGCATATAAAATAAAAGATCCAGAATCAACATTGATTATATTTTTCTGATCTTAAATTAATTTGCCTTGAATGAATAGAGAAATTAAATGGTATCCCTTGTGCATTAATTACAAATTGATTCTATAATAAAAAGGTTCCCACAATCAATAAAATCAAATCTTGAGGGGGAGAAACCTTTATAATAAATGCACAGTTTTAAGGGGAGAATTGAATCCTTTTTGCTGTTGTCAAATAGGGGGAGAAAAATAGCAAATATCCTAAGAAAACAGCAAATAATATTTGGAGAGCAATGTACCAACTATGTCGTACATAGGGGGAGAAAAACTAAAGGGAGAGAATATCTTTATACATTTGCTATAAGTATTTGTCACCATCAAAAAAGGGGGAGAATGTCAATCATATTGTTATATAGGTTTTGGTGTTGACAAATATAGTATTAAGAGGAGAACATAAGCAAATCAATATGATATAAGTTTTGATGTTGACAAATAGAATATCATGGTATTAATTCTATAAAAGGAATATTGGGCTTAATGTGTATTATGTTGATAAATGCCATGTGACTATGATATTTGATCATATATGATATATGCTTGTGATTGGCAATATAATAATTTGGCATAGAAACATACTTGGAATATTTATCATATGCCTAAAGACATAAGAAATATTAAATATGACATTGTCTTAAAATATGTCTTATGAATTATTATAATGGCTTTGTATATGGAATAATATAAATATCATTACAATTTTCTATACCTTGAACTAATGTGATCTATGAGAAAATTGTGCATTAGAAAAGTTCAGAAAGCTGTGAAGTCAAGAGCTTGAAAAGCTAAAATCCAAGAAGGACTAGATTGCAAATAGAAGAAAAGAGTATCCAGAAGATCAAGCAAGCACAAGGGGCAAAATGGGAATTTCATTAAGTGTATTGCTTGTTTTAGAAAAAGTGTGTAAATGGTAAGTAGAGTTCTTAATTTAATATTGGTCTCGCACACACACTTTTAACATGTGCCAAAAACATTTTAAACATGTTTTATATTTGACAATTAATTGTGCTTAGTGAGTAATCATAATATTAATTGTTAAAATTTTCAAATTCAAATGTGCTTCGAGCCATAATCGATTATGGGAAACCAATAATCGATTATGATATGAATTAAAAGGCTTTAAATGAGTTTAATGAGTATTGATTTTAATTAAAGCCGTTAAGTTTTGAATTTGAAATTGAATAATCGATTATGTACTTTGTAAAATCGATTATGTCCTTACTGTCTTTCAATAAGCTTCAAACAGAAACCATGTAATCGATTATGTAATCGATTATAGCTTTGTATATGAAGGTCAGTGGACTCGTAATCGATTAGTATAATCGATTATGCCTATTCTGTCCAAATGCACGCTTCCTGAAAATACATTAAATAATCAATTATGCCTTTGCAATAATCGATTATGACGCGACAGAAATGAATTTTAAAGAGGCTTGGCCTATTTTCTTTAAACCATCACTTCTCACTTATAAAAGAAAAGTTAGGCAGCCATCATAAGACACAACTCTACTATTTCTCTCTGTGCTAAAACTCTGAAAATCATTTTTCTATACTACTCCTCTTACATTATCACTTGACCATATTATTTTGAGAGTTCTACACACCATATAGGTGTTCTTGTATCTTGTGCTTCAATTTGTTTTTATCTGCACTAATTAAAGTGCTTTATATTGGTAAGAGTCGGATTGACTCAAACCTTCTTTTGCTTACTATTCTTACAAGAGAGGGTATATCTCTTGGGATATTTTTGAGGCTCTTACACAAGGGATTGTATGTCCTGTGATTTGTGTTAAGGGTTCTCTTCATTGTAAAGGTTCTAGCTGCGCCTGTTTAAAAGCTAGTGTTTGAGGCTCTTATACAAGGGTCGTATGTCCTGAGATTTGTGTTAAGGGTTCTCTGAATTGTAAAGGTTCTAGTGATCTTGTTTAAAAACTAGAGTTGATTGAAAACCCTTGGTCGTATTGCCTTGGGGACTGGACGTAGGCCACGTGGGTAGTCTGTGGCCGAACCAGGATATATTGTGGTGTTCATCTTCTTTCCCTATCCTCTTTACTTTATAGCATTTTACTTTATAGCGCTTTAGTTTTAAACTGTTTATTTTTATCAAGCGCTTCAATTCGACAAAAATCTTTTATCCGTTGCGATTTCTATTTATATTTTAAGAGGGTTTTTGATTTATCGAAAAAGATTTCATTTTTATTTAAAACTCAATTCATTCCCCCTCCTGGGTAATGGTTGCCACGGCCAACACTTTTAACGTCAGTATTTAAACAACTGAAGTAAAAAGTGACTCCCATCACTTTTAACTTCAGTTGTTTACACAACTGACGTTAAAAGTGATTTAAGTGAACCTGATAATTACAGTTCTGCCACCACCTCTTTTGTTACGTCTCATTTTTGTTTAACAGACGTGTACCCTTCTCGTTTATTGCATATTTTCCACTAGTGGTTGCTGGAGCATTGCACAGGCCAAATGGCATTCTCCTGAAAGCAAAATTGCCATAAGGACAAGTGAAGGTTGTCTTTTCCTGATCCTCTAGTGCTATAGCAATCTGGTTATACCCTGAGTATCCATCCAGAAAATAATAATAATCCTTCCCAGCAAGTCTGTCCAACATTTGATCAATGAAAGGCAAGGGGAAATGATCTTTCCTTGTGGCTTTGTTCAACTTTCTGTAGTCCATGCAAATCCTCCAACCAGTTACAGTTCTTGTGGGAATGATCTCATTTTTCTCATTAGTGATGACAGTCACACCTCCTTTCTTAGGCACACATTGAATTGGACTCACCCAAACACTGTCAGAGATAGGGTAGATAATCCATGCATCCAGCCACTTTATAATCTCCTTTTTGACTACTTGTTTCATAATTTGGTTCAGCCATCTCTGACTTTCAATACTATTCTTTGAGTCTTCTTCCAAGAGAATTCTGTGCATGCATATTGATGGACTAATCCCCTTGATATCTGCTATCTGCCACCCTATTGCCTTTTTGTGCCTTTTTAACGTTGTCAACAATTGTTCTTCGTGCAGCCCATTCAATGAAGCAGAGATGATAACAGGCAAAGTATTATCATCACCAAGGTAAGCATATTTCAAATGACTTGGCAATTCTTTTAGTTCGAGGGATGGAGGTTTAACAATAGAAGGAATATTGTCTTTAATAGTGTCATCAGTTACCTCTAATGATTCATATTTTCTGGTCCAAATATGTTGCACTGCCTTGCTGTCCTGTGGTTTATCAGAATCCTCATCAGGAAGATTTTCATCTTCTACTGATGCTGCAGCATCATATCTATGGTTCCTCAGAAATTGCTGTTGCACCAATTCATCAAATGTCTCAATGCGAGAGCATTCTTCCATACCCTCATCAAGATACTTCAGAGCATTGAAAACATTAAACGTCACATGCTGATCATTAACCCTCATGGTGAGTTCTCCCTTTTGCACATCAATTAGGGTTTTTCCTGTTGCCAAGAATGGTCTCCCTAGGATGATGGGGACCTCTTTGTCTGCTTCAAAATCCAGAATGATGAAATCCACAGGAAATACAAATTTATCGACTTTAATCAATACATCTTCAATTTTTCCTTCTGGATATGCAATGGATCTGTCAGCCAGCTGAAGTGTGACAGATGTAGGCCTTGCTTTTCCAATTCCCAGCTTCTTGAAAATAGACATGGGCATAAGGTTGAAGCTTGCTCCCAAGTCACATAAAACTTTACCATAGTAGGTATCTCCAATAGAAAAATGGTATGGTGAAACTTTCAGGATCCTTCATTTTTCTTGGCACCTTGTTCTGCAACATCATGCTGCATTCTTCAGTCATAGCAACAGTTTCAAATTCTTCGAATCTTCTTTTCTTAGTGAGCACATCTTTCATGAACTTTGTGTAATTGGGCATCTGTTGCAGAGCTTCTACCAATGGTATGTTGATATGAAGCTGCTTTAGTACATCCAAAAACTTGTTAAATTGTTTCTCTTGGTGGGCTTTCTTCAGTATCTGAGGGAAAGGTGGTTGAGGCCTTTCTGGAGTCACTTTGGGCATAGCAAAGTGTGCTGCAGCATCAGGCACTTTCTCAACAACTGCAGGTTGCTCTGCTGCCACACTTTCTTCTGATTTTTCCTTCTCTGAATCTGAGTTATCCACCTTTTGTTTCTTCTTTGGCTCTACAACTTCTACATCTTTACCACTTCTTAAATGGATTACCTTGCATTGTTCTTTACCTCCTCCAGAACTTGAGGACTTAGGGTCTTCAGTAGATGCTGGTAGTGAGCCAACCTGCCTTAAGTTGATTGCATTGGCCAACTGTCCCACTTGGGTCCTAAGTTTCTCATTCCAGCTTTGGTTTCTATCATGAATGCCTTTAGTACAGCTTCTAAGGTTGAATCTGGAATTTTCTGTTGCAATTGAAGTTGCTGCTGCCTAGGCTGCTGCTGTTGATTGTACCCAGAGGGTGGATTCAGTGTATTGCTATAATTGGAATACCTCAGATTAGGGTGTTGCGATTGCTGCCATCCTGTATTTCCAAATGAATTATTGCCTCTGTAATTGTTGTTTCCCACATAGTTGACTGCAGCAGGGTTTGCCGAACAATTTTCAAACAAATGATCTCCTCCACAATAAACATATGATACAACATCTGCCTTGTAGATTTGTTCAGTCACCATCTCTTCCGTCATTATGGGTGGCGCAAAGGAATTTCCTTGATTTGCCATGGTCATCCCCCTAACCATAGTAGTTAAAGAGGTCATTTGAGCTGACAGTGCTGCAACTTCACTGACTTCATATGCTCCTACTGCAGCATTGCCTTTCCCGGAAACTTGTCTTGATGTTGGCCACTGATAGCTGTTAGCTGCTATACCTTCTATCAGAGCATGCGCCTCATTGTAGGATTTAGTGAGGAGACTGCCTCCAGCCGAGGCATCTAACATCATCCTTGAGCTAGGTAAAACTCCATTATAGAAGTGTTCCATCTGAATACAAAATGGAATGCCATGGTGGGGACACTTCTTAATGAGTTGCTTAAATCTTTCCCATGCTTCAAATAGTGGTTCATCTCCATGCTGCCTGAATGAAGTGATGTCAGTTCTCATCTTTGCATTCATAGTTGGTGGGAAGAACTTGGTCAAAATTTTTTCAACAAGTTTGTTCCAAGTATCAATTGAATTTGCATCCAAGGAATTTAGCCAGTTTTTTGCCCTTCCTCCCAAAGAGAATGGAAATAAACGCAGTCTGAATGCATCATCAGTGATTCCTGGGATCTTGAAGTTGCTTGCCACATCCAGAAACTGTTTGAGGTGCAAGTGAGGATCCTCTGTTGCAGTTCCATTAAATTGGCCAATAGTTTGCAACATTTGGAACATCACGGGCTTGAATTCAAACTGAGGTGCAGTGATGGGAGTCCTCACTATCCTTGTGTTCATGGCTGAAATAGACAACTATAAACACGAGAAGGGGGGTTGAATTGTGTTTATCAGAAATTAAAATAAAGTTGAAAACTTTTCGCACACAGAAGCTAAGTTCGGACATGTGTAAAAGGTTATACAGACAGGTCACCTGTCTGTTGTATTTTTCACAGTAAACAACACAAGCATACAGATGAAAACAAGTTTGACAAAAACAGTTTTAATCCCTTAGTTAGAAAGCAGATGATATATAATCAAAACAACTAAAGAGATTGAGGGAAGAGAGATTAACACAGTGATTTATCCTGGTTCACTCTTTAACACAAAGAGCTACGTCCAGTCCTTGGCAGCATCAAGATTTATCCACTATAACTGATCAGGTTACAGCTCCAAGTATTGTTTGCACACCTAGCCTCTTCAGGCTCCAAGACAAGTATTCTTTGCACACCTAGCCTCTTCAGGCTCACTCAGATTTGTTTGAGAGTTTGGTTTGTAATAAATACAATTACAGACAGACAGATTTTTCACTAACACTCAGAGAGTGGTTTAAATGTAAAGCTTAGGAAAGTCTGCGTAATAACTTCAAATGATTGAAGAATACAGAGTGAATAAATGAACAGAGTAATGGCTCTTTAATGCTTTGAGATCTCACATGTGTTCATCTTCAATGACATCTGCATTTATAGCCTTCAAACATTTAATATCCGTTAGAGACATTCCTTGCAACGATGACTTCAAGCAGAGCTTCATTAAATGCATTATAGTCGTTCTGGGCAGCCATTAATGCAATGGAGACGTTGGTTGTACTCTAACATAGAGGATAATGGCTTTATGCATCGTGTAGTAGCCAAATCAGAGTTGTGCAGAATGCTTTTGTACTTTTGCAGAGTACATTTCCCTTCTTGTGTAATAACCGAAAGTACTAGGGAATAAAGTATGTTGGAAACATTCTTTAACTGGAAGTTTGTCTCTGACTTCCTAGGTTGCTTGAGAGAGAGAACCTCTGAATTTCTTGATAAGCGTGAGAGAGAGATTCAGAGTCTCCTGCATGAGGGGACATCTTCCAAAAGCTTCGTGTACTTCGAGTTCTTAACAAAGAACCTCAGACGAGTTTGAGAGCAGAGCAGAGACAGGTTGAACCCACTTTGTACAAAGTCAACAATCCCAGTCAGCAGACAGGTTGACTATTTGCTTATCCAGACAGATTGTTACTTAGGTAGACAGACAGGTGAGTTTTGGTATTCATTGATCTGTACACTAAGTAGACAGGTTAGCAACCACAAAATAGGTTAATTAAATCATTAACCAATGTTTGGTTTTCATCAAAACTTAGGGAAATGCACACAGACATTTTAGAGACTTAACAATCTCCCCCTTTTTTATGATGACAAACATTCAGATGATTTAATGAACCTTAGAAATATCAACTTAAAGAATAATAGAATGTAGACAGGTTGAGATTTTCTATCTGTGCAGACAGGTGCATTTGAGTTCAATTAACAGTATCAGAGCAATATGCAGCAGTCTTAAGTTCAAAATATCAGAGTAACAAAGATTAAAAGTTCAATTTTAACCAATTTATATTTTCTCCAGAACACTTAGCATTTAACCATCTTAATCATCTCATACCTTTTTCTCCAATCATCTTACATTTTTCTCCCCCTTTTGTCAGCAATAAAAAGGGACAAACAGATAACAGTAGAGAGAAAAGAGACAGTAAAGAGATAAAGTAATATTGATTTTTATTCATCATAAGCTTCTCATTTACAAGGCAATTTCTACAGACATCTACCTAGACTGATTAAAAAGAAGATACAGAGAATCAACTTTCTTTTCTAACAGCAGCCTAGCATGCCTTTCTGCATCCAATTGCCTTCTGACTTCTTCTAGCTCAGCTTTAAGAAGATTGAAGCTATATAAATCCACCATCTGAGAGGATGAGGCTTCTGTAGACAGGCTGGTTGAAGCAGTAGACGGGTTTGGATACCAGGGTAAGGCTAATACTGGGGGTGCCTTAGGTACAGAGAAGGGTGAGGAGACACGAGGAAAGAAATACTGATGAATGGTTCTGAAGTAAAACAAAGGAAGAAAAGCTAACTTAAACAAAGGTTTGATTCTGACTAGGACAAAATCAGGAGAAGGAAAGACACAGGAGAGTCTTTCACACAGAGACAAACGAGTGACTCTAATTTGAATAGGAGGGGGAAGAGGTTGAGTAGCTAAGATAGATGGAGGTAAGGGTAAGAGAGAGTCTATATGACAGAAAAATGAATTTGACCCTGTGACTAAGAGAAAGAAATACCTAGACCTAGAAGGTAACATTACAACAGAGGCAGGATAGTGAGATCCTTCCAATGTTCTAATGAACAGAACGATAGGGGGATAGAAGACAATCTCCCTACATGGGTTCAGAAAGTGAGGTGGAGGAGAAGGAATGACAGATAAGTGAGAGACACTTGCAGTCATCAGAGATTGCAGATCACTCACAAATAGTCTTGATGATATGCCAGATTGTTCTCTGGGAGTTGAGTCCCTGTGAACAACTGTGTACTGACATATATCAGACACAACATCAAAAGATGTTTGGGTGGGGTGAGAGGAGACAAGTGAATGAAAAGGAGAGGCAGTTGACAAGGGTTTAATAAAAAGGGCAGAGGGGGAGGAAACGACAGAACTTGGAATACCTTGGTGAAGGGGAGAGGATGGTGCAGAAGGAAAGGTGAAAAACTGATCTTCAAAGAGTCTTGACTTCTTCCTTGAAGGGGACGGGGCAGCAGCTTCAGGATGATCAACTGTCTGAGTCCCATCAGACAGGTCACCAGAAGTTGCAGTAGCAGCAACAACAGGTTCTTCTGCAGGGATTTCTTCCCTTCCAGCAATGGCCACCACAGGCATAGGGTAGCCTGACCTTCTTTTTCTGGGAATGATTCCCAAATCAAGAGGTTTTATCTCCCTTGGCTCCTCTAAGGGTGGAGATGTCTGCTCCCCCTGAGTAGATGCTTCCTCTTTAGTAGGTTCAGACTCCACTTGTCTGACCTTGGTAAAGGTCTTCACCAGTCTTCTCTTCTTACTGGGTTGTGCAGGAGCAACATCAGATTTTCCAGCCTCACTTGTCTTCCTCTTGGGAGAGGGTTTCTTCAGCTTGAATCTGAGAGGCTCAACAGTCTCAGCAGACTCTTCAGAAACTGAGGGAACCTTAGGCATCTGGTCTTGTCTGGCAACCTTTCCAGCAGGTTTCCAGATCCTCTCAGAGATTGGAACCTCTGATTCACCACTGGAATCAACTGGTTCTTCTACTTTCTGCTTCTGCTCAGCAGCAGGCTTCTTCTTCTTCTTCTTGTCTCCCTCTTCATCCTCCAGAGGGATTCCTTCAATCCCCAGCATAGATAGGACCTTCTTGTCTATGGGCAGAGCCATGTCCACGAAATGGACATTAGTTGGAACAAACAGCTTGTTCCTGAACACTCTTGTCAGCAGCATTCCATAAGGATAAGTAGGCATGTTTGTCCTTCTGATTAGAGACTCAAGATACATATAAATGAGGTCATTTATGTCTAGCTTGATTTTGTGAATCAAGTGGTACAGAGCAAATCTGTCCATCTTGGTCACATTGTCTCGTGATCCTTTTCTTGGCATCACACACTCCAGCAGCAACTTGTGCAAGAACCTGCACTTGGGCACCATGCAGACAGGCTTCTTATTCTAAGGGTTGGGAACTCCATACACAGCAATATTCACATTTTCAGCTCCTACCTGATCTGCCCAGTCAGGTTTGAAGGCAGTTCCAATCCTTGGACATCTTGTTGCCAACTCCAAGGATCCAATAGGGAAATGGAGGGTTACGTCAGATGACATTTGAGCCTTGAAGCTCTTGGTTCCATCAATCACGCTGGTGATGATCACAGCATTCCTCCAGAAGTCTCTGACAAGCTTGGGATGAACAAGCTCCTTGATGTCAAAGAAGGCTGTCCACTTAGAGTATTCCAACTCTTCAGTGACATCCATTCCCCATTTCTTCATCTGTTGAAGATCAACAGTCTTACTAGGAAGTCTCTCAACATCAGCTATCCTCATCTCGTATTGCTCAGCAATTTCTTTTGGGGACAGACGCTTCGAAGATGCCATTTTTCAGAGAAGAGGTTACGATGGTTTTGGAAGAGAGAAGGGTTTGAACGAGAGGAAGACGAAGATAGAAAGACTTAGGGATTTTGAGAAAGATAAAGTTTGAATCTTTCATAAAAATTGCCTTTTAAAGCAATAAAAGCAGGAGAGAAAAATAAGACATTTTTAATTCAAAATGGCACGATTTATGTGGGGAACTGAAGCGCCCACTTAAGACATAAAGAAAACATGGTTTCGAGATAAAAACTGCCGTGCTCATGATTAGCTTCAGATTAACAAATGGTATTAAATAAATAATAACCATTTTAATAAAACTGTTGAGTTTCAGCATAGTGACTCAGCAGAGTCAGACAGGTAATCACAGACAGGTGATATAAAGCTATAAGACAGGTAACATAGATAGTTCACAAACATCAGACATTTTATTCAACAATGCAATGCATGTTTAAATTATCTCTAATAAATAAGAATCTTTCTTCTGCTAAAGGTTTAGTGAAGATATCAGCCCATTGATTTTCAGTTTTAACAAACTTAATATCAAAGATACCTTTCTGAACATAATCTCTTATGAAGTGATGTTTGATTTCTATATGCTTAGCCTTAGAATGCTGAATTGGATTTTTAGTTAAGCAAATAGCACTGGAATTATCACACCATACAGATATATTATGCTCAAAAATAGAGTAATCCTCAAGTTGATGTTTTACCCATAAAAGTTGAGAGCAACAACTAGCAGCTGAGATATATTCTACTTCAGCAGTAGATAGAGCAATAGTTGTCTGCCTTTTGCTTGACCAAGAGACTAAATTTTCTCCAATGAAGTAGCATCCTCCACTGGTGCTTTTTCTTTCTATTCTGTCTTCAGCAAAGTCAGAATCATAGAATCCCACTAATCTGTATTCTTTAGTTCTCAAATATAGCAAACCAAGATTAGTAGTCCCAAGCAAATATCTATATATTCTTTTAACAACTTTAAGATGAGATTCTCTTGGGTCAGATTGAAATCTAGCACACATACAGACACTAAATTGAATATCAGGTCTGCTTGAAGTTAAGTACAATAGAGATCCAATCATACCTTTGTAGACAGTTTGGTCTACCTTTTTACCTTCATCATCTTTACTTAATTTTGCATTGGTTTCCATGGGAGTTTTCATAAGTTTAGCACTTTCCATTTTGTACTTCTTAAGCATTTCCTTGATATACTTTTGTTGATGAATGTAGATTCCATCACTTGTCTGTTTGATTTGTAAACCAAGGAAGAACTTCAATTCTCCCATCATGCTCATCTCAAATTCTGCTTGCATCAGCTTTGAAAAATCCTTGCACAGCTATTCATTAGTTGCTCCAAACATAATATCATCAACATATATTTGGATTATAATGAAGTTCTCTTTAGAACTTTTCTTAAACAAAGTAGTATCTACTTGTCCTCTAGTAAAACCATTTTGCAAGAGAAAAGAACTTAATCTATCATACCATGCCCTAGGTGCTTGCTTTAAACCATATAATGCCTTTTTAAGTTTAAAAACATGATCTGGTTTTTCGAGTATCCTCAAAACCAGGGGGTTGTTTAACATAAACTTCTTCTTGAATTATTCCATTGAGAAAAGTACTTTTCACATCCATTTGAAAAAGAGTGATTTGGTGTTGTGCAGCATATGACATTAGAATGCGAATAGCTTCTATTCTTGCTACAGGTGCAAAGGTTTCAGTATAATCAATACCTTCTTATTGGTTATAGCCTTGAGCTACTAACCTTGCCTTGTTTCTGACAACTTTGCCATCCTCATCCAACTTGTTTCTGAAGACCCATCTTGTTCCAATGACAGACTTGTTTTTGGGCTTGGAGACAAGTGTCCAGACATCATTTCTGGTGAACTGGTTGAGTTCCTCTTGCATAGCAAGAATCCAGCTTTCATCATCGAGAGCTTCTTCAATGTGTTTTGGCTCTATTTCTGACATAAAGGCCACATTGCTTGATTCTCTTAAAGTAGATCTGGTTCTCACTCCTTCTGAGGGATTTCCAATAATGAGATCCTTAGGATGATGAGTTTTGAATTTCCAGTCTCTTTCAAGAAGATCTTGACTTGTCTGTTGACTTGTCTGCTCCACTTGTTTGTCTGGTTCTGCTTTAGGTTCTGATTTGGTTAAGTCAGGTTGTTGATCTTCTGACTTGTTTATATCAAGACCTGCAAGATCATCTTCTAGATCTGATAATTCCTTATCAGTATTTAAGCTATCATTAAATTTGACATGAACAGATTCTTCAATAACAGATGTTCTAGAATTGTAAATTCTAAAAGCTTTAGACATTTCAAAGTATCCCAAAAAGATACCTTTGTCTGTTTTAGAGTCAAACTTTCCAAGGTGATCCTTGGTATTTAGAATGAAGCATTCACAACCAAATGCATGAAAGTAAGAAATGTTGGGGCTTTTTCCTTTCCACAGTTCATAAGGTGTCTTCTTTAGAAAAGGCCTAATGAGTATTCTGTTTTGTACATAACAGGCTGTGTTTACTGCTTCTGCCCAGAAGTACATAGGGAGATTATTCTCATTGAGCATAGATCTAGACATCTCTTGCAGAGAGATCTATTCTTTCTCTCAACCACTCCATTTTGTTGAGGAGTTCTAGGTGCAGAGAAATTGTGAGAGATTCCATTCTCCTCACAGAACTGTCTAAACTGCTCATTTTCAAATTCTCCCCCATGGTCACTTCTAAGAGTAGAAATACAGAAACCCTGCTCATTTTGTACTCTTTTACAGAATACTGAGAAAGCCTTAAAAGACTCATCCTTGTGGGTTAAGAAGAGTACCCATGTATATCTAGAATAGTCATCAACTATGACAAATCCATATTTCCTTCCAGCCAAGCTAGCAACACTAACTGGTCCAAACAGATCCATGTGTAACAACTGAAGAGGTCTAGAGGTTGATACTTGGTTTTTAGATTTGAAACTTGATTTTACTTGTTTACCTCTCTGACATGCATCACACAAAACATCTTTCTTAAAACTAATATCAGGCAATCCTCTCACAAGGTTATCCCTTTTTAATTTTGAAATTAGTTTCATACTAGCATGTCCTAGTTTCTTATGCCGTAACCATCTTTCATCCTCTTTAGACATCAGACAGGTTACACTTTGATCTGAGAGGTCGGTCAGTTCAATCTTATACAGATTTTGTTGCCTTTTAGCTGAAAAGAGGGTTTTGCCACTGAGATCTTTAACTATACATAAATCCTTGGTAAAGGAGACATCAAATCCACTATCGCATAATTGACTTATGCTAAGCAAATTGTGTTTTAATCCTTTAACCATAAGAACATTTGATATAGAGGGAAGAGGAGGTTTACCACCAATAGTACCAATTCCTATAACTTTCCCTTTCTGATTTCCACCAAATGCCACATGTCCTCCTTTCTTAAGTTGGAGGTCTAGGAACATAGACCTTTCTCCTGTCATATGTCTGTTGAGGACATCTGCAACAGAGATTATTTGATCTTTAGGTACCCATAGTTTTCTGGGTCCTTTTCTGTTAGTTCTAGGAGTCTGTGAAGACTTCCTTCTTTTCTTATGAAGACACTTAGACATAACATGTCTAGTCTTTCCACAGAAATTACAGACAGGTATGGATTTAATAGAAGTAGAAGTAGAAGACACTTTAGAGTTTTTAGATGATACTTTATGATGTGTCTGATGGACATATCCGATACCTTCTTTGTTAAGGGAGTGCCTCTAACAGCCAAGCAGCTTGGTCAGATTATCTCTACCATTAACAAATTTGGCAAGATCAGAAGTGAGCTCTTCCACTTTCTGTTGAAGTTTTTCAACTTCTTCAGACTGTGATGTATCACTAGAGATCTTAGCTTCATTAGACTTTTCAGTCTTCAGCTCACTGTTCTCTTTGGCAAATTTCTCACACTCTAGAGATTTCTGTTTATGCTCATTGAGGAGCCTAACATGACCTCTCTTGAGGGATTTAAAAGCCTTAGATAAGCAGTTGGATTCCTCCAGCAGTTCCTCATAGGCATCAAGTAATTCCTCATAATCAGAATTTACCTCATTATCTGAATCTGAGTCAGTGTTGGCCATTAGACAGGGATTTGCTTCTTCCTCTGTCTCTTCATCAGAAGATGTTGACTCCAGATCTTCCCAAGTAGCCATCATCCCTTTCTTCTTCTTTTTGAAGAACTTCTTAAAAGGGGCTTTCTTGAGCTGAGGACATTCTGCTTTGATGTGACCTGGCTTCTTGCACTCATAGCAGACAATTGGGTTCTTGTCTGTTGAAGTGGATTCTTTGAAGTTCTTGTCCTTGTTGAACCTTCTGAATGGCTTATCTTTTCTGAACTTCTTTTTCTGTAAGAGAAGCTTTATCTTTCTGGTTAGGAGAGACAATTCTTCATCACTTTCAGAATCCTCGGGTTCAGACAGATCAGCCTTCAGAGCAATTGACTTGCCCTTCTTTGTTGAGATTTCATCTCCAAGTTCTTGCTCATGAACAGTGAGTGTACCAAGAAGTTCATCCATAGTCAAGGTGGTAAGATCCTTGGCTTGAGAGATAGCAGTTACCAGGGTCTCCACTGCTTAGGCAGGCTCCTTAGTATCTTTCCAACCTTCTCAGCATTAGAGTAAACTTTGCCAAGAGACTTTAGGCCATTGATGATAGTTTGGAATCTTCCTATCATCTGAGCAACAGATTCTCCTTCCTCCATGAGAAACAGTTCATACTTTCTGACAAGTATGGCAGTTTTTGATTCTTTGACTTTGGCTGTTCCTTCATGTGTGACAGCTAAGGTGTCCCATATTTCTTTGGCAGAATCACAGGCACAGACCTTTTTAAACTCATCAGGACTGAGAGCACAAATAATATTGTATCTGGCTTTGTGATTCAGCTCCCACTTTGTCTTTTCTGCAGGGGTCCACTGAGCTTTTGGATTGTCAGTGTTGTCATCATTTTAGGAATGAAAGGACCATCTGTGATGACATCCCAGAGATCAGAGTTTGTAGATAGAATGAACCATTGAAATCTATCTTTCCAATAGTTGTAGTTTTCTCCATTGAAGAATGGAGGTCTGGTTAAGGAGGCTCCTTCAGTCTAGTGACTTCCACTAGCTCCAGCAGTCATGTCTATTCTTCAGGATCTTTTACCTCTACACTGTTAGATGCTCAACCCAGAGGCTGAGCTCTGATACCAACTAAAATAGACAACTATAAACACGAGAAGGGGGTTGAATTGTGTTTATCAGAAATTAAAATAAAGTTGAAAACTTTTCGCACACAGAAGCTAAGTTCGGACAGGTGTAAAAGGTTACACAGACAGGTCACCTGTTTGTTGTATTTTTCACAGTAAACAACACAAGCATACAGATGAAAACAAGTTTGATAAAAACAGTTTTAATCCCTTAGTTAGAAAGCAGATGATATATAATCAAAACAACTAAAGAGATTGAGGGAAGAGAGATTAACACAGTGATTTATCCTGGTTCACTCTTTAACACAAAGAGCTACGTCCAGTCCTTGGCAGCATCAAGATTTATCCACTATAACTGATCAGGTTACAGCTCCAAGTATTGTTTGCACACCTAGCCTCTTCAGGCTCTAAGACAAGTATTCTTTGCACACCTAGCCTCTTCAGGCTCACTCAGATTTGTTTGAGAGTTTGGTTTGTAATAAATACAATTACAGACAGACAGATCTTTCACTAACACTCAGAGAGTGGTTTAAATGTAAAGTTTAGGAAAGTCTGCGTAATAACTTCAAATGATTGAAGAATACAGAGTGAATAAATGAACAGAGTAATGGCTCTTTAATGCTTTGAGATCTCACATGTGTTCATCTTCAATGACTTCTGCATTTATAGCCTTCAAACATTTAATATCCGTTAGAGACATTCCTTGCAACGATGACTTCAAGCAGAGCTTCATTAAATGCATTATAGTCGTTCTGGGCAGCCATTAATGCAATGGAGACGTTGGTTGTACTCTAACATAGAGGATAATGGCTTTATGCATCGTGTAGTAGCCAAATCAGAGTTGTGCAGAATGCTTTTGTACTTTTGCAGAGTACATTTCCCTTCTTGTGTAATAACCGAAAGTACTAGGGAATAAAGTATGTTGGAAACATTCTTTAACTGGAAGTTTGTCTCTGACTTCCTAGGTTGCTTGAGAGAGAGAACCTCTGAATTTCTTGATAAGCGTGAGAGAGAGATTCAGAGTCTCCTGCATGAGGGGACATCTTCCAAAAGCTTCGTGTACTTCGAGTTCTTAACAAAGAACCTCAGACGAGTTTGAGAGCAGAGCAGAGACAGGTTGAACCCACTTTGTACAAAGTCAACAATCCCAGTCAGCAGACAGGTTGACTATTTGCTTATCCAGACAGGTTGTTACTTAGGTAGACAGACATGTGAGTTTTGCTATTCATTGATCTGTATACTAAGTAGACAGGTTAGCAACCATAAAATAGGTTAATTAAATCATTAACCAATGTTTAGTTTTCATCAAAACTTAGGGAAATGCACACAGACATTTTAGAGACTTAACAATGGCTTCAGGGTTGAACACTGCATACCCCCTGATGACACAGTTTTTGTCATTAGCCATAGCCATGCTGCCTTGTAGTGCTTCTTCAGCCATTTCTGATTCAGCAAGGGACAATGTTTCAGAAGAGTCAGGTGTGGAATTGATTGGAGTATTCAGAACCAACTCAGGTACAAACTGAGACGTTTGACCTCTTCTAAGCCTTCTAAATGTCCATTCTATCTCTAGATCAAATTTTTAATTAGGTGACAAGAACCTGTGCATACGGTTTCAGTACCCTGTGCTACAGCAAAGCACTAAGAGTATCGGTATCACTAACTACAGAACTAATAATCTAAAAACAAAATTTTAGCATCAATCAAAATCCCCGGCAACGGCGCCAAAGACTTGTTGCCTTAAAAACAGATGTCTTTAAGCTTGTGCAAGTATACACAATCGCATCAAGTAGTATAGAACTTTTGTTCAGATATCCTTCCCACAGGGATTAAATTGATGCGGTAAAATTCAGTTCAGATTATATGTTCAAGAGTTAGGAAGGAGTAACCAAAAATTGTTGTATACAGACATATTAAATTAAAGGTGTTGATGCTACAAATAAACAAATTACAACTTGAATGTAACTTAAAACAGATTAACAGAGAAAAGTGATCTGTAGATTCAGATAATTAAATCAGCTTCGGGTATGCTGCAACATAAATCTTGTTTAGATATCATTATGCTCTGACCATGCTCTAGCATCTAGCTCCAGGAAATTATAGTTTGTTTTCCAACATTACAGGGTCAGGTTATTTAACTTTGTTCTATTCCTAGATTCAGATTAATTACACCACCCTCTAATTAAAGCTCGTTCCAGCTTGCTTAGGGACAAGAATAGCTATTCCTAGCCTATTCATCATCAATTAATTTTCCAATTAATGATTTAACCCCTATCCTTTATCAAGTTCCCACTTACTTAATTCTTCCAAATTAAATAAGCTAAGTGTTCAATCAAGTTGATCACTCTTAATCAAACAACATTAAACGTGTGATAAAAGAAGATGCGAACATAGCCATTACATAATTCAGCTAAACATTCATTATACTAGCATACCCAAAGCTTAAAGAGTTTAACTCATAGTGAGCTAACAAAGAACAAATGTAGACAAAAGGCAAGAAATCATTACAATGTAGGAACACGTAAAACACAGAAACAGCAGCTCAGGAAGAAGAAAGCTCAGCGTAGCTCTCAACAAGACAATGTGTAAAATCAGAATATTCCCTCTCTTTTTCACTAGGGTTTTCTAGATGCTTTTATAGTACACTAAACCCTATTCTCTTTCATTCCATTTTAGGCCAACAATCAAAAGAATTCATAAAATAAGCTAGCCCAGATTCCAAATAATGTAAGGCAGCTGGTCCTATACGCATGTGTTTCCTTAAAAACGGCAGCGTCAGTGCCCTTGAGGAGAGAGGAGAGGTGTCCTTGTCAGTTTTTTTCCTTTAGTGCCATACTAATGAGAGGTAGTCCTTGCTGCAGCAACCAAGCTCTTCTATCCCCTGCTTCAGCCTTGCTCCAGCAAGCTTTCTGCGCAACAAGACACAAAGTTTGTAGACAATGATAGAGCAATCAGGAGCAAAAGGCTAATATTTACTATACTTAACACAAATATGTATAAACTAACTTTTTCTAAAAGAAACCACACTTAAAACATTAAGGATGGCAAAAAATTGGAGTAAAAAGGATCTAAATAACTCTTCATTCAAAGAGTTATCAAGGAGCATTGGGGATTGTGAGCTGAATTGAAAAGCATCCTTTTGCTCTACCTTGAGATTAGCTACTTACCCAAATTTCTTAATCCCACCTGTCCTAGGCCCTGTTACAACCATAAAAGACCTCTTGCTGTGTGTAATTCTATGATGTTTTGATTGTGATAGAATCTTATCAAGTTTAAATCAGGGATGCATGTTTGTGGTGAGGTTGAGAGTCTGATAAGAGGGTGAGAAGCAGAACCAACTGTTCTGAGAGAGAATGCTGCAGCATGTGTTAATTTGTCTGAAACCAATTTTGTAGCAGTTTTTAGTTTGAGCAGGATAGGAAGTGCATTTTGTTAGGAAGGTATGAGTGGAATTCTGAGCTGTTAAAAGAATGCAAAAATCTGGGTGAGCCATGCATGCCAACTTGCAACTGAGTTCTTTTGGTTTTTCATGTAATTACGTTGCATTACTTGAGGACAAGCAATGGTTTAAGTTTGGGGGTGTGATAACTCTTTTAATGAAGAGTTATTTAGCCCTTTTTCTCTCTTAATTGTTGCTATCTTTGAGGTGTTGAGTCTTGACTTTGGTAGAAAATGTTGTTTTGTGAATATTTACTTGGAGCATTGTTAATATCAGTTAGTTGCTTTTAAATGCTTCATCATTGTCTCAATTTTTTGTGTCTGCATATGCAGTAAACTTGCTGGAGCAGAGCTGGAGCATGGGTGACTAAGCTACTGATTGTTGCAGCAAGGGCTACTTTCCAATGGTTCTGCACTAAAGGACAAAGCTGACAAGGACACTCATTCTCTCTCCTAGTAGGCGCTGGCACTGCCATTTGCTGTTTCCCACGCGCCTAGGGATCTGATGCCCCACTTTTCTGGAATTGGGCCAGGGTTTATTATAATAATATTATTGTTGTTGACCCAAAAAGGGATGAAAGAGAATAGGGTGCTATTTAAGCATTTAGGGAAACCCTAGTGGGAGAGATTCAGACTTTATTACAAAATACCTTGTCCTTTCTTGGAGGCTGCACTGTCTTCTTCTTCCTCTAGCTGCTGCTGCTGCATTCATTTTCTTGTTCTTACCATTGTAATGTCTTTCTTTTTATTTCACCATTGTGTTCTTTGTAAGCTCACTATGAGCTAAACACTTTTAAGCTTTAGGTATGCCAATGTGATGAATGCTTAGCTGAGTTATGCAAATGAATATGGTCTCATCTTCTTTTATCGCGTGCTTACTGTTATTTGATTAAGAGTGATCAACTTAATTAGATATTTAGCTTGCTTGATTTGGAAAAATTAAGTAAGTGGAAATGGATAAAAGATAGAGGTTAAATCATTAATTAGAAAATTAAATAATGTTGGATAGACTAGGAATAGTTATCCAAGCTTCTAAGCTAGCTGGAACATGCTTATTAAGAGGGTGGTGTAATTAATCTGAATCTAGGAATAGAAAACAGTTATTGAACCTAACCTTTAAGTGTTGGAAAACATACATTTACTTCCTGGAGTTAGATGCTAGAGCATATTCAGAGCATAATATAAGCTAAGCAGGATTTATGCTGAAGCATACCTAGAGCTATTTTCTCCATAATTTACAACAACATCTCTTCACTGTTTGCAGTTTATTTTTATTGCTTATTTACAAACGCGTTTATTTGTACTTGCACTCACACAACAAATTTTTGGTTACCATTCATAACTCCTAGAACATATAATCTGTTTTGGGAATTTTATACACCATTATAATCCCTATGGGAACGATATCTGAACTCAGTTTCTATCTTACTTGAGGCATTTGTGTACACTTGCACAAGCTTAAAGACATCTGTTTTTTAAGGCAACAAAACTCCCGGCTGCCAAGGTACAACATCAACAACACCTTAGACCCTAACCTAAGGGTCAAGGCTCCCTTGGCCAAAAAGCACCAAGGAGCAACTCATCAGCGTGCGGTAACCCAACGGGTACCGGCTTATCATACTCGACACCTCACCATCTCATCATCTTAATCACCCTTGTTAACCATTAACCGAGTTATCTCATCCATCACATTACTTGATTGTGTTATCTCATCATAGTTGGGGAATTGGGGTTAGAAACCCCTTAAAATTCCTTAATTCTATTTCTGTCCAGGAAGGGTGAGCACGATCGTGCTTAAACCCCAGCACGGACGCGCTTAACTAATGACGGGCGTGCTGCCGCTTAAGTGGAGCACGGTCGTGCTTCCTATTTAGCACAGTTGTGCTTAGCTGCACGGTCGTGCTCCTCTATTGTACGGCTGTGCTTAAAGCACGGCCATTTTCCAAAATTTAAACTGGGACACGGTCGTGCTCCCTATTCAGCATGGTCGTGCTCAATGCACGACTGCACTGTTCTGGACAGAAACTAACACCTAAGTCTTAACCAGTTTTTAGGATCTTTTATCCATTAAACTTATCACGTTTTTAAACCTATTTTGCCAATTAAAATCTTAACTTTGAAACTCAAGACAACAACAGCATCACCTCAACCAATCATCCAACATCATCATGCCAAAAGTCATCAACAAATATATCTCATGCTCATTTAACAGCCAACAAGAACATAACAATTATATCATAAACATATGAAATCACACATCTAGGCAACCATGAGCATGTTTATCATAACAATCATTATAACATAAAAAATTATACAAAACAACAACGGGGTTATGGGAACCCATTTACTTTACACTAGCCCCAAGCCTATGTAAACACTACCCTTCTCCCTATACCTGGATTGAAGGTTGCTCTAACCTAAGCTCCAAACAACGAAACGACCACGGTTCCCAACGTGACTCAGCTAGCCTTCCAAACCTTGGTTACACAAGATATAAGCCATTAGTTTCCAATTCAAGACTCTAAAAAGGAAACTTAGAAGGGAAAGAAACATTACCTATATACTTGAAACAGATAGCAAAGGCCTCCCAAGGTCTCTAATACTCAAGAATTGCTCTGAATATGAGGGAAAAAGGGAAAAACATAGTGTCAGTCGCAACAGGGTTAGAAGCCACCAAAAATAGGGTTAAAAACGCAACCCTCGGTTTCTGTGCACATATATATAACCTGGACCTGAGCACGGTCGTGCTCAACTTAGCGTCAACGAGACGCGGTCAGCATATTGATCATGGGCGTGCTCACTGTTGAGCACGGGCATGCTCAACTTAAACTTGGCAACACGCTTCAGACTTCAAGCACGGGCGTGCTGGCTAATGAGCACGGGCCTGCTCATGTACCAGAAAGGGACTTTTAAGCCAAAAATCCCACTAAGCCCTTATCCAACGATTTAACAACCAAACAAGCTTTAGGGAAAACACTTAACGAAAAGTGGGGTGTTACAATTCCACCCCCTTATAAAAATTTCGTCCTCGAAATTTCTACGTACCTCAAACGAAAAGGTGCGGGTACACTTCCATCATCTTGCTTTCCAGCTCCCAAGTAGCACTTTCCTCAGTTGCTCCACTCCAAACCACTTTGACCAAAGGAATTTCCTTGCCTCTTAGCTGCTTCACCCTCCTATCCTCGACTCGAAGGGGTAACACCTCAAACGTCAAGTTCTCTTTCAACTGTATAGCGTCGGGTACTATCACGTGACTAGGGTCATGGATATACTTTTTGAGTTGAGACACGTGAAAAACATTACGGAGGTTTGACAAGAACGGTGGCAAGGCTATTTGGTAGGCGACCTCACCAACTCTTTTGAGGATTTTCTAAGGACCAATGAATCTTGGCATAAGTTTCCTCGCCTTCATCACTCTACCAACCCCAGTTGTCGGAGTAACTCTCAAGAATACATGATCGCCTTCCTGGAATTCGAGCGCCTTCCTCCTTTTATCATGATAGCTCTTTTGCCTACTCTGTGCAACTCTCATCTTTTCCTAAACTAACCTGATCTTCTCTGTTGTTTCCTAGACTATCTCTGGCCCTAGCACCACACTGTCACTAGGTTCACTCCAACATAAAGGTGTCCCACATCTCCTCTGATACAGAGCCTCATAAGGTGCCATCCCAATGCTGGAATGGAAGTTGTTGCTGTAGGTGAACTCTATTAGGGGCAAAAACTTGTCCCAACTACCATACTGCTCTAGCACACAAGCCCTCAACAAGTCCTCTAAGGACTGGATGGTCCACTCAGACTGCCCATCAATCTGTGGGTGGTAAGCTGAACTAAGCCTAAGCTTTGTCCCTAAAGCCTCTTACAAACTATTCTAAAACCTAGAGGTAAACCTCGGGTCTCTATCTGATACTATGCTAGAGGGTACACCATGAAGCCTAACTATCTTTGATGTACAGCTTGGCTAACCTCTCTAAAGGATACTCCATGTTCATCGGAATGAAATGGGCAGACTTAGTCAGTCTATTGACAACAACCCACATAGCCTCAAAACCAGCTGGAGTCCTATGGAGTCCAGACACAAAATCCATGGAGATGCTATCCCATTTCCATTCTGTGATACTCAAAGGTTGCAACTTACCTGAAGGCCTTTGGTGTTCTATCTTGGTCTGCTGACAAGCTAGGCACGCATACACTAACTCAGCCACATCCTTTTTCATCTTAGGCCACCAAGACATTCTCTTAAGGTCCTGATACATTTTAGTGGCATCTGGGTGCACACTCAATCCACTCATATGTCTTTCTTCAAGGATCAACTTCCTAAGCTCAGGAACATCCGGTATGCACACTCTATCCTTAAACCTCAAGACGCCACACTTCCATCCTTAAAGCTAAGGTTTCTACACTGAGCGAGCAACTCTCGCTGGTCCAAGAGTCTAATCTGATCCATCAAGCTGTTGGTAACCTTGAAGGTACCAAGCCTAATCCACTTAGGGGTAAACTCACAAGCTAGACTAAGGTCTCTAAACTCCTCTATCTGATCTATCTCCCTAACCATCAGAGCGGAGACATGCAGGGCCTTCCTACTTAAGGCATCGGCCACCACATTGGCCTTTCCTGGGTGATAGGTCAGCTCAAAGTCATAAACCTTTTAAAACTCCATCCACCTACGCTGCCTCATATTCAGTTCCTTCTGATCAAAAAGGTATTTCAAACTCTTATGATCACTAAAAACCTCAAATCTCGCTCTATACAGGTAATGCCTCCAGATCTTTAAGGTAAATACCACAGCTCCTAGCTCTAGGTCATAGGTAGGGTAGTTCTTTTCATGGGTTTTCAACTGTCTAGAAGCGTAAGCAACCACCTTACCATTCTGCATCAACACACCACCTAACCCTTGCTTAGAAGCATCGTAGTAAATTACAAAGGGTTCACTAGGATCTGGAAAAACTAACACTGGTGCTGATGTCAACATATCCTTAAGGGTTTGGAAACTCTCTTCACACTTAGAGTCCCACACAAACAACTGTCCTTTCTTAGTGAGACGGGTTAAGGGTAAAGCTATCTTAGAGAAACCTTCTATAAACCTTCGGTAATACCCGGCTAACCCCAAGAAACTCCTAATCTTAGTCACAGACTTCGGCGCTTCCCACTGGAGCATCGTCTCTACCTTAGCTTGGTCCACTGCTATGCCACCCTTAGAGATGACATGTCCTAAGAAGCTCACTTCCTCTAACTAGAACTCACACTTAGACAACTTAGCATACAACTGTTTTTCCTTAAGGGTCTGTAAGACAACCCTCAGGTGTTCCTCATGTTCTTCCTTACTCTTGGAGTACACTAAGATGTCATCTATGAACACCACCACAAACTTATCCAAGTAAGAGTGAAAGGTCTTGTTCATGTAGTCCATGAACACCGCAGGAGCATTGGTCACGCCAAAGGGCATAACCAAGTACTCGTAGTGACCATATCGCGTCCTGAACGCTGTCTTCGGGATGTCCTCAGACTTAACCCGAATCTGATTGTACCCTGACCTCAAATCTATTTTAGAAAAGACGCAAGCACCTATCAACTGGTCCATAAGATCATCAATCCTAGGGAGGGGATACCGATTCTTTATGGTCACCTTGTTGAGCTGCCGGTAGTCGACACACAACCTCATACTACCTTCTTTCTTCTTCACCAACAACACAGGTGCTCCCCACGGAGACACACTCGGCCTAATGAACTGCTTCTTCATTAGGTCCTCCAACTATTCCTTCAACTTAGCTAGCTCTAGAGGAGACATTCTATAGGGTGCTATGTGTTGGAACCAAAGTATTTTTGGATTAAATAATCTCTAAGTTTTGATGTTAACAAAAAGGATTAAATTTGTATGGTAAAGTGTTAGTTAAGTTCTAACACGTTTCATCTAGTCTGACAGGGTATTCAAAGTTTTATAACTTAAGGAAATCTCTAAAGAGTTCTATCCGCTTCCAACCGAGTAGACGAGCCTTTCAAATATAAATGGTATATTTAATTATGAGAATATGCTTAAGTAGACGGAATATAGAACAGTACCAGTAGACAAGCTCTTGACTCATGTAAGTAGACGAGCTCTTAACTCATGTAAGTAGACGAGCTTGAATGCCATGTCAGCAGACGCAAATCTAAGCTATTCACCGATATGTAGCAAGTCCAAAGACTTGATAGTAGACGAGAAAATTTTGCCACGTCACTAGACGAGCTAAATTATATTTCAGCTATAATCATATAGACGCACTACTCTAAGTAGACGAGCTCTTCTTTACTATGCATGCTTGTTATAATCAGAATATCTATCTCGACCACATAGAAATATCTATTTCAAATGATTGATATTTATTTGAATATATGATGGTCCTTCTTATTTGTTATTAACTGTTTTATTGTCTTGTTTCTATGAGAGAGACATAGTACAAATAAGGAATTGTAAAAAGTAAAATAGTACAATGCAAAACGACTTGTACCCTATCACCTTTAACACTGGAGTAGCTGGAATTTGTACAAGGAAGGCAAGACAGTTTTTCAAGTTGCATTTGCTCAGAGGTGTGCCCGTTTCATGCAAGAGTGTTGACATATAGTACAATGGCCACAAGCAAGCTGAGTCACAACGGATATTACTTTGTTGATTCTATCCCTAAACGGGAAAATTCAAATACAACCGTTGAAGAATTTGAAGAGAAGAGCAAGGTCTCTATAAATAGAAGACCTAGACTTTTGAAGAATAACTTTTGCGCATATACAGAATTCTTTATAGAAAAACTCTTACAAGATCAATTCTTTTATCCTTTCACAAGGCAAAAGTCTGTAATACCTTAGCTTGAATATTGTTATATTCAACTGATCTTAAACTTTCATATCCTCACACATAGTGAGTTAGAAGATCAAAAGAAACCAAATCTCTTTGTTAGAGGTAGGGCCTGAAGAGGCTTGGTAAGAAAGGAATACTTGTAGCCTGGAGAGGTGTTGAATACTTGTTGTAATCTATTTAGAAAATAGTGGAGAAAAACCTTCAAGTAGAAGGGATTGGACGTAGCTCTTGGTTGGAAGAGAGTGAACCAGGATGAAACGACTTGCGTGAATCTTCTTATCCCTTATCTCTTGAGTTTTATTTGGTTATACTAACTGTGGGGATCTGAACTTGTTCTTGTTAAGTTCTTAAATAGGTTTTCTTTGTATGTGTGCTTCTGTCTTTCATTCCTTGTTTGAGAAAACTGTTTTGAAAAGGTTGTTTTCGAAAAATTATTAACAAACACAATTCAACCCCCCTTCTTGTGTTTGCCTGTGTCAACTTCAATTGGTATCAAATCTCAGCCTCGAAAGGGTTGAGCATCTAACAAGTGCTGAGGAAGTACGATCCAACAACCATGGATACAGAAGGACAAGCTATCAATAGACCTCCACTCTTTGATGGAACTGATTATGATTTCTGGAAGAAGCGAATGATGGCCTTCTTGGATGCACAAAACTTAGACATCTGGGAACTGATTGAGAATGGCTATACTGAGCCAAGAGGTGAAGATGGAGCAGCCATAGCTAGAGCAGATTGGTCTGCAGATCAAAAGGCTAAACATCAACTTAATCTTAAAGCCAAACATTACTTGATGTGTGCCATCACCAGATCAGAACATGACAAGGTTCACAGCTGCAACACAGCTAAGGAAATCTGGGATACACTGGCTCTTGCTCATGAAGGCTCATCACAAGTGAAAGAGTCAAAGATAAGCATGTTGGTTCACCTGTATGATCTTTTTAAAATGGCTGATCATGAGACTATAGATCAGATGTTTGGAAGATTTCAAACAATAACCAACAGTCTCAGATCTATTGGAAAAATTTATGAGAATAAAGATCATATCAGAAAAATTTTGAGAAGTCTCTCTAAGCAG
The DNA here is from genome assembly GCA_035048595.1 of Echinosophora koreensis. Classification (NCBI taxonomy): domain Eukaryota; kingdom Viridiplantae; phylum Streptophyta; class Magnoliopsida; order Fabales; family Fabaceae; genus Echinosophora; species Echinosophora koreensis. The sequence continues at coordinate 371,709 of JAPCYP010000094.1, forward strand.
TGGAGACCAAAGGTCACTGCCATTCAAGAAGCTAAGAATCTGAATACTCTCTCTGGAAGAGCTTCTAGGGTCATTGAAGGTTCATGAGCTTGAACTAAATGAAGAAAACAATTCCAGAAAGGGAAAGTCCATTGCCTTAAAGGCAAAGAAAGCCAGCTTTTCAAAAGTCCTTAAAGCTACTGAGTCTTCAGATGATGCTGAACCTTCAGACAATGATGAAGGATCAGATGAAGATGAATTATCTTTTATCTCCAGAAAGATACAACATATGTGGAGAAAGAAAGGTAACTTAAAGAGAAAGCAGTTCAACAAGAAGTTTTCTAAGGAGAAATCAGACTCCAAAGAAAAAGGTCCACCCCTGTGCTTTGAATGTAAGAAGCCAGGCCATTTCAAAGCTGACTGCCCTGATTTGAAAGATAAAAAGAAGTTCTTTAAGAAAAAGAAGGGTTTGATGGCTACATGGGAGGACTTGGACTTATCCTCATCAGATGAGGAAGAGGAAGCTGAGGAAGAGGCAAACATTTGCCTCATGGCTGACACATCATTGGAGAATGAGTACACAGATGATGATGAGGTAATCGATTCTGACCCGTCTGCTCTCAAAAATGCCTTTGATGAATTACTACATGACTCATCCATATTATCTCATGAATACAAAAGTCTTACAAAGAAGTTTGCAAGATTAAGAAAAGAATATGATAGAGTCTGCATTGAAAAACAAAGTTTAGCTCAAGAAAAAGATAAGCTAAAATCAGATAATGTCAGTCTAACTGACAAACCTGAATGTGAGCCTGACAATTCTTGTGAAGTTGGAAAACTGAAACAAGATGTAACATACTTGACAGACACTCTGTCAAAATTTGTAGGAGGCTCAGATAAGCTGTCTTATCCTAAGGTATTCTAGGTCACCATATGATAAATCTGGACTTGGTTATGACAAAGAGAAGCATGAGCCATCTCACAATAAGTCAAAATCACCTATGCAGCAAAGAGCTTCAAAAGCTCCAGCTAAGTATGCTAAAGCCAAGTTAGGCCCATCCAACACCTTTTACAAAGTGTGTGGAAAAAGTGGGCATTCTACATATAGATGCATACATAACAGGCATACTAAACATTCTCGTCCAATGAAAACTAACATGAAAGGACCCAAGTCATTTTGGGTACCTAAGGACAAGATAATACCTGTTGCAGATTTGCTTAACAACAGGAAAGAAAAAAACATCCTGGTACTTGGACAATGGGTGCTCACGTCACATGACGGGAGAAAAGTATATGTTCCAAGACCTTAGACATAAGGATGGTGGCTGGGTGACATTTGGAGGAAACTAGAAAGGAAAGATCACTAGTATAGGTAAAATTGGTAAATATCATTTTCTCTTCATTGATAATGTTCTTTTAGTGAATGATTTAAAACATAATCTGCTGAGCATAAGTCAATTATGTGATAGTGGATATGATGTTTCTTTTAATAAGAACATGTGTTATGTCAAGAAAAATGATGGATCAATTTTATTCACTGCTAAGAGGCAAAACAATTTGTATAAAATTGACTTAGAGGACCTATCAAATCAAAATGTCTCATGTTTAGTGTCCATTGAAGATGAGCGATGGATTTGGCATAAAAGGCTAGGTCATGCAAGCTTGAGATTAATCTCAAAGTTAAATAAGCATAACCTCGTGAGAGGGTTACCAAACCTGAAGTTCAAATCTGATGCTCTCTGTGATGCATGTCAAAAGGGAAAACAAGTCAAAGGTTCTTTTGAATCTGAGAATGTTGTTAGTACCAAGAGACCACTGGAACTGCTACACCTTGATCTTTTTGGTCCAACAAGGACTGCGTCTATCAGTGGTAAGAAATATGGTCTAGTCATTGTAGATGACTACACTAGATGGACATGGGTTATGTTCCTTGCTCACAAGGATGAGTCCTTCAAGGTCTTTTCTGTATTCTGCAAACGTGTACAGAATGAAAAAGGCATGTGTATCACTTCAATCAGAAGTGACCATGGGGAAGAGTTTGAAAATGAGTTATTTCTTAAGTTCTGTGAAGATAGTGGTATTCTTCACAATTTCTCAATATCTAGAACACCACAACAAAATGGTGTGGTATAAAGAAAGAACAGACCTCTTCAAGAGATGGCTAGAACTATGCTCAATGACAACTCTGTCCCTAGACACTTCTGGGCTAAAGTTGTTAATACTGCCTGTTACATTCATAACATAATATACATAAGACCAATCTTGAATAAGACTCCTTATGAATTGTGGAAGGAACGAAAACCCAACATTTCATATTTTCATCATTTCGGTTGTAAATGCTATATTCTTAACACTAAAGATCAACTTGGTAAGTTTGATGCAAAAGTAGACAATGGAATGCTGTTAGGATTTTCTGAAACATCAAAAGGCTTTAGAGTGTATAATTCTAGAACTCTAGTAGTAGAAGAATGTATACATGTTAAGTTTGATGACAAGAAGCCTGATAAGAAATTATCAGAGCTAGATGAAGCTTTTGCAGATCTTGATTTAAACATCTCAAGAGAAACAACAGAAGTAAAAGCTGATGATCAAGTTGAAGACACTCCTCAACAACCAGAAACATCCACCTCTCAACAAGATAATGTTCAGAGATCTTGTCATTTCAAGAATTATCATCCTTCAGATCAAATCATTGGAAATCCAAGTGATAAGCTGAGAACCAAATCAACTTTCAGAGAGCAGGAAGATACTGCACTAGTCTCTGAGTTGGAACCAAAGATAGTAGACGAGGCTCTGCTGGACAATGGCTGGATTCTAGCTATGCAAGAGGAACTAAATCAGTTTGAAAGAAGTGATGTCTGGACTCTGGTACCCCTACCTAAAGACATATCTGTTATAGGAACAAAATAGGTTTACAGAAACAAGCTTGATGAGAATGGTAAGGTTGTAAGAAACAAAGCAAGATTAGTTGCACAAGGTTACTCTCAAGAAGAAGGTATAGATTATACTGAAACCTTTGGACCTGTTGCTAGATTAGAAGCAATTAGAATTCTACTTTCTTTTGGTGCACATCACAACATAATGCTTTTTCAAATGGATGTAAAAAGTACTTTTCTTAATGGCTTTATCAATGAAGAAGTTTATGTAATGCAACCTCCGGGTTTTGAAAGTGAAACCCAACCTGAACATGTATATAAGGTTAAGAAAGCTTTATACGGCCTAAAACAGGCTCCAAGAGCTTGGTGTGATAGGCTAAGTTCATTTCTGATGGTAATGGCTTTAATAGAGGAAAGGTTGATACAACCTTGTTCAGAAAGTCAATTAAATCCAATTTCATAGTAGTACAAATTTATGTTGATGATATTATATTTGGTGCTTCTAATGAATCTCTGTGCAAATAATTCTCAAAGTTAATGCAAAAAGAATTTGAAATGAGCATGATGAGAGAACTCAAGTTCTTTCTTGGACTACAAGTTAAACAAACTATGGATGAGGTGTACATCCATCAAACTAAGTATACAAAGGAACTCCTAAAGAAGTTCAAGATGGATGACTGTAAACCAATGAACACTCCTATGCATCCCACGTCCATAATGAACAAAGATGATAAAGAGAAAAAGGTAGACCAAAAGGTTTATAGAGGTATGATAGGATCTCTTCTATATCTTACTGCGTCCAAACCTGATATTATGTTCAGTGTTTGCTTATGTGCTCGATTTCAATCTGATCCTAGAGAATCTCACTTATCAGCAGTTAAAAGAATATTTAGATATTTAAAATGTACTACTAATCTGGGTTTGTGTTTTAAGAAAAATGAAGATTACAGATTAGTTAGCTTTGGTGATGCTGACTAACTGGAGATAGAATTGAGAGAAAGAGTACCAGTGGAGGATGTCACTTGATTGGAGCTAATCTTGTCTCATGGTCAAGCAAAAGACAAAGTACCATTGCATTATCAATTGCTGAAGTTGAGTATATTTCAGCTGCAAGTTGCTGCTCACAACTTCTATGGATCAAAAACCAATTGGAGGACTACAATGTGTTTGTAAGTAGTATTCCACTTATGTGTGATAATACTGCTGCAATTAATCTGTCTAAGAATCCAATACGGCATTCTAGGGCTAAGCACATAGAGATCAAACATCATTTCATAAGAGATTATGTACAGAAAGGTGTTTTTGATATTTAATTTGTAGATACTGACCATCAATGGGCAGATATCTTTACTAAACCTCTTGCTGAGGACAGATTTATTTTTATTAAAAAACATCTTAACATGTTATTTATGGATTAAATGTGTTATTCATGCTTGAAAAATTCTGTTATTGATATATGACTTACAAGCTTATTACATGATTTTAAATGCGCGTCCATTGCATACCGCGTCCATTGTTTTTTGTACCGCATCCACTGCATGTCGCATCCATATTGTATTGTTAATTGAACCCGTCCACACTCACATTATTTATTAACTGCATTTATTTTGTCCAAAGACAAATTTATTTTATATTCTCTCTCTGCTGAGTCAGTATTTTTTTTTTATCCTATTTAATTTATTTCCAAAAGAAAACCCTTTGGAATTCAAAACCTTTAAAACTAAAACCCTTCCCTCTGAGGAAACTTTACGTTAACCTTCGTCTTCAAACCTTCTTCAACTCTCAGTTTTCTGACTTGCAAAACCCTAACCTTCTTTCTTCAACCATGGCCACCTCAACTGAAACTTTCGATGTTGAAAAACTGAATCTTGCCATTGAACATTATTTCGACTTCGGGATTCTGAAAGATTACAACCTAGATGTTAGCAAGTTCGTTACTGCCGCTAGCTGGGACGACATGTTTGTTGAAAGGGTTCCCATTTATCTAGACCTGATTAGGGAATTTTGGAGGAACCCTCAGGTGTCAGACGCTGAAATTACTGCAACAGTAGTTGGGAAAAGAATTGTGGTCTCTGAGAAGACCATCGCTGAAGCTATCAACTGCCCTCAAGAAGGAGAAGTTATTACTGAATCGTGGGAGAAGGACCTTGGTGGTTCAGAAGTTATAGCCTCCCTGTTGATGAGACAAGACACTGTAAGAAAACACTCTTGGAAGTCTGTAGAGATGAAGGATGAAGTTTCGTATTCTTCATCAATTATTGAACAAGGTGATTCTGCACAAAGTGGGTCAAAGGACAATCTCTCTGCCCTACACAAATTCTGCTTGTGCCATTTGATTACAGAGACTAAAATCAACCTTCCAAGGATTCTGTATGGAAGATTCAGAGATGCAATAGTCATAAGGAAGAAGATTTCAGGAATTCCTTACTGCCATTTGCTATCAAAACTTTTCAAGTCTCAGAAGCTAGATGATTTTATCTCTGCCCAGCCAACTGAGGAGCAAGAAAGGATTCTGACACAAAAGTGCATGTGCACTGCAATCTTTGGCAAGATGAACATTGTAAACATGAATCTGAGCACCTACATAGTTATTGCCCTAGCTAAGCAGGAAGAATTGCTCAAGGTGAAAGAAGAACAAATTGAGCAAAACAATGCTGAAGTCCTAGAAATGAAGAGGACATACAGAAGGAAAACTGTAGCTGTTAAGACAAGAGCTCCTAAGAAGCCTACAACTGGCATTGTTATCAGGGAACCCTCTGCAGAGGTCCCTCAACCTGCAAGAGCTCAGAAAAGGACAAGAAATTTGATCCTTTTCTCACAATGAGGATGATGATGAAGATGATGAGGACAGAGTACCTATTAGTGCTATCCTCAAGAAGTAAAAGGTTGTTAGTGCTGCTGTTCTTACTAAAAGACAGCAACCTCAAAGAAGAACCAAGTCTGTCATGGCTACTGAGGTAACTATCCCTGCTAATGATCCTGTTCAATTAGCAGTAGATGCCTTAGTTTCCAGTTTAGATGATAGAGTGGATTTTGTCTCTACACCAGATGATGTATATATCCCTTCACCACCCTCACCACAAATAGCCTCACCACCTCAACCACAAATAGCCTCACCACAATAACCACAATTCCCACCTTTGATCTCTGAGGATGATCCCTGGTTTCACCAACCAGATGATGGTATTATCCTTGGTGCCCCTTTCCCAAAAATGAAAAGAATTACATTTCCATACACTCCTCCTTCTGAACTTTATAATGCCATGTCTGAATCACTGGCCAAAGTTAAGAGGGACTGGAGGATTCTTTATCATATTCATGAACCACAACCAATCTCAAACAGAACCTGGTAGCCATTGCCAGAATATGAGTATGAACCATATGTCATTGTAAAACCTTGGTATAAACCCCACCCTGACGTTCCCAAAGGCCCTCCTCCATCCAAAATGTTTAACAAACTTGGACCCTTAGTCACTCACCTACCACAAAACAAATTTCCACCCAGAAAAATCTACCCAAACCTTGTCAGATACCCTCCATTCAAACCCTTTATTGATGGTGTACAGAGACACATCATATCTGACTAGTCTAAGGATCCTGCTAAGAAAGACCTGCAAGATGTTATATACAAAAGGTCTAGATCCTATAGACAAGACTGCATCATCATGGATAGAAATACAAAATGGAAGACTTTTGTCCATCCAGATGAATATGGCAGGGCAGCTGACATCAAAGATTATCTCATGTATGTCATGCTGAAGACTGAATTTGAGCTCTTCAGGGTTGTAAGGGCTGCCAATTTTGTACCCATAACTTGGTTAAATCATTCTTATAAAATCAAGATTGGAGTCCAGCCCAGAATGATTTGTCCAAGATTACCTATGATTGATCTCAATAAGGACAAGGATAGGAAGAAGGAAAGGTTCACTGGAAAAATGCCATTTCTAATGTCCTACATGATCAAGCCAGATGATGTTAAGGACACAGATCAAAACATCATTGACTACTGGCAGGCACAACCTATTGAGGATATTAGAGAAGATGTAGCTGTTGATATATGGAGAAAGCATATTGTGAAGTGCACAGCAGAAGCATCTACTTCTGGCTTATCCTCTGAGCAAAAGAAGTTCATTCCTAACGTGAAAGGCAAATGTGGACTGTCTAACTTTAGACACTTCATCTACAAGGACATTCTAGGTGTTCCTACCATCAGTCCAATATATGTAGAAGATGAAGTCCACTGGGCTAAAGAGCTGCCACCACCCATTCTGCAAATCACAGACTCTCCTCTATCTTCACCACCTTCTGAGCATACTGATGAAGATATCATGGTTGAAGACTCTGGCATGGAGATTGACACTGTTGCACCAGTCAATGCTAATGAGGAAGTTGCTGAATCTGACTCCAGACCAAGCACTTCTGGGAAATCATCATCTCAACCATTGGCTATCACTGTCATTCATCCAGAGAAACCCCAGACTTCAAGAGCTCTTGACACTATGCCAAGTCAAGCTCAGGCACAAGAAAGTGCTGAAAGCTCAAGACCACCTCTCTCACTGCCTCCAAATTTTGAAGAAATCATTAGCAGAATTGTAGAGGAAAGAGTCAAAGTTGAAGTGAAAGAGCAGGTAAGAGAACAAGTGGCAGAAGCTCTGGCTCCCACCAATGTTATGATGAATCAGATGATGAACATTATGCTCAGTTTTCAACAAAGCCAGAACCTACCAACTCAAGTCCATGCCCCTCCACAAAATCCAAATCCAAACCCACCTCCTCCACCTCCTTCATCTTCTAAGGCCTTTATTTTGTTGATTTATTGTTACTGACAATGATGGTCCACTTTCCTACCTTTTTGTCTGATGACAAAAAAGGGGGAGAATGGAGAGAGAGATTAAATTTTATGTATATGAAAGTCAGTTTTTGAATCTATTCTTTGTCTGCATATGTATATGTGTTACTTGTCTTATATGATTGCATAGTTATTATTTTATATGCTCTGATGCTTTTGTCTGATAAGTAGTTCTACTGATATGATAAGTAATATGTGATATATACTTATCTGTTCATGTCATATTCCTTTTCATATTCCTGTTAAGTTTGAATGCTTTGTCTTAGGGGGAGCTTTGTAAGCTTTCTCAGACTTTGTTCACTCAAATTTAATTAGTTTTTGTCATCATCAAAAAGGGGGAGATTGTTTGAACCAAAGTATTTTTGGATTAAATAATCTCTAAGTTTTGAAGTTAACAAAAAGGATTAAATTTGTATGGCAAAGTGTTCGTTAAGTTCTAACACGTTTCATCTAGTCTTACAAGGTATTCAAAGTTTTATAACTGAAGGAAATCTCTAAAGAGTTCTATCCGCGTCCAACCGAGTAGACGAGCCTTTCAAATATAAATGGTATATTTAATTATGAGAATATGCTTAAGTAGACGGAATATAGAACAGTACCAGTAGACGAGCTCTTAACTCATGTAAGTAGACGAGCTTGAGTGCCACGTCAGCAGACGCAAATCTAAGCTATTCACTGATGTGTAGCAAGTCCAAAGACTTGATAGTAGACGAGAAAATTTTGCCACATCACTGAACGAGCTAAATTATATTTCAGCTATAATCATATAGACGCACTACTCTAAGTAGACGAGCTCTTCTTTACTATGCATGCTTGTTATAATCAGAATATCTATCTCGACCACATAGAAATATCTATTTCAAATGATTGATATTTATTTGAATATATTATGTTCCTTCTTATTTGTTATTAACGGTTTTATTGTCTTGTTTCTATGAGAGAGACATAGTACAAATAAGGAATTGCAAAAAGCAAAATAGTACAATGCAAAACGACTTGTACCCTGTCACCTTTAACACTGGAATAGCTGGAATTTGTACAAGAAAGGCAAGACAGTTTTTAAGTTGCATTTGCTCAGAGGTGTGCACGTTTCATGCAAGAATGTTGACATATAGTATAATGGCTACGAGCAAGCTGAGTCATAACGGATATTACTTTGTTGATTCTATCCCTAAACGGGAAAATTCAAATACAACCGTTGAAGAATTTGAAGAGAAGAGCAAGGTCTCTATAAATAGAAGACCTAGACTTTTGAAGAATAACTTTTGCGCATATACAGAATTCTTTATAGAAAAACTCTTACAAGATCAATTCTTTTATTCTTTCACAAGCCAAAAGTCTGTAATACCTTAGCTTTAATATTGTTATATTCAACTGATCTTAAACTTTCATATCCTCACACATAGTGAGTTAGAAGATCAAAAGAAACCAAATCTCTTTGTTAGAGGTAGAGCCTGAAGAGGCTTGGTAAGAAAGGAATACTTGTAGCCTGGAGAGGTGTTGAATACTTGTTGTAATCTATTTGGAAAATAGTAGAGAAAAACCTTCAAGTAGAAGGGACTGGACGTAGCACTTGGTTGGAAGAGAGTGAACCGGGATAAAACGACTTGCGTGAATCTTCTTATCCCTTATCTCTTGAGTTTTATTTGGTTATACTAACTGTGGGGATCTGAACTTGTTCTTGTTAAGTTCTTAAATAGGTTTTCTTTGTGTATGTGCTTCTGCCTTTCATTCCTTGTTTGAGAAACTGTTTTGAAAAGGTTGTTTTCGAAAAATTATTAACAAACACAATTCAACCCCCCCTTCTTGTGTTTGCCTGTGTCAACTTCACTATGGAGATTGGCCCGGTGCCAGACATTAATTATATGGTAAACTCAACATCTCTCTCTGGGGGTAAGTTATAAACATCCCCCGGAAACACCTCAGGAAAATCTCGCACAACAGGCAAGCTGGCGACATCAGGAGGACTGCTCTCTACTTCCAGGGAAGCTAACATCATGTATACCTGGGCTTTGTCTTTCATCGAAGCTTGAACTTGGCAGGCAGAGAGAAGGTCCGGATTCTTAGACTCCATTGGCGTTCCAAAAATCAGGGTCTTGTCAAAACAGTTCAAAAGGACATAGTTGGAAGATAACCAGTCCATGCCAAGAATAATATCAAGGTCTTTTAGATGCAAGCATACAAGATCAGCAACAAAGGTTTTATCGTTTATGACTATATGACAGTTCTTGCATGCATAAGAAGTGGAAACAGGTTTATTTGTGGGTGTAGACACAAGCAAATCAAACTTAAGAAAGGTAACAGGAAACTTAAGACTCTTGACCCTATCATGCGATATAAACGAGTGAGTAGCACCCAAATCATACAATACAACCAATTGAGTTCCATCAATAAAACATGTACCTTGGATCAAGTCATCAGACTCGGGGCTTCGGGTCCACTAAGAGTAAAGACTCTTCTAGTGGTCTTTAGTCTGTTGGCCTGAGACTTCTGGTTCTTGCTAGCACTGGGAGGCTCGGTCTTGGTTCCTTCACACTCGTGACTATTATGACCTGACTTGCCACACCTGAAGCAAATCACAGCTGATTCCTTGCACTGTGATGAGTAATGATCTTGTGCTCTGCATTTACCACACCTCATAGCCCTGGGAGCATTAGAGAACCCACCTCTGAATCTATCCTGCTGAAATTGTGGCTTCTTGCCATCCTGCTTGAAGTCCTTGCCGGTCGGACCATGCCGTTGCTTACCCTTGTCTCTCTCATCATTCTTCTTACCACTCTGACTATCCGATCCTCTGGAACTGGCAACTCTGAACTGACTGGCATCCTCATAAATTTTGTACTTGTTGACCAGAATTGGAAAGATCCTGATCTCTTGGTAGCTGATGGCCTACTTGATCCCAGGTCGGAGTCCAGCTTCAAACTTGACGCACTTGGAGTGGTCATTGGTCTCATGCTGATACGGAGTGTAATACCTAGCCAGCTCCTCAAACTTGGCAGCATAGTCACCAACTGACAATGACCCCTGACTTAAAGACAAGAACTCCATCTCTTTCTTGTCCTTGATATCCGTCGAGAAGTACTTCTCAAGAAATCTCTCCCTGAACACAACCCGTGTAACTGCTGTGCCCTCAGCCTGTATCCGCTGCCTGCAGTTGTCCCACAAATGCTCAGCCTCCTCAGTCAACATGAAAGTAGCAAAGATGAGCTTCTGCTGATCGTTGCAATCCATCGCACAGAAGATCTTCTCTATCTCCCTCAGCCATAACAGTGCTCCCTCTGGATCATAAGCTCCCTTGAAGGAGGGAGGGTTGTTCCTCTAGAACTTGTCTAAACCTTGGAACTCAGCTGGCCCACCATTGTTGTTATGGTTGATCTGTCCGATAGCATTGGCCAGAAGTGCCAATGCATCAGCAATCTCCTGATCGTTGCATCCTCTACCGTCCATTAGTTCATGTATATACCCAAAGCAACTCTTAATACAAAAACTAAAGCATGTAAAAGCGATAGGCAACTAACTTAAAGCATCATTATCTATAACAAGTATAGACAATCCAAACAAGAGCACACAACAGACTCACAACAGACTCATACCTTGTCCGAACAAGGTCGAACTGGTCTGAAACCACTAAATGTGACACCCTTCTACCCCGCATTTTATAAGGCATTTAAAAAAACAATTAAAATAAAAACATGCATTTTACTGAATAATTAAAACCTGTGTCCATGGGTAGAAAAGTCCCACATGAACGAGTTCACAACGCGGAAAAATTCAACAGTTAAAACAATAAAACACAACAAATAAACTACCCAACCCCGATGTCACAACTCAGATCTGGTATAACCTTTCCGGGAACATGTCCTCGAAATACAACTGAAATAAACTAACTAACTAAACATAAGAACAAGCCCTAACTATGAGTGACGGCTCCTCAGAGTCACTCCTCCCCGGGCTGCTCGTCATCCTCTGCAAGGTGCCAATCAGGCCAAACAAACAAATAAATAATGGGGAGTAAGAATCATGTAAATATAATAGCAAAGAGGTAGGAAGTAAAGTAAAACATACAAGCACGGCACCAACGTGAGCATACATCAACGACATGTATAAACATACATCAACATCATCAACATCAAGCATGCTATGTAGTGCAATGCAGTCCTACTCCGCTAAACCAACAATGCATGTGGATCCACTAAACTCGGGATAGACGACTTTGGAGTTAAATATCCACATTGAGAATCGACTCAATGCCGGAGAATCTACTCCTTGGATAGCCAACACATCAAACCAACAAATGCCTCGTCACGAGGCGCAAGGAGAATCTACTCCAACCGTGGATGGCCAGGTCGCCGTACTCTAGGACGACCTCCCCTATGTTGAACATCCCTCAATAACAACATCTCCAATGGTGCATCAGCAAACAATAAACAATGGGCCAACGCCACCTCCTTCACTTCAACGGAATCAACCGAAGACATCAGTGGAATCAGTCGCAAAACCTTTAACCAGCGGAATCGACCGCAGCGGGATCTACCGTAACACCTTAAACCCAACCGGGTCAAGGCCCCCTTGGAGAAAACTCTTGGCTGCCAAGGTACAACATCAACAACACCTTAGACCCTAACCACGGGGTCAAGGCTCCCTTGGCCAAAAAGCACCAAGGCGCAACTCATCAGCGTGCGGTAACCCAACGGGTACCGGCTTATCATACTCGACACCTCACCATCTCATCATCTTAATCACCCTTGTTAACCATTAACCGAGTTATCTGATCCATCACATTACTTGATTGTGTTATCTCATCATAGTTGGGGAATTGGGGTTAGAAACCCCTTAAAAGTCCTTAATTCTGTTTCTGTCCAAGAGAGGTGAGCACGGTCATGCTTAAAACCCAGCACGGGCGTGCTTAACTAATGACGGGTGTGTTGCCGCTTAAGTGGAGCATGGTCGTGCTTCCTATTTAGCACGGTCGTGCTCCTCTGTTGTACGGCTGTGCTCAAAGCGCGGCCATTTTCCAAAATTTAAGCTGGGACCACGGTCGTGCTCCCTGTTCCGCACGGTCGTTGTCAATGCACGACTGCACTGTTCTGGGCAGAAACTAACACCTAAGTCTTAACCAGTTTTTAGGATCTTTTATCCATTAAACTTATCACATTTTTAAACCTATTTTACCAATTAAAATCTTAACTTTGAAACTCAAGACAACAACAGCATCACCTCAACCAATCATCCAACATCATCGTGCCAAATGTCATCAACAAATATATCCCATGCTCATTTAACAGCCAACAAGAACATAACAATTATATCATAAACATATGAAATCACACATATAGGCAACCATGAGCATGTTTATCATAACAATCATTATAACATAAACAATTATACAAAACAACAACGGGGTTGTAGGAACCCATTTACTTTACACTAGCCCCAAGCCTATGTAAACACTACCCTTCTCCCCATACCCGGACTGAAGGTTGCTCTAACATAAGCTCCAAACAACGAAACAACCACGGTTCCCAACGCGACTCATCTTGCCTTCCAAACCTTGGTTACACAAGACATAAGCCATTAGTTTCCAATTCAAGACTCTGAAAAGGAAACTTAGAAGGGAAAGAAACGTTACCTATATACTTGACACAGATAGCAAAGGCCTCCCAAGGTCTCCAATACTCAAGAATTGCTCTGAATATAAGGGAAAAAGGGAAAAACAATGTGTCAGCGGCAACTGGGTTAGCAGCCACCAAAAATAGGGTCAAAAATGCAACCCTCGGCTTCTGTGTACATATATATAACCTGGACCTGAGCATGGTCGTGCTCAACTTAAACTTGGCAACGCGCTTCAGAGTTTAAGCACGGGGGTGCTGGCTAATGAGTACGGGCGTGCTCATGTACCAGAAAGGGACTTTTAAGCCAAAAATCTCACTAAGCCCTTATCCAACGATTTAACAACCAAACAAGCTTTAAGGAAATCATTTAACGAAAAGTGGGGTGTTACAAGACGCTTGAATATGAGATCTTTATTTTTCAAGCTATCATCAGTCTGATTGCTTTGTCTTCCGAGATCTAATCCTACAAGATCATCTTCTAGATCTGATAGTTTTCTATCAGTCTTTAAACCATAATTAAATTCAACATGAATAGATTCCTCAACAACTTCAGTTCTCGAGTTGTAAACTCTAAAAGCTTTAGAAGTGTCTGAATATCCGAGAAATATAGCTTTATCTACTTTTGAATCAAACTTTCCAAGTTGATCTCTAGTATTCAAAATAAAGCATTCACATCCAAAAGCATGGAAATAGGAAATGTTGGGTTTTCTACCTTTCCACATTTCATAGGGAGTTTTGTTCAAGAAGGTCTTATCAATATTCTGTTCTGTACAAAACAAGTAGTGTTTATTGCCTCAGCCCAGAAGCACTTTGGGAGTTTGCTTTCATTGAGCATTGTTCGAACCATCTCTTGTAGAGATCTGTTCTTTCTTTCTACTACTACATTTTGCTGAGGAGTTCTGGGAGCAGAAAAGTGGTGAGAGATATCATTCTCTTCACAGAATGTATTGAAGTGATCATTTTCAAACTCTCCCCCATGGTCACTTCTGATAGCTAAGATACAGAATCCCTTCTCATTCTGAACTTTCTTACAGAATATAGAGAACATCTTGAATGACTCATCTTTGTGGGTTAAGAAGAGTACCCATGTATATCTAGAATAATTATCGACTAAGAAAAAACCATATTTCTTTCCTACCTTACTAGCAATACTAATTGGACCAAACAAATCCATATACAACAACTGTAAAGGTCTAGAGGAAGATACCAGATTTTTGGATTTAAAGCTAGATTTAACTTGCTTTCCACACTAGCAAGAGTCACATAAGACATCCTTTTTGAAACTTATATCAGGTAAACCTTTCACAAGTCTATACTTATGAAGCTTAGTTATCTGTTTGATACTTATATGTCCTAGCTTCCTATGCCATACCCATCTTTCATCTTCTCTTGACACAAAAATAGTCACATTTTGATTAGTCAATTCAGTTAGATCAATCTTATAAAGATTTTGTTGCCTGTTTGCTGAAAAGAGAACTTTGTCATTAGTGTCTTTAACTATGCATGCATTCTTAGTAAAGGAAACATTATATCCATTATCACATAATTGACTTATGCTTAGCAGATTATGTCTTAATCCTTCAACTAAAAGAATGTTAGAGATAGATGGTAAAGGTGATTTCCCACCAATTTTACCTATCCTGATGACCTTTCCTCTTTGATTTCCACCAAAGGTAACATGTCCACTTCTTTAGGTTGGAGATCTAGGAACATAGACTTTTCTCCTGTCATGTGTCGTGAGCAGCCACTGTCCAGGTACCATGATAGGTGTGCTTTTTGTCCTATTAAGGATATCTACAATAGGAATAATCAAAACTTTAGGTACCCATATTCTTTTGGGTCCTTTTTTGTTAGTTCTTGAAGTTTGTGACAACTTATTTCTTGTGTGAATACACTTAGACGTGATATGTCCAGTTTTTCCACAATTTTTACTACTTTTGTAAGTAATGACTTTATCATAAAGAGTTTTAGGTTTTTGTCCTAAGACTTTGTTAGATACTTTATGATGTGTCTGGTCAATGAATCTTATACCAGTTTTATCAAGAGAAGGTCTCTGACTTGCTAACAACTTAGTCAGGTTATCTCTTCCATTGATAAAACGGGCAAGATCAGAGGTGGCGTCTCAATTGTGAACTTAGCCTTGTGCTTTTCAACTTTAAGCTTGTTGTTTTCCTGAGACAGTTTGTCACACTCTTGAGTCTTATGTTCATGCTCTTTTAGGAGTTTCACATATCGCCTCTTAAGTGTTCTAAAAACCTTAGTTAAACAGTTAGATTCCTCAATCAATTCATCATAGGCATCTTGCAAATCCTTAAAATCAGAAATTACCTCAGAGTCTGAGTTAGAATCTACCATGAGACATAGATTTGCCTCTTCGCCTTCTGCATCTTCATCAGATAAGCTGCCATCAAGATCTTCCTAAGTTGCCATCATCCTTTTCTTTTTCTTTTTATATAACTTTTTGAAGGGTTGCTTTTGCAACTGAGGACATTCAGATTTGAAGTGTCCTGGCTCCTTACATTCATAGCATACAATAGAACTTTTATCAGAACCATCATTCTCCTTGAAGAATTTTTCTTTATTGACCTTCTTGAAAGGTTTATCCTTTCTGAAATTCTTCTTCTTCTTCTTCTTCCATAACTTCCTCATTTTTCTAGTTAGTAATGACATTTCATCATCGTTGTCTGAGTCTTCTTCAGAGGCGTCTGACTCTTGATCTGATTCTTCAACCTTTAGAGCTTTTGAAGATCCTTTCTCTACCTTGAGAGCAATGGTCTTTCCTTTCTTATTTAAGCTGTCTTCATTCAGCTCCTGCTCATGAACTTGTAAAGTTCCAAGAAGATCACTCATGAACTTGTAAAGTTCCAAGAAATCACTCATTTAAATAATTTTTGGAAAACGTTGCAGTTTGACCTATAAGATACAAAGATGCATATGATAAAGAGAAGATTCACTTTCCAACTCAGTTAGCACAATTAAAGTAAAGCAAACTGAAAAGATTAAGTTAAGAAAAGGAGACACAGAGATTTATACTGGTTCACCCCAAATCTTGAGCTACGTCCAGTCCTTGGTTTCACCAAGTATTTACACTATAACAGATAAGGTTACAAAAGGTATTGTTTGCATTCCTAGCCTCCGCAGGCTCAACTAACAAGTATTGTTTGCACACCTAACCTCTCCAGGCTCAAACTAGTATTCTTTCAGCAAGCCTCTTCAAGCTCTACAAACGGTAAGAGTTTGAATGAAGTAGCAGTTTCACGGATTAAAACCATGCAGATCTGCCGAGTAACACTCACAGAGTGAATAAGTATTTAAGGTAGGTGAGATCGCAAAAAAAACTTCTCAATAAATACAAATGATTTGAGCAGAGAATTTTTCTATGAAGAACTTAAGAGAGCTTTGAATGCTTGAGAGTATTGAATGCGTGAGTTAATGTATTCAGGTGTGTATCTTCAATAGTCGTTAAAGTCTCTTATTTATACTCAAGAGAGATAAGTCAGTTGAGGAGAGTTCTTCAGCTGAGTATTCTTTTGTTCATCATCAATAAATGTCAATAAAGTCGTTCTGGTCTTGCATTTAATGTTTATAATCGTTGATGAGCTTCAAGACAAATTGAACGTATAGGTTGGCATATATTTATCAGAGTGCAGTTTGATTCAGAGCAGCATTTGTTTCTTTTCAAACTTGGGCCGCGCGACTTTCCTTATTTGTGCTATGCGGGTCTGGGTTCAAGTAAAGTTCATTTTACATTTTGCAACAAAAAGATTCTTCAGGTGCGAAATGGTGCTTTGAGCTTTTTGATATCGAATTTCTTTACTCGAAATAATAAGAGAATATTCTTCGTATTTGAATATAGTTGAAGTGAGGGACTTTCAGTCGCTTGATCAGAATTCGGTAGAGACTGAGTCATTGTTCAAACATATCATACTACAGACGCATCATTAAGACTTTGTTTCTTTGTCATGAGACACTTGTAAACTAATCTGCACACTTAATACACATGTTAGTATATTTCACAAGGTTCGCTTAAAATATTCTCCATTTGGATTCATCAAAATCAGAGATGTTTATAGATGTAGTCTTAACATCATTTGTCATGCAAAGTTTGGGAGTTGCTTCCATGTTAAGCTCATCCTTCACTGTCGGAGGCATTATCTCAGTCTTGCACACATGATTCTCAAAAGGAAGGTTGTTATATGAGTTAGTCAAATCAAAATCCACCCTACCTGTCTCTACATTCAAAGAGAGCTTACCATTTTTTACATCTATTATTGCTCCAGCTGTGGCCAAGAATGATAGGGAATTTAGAATTCCCATTCATATCCAACACCATGAAATCAGTAGGAATGGAAATTTTCCCTACCTTATGGGGACATTCTCTAATATGCCTAGAAGGTTTTTTGAGCCATCCGCAAATTGTAAAGAGAACTTGGATGGTCTCAATTCCTCTATTACTAACCTCTCAAAGATGGTAAGTGGCATCAAACTCGCACTAGCCCCCTAAATCACATAAGGCATGGTCTATTTTAACTTCTCCAATTGAGCAAGCAATAGAGTAAATTCCTAGATCTTTTAGTTTAGGAGGCATATTAGTTTTTACCATTTCATCACGCTCCACAATTAAACCCTTGATCTCCTTTTCTACTTGCTTTTTCTTGACTAGCCTTTGTGGGAAAGGTATTAGGGGTGGGTAAGGTGGTGGAGGGACATACTTTGGTTCTATCTCTACTTGTTCAGTCATGTCCACCTCACATTCCACATCCTTTTCAACAACCCCAAGCTTATCATCCCTCAAGTATATAGCATTACATTGCTCACTGGGATTAGCTTCGGGTTGTCCCGGAAACTTACCTGGAGTCCTAGAAGATGTACTAGCTTGTCTGGCAATTTGTGTCTATAGCATCTTATTGTGAATAGCTAAGTTATCTACCTTAGATGCCAGTTCCTTAATGGCTTCGCCCATAGCCCTACCATGTTGCCTAAACTCTTCGTTTTGCTTTGTTTGAGTTTCAAAAAAATTTCCAAAAGAGACTCAAGTTTATACTTTTGTACCTGAGGATATGAGACACCCCGATGTCCCATTAAGAAAACCCTAATTAATTAAACCTTAATCCGCGATTAATACATTCGAAAATATATGTAAAATAAAAATTGTAGGTATTTTAAAACAGTTTAAACATACGCAAGCGACGTCATCCACACATATATATAATATATACAGCACATCTATCAAAGTACGCCAAGTCCCTTCCATGGGACCATTACAACTTACAACCATCTATACAGACTCAAAGTATAACCATATACAGACTAACCAAAGAGACACAGAAGAAGTCCTGGAGATACCCGGCCCGCCTCTCAAAATACAAAACAATCTCGTAAAGGCTCACTACCTACAGACGCATCCGACATATCCAAATCATCAGTGATGTGGGCGTCTATAACTACCGTTGCCTTCGCCTTAACGGCACACTTATACCCGTGGTGAAATCTTCTGTAGATAGCGTTGTGGCCGGTAATCTTTCCAAGTCATCGTTCCCATCTTGCCATTGTTGTTTATCTACCATACCGATAACATACATAGAAAGATAGAGGAAGAAGAGAGATAAGCAACAGAACATAGTCATAAAAATGGGGATGGGGACACATAGATCAACAGTCACATATACATCATACAACAAACAAACAATCATCCATCTAGTCACACCTACACAATCATCTTCAAGAGTCACACTCTCAGATCATTCCTCTAAGGAGTCTCACTCCTATGCATGTCGGCCGATATATCTCATCCGGGTCTCAACCCCAAGACATTCCTTTATCAAGCCTCTCTGCTTAAGGAATGTCAGTTAGTTTGTCTAGGTAACTTTTCCGCTCGCCGTGACCCATAAGAGTGCATCTCTCTGTGAGCTCAGATCCATCAGAGGTATCTGGGTCGCCTCGGATAGTCAACCTTAGACGTGGATACTCAGGGCAAAGTCGGGACAACTAGGCTCTACCGGGGTACACGACGCACTAGGAGCTACCTAATGGTCACTGTGAGCCTCCCGAGTCCAGTTCGTACATCCCCAAGGTCTCTCCCTAGACCGACCCTTCCATAATCCGTACTCGCACTCGAGCACAACTAACCTCGTATGACCCCCTGTCATACGGCTCGCCACCTTGGCAATATGCAATGCAACAACCATCCTTAAGTTAA
Source organism: Echinosophora koreensis (assembly GCA_035048595.1). Lineage (NCBI taxonomy): Eukaryota > Viridiplantae > Streptophyta > Magnoliopsida > Fabales > Fabaceae > Echinosophora > Echinosophora koreensis. The sequence continues at coordinate 391,224 of JAPCYP010000094.1, forward strand.
CACCAGAACCTTCTCTCACAATCCAAATCTCAAAATCACAGTCTCAGATTGGATGGCAATACATCCCCGGCCTTAAAGGCACAGTCTCAAGGCATTACCACGGTGTCAACTCTTAATATAACCAGATCACACTATCAGTCATTCCCATTCATCCAATAATCATCAACAATATATTATAGTAATAAAATATCATGCCATCACATCAATCATGCCATCACATCAATCATCACAACCAAGCATGTTATAGCAGTCATCACAGTAACAGACATAGCAAACAACCCCAATCATTATCAGTTCTCTAAGCTAGAGTTTCAAACCGAACATTGATAAATCTACAATAACTAAACCCAAGACATTATTAAAATATTATTTTAGTGGGGTTTAGCCATTGTTGATTACTCAATATCCTAGTAGGGTCTGGGGCACCCTACATACATGCATATATATATAACTGTGACTCTATGCTTGCCTCCCCGACGATGTCGGTTACTTTCTCCCCACCTTGGCTTATCCGGTACAATTTTCCAAGCTCTCTACACGCCTCCTCTAAGCTATACAGCTGCTGTCTTGCTTTCCAGGGGACCCTCAATGCTCCCAAAATTTGCCCTAACACATGGACAGAGTCCCGGCAATGTCATAAACTCTAACCTTACTATAGATTCTCAAAAAGAGCTCAGATTCAAGCTAGAACCTAAGAAAGAAAATGATTGACAAATGCTAAGTTAAGGATTTGAGCATTACCTCAATTGTAACAAAGAAACACTAGCCTATATGTGTAGTACTCGTTGCCCTGATCACAGATTTGAAGTCGGAATCGTGATCTGATGGACGGATTTCCCCCGGGCTTAACTTTCTCTCTCTAACCCTATTTCTCTCTCTCATTTTCGAGCTCCCCTTCATCTCTCTCGTTTTCTCTCGAAAATTTGATAGTTTCTCCAACTTTCTAGCATTTTAAAAGCTAAAGGGGGTGAGTCAGCACTAATTACGCCCGGCCTAAGTTTTCTGAGCCCGGCTCAGCCAATTACGCCCGGCTCAAGTTTTCTACGCCCGGCCTAAATGCGTAGATCACCGCCTTTGAGTTGCGCCCGGCCTAACAAATCTGCGCCCGGCCTAATTTTCTGAGCCCAGCTCAACAAACCTGAGCCCGGCCTAATCCCGCGTTGACTAGAATCTCTGATTCACATGTTTCTTCGCGTTATGAACTCGTTTGAAGTCTAATTGACCCCAAATTTGAAACACATACTAATTAACACCTAACGAACAAAATTAAGCATTTTTGCCAACTTAATTGTTGTCTGATTCCTTAATCAAGAAAACGGGTGTTACAGGATACCCCGATACGGGTTTCATATTACCTTGGCCTTCTTGGAATTCGTGGTTCAACGTGTTGTTGTAGTTCCGGTAAGAGATATAAGGGCTATTCTTCCTTCCTTGGTTGTAAGAATTTGGGGGAACATAGTTTGGAAACTTCGGGTTTGTGTCATAAAATTTGTGACATGAATTTACTTGTTCACCCGAAGCGCCTAATCCAGGAGCACTACCTTGTGGGCACTCCACGAAGTCATGTCCTACACTCCACAAATCTCAGAAGCAACATTAGTAGCACATATTGAACTCACATTAGCCTTTTCAAGCTTATCAAAGCACTTACTCAATGAATCAAACTTAGACATAATCAAATCCGCACCATCTACATCAAACTTACCTCCCGAAAGCTTTTTTGGGTTATTACCTCTTTCTGAACTCCATTGGTGATAGTTGGTGGCTATGTTTTCAATGATATTGAACGCTTCAGTTAGTGGTCTATTCACCAATGCTCCACCAGTTGTGGAGTCAAGTGACACCTTCGAATTATAACCCAATCCATTGTAGAAGGTATGCACTAATAGCCACTTCTAGAGTCCATGATGTGGGCAAGACTCTAGCAATCCTTTGTAATGATCCCAAGCTTCTAATAAGCATTCTCCATCCTTTTGGAAGAAACCGGTGATCTAAGTTCGTAGGTAAGCAGTCTTGGAGGGTGGAAAGAATTTTTCCCAAGAATGCTTGCTCTAGTTGGTCCTATGTTGACAAAGTATTAGTAGGCACTGATTTCAACCAAGCTCTTGCCTTTCCAGTCAAAGGGGGGGGGGGGGGGGGAATAACCTCAAGCGGATAGCATCAAGGGCACCTTGAATTCTTGTTGTATCACTGAATTCCAAGAATGTCTCCACATGATCAGTCGGGTCTTCTGGGGGTAATCCTTCAAACTGATGTTGCCTAATCATGCCAATTAACTGAGGCGGTATAGTGAAGTTCTCCACCTCAATTTTTGGCCTAGCAATCCCAGTTCACAAACCCCTAGCATTTGGGGCTGCGTAGTCCTTCAGCGGTTTGGTATCCGGTTGATCGGCCATGAGTGGAATGGGGATCTTTTTTTCTCTCATTCTTTGCCTTTGTAGTCTTCTACGTCTATGAAAAGTCCTTTCGATCTCGGGATCAACTTCAATAAGAGTTCCAAGACTTTGGGATCTTCGCATAAAAGAGAAAAATCACCTGCAAAGAGAGAAATAGATACAATAAGAAAAAAATGTTTAGAAAAATCAATTTAAAAATTAAATTGATATTCAAGAAAGCACAGTCCCCGGCAACTGCACCAAAAACTTGATAGCGTGAATCCGTAAGTGTACAGCTTCGTCATCAAGTAATAAAAAGATCGAATCCACAGGGACTGTGATTTTGAACACCAATTAATTATTAAATCAATTAAACTAAACAAGGAAAGATTTGATTTCTGAAATTAGAATCAAGTAACAAATCAAATATTAAAATCGCAATCAAATAAAATCAAGAATAAATAGGAAAGTAAATCAAATCGGTTGTTTTCAAATCAAAAGGAATTTCCAGGAATTGAGTTACCAACAAGACTGCTTATGCTACTAAATTGACTACCCCTTTGCTAATTATCAAAATTCTTTGAAGGTGAATTTATCCTATTATAGTTAATGTTCCCTCTCTAGATACAAGAACCATGCCCAATTAAACCAACCCCTACTCTCGTGGTAATTGTATTTAAATTAGACCCATTGAGGTTTGTGACAATTCAATTAAACCTCGAAGGACCGCTTCTAACTATCGTGATTTAAGTCCTAAGTTCAATCCCTATAGATCTAATACCCAAGTTCACTTCTCAATTCATCCTTAGTGTATCTATGACATACAAATAAGTGCGCACCAAATTCACAAGTAATTATAACAATAGGAATTAAATCAAAAGCAAATTGAAATTAAGGGAAGACATCATTTCATAACATAAAACAAGTCTTGGGCATAGCCCCAATTCCTAGAAATAAGAGAACTACTCAAGCATTGTCATGGTGATAGCAATCTTCATTAAAAAGAACGTAAAAATCCTAAGTGAAAGGGAGAAAAAATTGGAGAAGAAGAGAGAGTAATCCTGAATCAAGCCAAAGCTTCCAATGTAGCAGCCAAAGGATCCCTCTTTTCGAGCCTAACTATCCTATTTATAGTGTAGGTCAACTTGGGATAAAAGCCCATTACAAAACAGATCAAAAGAAGATAAAATTTCTGTTTCTGTCGCGTCATGACCGTGACGGCTGTCAGGGCCAGGCCGTGACAGCTTCTGACTTTTCAATGTCTCATCATTCTTTCTGTCATGGTCGTGACGCCTGTCACGGCCAGACCGTGACAGCTTCCGATTGCTGGATTCTTCTTTTTCTTCAATTGTGCTTGATCATGGGCCATGATGGCCATCACCCCCAGGCCGTGATGGCTTCTGCCTTGCTTGTTTTTCATGCTTTTCAAGTTTCATCTTCAAGCAAACTCCAAATCAACTGGACATAAACATTTTCATCATGAATTCCTGCATACAAATGCCACAAAACCACCATACCGTTCCAAAGGAAAAACTAACAAATAACAAAATAAAAATGCCTAATCTACATGAAAATGCATGCAAAATGATGATGAATTATAATGTGAAATCACACTCATCAGTAATGAGACAATTCTTGCATGCATGTGAAGTGATAACGGGCTTATTTTTGGGTGTGGCAACAATCAAATCACAGTCAAGGAGGGTAACAGACAATTTAATGTTCTTAACACAGTCATGTGATATAAACGAGTGAGTCTCACCCGAATCATACAAGTCAGCTAAAGGAGTTCCATCAATTAAGCACATATCTTGGATCAAGTCCTCGGACTTGGAGGCCTCAGCTCCACTAAGAGTAAAGACTCTCCAGTTGGTCTTCAGTCGATTGGCTTGGGACTGCTAATTCCTGCTAGCACTCTGAGTTCTGACTTTGCCTCTCCACACTCCCGACTGATGTGGCCAGACTTGCCACACTTGAAGCAGATGACGTTTGTCTCCTTGCACTGTCTGGTATAGTGATCCTTTCCACACTTGCCATATTTGATAGGCCTGTAAGTATATATTTGATTATGTTTTGATGATTGACAAACACTAACCATAAGTATGCAGGACAAAAGGAAAATATAATTTCCAAGCATACAGGTACTCAAGGTTAGCAAAGCAAAGAAAGAAAAAGCAAAGAGCATCAAAGTTTCAAGCATCAAGACTTCAAGCAAGATTGGATAAATATACTAGGTCTTAGATGTCTTGTAAGAGTATGATGACTAAAACTCACTTTGGCTCATTTAGTTAATTTAAATAAAACACTACACTTTTGGATAAAAAGTTTTTAATTGAGATTAGCAAAGTGTTTTCAAATTGATTTCATGTTAAAAACTGATTTAAAAAAAAAAAAAGAATAAGTTTTTAAAAATATTTATTAAAATCAGTTTTCGATTTGTGCACATTCAAATTTGAATTGAATTAATTTTTCAATTCATTAAATTATTGTTTTTATTGTGCACATTAAAATAATTTAAATTGAATAAATGTATTGCATGCAAATCTCTCTTCGGTGGTCAATGATTTCAAAGCCAATAAATTGAATGCTATTTTAAATATATTTGATTTACTCAAACTTGAAGTGATTGCTTTTTAAATCAATTAAATTATACTAATATATTGTTTTGCATTAACCTCAACGTACAGCATGTATGAAGTTTGGTTTCAATCAATTGTGTAATGGCCTTGAGAGTCCCTACGCATGATCATTGCTTTTGCAATTATTCAATTAATTTGCAAAGTGAATATTTTGATAATTTCTTCAATTTGTTGCAGCGTATTAAAGTTTGTCAATATGCAACGGAATCTTTGATATTAATATTCAACGGACCATTTCATAATATCAGTTCTTTTCTTAATTGATGTTGCAACGATCATATACGAGTAAAAAGTTGTTTCCAAAAATATTTGTAAAACGTTCTGATCTATCTGGTTATAAAAGCTAGTTTTTGGAGCACGAAAATAGTGAGAAGAATATTGAATAAAAATTATCTTACACTCTGAAATAATTTGAGCCAAATTGTGAGAATATCATTGTACTCATAGTGCTTCAATTTGTATTATCTGCACTAGCTAGAGTGCTTCGAATTCCTTCTACTCCTTGTGTTAAACCAGTAATAGGGTGAGGTATCCCTAGGTTGAGGGTGAGGTATCCCTCTGTTTGAAGGTGAGGTATCCTTCTGTTGTAAAAGGTGTGGCATCCTTTGGTGTGTGACTTTAGGCTCAGAAGCGCGGGTGAGGTATCCCGGAGGCGCGAGGGAGAGTGCTAGAGTTTGAGGCTCTTACACGTGGTGGGTGAGGTATCCCAGAAGGCGTGGTTAGAGTGCTCTGTTTTGTACAACGGTTGCAAGCACCAGTTTATAAGCTTGTTTATTAGTGGAAGAAAATCCCACAGGTGGAGTGGGGACTGGACGTAGGTCATAAGTGGTTGGTGGCTGAACCAGGATAAAATCCATGTGCAAGTATTCTCTTCCCTATCTTTATATTGTTTAATTAATATTGTTTCTTATATATTCATACTTTGTTAATTGTTTATTGTGTGATTTAATACTTTATATCGAGAAAATCATTTTTGGGAAATTATTTTAGAAAATTTTATAAACCCAATTCACCCCCCTCTTGGGTTATGGTTGCCACGACCAACAAGGCCTAGGATTAGAAGAATCCCAGTCCCTGGGCTTGCATGCTGAGAACTGTGGCTTCTTGCCATTTTGCTTGAAGTCGCGGCCAACTGGTGCAAGACGCTGCTTTCCTTTGCCACACTGGTCGTCCTTTTTATTACCCTGTGTAGCTGAGCTCCTGAAACTTGAAACTCTAGATTTGTAGGCATCCTCGAAGATCCTAAACTTGTTCACCAGGACGAAAAAGACTCGCAGACCATCCTCGAACTTCACACACTTGGAGTGATCATCATTCAAGTACTGGTAGAGCGTGTAGTAGCGAGCAAGTTCCTCAAACTTTGCAGCATACTCCCCAACAGACATATTTCCCTGTTTCAGGGCCAAGAATTCCATTTCCTTTTTGTCAAGGATGTCAGCTGGAAAGTACTATCCCAAGTAACCACTGTTCCTTCAGCTTCCATGCGTTGGCGACAATTTTCCCACCAATGTTCGGCCTCCTCTGCTAACATAAAAGTTCCAAAGGTGACCTTCTGCGCATCATTGCATGTCATACCCAGAAGATCTTCTCGGTTTCGCGGATCCACAAAAGAGCACCTTCAGGGTCATAAGTTCCCTTGAAAGAAGGCAGGTTGTTCCGTTGGAACTTGTCCAAACCCTGAAATTCAGTTGGTCCATCAATGTTGTTGTTTTGGTTCTGACCAATAGCAATGGCAAGAATTGCCAAAGAATTAGCGATAGCCTATGGTTCCTACCTCTTCCTGTCATAGGTTCCTGTAGGGTCCAAGACAACTATTAAATACAGAGAACTTAAAGTAGGAAAAGCTTTCGGCACCTAACACTAAGCAACATTGCCTATAATAAATATAGATAATTCAACCAAGAGCACACAGAAAACTCATAACAGACTCATACCACGGCCTGATAGGACAGTCCTGCTCTGATACCACTAAATGTGACACCCTCTACCCCGCATATATTTATAAAGGCATAACATAAAAGAAATAATTTAAATAAGATAAACACATGCATATTATTTCATAATGATAAAAACCAGGTAAAAGGTACCACATATAACAAAGGTTCTCAATGCGGAAAAGAAAACAAACAAGTTTTAAAAAAAGAAAACATAACAATAAAAACAAACCCAACCCTGATGTCACAATATAGAGCTGGTATAACCAAAATCCGAAAAACAACTCAGATAAATAAACTAAAACTGGAAATCCTAAATTAAGAGTAGCAGCTTCTCAGAGTCACTCCTCAACTGGCTGCTCATCGTCCTCTGCATGAAAGATACATGCCAAACAAAGCAACAGAAGAAACGGGGAGTAAGAAACCATACATATGAACATAACGGCAATAGGAATAGTAAGCAAGATGGTCATACAACAAAAGCAAACATAACATACATCATTCACAAAGCAGACCACATGTATCAACTGTATAATGCAATGTGACTCACTACTCCAAATGCATGTGGATCCATCTATACCGGGAAAACGACTTTGGAGTTACATATCCACATTGGCCATCAAGCACCAACACCGGTAGTCAACCAAACCATGGGTGAACCCCTAGGATATCCAATGCCTTACTCTCGGATGCACCACTGCGGGTGTACACGATTCCCTAACTCTAGGACGAATCACCACGGACGACCAAATCGCATTACTCTCGGACGATCTCCCCAGTTATCATATCTCCCCTAACAACTTTGTGCATGAATGCATGTATATTCACAACAATCAACCGTGATCGCCACCTCCATCAACACCATTTATTATGGCTTAACGTCTTTACCCAATGGGCACCAAGATTTAACATTATCTTTAATCTTTAATCTTGATTTAATACTCTGGCTAATAAGCACCAGATCAACACCTTGACCAATAAGTATCGAGGCCCTCTTGGCCAATAAGCACCAAGGTACAACATGCGGTAACCCATCGTTACCGTCTTAACATCTTAACGTTTGTTAATTAATTACCTTCATTAAGTCTTCATAAGATTATGTAATTTGTCTTTTCTTCGATTGGTGTCTTATCTCATTGTTGGGGAAATTGGGGTGAAACACCCTTTTGTTCTTTAATTCTAGATCTGTTCTTTTTGGGGAAGCACGGGCATGCTTACCCCCAGCACGGGCATGCTGGACTTTAAGTTCAGCATGATGGTTCTGTTTCTTGAGCACGGTCGTGCTTATGCAGCGCGACCTTTATGAATTTGAAAGTGGAGCACGGGCGTGCTCCCTTTTAAGCATGGTCATGCTTACTGGAGCATGGTCGTACTGGTCTGGGCAGCAAGGGTTAGAAACCCTTGCCAAACTCCCTAGGGCAATTCATAGATCAAACCTATTTGCTTTTACTAAACCAATCAAGCATCAATCTTAGTCCTCTTAATTAATCTCCATGTCTTATGATTCATTGGGAATTAAAATTTTAATTCCTGTTTCATTACTAGAGTCCCTAAAACACTCAGAAAGCAATCCTGGGGTCATGACTATACCATTGGTCATTATTCTTGCCCCTCATTACTACGATTCCATTCTTATGATCGTTGGGGAAACATATCCCTTAATTCTTATAACGTCATAATCAACATTCTTTAATATATTATTAACATTGTTATTAACCACAACAATAACCAAGCATGATCATCATCAACCAAACACGGCATTATCAAGCCCAAATCACAAATAGGCATGCCAACATCAATTGAACATATTATCATGAACAAAATAGTAACATACAATAGCAATTAGGCAACATATATCAAACAAGCATATAGCATACAATAGGGTCATGGGTTAACCCTGTAACACCCGGTTTTTCACTGTTTACTGTTTTTAGATCGGTAAAATAAACAGAAATGCTTATATTTTTATTTTTAAACTTAGAAAGTGATGTTGGATAAACCAAGATCACATCCATACTCTATTTTACTGTAGAGAGTTACGATTAAATTTTGGGTCGAAAATTCAGACGAAACCCGATCAGCGTTTTAATGACAGTAAGAATTTTACTGCTCAAATGACCTAATATTGACTGGTGAACGAAATGGTTAGGTTTTATTTTGAATTTCCAACAACTTAGGGAATTTTGAAATTTTTCACTAAAAAGTGAAATAATTATTCGGGTGTTATATTAGATCGGGCGAACAACGGAGCTGAATACAGGATTTCCGGGACCCGCTAACAGATAAAAGCCTTGTCAAATCATGATGACTCACAAGGGGTGAGTCATATAGATGACTCCCCATGGTCATGATTATTTTTAGAAGGAAATCACTAGTTTGTCCTTTATGTTGGTTTTATTCACAAGTTTGCCATTGTACAAGATTACCATTTTGTCCCTAGAATTTTATGCCTTGGACCCTTCTCTCCCTCAATTCCGACGGCCCAAGCCCCTCCAAGAGCCCATCTTCACTTCTATTTAAGGCATGATCATCTTCTCCATTAGATTTTGCTCATTTTTCACTTAAAAAACTTAAGTTCCATAGCCTTGATTTGTGAAGGAAGTGTTTGATTCTTTGATCATTTCTCAATTCCAAGAGGTATATCATACTCTTCTCCCTTGATTAGCATCATGTTCTTCAATTAGTTTTGTGTTTTGAAGCCTTGTTAATAATATGTCATCTTAGGGTTCCTAACTTCAAAAATTCATAGAAAATCATAGGAAAGTCCAATGAATATGAAACCAATTCCTATAATCCTATTATCATCTCTATATTCTAGATCTATGAGCTTGCATCAAACAAAAATTTCTAGCCCTTTGAACCCCATAAGGCCGAACCCTAACTTTTGGTGGGGGGAGGATTTTGTTCATTTTTTTCTCAACTAGTTTTACATGATTCAATCTTATAGTTGTATATGTATTGAATCCATATTGATTTGATCAAATGAAAGTCTCTAAGTCATTTTGTTGGTCATGGCCGAAATTCATTTCTTGGAGGATTGGAATATTTGATTTCAATCTTTGTAATACAAGTGTTGATTTAGGGTTTTAAGTTATTAAGAATCACTAATCCAAAAGTTTAGGAATTTTAAAAAAATTTGGTCCTAAAAACAGCCCTAGGCCGAAACCAACATGTAGGTGATTAGGTGTTTTTAAATTGTTTGATGTTGATTGGTTGTTGTATTTGTTGAAGGATAACCTAATTTATCGGGTACGCGTGTTACCGACATTTGGATTTCGACAAATTCTCAATCGGAGGAAAATCGCCTAGAGGTAAGGGGATTACCTGAGGGGTTTTTCTGGTAGCCATGTGTAATTGTTTGTGTCTGTATTAATTATTGGGTGTATGTAATTCTTACGTAGTTAGCATTATTTGCTTATTAATTATCTGCTGTTAATTGTTTAATTATATGCATTTAATTATTTATTATATTTTGTGGCATGTCTTTAATTGCTAATTGCTATATTATTGACATGAGATTATTGTTGATGTGGATTGGGGATTGGAAAGCCTGACAGTGGTCAGAGCTTAATTAAATACGAGGTTAAAAGCATTTAAAAGCTTTTTTTGAAATAATGGGTTTAATTTAGTGAAAATAGTAATATAATATTACTTAATTAATTATCTGGTGAAAAATGGGAAATAGTGAAAAATATTATTATTTTAATGATTTAACGGCAAATGAGTGTTCTAAGAGTCATCGTGAGGGCGTAACCGTGATAATATTTTAGCACTGCTAATTTTCACATAAGGAATATCTAAATATTAGAAAATGGTGTTTTAAGAAAATAATTGGCAAAAATGATTTTATTATAGTGTTGGAAAAAATTATTTTTCTAGAAAAGTCTTGTTTCGGACTTCAAATGTTTTAAAAACGTCAAACGACGGACAACTTCGTCAACGTTTACAAAAGTATTCTTAAAAATGGTAATATTGAGTAACACCGAGAATTTGCCTAAAACGATGCTTTCAAGTTCAAAGTATTGATTTTGAACGAAAATGAGTATAAGGGATTTTTTGAATGATTTTACAAAATGAATTTCCAGCGTAAAAGGATTTTCGGTAAACAGTAGTGGTATTTCCGTCAACTTAGATAAGTTAAGGAAACTTTGGTTTTATTTTGTGTTTCACGGAACGAAAATAATTTAAAGTTGAAAACGAACCTAGCTACCGAGACGTCGGGTCCAGTGTTCTATGATATGGGCCCGGCGTCCGAAAGGTGAAATTATGGACTAGATGTCCTATAAAATGGGTAATGATTTTGTGCACTAAAATCTACGTATCTATAACTGGTGCATCGGTCTAGATTTCGTGATTTGCACACTTTTGACTTGGAGTCAATTATTTTGGATTGAGGTATTAAACTTGAAAGTTTAAAATGGTGATTTGGTCGTGAGACTTTTAGCTCCGACATAGAAAGATTGAACACAAAGAAAACTACGAGAACAAAACGTTTTACATGCATTTTCGGGCAGACGTGCCTTTGCATAGGCCTTGGATACTTGATGGCAAGTATTCATGCAGTTTGCATCACTGTGCCTTGATGGACATATGACCAAGAAACCATATACTATGAATAGTACTCACTGTGCCTCGTTTTGGACAGTGATATGGTAATTTGAACTCTGCCTTATTGGCATTGAGTCTGCCTTATTCGGCAATTTGAGCCTGATCAGCTCATTTATTTGTTGGTTGGAGCTCCGGAGATTAGGTATCAAAGTTAGTTGATGAGTATTGAAATGCCATGGTTTTTAAAACGGTTACGACTGTCGGGTATGAAACCCTTTGATAAATATATTGTTTATCTTTGAATATTCTTGTTAAGTGTTATTTGAGAGTCGTACATGTGGTTATCGTTTTAAAATCCATATATTGCTTCTCACCCTTGCATGTTTTATTGTTGGTCTCTTTTCTGTATGGCGTACATTCTTATCTGAGTATAGATGGATCTGGCGATACCACTGGCACACACGGGGCTTCGTTCCCTCCACTTTGAGGATGCGGACGACATTGGCGTGGGGGTTATTAACCCTGGAGCCCACAGTGCGACTTATACCGGGGGTATACAAACCGTAGAGGATACTATAGCGACTGGACCACAGCGTGATATTCGGACCGTAGAGACTATAGGTATCCCTACCTCGGATATGGTTCCTACTGCAGCATCTGGTTGATCATGAGGTGCTTGAGATGCAGCCATTAGCTGAGGTAGCACCGGCATCACCTCCAGAGGAGGACCCAGAGGAGCTCGTCGAGGATATGCCCGAGTACATTCCTCTTGATGAGGATGACGATTCACTAGACGAGGGGGCAGTCGCGTAATACTTCTGCGGGGAGTGGGATTGACCACCATGGTCTTCCCAATGAGTATCACTAGATATTGACCAGCTGTAGGTAGATTCCATTTTTGGGGTAGTGACTTCGTCGGTCTAACTCTAGCTACTGAGAGCCATGTTTTGTTTTATGGTCTTAGAAGATTCGCTACGTGTCTGATGTATCTTTATTGCTTTACTCAGTTATGTTGAAAATGGCTTGTACTGATAAAGGCCCTATATAGTTATATAGTTAGATAGATAGATAGATAGATAGATAGATAGATAGATAGATAGATAGATAGATAGATAGATAGATAGATAGATAGATAGATAGATAGATAGATAGATAGATAGATAGATAGATAGATAGATAGATAGATAGATAGATAGATAGATAGATAGATAGATAGATAGATAGATAGATAGATAGTGTTGTATGTTATTGGATGTTGTCTAATTAAAAAGAAAAAATTTTATCACCATTTTTGGTATTAAGAAAATGTAATAGTTATTATTTTCCGAAAGTAACCAGCATAATTAAAGTTTATTTTCCGCAATGTGTTACTATGTGATGACCCAAGGAAGGGTGTCGCAAACCCTCATCTTACGCTACCCCAAAACCTACATGTTCATACTAGCATTTATCCCCATACCTGGTATGAAGATTCCCTTAACACCGTCACACGAAGCTACTTTGGTTCCATCGAACGACTCGACGGATTCCTCAAGCCATGGCCAAACACAAAGAATAACCAATTAATCTCCAATTAACAAAAAGGAAAAAGGAGATTAAAGAGGGATAACCGTTTCCTTTAATTGGCACAGACAAGCGATTCTCCCAAACATCTCAAGAACTCCAAGAACTTGATGGGTTCAATGGAAGTAGGGGAAAGAGGGTTGCAGTTGCACTAGGGTTGCTAAAAGTGCCAAATTGAGGGTTACACTCGAAACCCTCAAAAAAGCCCCTTCTTTTATAAACTCTAACACCGAGCACAGCCGTGCTCCTTTTAAGCACGGTCATGCTTAACTTGAGCACGGGGTCATGCTCATTTAAGCACGGGCAGGCAACTTTCATGTCAAACTCACGCATTTTCCGACACGGCCGTGCTCCCCTTGAGCATGGCCATGCTTGTGGCTTCAACTGCCACAGAGCACGCGCCTTAAGCACGGGCATGCTAATACATGAGCATGGTCGTGCTCATGCACCAAAAAGGGATTTTCCACTTAAAAATCCCACTTAGCCTCTTTTTTTAACGTTTCTAGGCATATTCCTAACAACTACCCAACAATCAAACGGATACAAATCTGCTGTCCCAAAAAATGGTGTCACCTACCAATCAAAAGCTAAGAATATGCATAAGTATTAATGAGTTATGATTTTATTTTATTAAGTGGCAAATTATAATTGGTGGGGGACAGGAAATGTGACAGGAATATGGGGGCAGAGGATCTCCATCCCAATCAAACGGACATACAAGGCTACAGAAGCGTTTAAAAGACATACGAAAAATAGGGTGTTACAACTCTCATCTTGTCCTGGATGATTCTTACCTTTTCTGTAGTCTCTTGCACTATTTCAGGTCCTAACACAACATTCTCACTAGGTTCATTCCAATACAAAGGTATACCTTCTTCCATATAACACTGCATAAGGTGTCATCCCACTACTAGAATGAAAGTTATTGTTGTAGGTGAACTCTATAAGGGGCAATAACTTATCCTGTGACACCAGGGACCGATGAGGGCGGGGAGTGGTCGCTGGTGCAAGAAGGCACAGACAAGAAGCGGCTCCTGGCAGGCTTTTAGGCGGAGGGACACATGAATGAATCGATTTCACACCGGAATGAGAGGGATCCTAAGACTGTGTAGGTATGGGACTATACAGTTGAGGATGACTTATATGAATTAATTGGTACTACCTATACCAACAAGATGCATCTTCTTTTCGGTAGCCCATCACTTAAGAACTCCACAGTTAAGTGTGCTTGACTTGGAGCAATTCTGGGATGGGTGACCTCCTAGGAAGTTTTCCCAGGAAGCGTGTGAGTGAGGACAAAGCATGTTGAAAAGACCCGTATTGATCTGTGGGCACAGTCATCAATCCGTAGAGGAGCCAGGGATGTTACATGTCCCAACTACCCGATTGTTCTAATACACAAGCTCTCAACAGGTCCTCTAAGGATTGGATGGTTCTATCAGACTGACCATCAGTTCGTGGGTGGTAAGCTGAACTCAATCTAAGCTTTGCCCCTAAAGCCTCATGCAAACTATTCCAGAATCTAAAGGTAAAATTTAGGGTCTCTATCTGACACTATGCTAGAGGGCACACTATATAATATAACTATCTCCCTGATGTACAACCTAGTTTTATTTAATAAGTTGAACTTTTGAATGTGAATCAAGTTAATTATTTTTTACATGAAGAAGAGGGTTCACTACTAGAAAACATCTGATTACCTGCGAATTTTATTGTGTATTTTCCTACGGTTTCTATCCCCATGTAATATCTTCGTAGGTAATTTTTTCTTGCAAATTTTAAAATCCGCAGGAAATTTCTTGCGGATTTTTTTGCGAAAATTTTAAATCCTCATGAAAATTTGCAGGCAATATCAAAATTTCCTGCAAAATTTCCTAAGAATTTAAATCTATAGAAAAAAACATTATTTCTGAAAAAAATTATAGCAAAATTCACAGGAAATTTCTGCGGAAACAATCCGTAGAGAAATTCGCATGTAATCCACGAATTTCTAGTAGTAGTTCTAAAATAATTTAAGATATGAAAATAAAAAAAAATAAAAGATTAAAAACTGAAATAACAAATTATAAAAATGTTTTAATATATTGTATTGGTTTAAACACTACGAAAAATTTCTTCTTATGGATGCTTCTAGAACCTCTTTTATGAGCTATTTAGTATTTTTAGCTTTATAGTTTTATCAAAATATACTTTGTAGTCTTTTTTTCTTCTTTATTAAATTAATTATAATACAAAATACATGTTAAATTAGTTATTTATCTATTAATTAAAGATATTAATGAAATATATATATAATAAATATAGACCTTTTATTTTTTTAGGTAAAAATTTAATTCTCAAAAATACTAATTCATTGTATCAAAAAAAAAAACTAATTCATTCACAAATAAATTTATTAAGTAAAATAAATTTTGGTTTAATATGTTTGTTTGACTAAAAGGAAAAAATTAATTTAATACTTACTTTATCATATATTTTTGTCAATAAAAAGATAAAAAAAAATGATTACAAAACTAATTAAAAAAACAATGATATTGATGACTTGAATATATAAAATATTTATCAAATTGTTATTTTTTATAAACGAAATTAGAAATTTTAAAATATTTATCCGATAAACATTTTATATTTTTATTCATCCATACGTTTTTTAGTTTAATTATATTTGTAATATTATATCATTAAAAGAATCATATGATAAAATACATATATTAATTATATTTGTGAATGTAATGTATAAAAAAATAGCATAATAAGTATTTTCAATTAAAAATATAAAATATTTATTAAATAAATATTATAATTTTGATGAATAATCACGATACTTAGTATATATTTTTTCATTCCATATTAAAGTTGCTTTTAATTATTCTCTTTCTTCAATAAATATGATAAACTTAAGCCATTAGATTAAGTTAAAATCAATGGTTAAAATTTGGTGTTAGATTAAAATTTGACACCTGGTGTCAAATAATCCTAACCATATATATATATATATATATATATATATATATATATATATATATATATATATATATATATATATATTCATTTACATTGGTATAAATCCTTTATATGTGGTCCCCTTGAGGTGGACCAGCCGGTAAGATCCCACTATCCTGCTAGCCAGGTCGTGGGTTCGATTCCCGCTTCCCATCGTATTATAGCCTATTCAAAGCGGACTTCCGTTGTGGGCTGAGACAGGCGATCGGTAATCCCATCGGAAATCCTCCTAGAGGTTGGTGGTTGGCTCTGGCCTTGCATGGGGTTGGTCCTTGCCCTAATCTAAACTTTTTTTTACAAAAAAAAAAAAAAAAAATCCTTTATATATAATAGATTATTAGATTCATACACCCATGAATAACTTTTATTAATTATATAAGTCCTTTATAAAATCAATATATGCCATATATAATATTTCACACAAATCCGAAGTTATTTACTACTTTATTGATATACATCAAGATTAATATAATATATACTTTTAAAAGATATGATAATTTTTTTTTTGTCAAAAAAATGTATTTGAAAATGAGTTATTTGTTGACATTTTTATTAATGTTCAAATTTTATAAAATTTGAGATAAATAATCAAGATAAAACGTAATTATATATAATAGACAGTTGGATTCCTAAAAATTATATTACATAAAATATTATAAGTTGGTGTATGTAAATATATGTTGATCCTTCCCCTATATATATATATATATATGTGTGTGTGTGTGTGTTTTGCTTATACATTACATGCAAATCAATTAATGAATAATCAATTCAAAATACTAATAAGAAAAAGAATTTTATGCTCTGCTTGATTTTTTTTATTTTGAGTCAAATATATATATATATATATAGAATATAATATTTTAAAGTGCATTCATTCCCACAGAAAATATAATAATGAAATGAATTAGGCTGGGCTCTTATACATGCACGCGAACTAATGAATAGTCAATTCAAAGTATCAGTAAAAGACAAAGAAGGAATTTTCGACTCAGCTATTTTTCATTTTGAGTTAAAAGGAAAGAAGTGTCCACAACAGACCTCCCTTCCCCTCTCTATATATCTGTAACACTAAAACACTACTTGTCTGTGTATGTGACCGGGTTTAGTTGTGTGCCTCTGAGACTTGTCGAAAAAAAGGTGTGCGCCTTTGAGTGTGCGCAAGAGCACAGGCTAAACTTACGTATTTACGGTGCCTTACTTTGTTTCCTTTTGCTTCCTCTGCTTGTCTAGTAAGTTCTACTAATCTTCCTTTTGGACAGAGATGATGTTCTAAAATGATGTCTCATTCTCTATCTCATTTACTTAGATTGTGTCAATTGAAAAAATTAATTATATTATTTATTATAAGTGTATCTTTTTTAAATAACATACCACAATCTAAATGGATGGAACAAGGAATGAGACATCATTTGGGACAGATGATCTCCATCCTCTTCGATTATGTCTCTTTTAATTACTTGTGATAATATCTATACTATATACTTATTTAGATTGGTTGCTGTGTATGAAGGTTGGCTAGAATACAGAAAATTAAAGGCAAACCAAGTTAAGTTAACGTCATTAAATTTCTACAATTTCTCATCTTGTTACTCTTCTTCATTTTTTCTTCAATCATTTGGATGGTATGAGAGGAAAATTTGGATGCTTTTTTCTGGGGTAAAGTGAGGGGAACTATATTGTATCTAGGAGTTCGTAACTATGCATTTTTCTTTTCAAATTTCAGGATTCTTTGGAGTTTCTTACTTGTATAAATATAAATATGAGATGGCACAGTAGATACCTATATCGGATATCAATATGTATTACATATTTTCCAATTTGTATCTAAAAAATATATCATTTTTTTAAAATTTCTTTTATTAATACATTTCAAATACAACTATTTTTTTTGACAAAAAAAATACAACCAGATACTTGCACCCAAAAAAATACAACTAGATATGATTCGGATATGTTTGTCATTTTTTGATGTGTTTCTCATACCCTTTTCAAATTGACACCCTCTCTAGTGCTCTGTTTGAATACAGATGCGCTCTCTCTCTCTCTCCCCCCTTTAGCATCAGGGCCGACCCAACTTATTTTGTGGTCTAAAGCGAAATTTGATATAAGGTCTTTTTGAAAATTAATAATAATTTTTATTAAAAATACACTTTATTTAAATTTTATCTTTATTACAAATTATTATAATTGATGTAAATTTTTGTTGTGTGTACATACAACAACATGTAAGATTTTCTATAATTTATTGTTTATTGTTTTAAATTATTATTTTTTTTAAGCATAAATAAATAAAAAAATTGGAGGCCTAAATTTGGACCTAAATAACTATAAAAAATTGAAGGCCTAAAACCCTAGCTTTACTAGCCGTAGGCTAGGGCCGGCCATGTCTAGCATGATCGTCGATCGGGTTCTTTTGAGTTGTATTAAGAATGTTTTTGTTAACATTAATTAAGAAAAGAATTTATTATTATATGAGTAGAAGCTATTTTTTTTTTTTATGTCACAAGTATATTTTTGTAAATCATGATAATCATTGTTACATATTAATGAAAATGATCAATATAAAATATATATTTTGTTTTTCATAAATTTATATTAGCATATCTAGACTGCATCGTATCTTGAATTTCTCAAGTGCTTCACAGTACGAAACGAATTTCGCAAGGAGTACTGTTCATATTCTTATTGATAGTTGCTTTTCCTTCTCCCCCTTGTTTGTGGCTTGTGATTTTCTTGATTGGTTGATTTTCAATTCGTCAACTTAAACCTTTGTACCCAATAGCGATGCTCTAACTATAATGTCTAGGCTTCTCATCCATATTTTGTTGAATATTATCAGTCACTATACTTTCAATTCTAGATCTGGAGCTTCATGTTCTCCACCCAAGAATGACAACCATGGAATTATCTTAGTTGTCCTAATCACTTCGCCTACTAATCTCTCCATGGCTTCATGCATATCTCAATCTAAAATGTCCTCGTTCTCCTTTTTCTAGAGAAACAAAATGTTTCCACTGAACTTTGTTTAATAAAACTACAAAAATATGACAGTAATGATTATTAAAAATTGCAATTTAAAAGCATGGATCTGCATGAAGTAACTGAAAATTTAGACCCAAAGAGGTGGTACCAGATTACTATAGTAGAAATGTTTTCAATCTTTTCCCACTATAATAGAAGGGATGTCCTCTGCTCTGCCATAGCTATTTGGGTAAAAGGAAATTCTGCTTTCATCATCATTGTTTTTTTATTTTTTTTCAATAATAAACTAAAGGACTTTAATATGTTAGTTACATCTCTCATAATCTAACAGTAAAAATAAATGACTTTAATTAAAGATAAGCTAATCTATAAATTTGGAGAAGGTAATGTTGTTAGCAATGCAGTTAGCTGGCATGCAGGATCATGTGGTCAGAAATGTATCAATATAGAAAAACTAATCCTTAAAAAAAAAATTCTTAGGTCCCCCCCTTTTATTTAAGTGAAATCTAATTAGATCTTAATTCTTAATTCTTCTTTTTCTTAATCATGTTCCAAGGTGTTGTTAAATAGCCATTGGTTTATTTGTGTACATGATCATATGTTAAGCTATTGCAATATATAAATTATCTTTATGTCAATAAAAATTTGGCAGCTCCATAATAGTGATGGCAATGGGAAACGAGCAAAATGAGAAGCTTTTGAAGAAGCAAACTGATTCAAAGGAGAGTATTGAAGAGGAAGAGTCACTGGGGAAAAGGGTATGGAATGAAAGCAAGAAGATGTGGCTTGTAGCTGGCTCTGCCATATTCTCAAGGTTCTCAACCTTTGGTATCGCTGTAGTTACTCAAGCCTTCGTTGGTCACATTGGCCCCACTGAACTTGCTGCCTATGCAATTGTTATGACTGTCCTAGTCAGGTTTGCACTTGGTGTACTGGTAAGTGTTCCTTTTACTTCTAGACCTTACTTTGGTTTACTTAATTGATTTTGTTTATCTTGCAAAAATGTTATTTGTACATCCAGACAGAGCCGGCCCAAGAGCGGTTGAGACCTAAAACAAACTTTGATTAATACTTTTTTATTTTAAGTGAGAGAGACTATATGGATCAGATTATACTTTAAGTTGAGCCTTATTACTAGCATGTATGGCCTTTTTTCCTTTATAAAAATTAAGAGTAAATAATATTTTTGTTGGTAGGACTAAAGTTAGGGCTTTAGTGGCTTCATCCTTGGGCCAGCCCTGCACCCAGATACTAGACAACTTGGTTAATAGGTGTACAAATTTTGGTAAATGGTGTCTAGGTGTAGTGTTGGCAAGTTGATTAATGTTGTTGGTTTTGTAGTTAATGATGTACAAACTTTGGTTAATGTTGTCAAAATCTCATATGTTGAAATATCATTATTGTTTATCTTGCATATGGAGTTTACATTGTACATGTTTCAAATGGGTGCAAATTGAAAATTGCAGCTTGGTATGGCAAGTGCATTGGAAACTCTTTGTGGGCAAGCATATGGGGCAAAACAATATGACATGCTTGGAGTGCATCTACAAAGATCATGGATAGTCATATTCTTGTCCACAACCTTTCTTCTTCCAATTTTCTTATTTACCACACCAATTTTGGTGGCCCTAGGCCAAGAAGAAAATATTGCTAAAGTAGCAGGAACCGTTTCTCTTTGGTCAATAGGTGTGGTCTATGCTTTTATTGTCGCATTTACCTGTCAAATGTTCCTACAAGCACAGAGCAAGAACTTGATTATTGCCTACCTAGCAGCAGTTTCACTTTCAATTCACCTTTTTCTGTCATGGCTTTTGACTGTTAAGTACAAGTTTGGGCTCAATGGTGCAATGCTATCAACAAATTTGGCATATTGGATACCCAATTTGGGCCAGCTCTTGTTTATCATGCTTAAATGCCCTGATACATGGAAAGGATTCACTTTTGCGGCCTTCAATGATCTCTGGCCTGTTTTCAAGCTTTCCCTGTCGTCTGGAGCTATGTTATGGTAAGAAATTAAGCATTTATGATCATCATAAATTTCTATGGTTATGTATAGTAAAAACTGTAATTGACTAGGATTTACTGGCTCACTGGTCACCCATCAATATGTCTCAATCCTTATCCACAATCGTACTCGTACATTATACATCCAAAGGTTGATAATTTATTTTGGCTTTGAAATATAAATTGTTAAAATTTAAGTTTTGATCCTTGGATACATAATGTACGACTGTGATTGTGGATGGAAAGAAGATAAGGATAAATTGGCTAGAGAGGATTCATTTTCCATGGTTCGGGATATGATTGTGGCACCTCTCCTCATTGATTAATATAGTAGATGAGAATTTCCAATTAATTAGTAATTAAGTTTAGAAGTTTCTTAATTATCAAGACATAATCTAATTAAAATAAATAGATCACGATTAGTCTACTCCTTCTCCTATATGGATTGACCATCAACCCTTTTCTTGTAAAACCCAAAACATCAATTAGTGGCAGCCCATAATAAAAATGATACTTACATTCCCTTACTTTAACAACACTTTTTTTTATAAGCAAAAAGTATTATAAAAAAAAGGAGTACAAGGGATACCCAACCGGTATACAAATGAATATGGAAAAAAAACAAAAGGAGAAGAAATACAAGGTAAAAGATCAACTAAGAGCACCCAGCAAACTGGCAAAATAGATGCCTAAATTAGGAAAATACATCCAAGTTGAACCACTACATTGCCCCAAACCTATAAAAAGATCCTGAAACGCTAATTGAAAACCAACATCATAACAACACTAATTGAAAACCAACATCACGTTGGTCCGAGAGGAATTGGACTCGGATCCCTTAAGCGATGTCTCAAGTTCGAGCATTGTGAATGGAAAAAACGTGGTTGAGAGAGGAGACCCCACTAAAGGTGGTTAGTCAGGTTTCCCGGCGGAGATTAATCATAAGCGAAACCAGTGGATACTTCGCACCTATGTCATAATAACAAAAAAAAAATCAAAACAACACTAATTGAAAGATCTTACTAAAATTCATTTTATTTCAAAAAACGACTCTTAGGTCGATAAGTAAATTTGTAGCATATGTGGTTATGATTTTAAAAATAATGAACCATAGGATAACACCTAAAAGTTGACCCAGCCCACACAATTGACAATGCCAAATCATGCAGCAATTACACTTTTTATTGATGTAAGACCTTCCATAGTCATCAACATTCTCAATACTATAGACTAAAGTCCTCATATGAATGTGTAACATGGAAAAGAGCTCTGAATTTTTGATACGACATTACTGATTTCAACCCTCCAGTGATTTCTCTTCAACACTCCCAAGTGTGAGAGAAAACATTATAATGCTATCTCCGAGCAAGAAAATTGATCTTGCTTCGTCAAGCAAGAATAAATAACATAAAGCTATGGTTCCTTTTACAGTCTTGAGATGTGGTACAATACAATCTTGGTTCTTCTAACAGGGAACATGAAGGGAGCCGAAGTTTTCATTGATGCTCTATCCATATGGTAACTTATCTCACTCTTACTTCTACTTTTGCATCAAACTTTCATATAATGAGACATAATCCTTGCTTCTTTATAAGAAACTAATCTTCTGACTAACTGCATCAAAATATCAATTTTTTTTTTTTTTTCATTTTTTGCAGCCTCAACATCAATGGGTGGGAATTGACGATAGCCCTCGGTTTCTTTGCTGCAGCCAGGTTGAAATCTCTTTTCTTTCTATGCACTTAAAATATATATGACTTGGCGCCAAAAACTAAAAAAAGAGAATGGAATTAGAAAAATAAAAGAACGCCAAGAAAATATATGGAAATTTAATGTGGTTTTGTTTAAAAACATAGTCTCGAGGTTTGCTCAGCTAGGAAATTACTTACTAGATATGGTGTCTTTGCCGAGGTTTCAAATCTGGATCCGAAACCGAAATCTGGGCCGCGATGTGTTGGTTTTGGCATTTGCCGAAACCGTATCGCGACCATATTTACAGCCGCATCGGTCGCATTTTCCTGCAATATCCGCAATGCAACGTAACCGCAACCGCGACCGCATTTTAAAACCTTGGTCTTTGGTAACCATGTTTAATTAACACTGGTGTTTTCATCGTAAAAATATTGTAGCAAACATTTTATCAGAAGTTATCCTTTTGTATTTAATGGAAATACATTATCAGTATAAACAAATATTTATATTATTAATCAATCATAAATTATCAAATCATTACGTAAAAAAATTAAATTATCACATCATTAAAAATATTTGAATCTTATCTTATATTATCTTAAAAGTCACTTATAAATCTTATCTTATATTAGCTTAAAAGTCAATGATATGTAATTGATTGACAATGTAAAAAAATTTACACTCACGGTGCATATCGATTAAACTTTTTCTTGCACAAGCTTGGTAATAGAATGATTGAGTGCATAGTGATTAATTTGCAGTGTCCGTGTGTCCAATGAGCTTGGAAGAGGGAGTTCAAGGGCTGCGAAATTCTCCATTGTGGTAACGGTTCTCACATCACTTGCCATTGGGATCGTGCTTTTCTTTGTCTTCCTATTGCTGAAGGGAAGACTTGCTTACATTTTCACTTCAACCCCTGCTGTGGCTGAAGCAGTTGAGGATTTATCATTTTTGCTTGCCATCTCCATTCTGTTAAACAGTGTCCAACCTGTGCTATCGGGTAATATCTACAATTTTTATTTTATTAAAAATTTGTAGAAATTTAGGGGTGCTTGGTTTATTTTTTGTTTTTGTTAGATAAGGATAAATCAAGCTAAGTCAAAAATTGTGCGCATTAGAAGTTGTCCCCAAATTGAACTCTTATAGCCACTTAGTTGCAAAGTATGACTTTAACTTTGAATCTAGATTTTGAATTGTCAAAGGAAGCTTGTAGAAAGGAAGCTCGTAGAGTTTTGAATTGTATAAGTAAATAGTGTTTGAATTGGATTTGAAGTCTCTTGCTTAGAGATTAAGAAAAGTATATATTATTTTATTGTATGAAATTTGCCTATAAAAGGCTACCCCATTGTAACATGTTGTCATGTATGAGAATGAATATTGAGTGAAATAATCTATCTTCCTCTATGTGTTGTTGTGTGAGTCTCAATGTTTGAGAGTAAAAAATTTGATCTTGGGTATATGTGTTTTGTGATAACAGTTTTCATTCTTAGTTTTAGTTAATATGTTTTAATTAATAATTATTAAAATATTATCTTTTGTTTATTTTATTTTCCATTTTTAAGATCTTGTGAAAGAATTATGAAAACAAACTTTATTGTTTTATGTAATTTCAGCTACAACGAGAACACACGTCTCAAAAAGTAACATAAAATACTTATTTTATATATATATATATATATAACTCTATTTTTTCATTTGATATATTCATTTTAAAATTTTATTCACTTCACCAAGATAAAATTATGAAAACCTACCATCTCAAACAAAATGTAAAATTACAGTAACAGTTTAGTATAAATTCATGTATATTCATAATTTGACATACTGATTACCTCCTTTTATTTATTTAAACATTATTCTTTTGTTGAGTGAGAATTAATATATAATAATGATTTATCAATAGGAGTTTCTGTTGGAGCCGGGTGGCAAAGAATTGTAGCATATGTAAACATAGGTTGTTATTACATAATTGGTATTCCAGCTGGAGTGGTGATTGGTATCTTTTTCAAATTGCAAGTCAAGGTAATTAATCTATCATTTGCACTCTCTTACACTTCATTATTAAATCAAGGGATTAATTGTATGTTATGTCTCTTTTGCAGGGTGTTTGGATTGGGATGTTGTTTGGGACATTTGTTCAAACCGTAGTGCTTATTATAATCACTTTTAAGACAGACTGGGACAAGCAGGTAATTGACTATTCTATTGTCTTAATTTTTTGGCTATGTATACTGTTTAATCCACCAATTTTTTCTGAAATTGATTTTCAATGTTTAGGTGAAACATATTAAAATTTAAAAGTTGTATTTGGATATTACAGGTACAGAAAGCAACTAATCGCATTAACAAATGGGCCGTGGTGGAGACCCAAGAATAAAACAGCAGCGGAACAAACATCTAGCTTAAGAGGATCTTATCTTTTGCTTTTGAAAACCAAAACAAGAAAGTATCATTAGATTTTGATTATCCATTTCTCCTCCTTGTTCATCATTTTGATTCTTATATTTAAGAAAACAACTATAATTTTAATTGAACCATTTTCATTTGCAGCGTTAAAGTTTCTCCGATTGTAAAATAGTTAATGTTATCTATATATGTTTACATGCACACTTTGGGATGAGCTCATAGAGGAACTTTACCTACAAGGTCAGGGGTTCGAATATGGAAATCGTCACTTTGGGACGAGCTTTGCCTAACCACCACCCCAATCCGAGACCCCAATCCGAGAGTTAATCTCACAGCTTTGTCGATAAGAATACTCGATCGAAGACGGAAAAAAAAACATGTACCTACAAATTGGGCCCAACTGATGCATGTAATTAAAACCTAGAAGTCCATAATATCACGATCTAAAACTTGTAACAATAAGGTCAAGCATTTTTTTTAATGTTTTCTCTTTTTTCTTTTTCAAAAGTGTGTTAGAAGCCCAAAAGTCACCAAAATAAATTCTTATTAAGCTACAGCTACAATGGTTAAGTCTAAACAATCAAACGTGTTTCAAAAACCTATCCAAGCTATCTTAATATATACTTTGTAAAGCTTATTTTCAGAGAAATAGTAGTTTATTTTTTAGAAGTTCATTCAGATGAGTTAAATCAAATACGCACCATGAAGATGACTTTTCTCCAATAATTGGGCTGGTTCGCCATCAACATGGGTTTTGAGCTATGTAAAATAGAGTTATGGCAACTTACATTGTTATGGTCTTAAGGTGGCATTTGGTTCCTGAAATGTTTTGTTCCCGGAGAAACTACATTTCTGGGAATCACATCCCCATAAATCTTTTTTTTTCCCGCCTTCATGCATGGAAATAAAGTTTTCCCAAGTTTCTAACTATCTTTCACTAATTTTATTACATTTTTTATGCCTGGAATAATATTTTAAAACTTGTACCAAACATAAAAAACTTTTATTCCCATGCCAATATTCTCGGGAATATATTTTTTTAAACTTGTAACAAATACTACCTAAATGATTCCCTACAAGGCTAAACCACTTGACCACTTCTATGTATATACTCCTCAAGATACTGATTAAGGTTGTAATATTCTAGAGCCGCAACATCTAGGAGTCATGTCAACCACAAGTGCATTTTACCAAAGGGTCTTGGTAAAGGAAACATTGGTTAAGGAAGCAAAACATGGAAATTTTATGCTAAAAAAGTAACTTTTAAACTTTGAGATATTAAATATACAACTTCCAACATAAAATTTCTGTTTGTGATACCTTAACCAACATTTGCCTTAAACAAAATACCAATTTATTATAGACGTAGTGTTTTCGAAAACTAAATCTCATTATCACATCTCAATAAAAAATAGTTTTATTCAATGGATTATAGTGTCAAGCACAAACACAAACCTTTACAAGCCTCACCCTATCCAATTGTCAATTTGTCATTTCGAACATCAGAAAAAGAATAGTAATATAATCTTAAACTTTAAATAGAGAATAGTAAATATAAGATGAAATAGATGAAATTATGACTTTATTGAAGATTTAAATTTTAAGAATCAAGAAAAAAAATCAGGAGATTTTTTAACATGTGCAATAATCAAAATAACATTGTTACTCATTTGAAATTACTTAAAATACGAAAGTATTAAATTCTTTTTAAATTTTTAAAGTATTAATTCCTTGTACTTTATATTTAAGTATTTATGTTTTTGGTTTTATAACATCTGCTCTAAAGGCACAAATTAATGAAATACAGTTAAAAAAATGTATCTAAACCTAAAATAAATTACAAAAGAGAAACAACACTGAATATGTATCACTTGGCATCGAGGGGATATAAGGTACAAACCATAAAGAAAAAGAAGTAAAACTAACATACGAATAAGAGAAAATTACACTGACATTCCCTAATGTTTGACTTAAACACACCAACACCCTTCTGTTTCAAAATTTCCTTTTCCCTATTGATGTTTATGTTATCATTGCACTTCTTTACATTAACTAACCGTCAATGTAGGGTATCAAGTGTAATATTAAAAAAAACCTCGAAGGATGTCATCTAACAATAAAACTCAATCATCACCCACGACACGTCACCCAAAAACCACCGCAAATCGATACCAAAACCACTAACCACAAAACTCAACCCACCACCACCCTCAACTCACAATCCATAATCATTGCAAATTACATTAACTTCCCCTAAAGTTTAGGGTATTAGGGTATTGCATCTGATACCCTACATTAATGCCTAGTTATATCATAGGGATAAGTGTAATAACAACATAACACTCGAAGATCAGTGTAATTTCTAAAACAAAAGGTTTCAAGTGCAATTAAACCAAGTCTCGGGGGAATTCTGTAATTTTCCTACAAATATCTTGTCTTGTAGGGAGGGGCCCATCTGCTGACCATGACAAGGGCATTCAAAGCCATTGGTATGATATAGCCCTAAAAAATTTCTCTAAAATCCACTGCATAAATAAACAAAATCCATATACTAACATACCTTATCAATTGATATTACTCTACATTACCCTCCTACCTCCAAAGATAGTAAGTATCCTAGGAGAATGGCAAGCAATGAATAGTCTCCTCTAGGAAATCATCATTCATCAAGAGGAGGAGACTGAAACCAGCTGCAAGTGTTCATGCCAATATGCAGCTTCATGAAGAAAGACTGACTGAGGAGGTCCACATGCCTGATACACCAGAACAAGGGCATTCCGTGTCAGAACAATTAGTGAGGTCCCCATCAAGTTCTTTCTTCTGGTTAAGTAGATCTCAGGTATTGGCTGACGAACATGTCAAAAGCTACAACATAGAACTAAGTAGGGTTATAGGGGAAAGGAGGGGGGTGTAAAAGGTTACAGAATTTGTGCCACTTCTAAATTTCTACTAATTTACACTATTATACAGCGTCCAAGAAAATCCTCAGCCTACAGCAACTTCCCAAAGAAACTTGCTACAAAGGTTTAGCTGACGGTTCTTGGATAATGCTCACTGCCTAGGTACTGGTGCTGGTGGTGTCGATGGATGGCTTTGCCCATAAAACCCTATGCCTGGTGGCCTGTAAAATCCTCCAGTCGGCGAATGCTGTTGCTGGGGTACTTGCTGAGCCTGTGACTGTGATGGCAGAGTGCCGGGCCTCGATAACCCTATTGCCACATGTGGAGGCAAAGGAGGTGGTGGTGGTAGGTTATTCGATACGTATCCATAAGGAATTCCCCCAACCATCAAACCAGTAGATTGGACATATTGATTTGCTGGGGGATTCATCTGTGAATGAAGAGGTGGGGGTCCTGAAGCAAATGTAGCTTGTAAGGGTGGCGACATGGGTTGCATGCTGGTTGTAAGTGGCACATTTACCACAGATGGTGGTTGTGAAGTGGCAAAAAAAGAGCTCCCTGTGTCAGAACTGTTAACATCGGAAGCAGGCATTGGTTTTTCAAGTTTGGGTCTTTTCTCTGGGATGAAAACAGGTAATCCTGAAGTAAATCCAGTAGAATTTAAGCTACCATTCATGGAGGCAGCTTCTTCAGCAACAAGGGAAGAGAGAACAGATGTAAGCATGAAAGCAGAGGATGTAGACGCAGCAAGCTTAGCAGCAACAGCAGCAGCTGCTGCCTTCTTATCTTCTTCAATAGTTTGGAGAGGAGCAAATGATATTGAAGGTTGGATAAAAGAGGTCTGAGGAGGGGTGCTGTTTAGTTGGACTGATGGAAGATTTTGTTCCAATTTCGTGGCTTCTGGGGCTTGGCTAAGCCTCTTCCTGATACTGGTTGCTTGCTCAATCTGGCCTCGTGCAGCCTGCAGAATAAGAAAAACGCTGACAACATTAAAGGGGAATCAATTGACACCAATGTAAGACTTCATATAGTTAACCATCCAAGAATGTCAGTAAGCAAATATTCAGGATCTTGAGAGTTCCCAAAATCTATTATGTTTAATGGCCATGTAGAGAATTTAAACTGCTTATCAGGTGCTAAAGAACTAGCGAACCATTATGTTTCACATGGTTTGTTCATAAACCTTGAAAACAAAGTTCCTAGAAAACTATTTTAAACTGCAATGCACCTCTATTGACTGCTCTCTTAGAAAGAAGCAAATAAGTGGTGTCACTTTGGGCATCTGCAATGTGGTGAAAATCGAGATCCTAAGGAGGATCGGGAGGGGGATGAAAGATCGTAACATGGAGGATCGTAAAATCCTAGCTAAAGTAGAAAAGTATACTTATACATATACATATGCATGAAAAACAATGTAGATAAGGAAAATCCATAATCATAATTCATAAGAAACCAAATCTAATACATAATACACAACTCAAAAGTTCATAAACATAAGTTCATAAGAAAATAACACAAAAACATAATAAGTTCATAATCAAAATCAAGTCAATCTAACTCTAGCCATCTAATCTTAAGAGAGAAATCAACATGATCTCAGGATAGTCATCCTCATCCTCCATATCATCTTCATTCTCAGTAATAGCATCAACTCCAACTCCAACTCCAACTATCTCATCATCATCATCATCAATAGGAATCTGCAAATCATCTACGCGGGCACCACCAACAGCAGCATTGCCTCCAACATTTTCTGGACTGTGAGATCTAAAATGTTTTCATCCAAAACATTCAAATCTAATTTTGATCTTGTGCATTCTCCTCCACAATCCAATCATCATCAGAAGAAACATCATCAATATTGTAGTCATTTGCTTTCCTAACTTCCTTCTTCTTGGTCAATCTTGAATTAGCCATCACAAACACCACATCATTCATGGTCTTTTGCTTCATATAGTTCCTTTTCTTGGTGTGGACCTAAATAATTATGAAAACAATTAACTCATAAGGTACCAGGTAATTCTAAGAATGAAACTAATTTTGCTTCATAAATTCAAATTCTTACCATCTTAAAGGCACTCTAATTATGTTCCCAGCCGGATGAACTACATGTCAAACTCAATACCGGAATAGCAAACTTCTGCAATTCTGGACACTCATCACCATAAGACTCCCACCATTGTGCTAGAAAGTGCATGTGGATTACCAAAAAAAAATCCCTTTTTCAACTTTAAGTCCTCAAGCTGGCGATCCATCTTCCCTAGTAGGTTGGTGACATAAATCCTATACCATGTCGGGGAACTAATTCAAACATCTTCGGTAAAGGTGGCAAATGGATGGATTGGATAAATTTTTATTCGAATTATGATGGACGGATTAAAAACAATCCATTAATCCATCATGATCCATTAAAAATTTATTTAAAAAAATCCAATCCATCCGTAATCCATCTAATAAAATCCATCCAATCCATCAACATTTTTTTTATGGATGGATATCCAATCCATCCATGAAAGTCATCTTTAAAAAAAAAAAAAAACTCTCCCCCTCCCTCTCTCTCCCCCTTCTCTCTTCGTCCCTCCCTCTCTCTCTAGCACCCGACTCTCTCTGTGACAGACGCACCCGACGTTGATATTGAAGTCCAAATTGGAAATTCCTAGAACATTGTTTCAGTGAACCCCAACACAGACACACACGGCAAATACAGTGTCGACATTTGCATCCAAATTGGTTTCCAATCTAGTGGATTATTTTTGGTTTCATGGTGTGATCCAATGGATTTAGAAGAATGGTGGATGGATCACTAACCATCCTTAAAATAAAATAGTCCAATTGGATCCAATCCAATATTTTTATTTATTTTTTAATTTTTTTTGTGATAGATGGATTGGATGGATTTATGCTTGGATGGGCTGGATGGATGGTAGACAAATTGATCCTTTTGCCACCCCTAATCTTCGGAAACTCATCACTCTTTACCAGATTAAAAGGTATAGTGTTGTTGTAATGAATTTGCCTATTTCCAGGCATGCATCCTCCCTCAAGCTCTTCTTGAGTA
The DNA here is from genome assembly GCA_035048595.1 of Echinosophora koreensis. Taxonomy (NCBI): domain Eukaryota; kingdom Viridiplantae; phylum Streptophyta; class Magnoliopsida; order Fabales; family Fabaceae; genus Echinosophora; species Echinosophora koreensis. Next base: position 422,331 of record JAPCYP010000094.1, read on the forward strand.
TACTATTGATTGTGGCTTGAGAGCTAACTCCCCTCTTCTTGAAAATATCCCCAGGAGTCTCTTTCCTTTTTTCTTTTTCCAGCCTCATCAGCTGATTCAGCTGCTGCACTACCACTACCTCCTTCATACTCATTTTGGCTTGACTTAGTAATGAGTCTCTTTTGCAATGAAGCCACAATGTCCCACATTTCTTTCCTATCTGCATCAGGCATTGATCTGCAAGCTTCGACATCCTTCACAGTCCCTTCCAAATGATGCTTCATACTGTAAACTCCCTTTGTTATCACCTTCTCACAATATTTACTTCTTATTTTTCTTGCATCCACATCAACTGAAACCCCATGCTGCCATGCCACACCTGTCTTCATCCCAGTAACTTTCAGATTAGTCTTGCCACTCCCACCAGCTTCATTCCTATTACTACCACTAGCAGGATTACTTGAAGACATTGTTGCCTTTTCAAGTAAGAATAGAGTAGAAAGAGAGATGAACTTATGAAGAACAAAAACGTGTCTGAGAGATGACAGAACAGAGATGCAAAAACGAGTAGCAGCCGAACAGAGATAGAGCAGAACGAGGCGGCACCGACGACACATTTGAGGAAGAAGACGACGACGGCGAGCAATTGGGCTGAGAAAGGGAACAAAAGTTTCGAACAGATGCTTCGAACGAGGTTATCGAATGGAGAATGGGGTTTAGGTTTTTTTTTATTTATTGTAACCCTTTTAAAAATTAATCAGGTTGTAATAACCCGTTTTTTTGAAACGGGTCAGCAACAAGGCCCAACCAGAAAACAAAAGAGGAATAAGGTCGGGAGAAATGCAAAAATTGCCGATCATGCCATTTTTCTTGGAAGATTGTCGATTTCGACACAATCCCAGCCGAAGCCGATCCCACATGCGAGTTAGCACATTCCAGTGGCTGAAAATCGCACGATCTTGTGATCTTGCACGCGATCCTAACAAAAGTGGGCATCTATTGAGTCCTTTCAATATATTGATTTTGAAAAATAATGAAATAGAAACATTTAGTAATCTGATATACTAGACGAAATTTAAAATGCAAGGGCAAAGGGAATTATGATAGTAATCTGATATACCAGACGAAATTTAAACTTGTCCCTGGTATACATCAAACCGTTAGAATTATGATATATTAATAAAAAGGGAATATTTTACACCCATGGAGAAAGGACAGAGACAGATAGAAGACAGATTCTTACTAGCAACTGGTCGTGAACAAGCTGTTGCCTTGATTCCTGAAAAACTTGATATTAGCAAGCAGCCATCAATTGCATCTTTTTAATAGAAGCATATTTATAAAAAATAACTTTTACCTGATCCTGCAGTGCATCTTTAAGCTGGGAAAGCAAAGTAGTCCTTGCAGCCTCACCATTTTCAAGTTGCATCATATATTGCTTAAGCTCATTTTCCTGCTCTTGCAAGCCAATTAACAATGTGGATCCCGGCTGATTTCCTGATGTGATATCCAATCAATACTCAACATCAGTATAAGCAAATTCATTAATAAGTTGAGCTCTTGCACTATAAATCTAGTCACAGTTAATTACACCAAGGATTTGGGGTAGTTTAGTTGGTATTAAAAAATTAATATTATTGAAATATAAATTTTGGGCAGGAATTGTACAAGTTGAACTACTCTTGTACTCCAATTAAATTGCCGGTATTTATATACAGAGAGGAGCCTAACAGTAATCAAGTTAGTGCATCCTATTATAGTACCTTTCTTCTCTATCTTCACTTTATGTCAATTGGTTCTCTCTCTTAATTCCTTTTCTACAATGTATCAAGAGCTAAGTTCAAACAGAACACAGTAGTTATTCCTACCTAGATAGCAACACAGAGTGGCCAACCATAAAAACACTATAGCTAGTGGGATGGCCGCTACATGAAAATAGAAAAAGGTTTAATGAACTTTTTAGTCGCTACAAACAGAGGATGTTTGGTTTTAGTCCCTGCAATTTTTTTTTATGATTTGGTCCTTGTGCATTTTAAAACTTTGAAAATAGTCCATATCGTTAGTTGATCACCATTAAGTGATGACGTTGCTGATAGTGCGCCACGTCATCCACGGTATGTGTGTAAATAAATATTCTAATGTGACTGTTGGAGTGGGAGACTCTAATGAACAACTCTAAGGGATACAGAAACATCTTGCTTAATGGCAAATTGACTTCATAGCAAGTAATGAATTGCTATGTATGGTTATGTATGTCATAATGTAGGGAATGGCATATATTTATTTATATGTTGAACTATTTGTTATGTTTATCCCTCGGTGTTCCGGGACACACTCCCTTTTCGGTTTAGCTTCAGGTAACTCTCAAGGGAAGTCATCTTAGGGAGCCCATACACATGCATAGTGCTGCTTGGGCAACAAATGCTGGTTTTGTTTTCTTTGGGTTATCATATGGAATATCTCCATGTTTGGTGCTTTATACTTCCTTTGGTTTTGTAAACCGCTTTGGTTTATTTTATATCCTTTCTTATGTTGATTTAGGGCCACCTTTGACTTGCTTTTAGTATAATCGTTTACTCAGATGTTTACTTGAGATATTTTTAATATCTTGTTACGATGTAACATATACGTGCTCAATATTTAGACCTTGCAAAGTAACTATAAGAAAAGAGATGTTTGAAAGTGTCACTGTATGGTAATTGAGCTTGCCAACTACCTTCCTGTATTCCTTGTAATATCACTGGCTGCTTGATGGATTGATGATTGTCCCAACAAACCAACACGAGTCTTTTCAGTGTACTTTGTCCTCACTCATATGCTTCCTGGGAAAACTTCCCAGCAGGTCACCCATCCCAGAATTACTCCTAGTCAAGCACGCTTAACAGTGGAGTTCTCAAGTGATGGGCTCTCGAAAAGAAGATGCATCTTGTTGGTAAAAGTAGTATCAATCAATTCATATAAGTCATCCTCTACTGTATAGTCTCATACTTACAGTCTCAGGATCCCTCTCATTCTGGTGTGTAATCAGATCATTCATGTGTCCATCCGCCTAGAAGTTTGCCAGGAGCCGCTCCTTGTTCGTCCCTTCTTGCACCGACGACCACTCCCCGCCCTGGTCAACCCTAAGTATCACATGCCCACCAACTTTCGCTTGGTTCGTCCCCGAACCACACTGTACTGGGAAGGTGACTCTCTGATACTAACAACTGTCCAAACAAACCAACACGAGTCTTTTCAGCTTGCTTTGTCCTCACTCACCGCTTCCTGGGAAAACTTCTCAGGAGATTACCCATCCAAGAATTGCTCCAAGTCAAGCACGCTTAACAGTAGTTTTCTTAAGTGATGGGTTCTCAAAAAAAAGATGCATCTTGTTGGTATAGGTAGTACTAATCAATTCATATAAGTCATCCTCTACTGTATAGTCCCATACCTACACAATCTCAGGACCCCTGTCATTCTGGTGTATAATCGGATCATTCTTGTGTCCCTCCTCTTAGAAGCCTGCATGGAGCCGCTCCTTGTCCGTTCCTTCTTGCACCAGTGACCACTCCTCACCCTTATCAACCTCAGGTGTCACATTTCTTGGAAACTGATAGTAATTCTTCATCACCTGCTTTTAGTTTCACATTTCGAACAATCAGGGTGTCAGAAGGTCTAGTTCTCAACATACCAACATTAGAAAGTAGATTAAGGACATATTTTCGTTGAGTGAAAAATACCTTTTCTGCATCCGCTTCCTTCAATCAAAAAATTGAGATGGGTTTTCAAGGCCTGAATACATTTCTTGAACTGCATCCCACACATCTTTTGCAGTGGTAGGGAACAAATAAGTTTTCCCTAATGAGACTTCCATGGAATTAATCAACTAGGCCATAATGAAGGAATTTTCAGACTTCCATGTTCTCCATGTCAGATTAGTTTTTGTTTGATCCTTCATCTCGCGGGTGATTTAGCCAAGTCTTCCCTTGTCGGCAATCACCAGCTTGATTGGTTGGGCCCATTCCAGGTAACTTTTACAATTGAATTTGTAAGCGGTTAATTAAACTGGAGAATTTTCAATTCCTCTAAGGTGTAGAGACCTTGACGGCAGAAGCATCCCAGCAGTACATGTGGCAGGGCGCTTACTTCAAGCAATGTGGTGGTGGATCCAGTTTTACCAATCGGCACTGCCTCAGTCATGGCTGATTGCGCCATAACAGCAGAATCGAAAAACAAAGGAGGTAAAAAAAGACGAGAGAAAGGTTTAAGCAACCCTAGCTCTTGATATCATGTTCGCAGAAAAGAATAAAAGAGGAAGAGAATATATTCTTATTTTATTTGACATTGGGATCCATAGGTGTAACAATGGGGCGGCAGTCCAAGATTCTTATTACTAAAACTATGTCTGAAGCACACTTTCTCTTAACGATGGCAACAACTATGTTAAATTGAGCAACTTCAATTCTCAGGAAGTATTTGAGAGGGCCTAATTCTTTTGCCTGAAAATCAGCTGACGAGTGTTATACAAGTCTAATCATTTCTCAACATATTGATATCAATTTCTATATGTTTGGTCCTTTCATGAGCCGCTTGGTTGTCAAAAATTAATTTCATTTCCTAGACATTACTTCACAAGTTACTGGTGCCATAGCACAATACTCGACTTTTGAACTAGATCTATCAACTATGTTTTGTTTCTTACTCCTCTATTAGATTAAGTTGCCTCCAAAAAAGACACAATACTTTGAAGTTGAGCTTCTATCTAACAGCTCTTAAATTTGGGCTTTAGGTCTAACTTAACCCAACAAAATTGGCTTGTAAGGTGAGGATTGTCTAAGCCTTATAAGCACTACTTAAGCCATATCTCTAGTCGATGTGGTACTCTCAGTACACCCCATCATGATCAGGACAGGACATCTGAAGCATGGACTGATGAAGGTGGAATAACAGGGATCTCAACACACCCCCTCACACCCACGACTATACATCTGAAGCATGGACAAATGTGGGTGGAACAACAGAGATCTTGGCCAAATAACAGATCTAGAATAGGCTCTGATACCATCTTAGAATTTGGGTTTAGGCATCCCAATGACTATCACAAGGAGCATTTAAACATTGGCTAAATTAGAATTACAACAAAGGTAATGTCTAGTCTAGTTGATGTAAGATACTTAAGCTGCCTAACAAGACATCTATATCTAACAGGGTATTTTAGTGGCTCCTCTCGACCTGATAACAGTTTGACGTTGGAATTCATAGGTGTATCACTGAGTCGCAGACCACCATTCTTATTTCTTCAAGTATGTCCAAAGCATACTTTCTCTTATTGATGGCAACACCAATGTTAGAATGAGCAACTTCTATTCCCAAGAAGTATTAGAGAGGTCCTAAATCTTTTTCCGGAAAGTGACCAAACAGGTGTTGCTTATGATGTTGATACTAGCATGATCATTGCCTGTGATTACTATGTTGTTGACATAAACATCCCGATATCATGAAAATGTATTCAACACCATTTCTCAACATTTTGATCTCCAAATATTAGGTTACATTGATGTAGTGTTAATGGCTAAGAAAATTTTACAATTTTCAAATATAGCTTTTAAAATGTGTGTGTGTGTTCATTGTATTTACACTTCTAGAACTTAGCACAGGTAATTAATGTTCTAGGAATCATCTCCCACTACTCAAGTGTGTGTGTGTGTATATATATATATATATATATATATATATATTGAAATGGAATACACAGTGAAATATTCAGTTTTATATTTAAGTTGGTATCTAGAGCCTTTTTTGGTTCCTTCCTGGTGTTTGTTTTGGGATTTCAGCTGCTATTAGCGCTAACCCGGTGTATGTAAGTTGTCTGGTGACAAAAGTAATACCGACATTCACATCAGAAGTTACCGATCCATCGTTCGTCCTATCCCCGCCACCAGCGCCACCCTCACGCGCCCTCACTCGCCGTTGTTAAAGACATGAATCTTCAACACGTGTGATTCACACACCACCCTCTTAGCCGCCGTTGACAGTGCCGCTTCCAAAGCCTGTTCGTCGTCTCACGCCGGTTTTGTTTTGGCCCTTTTTGGTATCTGGGTCTGCCATTGTGCAGCCCCTCCTGTCCTTTCCAATCATAGTTTGAGATTCTCTTTTTTGAAATTTCACATAGCTGAAGCTACTAAGGGAATTTTAGAGAAGAAATGTCTGATTTCATTTGCGTTTTCCGACTATATTGAATCTGGACTGCTAATGAATATAAGGAGTATCTTCAATTGAAAGCCACCCAACAGGATCCTTCTTCAGCCACCGTTATATCGGTAATTCTACAGTTTTTCTCTCTCAATCTGCATCTGTTGGATCCTAGATTTTAGACTCTGGTGCTTTTGATCACTTAGATGGTAATCCTTCTCTAAATTGTCATTCCCTAAAACATCTCACAGTATTACCTTGGTGATGGATCTTGTTAGAATTAGTTGGAGGGTGAGGACGGTGTGGACTTAACCATGTTCCTAGGAATTAGCATATCGTTAATTTCCTTGTAAATTGTAAATTGTATTTACTCTTAAGTGTGTGTGTATATATATATATATATATATATATATATATATATATATCAAAGTATGATGAATAAAATATTCAAGCATTTCACAAATACTATTGTCTAAATTATGTCCAAGTCTTTCAATTTGGTATCAAGAGCCAGATTGTTTGTCCTTTAAAGGTTTCTGCCTCTGGTCAACAGAACCTTAAGTCCCTTTGTCTTTTTTTTTTCCTTTACCCAAACAGCAACCTCAAGGTCCCAAAGTCCCTGTCACCGGCCATCCCACTAACCACCTTCATCGGATAACCACTCAGCAGCCACCGATCGGTCAGTCACCGGAGACCCGTCGCCGAAAACATCTCCACGCGCCCCACGTGCCGTGTAAGCCACGCGCCACCTTCCCGGCGTTGGAACCACCGCGCGCTCGCCTAGATCTGCTCGTCGGCTCCTCCTCTTCCTGTCTAGGGCATCAGTTCTATTCTCCAACATTTTGAAAGTGGGTCTCCTCCACTTAGGCGCTCAGTGCTCTGTTCCTGCCTGATCTCCTTCACTTTCTGTTTTCGTATTTGGTCTTTGCATTGCTGGTCTCTTCACATTCTCAAGTGTTACTCCGGCATTAAGTCAGCCTCTCCTTGTCTGTTTTTGGTCAGAATGGGTCGTCTTCAATGCACATATCGCAAAAGAATGGGTCACAGTCAAGAGACCTGTTATTCTCTCCATGGTTTTCCTAAAAAATCAGTCAATGCTGAAATGTTCAAGAAAAAAATTTCCGAAGTCGAGTACCGAGAGTATCTTCAATTGAAAGCTGCCCATCAATCTCATGGGTCTACCGCCACTAGTGTTTATGACTCCGCAGCCTTCATATCACAATCCGGTAATAGTCAAAATCTTTGGATAATTGATTCAGGTGCCTCTGATCATATTCCTGGTAATCGTTCTTTATTCTCCTCCATATCTTCTCCTAAATTTCCTCACTTCATTACTCTTTCGGATGGTTCTAAGGTCAGCGCCAAAGGAATCGGTCATGTTTCAGTCACTCCTTCTATAACTTTAAAATCTGTTTTGTTTATACCTGGTTGCCCTTTTAATTTGATCTCCCTTAGTCAACTTACCCGCTCTCTAAACTGCTCAGTAACTTTTGATGCTGGTTCTTTTACTATACATGAACGTGGTATGGGTCGGATGATTTGCGTAGGACATGAATCACATGGTCTTTATACCTCCAATCAGCTCCTTTTGTAAGTTGTACTGCAGTTGAGTCTCCAAATCTACTTCATGAACGATTGGGCCATCCAAGTTTGTCAAAATTGAAACAAATGGTTCCGAATCTTGCAAAAATGTCATCATTGAACTGTGAGTCGTGTCAACTAGGCAAGCATGTTCGCTCTTCCTTTCCCAGCAAAGTTGAAAGCCGAGTTGATTTTCCCTTTTCAGTTATCCATTCAGATATATGGGGACCGAGTCGTGTGTCTTCTAATGGCTTTTGATATTTCGTTACCTTTATTGATGAGTTCTCTAGGTGCACTTGGGTTTTCTCAATGAAAGAACGATCTGAACTTTTGTCTATTCTCACCACTTTTGTTAATGAGGTCAAAATCCAATTTGGTAAGACAATCAAAATCCTTAGAAGTGATAATGCAAAGGAATACTTTTCTTCTGCTCTTTCTTCCTTTTTGTCATCAGGGGGTATTCTCCATCAATCCAGTTGTCCTCATACCCCTCAACAGAATGGCATAGCTGAAAGGAAGAATAGACATCTTGTTGAAACTGCTCGGACCTTGTTACGTCATGCGAATGTACCTGTCCGACATTGGGGTGATGCAGTTTTGACAACATGTTATTTAATTAATCGGATGCCTTCGTCCTCTCTTGATCATAAAATACCACATTCCATTTTATTCCATAAAGAGCCACTATTTCATGTCACTCCATGGATATTTGGATGCACTTGTTTTATTCATAACTTGTCTCCAGGTCTTGATAAGCTTGCTGCCCGAGCCATCAAATATGTCTTTTTGGGATATTCCAGGCTACAGAAGGGTTACAAGTGTTATTCCCCTGTGCAGAATCGTTATTACATTTCTGCAGATGTAACTTTCTTTGAAGAAAGGTTTTACTTCTCACCATCCACAGTTGAGTCTCATACTATTCAAGAAGTCTTTCTCATTCCTTATCTTGGACCATCACCTTCCCTTTTGTCGGAATCAGTTTGGACTACAGATGTTCCTGACAATTCCCCACTCAAGCAATCTCAAAGGTCACCCATCATATATCGTCGTCGTCCACGTGTTGCTAATACAGAATTGGAAGGCACTAAAAGACCAGCTGAATCATGTCCTGCTCAGCGGATGACCCTACTACGGACCTACCTGAAGGATACCTTGACTTGCCCATTGCTCTTAGGAAAGGTACTCGGTCAACCCGGAATCCTCATCTTATTTATAATTTTTTAAGTTATCATCGTCTTTCTCCCTCTTACAATACTTTTGTGTCATCCTTATCTTCTGTTTCTATTCCTAAACATGTTCATGAGGCACTTGATCATCCAGGATGGCGACAAACCATGATTGATGAAATGCAGGCTTTGGAGCATAATGGTACTTGGGACTTAACTTCTCTTCCTCTAGGAAAGAAACTCGTTGCTTGTCGATGGGTATATGCTATTAAAGTTGGGCCCAATGGACAGATTGATTATCTCAAGCCCGACTTGTAGCCAAAGGTTATTCTCAGATTTATGGACTTGATTATGGAGATACTTTCTCCCCAGTAGCCAAAATCACTTCTGTTCGATTATTTCTTGCCATGGCTGCCATTGGTCATTGACCATTATATCAGTTGGATATTAAAAATGCATTTCTTCATGGAGAGTCAGAAGAGGAGATTTATACGGAGCAACCTCCTAGATTTGTTGCTCAGGGGGAGTCTGATTTGCTTTGCAGGCTACGACGATCTCTCTATGGGCTGAAACAGTCTCCACGAGCTTGGTTTGGGAAATTCAGCTCGGTTATTCAAGCTTTTGAAATGAAACATAGTGAAGCAGATCATTCAGTCTTTTATTGCCATACATCTTCGAATAGATGTGTTTACTTGGTGGTCTATGTAGATGATATAGTCATCACAGGAAATGACCAGGAGAAAATTTCTCAGCTGAAAGAACATTTATGTAGCCATTTTCAGACCAAGGACTTGGGGAAGTTGAAATATTTTCTTGGAATTGAAGTTGCTCAGTCAAAGAATTGGATTATCATCTCATAGAGGAAGTATGCATTAGACATACTTAAAGAAACTGGTATGTTGGACTGTAAACCAGTTGATAGTCCCATGGATCCGAATCTAAAATTACTTCCTAGTCAAGGGGAGCCGTATTCTGATCTGGAGAGATATCGAAGATTGGTTGGAAAACTCATCTATCTCACTATTACAAGGTCATATATCTCTTTTGCAGTTGAGGTAGTAAGCCAATTCATGCAATCTCCTCATAATGATCATTGGGATGCGGCGATTCGAATTCTGAGGTACATAAAAAGGCACCGGGACAACGACTACTTTATGAAGACAAAGGAAGCACTCAAGTAGTTGGATTTTGTGATGCAGGTTGGGCAGGATCACCCATTGATAGGCGTTCCACTTCAGTGTATTGTGTGTCTATTGGAGGAAATCTTGTCTTGTGGAAGAGTAAGAAACAAAATGTTGTTGCAAGGTCTAGTGCAAAGGCTGAATATAGAGCTATGGCTGTAGCCACGTGTGAGCTCATTTGGATTAAACAACTTCTTCAGGAATTGAAGTTTGGAGATACTCAACAAATGAAGCTATGTTGTGATAACCAGGCAGCCCTCCGTATAGCTTCCAATCCAGTATTCCATGAGAGAACTAAACATATCGAGATCAATTGTCATTTTGTCCGAGAGAAAGTCCTTTCTAAAGAAGTCATCACCGAATCTGTTAGCTCTAATGATCAACTAGCAGACGTGTTTACAACATCTCTAAGAGGACCGAGAATTCAAAATATTTGTTCCAAGCTTGGAGCATTTGATTTATATGCTCCAGCTCGAGGGGGAGTGTTAGAATTAGTTGGACGGTGTGGATGGTGTGGACTTAACCATGTTCCTAGGAATTAGCTTATCATTAATTTCCTTGTAAATTGTATTTACTCGTGTGTGTGTATATATATATATCAAAGTATGATGAATAAAATATTCAAGCATTTCACAAATACTATTGTCTAAATTATGTCCAAGTCTTTCAACAGATCTAAAGCACAGGCAGCTAGTATTGGTCAAGCTTCACCTCTTCTACCCCTACCTTTGAATTCAATCCTATTTGTCCCTGGTTGTCCTTTTAATTTGATTTCTATTAGCCAAATTACTCGCACTTTAAATTATTCCATTACCTTTAATTTTGATTCCTTTCTTATACAAGACCGGAGTATGGGGCAAACGATTGGAGCTAGATCTGAATCACGAGGTCTCTACTATCTTCAACCTTCTTCCACCATATGTGTTGTGTCAGAGTCTTTAGATCTCCTAATCGTCTTCTAGGTCATCCAAGTTTGAACAAGTTAAAGCAGATGGTCTCTCATCTTTCACATGTGACATGTTAGAGTATCTTTTCCTAGTAGTGTCGATGGTCGAAGTATGTCTCCCTTTGATCTTGTTCATTATGATGTTTGGGGTCCCAGACGTGTTCCTTTTGTTTCAGGATATAAGTATTATGGTACTTTCATTGACGATTTTTCAAGATGCACTTGGTTATTTCTAATGAAAGATCGTTCTTAGTTATTCGCTGCCTAACAAAATAAAGGATCAGTTTCGAAAAATAATTCAATGTGTGTGCAGTGATAATGCAAAAGAATATTTTTTTTGTGCCCTTTAACTCCTTTCTGAGTTCTCATGGCATCGTACATCAGTCCAGTTGTTCTCACAACACAACAAAATGGTGTTGTTGAACGCAAACATCGTCATCTTATTGATACAGCTCGGACTCTCTTAATAAATGCTAATTCACCCTTGAAGTTTTAGGGTGACGACGTTCTTACAGCTTGCTATATGGTCAATCGAATGTCATCCTCCATTTTGGGTAATAAAGTTCCTCACTATTTGGGGGGAAATGCTCTCTTAACTGCTTGTTATCTTATAAATAGAGGTGTTGTCTAAGTTATACCACCAAGAAAAGTGGTGCAACCTTGCACCACTATGACCATCCAATAAGGAGCTGCCATGTGGAATAATGTGTTTGATTGGTAAAAATTGTGTTCCATGGTCCACTATATCCCTTTTGTATCATACATGTATTTGTATTTGTATGTATGATATGTATTTCCTTGTTCTACTTTTATTTTTGAGAAGTATTACTTGCTACAAATTAAGATTCGTGAAAAAATATGAATGACGGATCGTCTACCACTCTTTCTTCTCCCCTACAATCTCTCTCCCTCTTTCTTCATTCTTTCCCATTTTCTTCAATCAATCCTGATGCACCATCACGCAAACCGCATGACCCGATGTCGCCGTGCCTCTGCTCCTCTCCGTTACTGTTGTAGCATCTCCTCTGCGCCGACGGTGGATAATCATTTCCAAGGGAGGAGGCCGACATCTTCATTGTTTCAGTAGGCGCACAATGTTGCAGATCAATCTAGGAGAATGATCATCACCAGGCTGAGAAACTGGGTGTGGGTTAAACCGGGTCGTTTGTTTTGGGTTGGTTCCGGTCGAGGGTCGAGGGACGAGGCGTTCCTCTCCAGCTGACGTGCGCTCACTCATCTCCGTTTATCTCAAACCGAGGCCGCGCCGTCTTCTCCAGTCAACAGCTGCGTCGAGCTCCGTTTCGTCCATCTCTCTCCTTCGCGTACTGTGCTCTGCCACGTCGTTTTGCTCCATCACGCGCCCAATACCACCTAGATCTGCGAATGTAGCCGCTGGAACTCTGCCATTTTACATTCTAGGACAAACATATGGAGCTAAATCTGTTCTTTGTCAGAGAAAAGGTTCTCAATAGGTCTCTCCAAGTGTGCCATCTACCCGAGACTGATCAGGTTGCAGATGTGCTCACAAAACTTCTCAGTCTGACTCGGCTTGAAGAACTCAGACAACATCTTGGAGTGACAGCTAAGATATTACTACATTCCCAGTTTTGACTTGTAAGGGGGTGTGTTAGGGAACCTTGTAAAACCACCCTCCAATTATAAGGGGGTGTGTTAGAGTGTATGGTTACACTGCATGCAGCTGATCGGCACTTTGCCGAGTCAGCTGCTCTAGGTGGTTACCACTTAGTGTTTCCAGAACACTCCATTCCCTAATATAAAATACACAAGTGTAACTGTTCATTCATCAAGAAAAATCAGATTCAATTCAATTAGAATATTCTTCTCTTTTCTCTCTCTCTCTCTCCTACACTCGGTTACTGTGATAATAAAGCAGCTATTTCCATAGCTCACAATCCAATTCTACACGAGAAGAACAAATCATGTAGAAGTGGAAAAGCATTCCATCATGGAAAAGATTAATAGTGGTGTCATATGTAGTTAATAGCGCGCTATAGTGCCGCTATAGCGGCATAGCGGAGCGGATCAGCCCCTGGCCGCTATGGTTCTTGAATAGCGTAGAGTTTTTTTTATAGCGGCAATAGCAGCCGCTATAGCGGCCAAAATAGCGGGAAATAGCGGCCGCTACAAGAAAATGTGTTAAGAACTCATTTTTACCCCTCCTCAAATAGGCATCTAACGGTCATATTTTGGGGTATTGTCAGTTTAATGGTCATATTTGGTGGTATTGTCGGTTTTTGGGACCAAGGTTAAATAATTTTCACCTTTAGCTCCTTCATATTCTATAGTTTTTTGACTTTTATTGACATGAAGATTATAACTTATGATTATTAATTATGAGTTTGTGTTTTGCAATTTTGGGTAGTCTGTTATGTTTTAGCATTTACATACGTGTATATCTAAATTTTTAGCTTGTGTATATATACATTGCAATAGCGGCCATCCCGCTCCCGCTATCCTGCTATAGCGGTTTCGGGGGTCGGCCGCCACGCTCCGCTATCCGGGATCAATTCAAGTAGTAGATGTTCTCACCAAAGGTCTCCCTAAGGGTGCGTTTGATTCGTAATGAAGGAAAGGACAAGACAGGATAGGGAGAACAGTACAGAACAAGGAGTTGAGTCACAGCACAACCTTTTATCTTGTTTAATGTTTGATAGTCGATGCACAGCACAAATCGAACAACTTTAAAATTACTAAAATATCCTTTTCTTACCAGCCCACTAAAAAAAAAAAAAAAACTAACAAAAATGGTTCTGAACCTACACACGCACGATGCAGGAAGCGATGGGAGGTGGTTCTGAGCCACAGTAACGTTTGCGCGGAAAGCTCGGAGAAGACGGAGGTGTGCGGACGCCGATGTGGTGTGAACCGCGATGGCCTGAGCAAGAACGAGGAGTGATAGACGCGGCGGAGGAGGCGAAGCGGGATACTGCTGGGCGGTGGTTCTGGTCCAGTGACGCGCGCTCTAAGAAGACACAGGTTCAGATGTCGATCTTCATGACTGACGCGGCGGAGGAGACGACACGGGATACCAATAGGTTGTTACGTTCAGATCCACGGTGACGCGTAAGCTCGGGGAAGACGAAGGTGGAGGACCCAGATCTGGTGCGGCTCACGGTGGTTCGCACGGCTGACTTGACGGTGGTGGGTGGTGCTGCAGATTTGGCTCAGATCTGCTGTGAAGATGAAGATGTGTGAGGCTGTTGGGAGAGGTGGAGAACGTGAGGAAGAGAGTGGAAGAATTGGAAGGACATTTTTGTCATTTTAATTGCTTGTACCTGGGACAAAAAGTTGTCCCTTGATTTAGTGGGGGACAATTTTTTATGCTTTTGTGCTGTCCTGTATCTTTTTATTTGTTCTGTCCTATAACAATTTCTAAAATCAAACATAGAACAAGTATCCTTGTCCTGTGCTGTCCCTCAATTTAAAGCAAATCAAACGGACCCTAAGAGACAATTTAAGAACCTGGTCAGCATGCTTGCCATGAATGACATATCCATGCCAACTTGAAAGGGAGTGTTGAAAGATCTCTGAGAATCATTATGATTCTCTAATCATCTAGGATCCCCTAATATCTGCGTAATTATATATTAAATGTTGTATCTTTTTAAGATAGTGAGTGATTTGCCAATCACACTGATTAGGAAGGAATCTGTCTTTATTACTGTTTTATTAGGGAGATTCATTTCCTTTTTTTGTACCTTTCTTTTGTCTATAAAGTATGTATGTACATCAGAATTACAATGAACGAGAAATAATTCCTCATATATTGTCTTCTTCTTTAGTGAAGATTTCACATTGACTAGAGATTTGGCCAAAGTAGTCCTTATAAGGCTTGGGCAATCGCCACCTCTTGAGCTAGCTTTTGAGGTTGAGTTAGACCTAAAACCCAAATTCTAAGAGTTAGGATCCTAGAGATAGAGAATAACGAGTTCTATAGGAAAGAGCAGTGGAAGAGGGGAAGAGGGGAATAGAGAAAGAATAAGAGAAATATTATTGTACAACTCCGAATTCAAGGAGATAATCTCCTTCCAAGGGTTCCCCCTTCCCACTGAGCAATAGCTCGATTCAACTCCCGAAATGAATGAATCGATCCCCTCTGTACAGTTTCCTGCTTTTTTTTTCAACCAGTTCCCCATTTATTTAACTAAGTCATCTGATTAACCACCTATCTACTAACTCAGTCACAATGGGTTCCACTAACCACCCCTCTAACTAATTCTGTTACAACTAATCATCTTTATTCCTGCGGGGACAAACCTTCCAAGTTCTGTCCAATTCTACTAGGGCCTGACACCTTTACACTTTCATTAATCTCAATTCTAAATGGTCACCAACAAGCATGACCTAACCTAACATTTCTCTGTCTTTCACCATAGCCTAAAATTTTCAAGTTTTAAATTAGTATTTAAGTTATGATAGCCATCCCTTTGATGTCTAAAAAATGGCCCTGCAGAAGTTACACTTAAAATAAATTTTAAAAAAATAAAATTTCTTCATCAAATAATCTATGCCCTGGCAGAAAACACAAGTCCAACTCGCAGTCCTCTTACCTTGCGCCAATGTATTTTCAACATCTTCTACAAGTTTACATACAAGACGTACAGCAGTGTTACACTTGTTTAAGGCAGCTTCCTCGTTAGGATGTTCATCAAGAACAGAATGCAATGCTGTTAGTATTTTTTCTGGCAAACACCCAACAGCCAATTTCTGCAATGAAGATGACCATGAAATGACATATCTCAAGATCAAACAAATCAAAGCAAAACTTAATAGGCTACTAATCAAGATCAGTCAGTGCTGCAGCAACTTGCTTACTAATCTCACTGAGTTGGCATCCCTCTTCACTATCTTGATAGAATTTGAACTCTTTCCATTGCTTGTAGAGGATGGAAGGGGATTCTTACCCATCAATTCATCCTTAAGACCCTGACCCCGCGAACCAAAAACCTTCCTCTCCTCCCATATGTCAACCTAAACATAAGAGAAAGAAGGAAAATGGTCAAGTGTGTGCGTAACTTCTCTTTTATAAAAGAAGAAAATTATTAAAATGAAGTAAAAGAATTACAAAGAGTGAGGAGGATAAGGAATTCTCGTAAACAAAAGACAAACTGATACGAACCAACACAAACACAGAAAAAGAGAATCAGTGTAAAAAAGTTTCCCAATCCCTCAACATATCTGTTAGTGAAACCTCAAAAAAGAGGTGTATTTGTGTAACATGATTAAGACAATTATATAAGATTAAAATAGCACATAAAGCAGAAGGGGAACTGATATATGGTTGGTAACGACGGATTCTCCAGTGCTTCATTTTTTCAACTATAGAGATGCCATGCAATGCAATCAAATTGCACATATTCAAGCCATAGCGATGTTTGTTGGCAAAATCACTAGCCAGAAATACTTTATGGTCAAGCCATAATCACAATAATAAATTATACGCAAATGCATGTGACCCATAGCGATGTTTGTTGGCAAAGAAATTTCCTAAGATATAATGCCCTAGCAAATGGGGGTAAGGATCAGAATCATAGAAACAGAAAACAGAGAGAAACTGAAAGTAGAATAAGGACTGAGAATTATGATTTCATTGATTGAAATGAAGTTTACAATTAGCACAGTATTTATACAGTGCTATAGCTTGTATAACTGACTCCAACTGATCCTAACAACCTAACTGATTCAGTTATGCAAGCTGTGACAGCTGTGCCATCAATTACAATTTAGTAACTAAGCTAACTATAAGCCTACAAGCTAACTATCTCTAATATTCCCCCTTCAAACTTAGCGTGGGTGACTGAGTGTCACGTTATCAAACACCTTAAGTTTGTCACGTAGCAAGCTGAATCTGGTTGCAGACAGAGGTTTGGTGAGGGCATCAGCCAATTGATCATGAGCTGGTACATGGGACACTATCAGGCTTTTGTTCATCACTTTTTCCCTGACAAAGAAGTTGTCCAGCTCCATGTGCTTGGTCCGCGAGTGCAATACTGGATTATGGGTTAAAGCCACTGCACTGAGGTTGTCACACAACACCTTAGGTGTTTGAAAATTAACTTTCAGTTCAGATATGTTGTAAATAATGTAAATCTTGTATTAGGCCCATTAGTCTGGCACATTAGGTTTAGCGTTGCCTATATAATCTTATTAGTGTTTGTACTCTTTACAATAATCAATAATACTCAATATATTTTACTACATGGTATCAAGAGCTCCCGGTCTTGGGGGTCTCGCTTCCGCACAAAAACCCTAGCCGCCTTTGTTGCGAATTTTTTTTTCTGCCTTCAGTGCAGTGTTTGGCACCTTCCTTGTGCCCTATTTCGTTCATCAGATATCACGGACTACTGTTCCGCTCCGTTCAGCCTCCATCCGCCGTTGTTAGCTATTGCCCAACTCCGTTCACCACCGTCCGCCGCCGATCTCAATCCAGTGACCCCACCATCCGGCTCGAAGGCCCAAAAGCAACCAGAACCCAAAATTTCGCATCCATCGGACGGCTCACGCGCCTCCACGCGCTGCCGCAGCTCCGACCACTCTCAGGCGAGTGTAAGCCACGCGCCGCCTTCCGGCCACCGTTTCGCCGCGCGCTTCTCACAGAATCATCGTCGGACCTTCCCCGTTCCGTTTGAGGGGTTCAAATCGTGATCCGAGGACATTTTTTTCGTGGGTCTGTTTGAAGCCTCGTTTGTTCTCGTTGTTGTCGTCGTTTCTGAGTTGTTTCCAGGACAGAAAATCCTATTTTAGTAAGCCTTCTGGATTTTGTTCTTTGACAATGACTAGTAAGCTTTTGCTCCTGCTCCTTTACTGCCTCTGGTACTATCCCTAAGGATGCTTGGATTCTTGACTCTGGTGCTACTGATCATATGACCTTCCATTCCAAATTGTTTTCCAACTATACATCACCTTCCAATATTCATTATATTATTGTTGCTGATGGTTCTCGTACCCGTGTTGTTGGTTCTGGGAATGTTGATCTTCAACCCTCAATAAAATTGAAAAATGTGCTTTATGCTCCCGAACTCTCCAATAACTTATTTTCTATTCATAAGCTTACTCAAGACCAGAACTGTGCAGTAACCTTTTTCCCTTCTCATTGTGTTTTTCAGGATCTTGCCACGGGGAGGACGATTGGAGTTGCTAAGGAACAGGGAGGGTTGTACTATCTGTCTGATGAAAGATATGGTCAGAAGGTGCAGTCTTCCTGCTTACAGTCTCAGTTTGAGTCTCACTCTTCTGCATCACAGGTCGGGCTTCAGCACAAGCATCGTGGACATCCTCCTTTTTCTCTAATTAAGTCTATGTTTCCGTCTTTGTTTTTACAATAGTCTGTTGAGTCTTTCAAGTCTGACATGTGTCAGTTTGCTAAACATCATCGTGCGACTTTTCTTTCTAGTTATAAGAAAAGTGCTTGAACCATTTGATCTTATACATTCTGATGTTTGGGGACCAGCCCCTATTTCTAATATTTCTGGTGCGAGATGGTTTGTTTCCTTTATTGATGATTGTACCCGAGTAACTTGGCTTTTCTTGATGAAGGATAAATCAGAAGTACCCCAACTTTTTATTCAATTTTATCATATGGTGCAGACACAATTTGGGAAACGTATTAAAAGATTACGCTCCGACAATGGAAAAGAATATGTCAATCATAGCCTTTCCGATTTTAATAGTAAACAAGGAATCATCCATGAATTTACATGTGTCGACACCCCACAACAAAATGGGGTTGCAGAAAGGAAAAAATCGTCACTTACTTGAAGTTGCTCGAGCCATTCTCTTCCAAATGTCAGTCCCAAACTCATACTGGGGAGAAGCAGTACTAACTGCTGCCTATCTGGTTAATAGGATACCATCTCGTGTTCTAGGTAATGTTAGTCCAGTTCAGTTTATGATCTCACACTATCCTTCTGTCCCTATCATGCAGAGTCTTGAGTCTCGGGTATTTGGATGTGTTGCCTTTGTTCATGTTCATAAGCAGCATCGAACTAAGTTGGATTCTCGTGAAGTCAAGTGTGTCTTTGTGGGTTATGTACCAAACAAAAAAGGGTACAAATGCTATCATCCTTCCAGTCATAAGTACTTTGTCTCTATGGATGTTACCTTCCATGAACATGTGTCATTCTTCACTCGCCCTCAGCTTCAGGGGGAGAGCAATAATTTGGAATCTGAGTCTGAGTTTCTCCTCATTGGTCCTCATCTGCCCGAGTCACCTGTTTATGAGCCTCCTGTTTCTGCTCCTGTTTTTCCTTTGTCTTCTGTTTTACAGGAATCTGCACCTTCAGCACCAGCGACGAACAAAGCTAATGAGCCAACATTGGTGTATCAGATGAGAGTAAAACCCAACCTGGTCTAGAAACAACCTCAATTGTCCGAACCGGAGGTAAGTACTGAAAATAATCCACCCATTTTTTATTCTCAGTGTTGTGATATTATTGACCCTGATCCAGATGACTTACCAATTGCTTTGAGAAAAGGGAAAAGGTCTTGTGCCAAATATCCTATTTCTCAATTTGTCTCCTCTAAACATCTTTCCCTACAGCATCAGAGTTTTATTGCAGCGGTTGACTCTGTGAGAATCCCAGCATCTGTTCAAGAGGCACTAAAAGATGCAAATTGGGTCCAAGCTATGGATGAGGAAATGAAAGCACTTGAAAGGAATGTAACTTGGGAAACTGTTGAGAGGCCAGGGGACAAGAAACCAGTTGGTTGCAGTGGATTTATACAGTCAAGCATAAATCAGATGGCACTCTTGATTGATACAAAGCAAGACTAGTGGCAAAGGGATATACTCAGACCTATGGCATTGATTATGAGGAGACATTTGCTCCAGTGGCAAAGATGAATACTGTTCGTATTTTACTCTCTCTTGCTGCTCACTCGGGGTGGGACCTTCACCAGTTTGATGTTAAAAATGCGTTTTTGCATGGAGACTTAGAGGAGGAGGTGTATATGGAGATTCCTCCGGGATTTGGACCCACTAGTGGAACTGACAGAGTGTGTAGATTGAGGAAGGCCTTATATGGGCTTAAACATTCTCCTCGGGCGTGGTTCGGGAGATTTACAAAAGCAATGGTTTGCCTGGGTTACAAGCAGAGTCAAGGAGATCATACACTTTTCTTCAAACATTCACAAGGAGGAAAACTAACTGTACTTCTTGTGTATGTTGATGATATCATTATTACAGGAGATGATTTGGTTGAAAGGCAACTACTCAAGGGGAAATTATCTGCCGAGTTTGAGATGAAGGACCTTGGGAAACTTAAGTATTTCCTTGGAATTGAGGTGCCTACTCAAAACAAGGCATTTTTATTTTTCAAAGAAAGTATGTGCTTGATATTTTGAAGGAAACAGGCAAACTTGGACGTAAACCTGTAGGTGTTCCCATAGAGCAAAATCACAAATTGAGCATTGAAGAGGAGAGTGCTAAAGTTGACAAGGTCCAATATCAGAGATTAGTGGGGAAGTTGATTTACTTGGCACACACTAGACCAGATTTAGCATATGCAATTAGTGTTGTAAGCCAATTCATGCATGATCTGAGGGTGAGACACTTGCAAGCTGTAGAGCGTGTTCTACAGTATCTCAAAGCCACTCCAGGAGAGGCTCTTATTCAAAAGTGGTGGAAGCCTAACTATGGAAGCCTATACCGATGCTGATTATGCAGGTTCGGTGAGTGATAGAAGGTCCACTTCAGGCTATTGTACATTTTTGTGTGGGAACCTTGTCGCTTGGAGAAGTAAGAAGCAAAGTGTAGTGGCTCGATCAAGTGCTGAGGCAGAATTTAGAGCTATGGCACAGGGAATCTGTGAGCTATTGTGGATGAAGATTGCGCTTGATGACTTGAAGATAAAGTGTGAAGGCCCTATGAGGTTACTTTGTGACAACAAATCGGCTATTAGTATTGCTCATAATCCTGTTCAGCATGACAGGACAAAACACATTGAGATAGATCGACACTTTATCAAGGAGAAGCTGGATAGCGGGCTGATAACTACGACTTACATCCCTTCTGGCCATCAACTGCCAGATGTGTTAACAAAGGGCTTACCAACAGAACGATTCAGTCAACTTACTTGCAAGCTGGGAATGATAGATATCCATTCACCAGCTTGAGCGGGAGTGTTGTAAAAAATGTAAATCTTGTATTAGACCCATTAGTCTGGCCCATTAGGTTTAGCGTTGCCTATATAATCTTATTAGTGTTTGTACTCTTTACAATAATCAATATAATACTCAATATATTTTACTACAAGATAGTAGTGACTGAACCCATAAAAGCACTGCTGTCAGGTTAGCTAGGCTACGGTATTCGGCGTCGACACTGGAGCGAGCTACCAAAGTCTGTTTCTTAGACCACCAAGCAATCAAGTTTGGTCCTAAATAGACACAAGCACCAGAAGTGGACCTTCGGTCATCAGGATCTGATGCCCAATCCGCATCACAAAAACCAGTTAGCTGCAGGGGCCTATGTAGAGAGGCTGGCTGAATGAGTAAACCATGATTCATGGTACCTTTGAGTTACCTAAGGATCCTTTTAACTGCCTTCCAATGTTCCTCAAGCAGTTGGGAGAGGAAGGGGAGGGAAATGCTGCAGCAGGAAGATTAGAGCTAGGAATGAGAGGTGGAATAGAGGAAATTGGATTAGGCAAGGAAGATGGTACTTGAGTTGTGACAGAGGAAGAAGAAAGGAGCAATTCAGCATAAGGGAATCTTGTTTCATTAAACAAGACATCCTTAGAAATGAATATACGTCCATCAGTGCTAAGGCACTTGTAACCCTTGTGAGCTAAAGAATAGCCAAGAAAAACACACTCTTGAGACCTATAGGACATTTTATTGGACTGATATGGTCTTTGGAAGGGAAAACAAGCGCATCCAAATGATTTGAGAAACTTATAATCTGGATTTTTGTGAAGAAGCAGAAAGTAGAGTGATTGGTTGTTGAGAGTGGAAGTTGGGAGTCTGTTTATTAGATATGCAGCTGTAACAAAAGCATGGTTCCAAAAATTTAGTGGGATTCCAACATGAGCCAAGAGTGTGAGACCTGTCTCCACTGTGTCTATGCTTACGCTCAACCAAACCATTTTGGTGATGGGTGTGAGGGCAAATGAGATGATGGACAATGCCCAAATCATTTAGGAATTTTGTGAAGGGGCGGAATTCACCTCCCCAATCACTTTGGACAGAATTGTAATTCAACCATGGATTTAAACTGAGTAAACTGAGATAGGGTGTCTGATTTTAGTTTTAGGGGAAAGACCTAAGTGAATCGAGTGCAAGCATCAACACAAGTGAGAAAATACTTGTAACCGCAATTGGATTGAATAGGGGTCACAAACAACTAGTTCAAAAGGTTTGTCATATTTAGTATTAGAAGCAGGGGCAGGAAAGCGATGTGCCTTGCCCATGCAGCAGGCTGCACAAAGTTGAGTTTGTGCCCTAGAAGGTAATCTTATGTGTAAATTCTGCAATACAGTTTTAAGTACATCATAGTAGGGATGTCCCAAACGATAGTGCCACAATTTGAAAGATAAGGGAGTAAGAGAAGTAGTACTAGAACTATCAACGTTGGATTTTATTGAATTGACCAAGGGAATACATTCATTAGTGGAAAACAAAGCACTGTTTGAATGTTTACACTGTGAATTACAAGTGGAATTACACATATCACCAAGGTTGTCAGACTCACGAGTCTACGTAGACTCGTGGAGCATACGTAACATTTTTTTTTTGGGTTCAAACATATATACATGATATAAATTTCTACCAAAAAATATATACATGATATAAAACAGTGTAACCTAACAATATTTCAACAATCCAACTCCACAATAATAAAGTGTGATCAAGTCATTCATAAATTCAGAAAAATATAAGTTCCTAAAGTAAAAATATTTCAAAAAACAGCTATTAATTCCTAAAAATTGATCCAGAGTATAAGTTATCATCATTAAAGTCCTAAAAGATATATTACTAAAGGATTTTAAAAAATAGTAAAAGATATTTTTTTTCACTGGTAAAAGATTTTTATTATAACTTATAATAAAGGATTTTATTATCTTATCAAAATTCTAAGAGATGGACACAGAGTATAACTCACTCAAAAAAAAAGACACAGTATAAATTATAAATTATCATTATTAAAATCTTAAAAGATTGACACATAGGCAAAAAGGCCAAAGGCAATCCTAAAAGATAAGATCCATTAAAATCAAAACTTAAATAAAACTCACCATATCACTAAAAATTACTCTAAAACTATCAGGTAGTACATGCACTATCTCCTAAAACACACCTGTTATAATATCATATCATATCTTGTATTTATGGCTGATTCTATCAGTTTTAATTAGACAGATTAGTTTTTTATTTTGTTCATTATTAGGACAGATTTGATTCCTTAATTTTAGGGATTAGATTTAAATTACCTTTGTCTATATATTGTAACTTTCTGTACACATTCATTCAAGGAATAATATTCAAACATTCCAACATTCCTTCGTTTCTATATGGTATCAGCAGCCTAGGTCGTTCCTAGGGCTTGCCTTTGTTTTTTTTTCCGGTTCCGAGCAGCCTGATTGCTGTCTCCTTTGCAGCCTTATTGCTGCCTGAATAGTAAAACAGCCAAAACACCACCCGCCGCCGCCTCTTTTGGTCTCACCACCCTCGCCGGACTGCTCGCCGGCCTATTCTCCTGCCACCCCACAGAAACCCACCCAGAACCGCCACTCCACGCGCCACTGCTCTGCCGGCGCGTGAGTGCCACGCGCCGCCCTCCAGACCTCCGTTCACCGTGCGACGGCCACCGTTCCGATTGCCAGCTCCTCCCCATCCTTTTCTGACCAGTTTCAGGCCCAAACAGCATGACTTCAGAAGACACCCAAACCTCCACCGTCGTCACGCCGCCTCCGCCTCCGCCTCAGGCCGTTGCTGCACTGAATCCAAATGATCTCCCGGTTTTACACCTTTCTTATCACCTCAACGGTAAGAACTATCTCCAATGGGCCCAGGTCATTCGCACCACTCTCAAGGGTCGTCGAAAGTTGTCTCACATTGTCGGGGATCCTCCGAAGGCAGACGATCCACAGTTCGATATATGGGATGATGAAGATTCTTTGATTATGACTTGGCTTTGGAACTCTATGATCCCAGACATCAGTAAGAATTGTATGTTTTTTGCAACTGCACGTGAAATTTGGGATAGTTGTAGTCAGAGTTTTTCTATGAAACAAGATATTGCTGCCTGTTATGAATTGGAAAACACAATTTTTAACTCTAAGCAAGGATCTCTTCCCGTCACTGATTATTATGGTACTCTGAATGGTTTATGGATTGAGTTGGACCAAAACCAAGATTTAAAGATGAAATGCACTGACGATTCTGCCACTTTAACCAGATTTATTGAGCGTGGACGGGTGTTTAAGTTTCTCTCTGGTTTGAACTCTGAGTATGATCCTATCCGAGTCCAGATTTTAGGTAAGGACAAACTTCCTTCTCTCTCCGAGGTATTCTACACAGTTAGGGGGGAAGAGAGTCGTAGGGCTGTCATGTTGAATAATGATAATTCAAGTGATGGTTCTGCTTTGGCCACCGGCAAAGGTCCTATTGGTGGGTTGTCATCTGAAAAGCCTGGATCCTCCTCTTGGAAGTCGTCTGCTAAACGTGATGAGCGTTGGTGTGCTTATTGTAAGAAGTCTGGTCACACTAAGGACACTTGTTTCAAACTCCATGGCAGGGACAAGGTTCTTGGACGTTCTGGGGGTTTTAAAGGCGGTCAACAAAGGCAAGTTAATCAAACAGTGTCTGACTTGGTTCTTGAGGATACAGAGGTATCTGCACCTCCATCCGGGGAGGCAATTCCGGCGCTTAGTAAAGCAGAGATGGATCGTTTGCGCACTCTGTTGGATTCTATGAGTAAGCCTTCTGGCACTTGTTCTCTATCCATGACTGGTAAGAATTTAAATTCATTATCCTTTAATGTTTCTAGTACTGTATCTGAGGATCTCTGGATTATTGACTCTGGTGCTACTGATCATATGACCCCTTATCCCTCATATTTTTCCACTTACTCTAAATTATCTGGTAAGCATCACATAATGGTTGCTAGTGGATCCCATGTCCCTGTTTCAGGATGTGGTACAATTTCACTTCAACCTTCCCTTCCTTTGCATAATGTGCTTCATGTCCCTCATTTGTCAAATAACCTTATTTCTATTCATAAGCTTACCAGAGATTTAAATTGTACAATGACCTTCTTTCCCTCTCATTGTGTGTTTCAGGATCTTAACACGGCGAGGACGATTGGGGTTGCTAAGGAACAGGGAGGGTTATATGTCCTTCATCGGACTCCTGGTAGTACCAGTCAGATGGTGTCCACATCCAGACATCAGACAAGTTCAGATTCCGCTGCATCTCAGATCTGGCTTCACCACAAACGCCTCGGTCATCCTCCTTTCAGTATTCTTAAGTCTTTATTTCCACAATTATTTAAAAAAGAGTCTGTTGAGTCTTTTCTTTGTGATGTTTGTTAGTTTGCGAAACACCATCGCACAACTTTTTCTCCAAGTAATAATAAAAGTAGTGAACCATTTGATCTTATTCATTCTGATGTGTGGGGACCTTCCTCTAATTCTAATATATCTGGTGCAAAATTGTTTGTTTCTTTTATTGACGATTGTACTAGGGTCACGTGGATATTTCTTATGAAAAATAAAATAGAAGTGTTTCCATTGTTCTTGAATTTCTATCGCATGGTTCAAACCCAGTTTGGAAAGTCTATAAAAAGGTTACGATCTGATAATGGCAAGGAATATGTGAATCAACATTTCACAAAATTCCATAAAGAACATGGTGTGTTACATGAGTTCACTTGTGTTGATACCCCTCAACAAAATGGGGTTGCAGAAAGAAAGAACCGTCATCTCCTAGAAATTGCAAGAGCACTTCTATTTCAAATGTCTGTCCCTAAGTCTTATTGGGGGGAAGCTGTCTTAACTGCCGCATACTTGATGAACAGATTGCCCTCCCGTGTCCTAGATGGTCTTAGTCCTGTGCAACTAATGACTTCCTTCTTTCCCTCCGTTCCTACCATGAAGAATCTCCCGTGTCGTGTCTTTGGTTGTGTTGCCTTTGTTCATGTCCATAGTCAACATCGTAGTAAGTTGGATCCCAGGGCTGTCAAATGTATCTTAATAGGTTATGCACCAGACAAAAAAAGGGTATAAATGTTATCATCCTCAAAGTCGTCGTGTCTATGTCTCCATGGATGTCACTTTTCATGAATCCGAGTCTTTTCACATTCGTCCTCAGCTTCAGGGGGAGAGTGATCCAGAAGCTGAGTCTCCTGAGTCATCTTTTACTTGTGTTGAGTCTCCTGAGTCATCTTTTATTCCTCTTCTGACTCCTTTGGTGAAGGATGTGGCATCATCTTCTGGTACTTCAGAGACACCTAAAGAATCGGTTCCTATTGATCGATACAAACAGGTGTATTATCGGAAAAAACCCAACCTGGTCCAACAGCAGCTTCAGTCGCCCGAACCAGAGGTAAGCATTCCTGATTCTGAGCCTTTGAATCCTTTACATGATATTTGTGAACCTAATCTTGATGACTTGCCAATAGCCTTAAGAAAAGCCAGAAGAAATTGTGCAAAATACCCTATATCTCAGTTTGTGTCCACTAAAAACCTATCAGTACAGCATCAGAGTTTTATTTCAGTATTTGATTCTACCAGAGTCCCCACTTCAGTACAAGAGGCCTTAATGGATAAGAATTGGGTTCAAGCCATGCATGAAGAGATGAGTGCTTTGAACAAGAATGAGACCTGGGAAATTGTTGAGAAGCCCAAGGACAAAAGGATAGTAGGGTGCAGATGGATTTACACAGTGAAATATCGGTCTGATGGTACTCTTGACCGGTACAAAGCAAGGCTGGTTACAAAAGGGTACACTCAGACATATGGGATTGATTATGAGGAAACGTTTGCCCCGGTAGCAAAGATGAACACAGTCAGGATCATTCTCTCCTTGGCAGCACACTTTGGTTGGGACTTGCACCAATTTGATGTTAAAAATGCCTTTCTACATGGGCACTTGGAAGAGGAAGTATATATGGATATTCCACCAGGGTATGACTCTACTGGTGGAGGGAACAAGGTGTGCAAATTGAAAAGGGCCTTATATGGGCTCAAGCAGTCTCCTCGGGCTTGGTTCGGAAGGTTCACCAATGCTATGGTGTCCTTAGGTTATAGACAGAGCCAAGGAGATCATACCCTCTTTGTTAAACATTCTCAGGATGGCAAGCTCACACTTCTGTTGGTTTATGTGGATGACATGATCATTGCCGGTGATGATGAGGTTGAGAAACGGGTTCTGAGAGATAAACTAGCTGCACAGTTCGAAATGAAAGACTTGGGAAAGTTGAAGTACTTCCTTAGGATAGAGATTGCCTACTCCAAACAAGGCATCTTTATTTCCCAAAGGAAATATGTCCTGGATCTCCTTAAAGAGACAGGCAAGCTGGGTTGCAAAACCACAGGGGCACCTATTGAACAGAATCACAGGATTGGAAACAATGAGGAAAGCCCAAGGGTGGACAAGGCACAATATCAAAGACTAGTAGGGAAATTGATATATTTATCCCACACTAGACCGGATATAGCCTATGCTGTCAGTGTGGTTAGCCAGTTCATGCATGATCCACGTGAGAGACATATGCAAGCAGTGAATAGAGTCCTCCAGTACTTGAAGTCAAGCCCAGGAAGAGGATTATTATTCAAGAAAGGGGAAAGCTTGTCCATAGAGACCTACACAGATGCAGATTATGCAGGGTCAATTGTAGACAGGCGATCCACCTCAGGGTACCGCATGTTTTTGGGAGGAAATTTAGTGACTTGGAGAAGTAAGAAGCAAAATGTCGTTGCAAGATCTAGTGCCGAAGCAGAATTTCGAGCTATGGCCCAAGGGATATGTGAATCATTATGGATGAGAATCATTCTGGATGATCTCAGAATAAAGTATGAAGCTCCTATGAGATTACTTTGTGACAACAAGTCTGCCATTAGTATTGCTCACAACCCAGTCCAGCATGATAAGACTAAACACATAGAGATAGATAGACACTTTATCAAGGAAAAATTGGATGATGGTCTTATAGCTACGGAGTACGTGCCCCCAGAGTTCCAATTAGCAGATGTCTTCACCAAGGGACTTCCCACAGAGCGGTTTCATGGTCTTACTTGCAAGCTGGGAATGATAGATATCCATTCACCAGCTTGAGGGGGAGTGTTATAATATCATATCATATCTTGTATTTATGGCTGATTCTACCAGTTTTAATTAGACAGATTAGTTTTTTATTTTGTTCATTATTAGGACAGATTTGATTCCTTAATTATAGGGATTAGATTTAAATTACCTTTGTCTATATATTGTAACTTTCTGTACACATTCATTCAAGGAATAATATTCAAACATTCCAACATTCCTTCGTTTCTATACGTATAATAAAACCTGCACCGACAATGGATCACTAAAATAAAAAAAAAATAAAACGCAGCAAACGCAGAGGGTAACGCAGCATAGAACACACAGTACCAGATCAGTGAAGCTTCGTTGCAGACTTCGGACCCGCGAACCCATTTCAAGACCCGGAAATTTGTAGTGCTTGGAATCGCAGTTCTGTTGGCGATTCACGAATCACACCAGATCTGACGCATTTCCGATTCGCCGTATCAATCTCTACCTAGGATCGCCGTATTGTATCGTCCCAAATGCTGAGTTTGGGATTTTTTTTTTAAACTTACAGAATCGGTGACTTGTACCTAGACTCGCGAGTTTGACCGAGTCAAACCGAGTTTGACCGAGTTTGGTCAGAAATCGATTCTACATGCGAGTTAACCAGTTTTGCCTACCTAGAAACGTAGACTCGGACGATTCTACGAGTCAACACGCGAGTTTGACAACCATGCATATCACTTCAATGGGATATACAAGGAGAAGAATCAACATATGAAACAGAATTACACTATACTCTATGCCTATCAACAGTTTTATTACAAGTAGGAGAGAGGGAAAAGTGAATCAAATCTATAAAGTTCATCTTCACCAACATTTCCTCTTAGCAAAATCTCAGAGGAATCCTGTGATTTTACAAGAAAAAAGGATGGGTGAAATTCAAAGAAAACACTATTATCTTTAGTAAACATACTGACACAAATAAGATTCTTGGTAATTGATGGAACAAGAAGAAGTTTAGACAATGTGAGAGTGGTGTGAGGTTGGAATGGAGAGGAAAATTTTAAGGAACCAATAGAGTTAATGGACAAACCTTGACCATTACCCATATACACTTGGTCTGAACCTTGCAAAGATTGGGAATCTGGGAGATTGGCAGGGTCAGGTGTTACATGATGAGTAGCTCCAGAGTCCGAATACTAAGGCTGAAAATTGAAGGAGTGATCTGCTCCAGTGAGGAGTGCATGTGCAGGTGGACGTGAAGGACCAGGATAGGGAAAATGTGGTAGTGGAGGGCGCATGGGAACAAATGGCCTCTGCTAAGACTGAAAGGTAGAAGGTTGGCAATAGCCAAAATTGGGATTGGGAGGAGGATAGTAGTCTTGATAGGAGTTGGAGTTGCGATGATAGCAGATGCTTGCATCATGACCATACTTCTTGCAGATTTGGCATTGAACAAAGGATCAGCCACCGGAGCGCCCACCTCGGCCGCGATAACCACCATTGCGACCGCCGCCGCGGTAACCACCGCCACGGCCACCACGATAACCACCGTTGTAGTTTCCATTGCCAATGTTGCCATTCCAGTTGTTATTGTAATCATCTTGTCCACGATTGTTGTAGTGTCCAGCCATGGTGTGTGAGGTTCCTCCAGGAAATGAAGAACCCTGCGAACTAGGGTTCGAGTAGGACTCAGAATCTTGATTGCGTGGAGCTTGTGCAAGGTTTACCGATGCCATTGGTTCAGCAAGAATCGATTTCTTGTTCTTTTCCAGCCTCGCTTCATGAACTAGAAGGAGTGATTCGAGTTCATCGAGAGAGCAGAGTTCGGTTCTACTGTTCACAGCGGCAACGATCGAATCGTATTCTTCAGGGAGTGCCTCCAACGTCACTTCGAGTAGGTTCCGATGTGGAATCGGATCTCCAAGAGAGAGAAGCGAATCGGAAATTGCTCTAACCCTAAGCATAAATTCTTCGACCTTGCGATCGCCCTTAGTGAGAGATCGCAGCTCCAACCTAAGTTGTCGAGCTCGAGTACTCAAAAGGTTGTGAAAATACTTGTGAATCTCGTCCCAGATCTGCCACGAAAAGGTGCATTCCACCATGCGAGAGAGAAGAGAATCGGAAATGGAGGAAAGCAACCATGTCGCGATGAGAGCATCTTGCTGCTCCCACTCGGTGTACAGAGGATTCACTCGATCTGCATCAATGACGAAACGAAGAGGAATTCTAGGGCGCGTAACGAAACGATCAAGTTTGTGACCACGAACAATGCCTTCAATCTGTTGTTTCCACTGTTTGAAATTTTTCTCATCAAGTTTGATGGAAATAGAATGCGAAAAAGGAGCTTGAGAAAGGTTAGGGTTTGCCACGGAAGCCATGGATGGATCGAGAAAGCTCACGATACCAACATAGAAACAGAAAACAGAGAGAAACTGAAAGTAGAATAAGGACTGAGAATTATGATTTCATTGATTGAAATGAAGTTTACAATTAGCACAGTATTTATACAGTGCTATAGCTTGTATAACTGACTACAACTGATCCTAACAACCTAACTGATTCAGTTTATGCAAGCTGTGACAGCTGTGCCATCAATTACAATTTAGTAACTAAGCTAACTATAAGCCTACAAGCTAACTATCTCTAATACAGAACCCTAAAAAGAATTGAAATAGATGCACTGCCATTGTCTCCCATTGTAATTGAGACATCAGAAAACATGGTAGAACCTTGCAACTGAGCTTTTTCTGCAACTGCACGGGTTTTCTAGGATATTTCTGGCACTTAATATGCTGGAAAGAATGTAAGCAAACAACAATAACAACAATGTTGACAAAAATGATTCAGATGCTGTCATCACAAACAAAACACTTCATTTTCTGTATTGAAGTTGTAGGGTTATTATGCACAACAATAATGTTGGTTCTATTTTCAAATTAGATGAAGCCTTGCTGCTACACATATAACAGGGTGAATATGAACAGCACAGCATAGCCATGAGGACACTGAGGAGCGAGTTAATTCAACCATGGTTGTATAACTCGGACTAAATATTGACCTGGTCAGAATTCTGGGTTACCAGTTCAATAGTCAAACTGCAGGTCAAGTGGTGTCAAGTGGTCGAACTGGAAAACCAGGATAAGTAAAGAAAATAATATATTTGGGATTTGCCTCTACATTATAACACTAGCACAAAAGCCAATTTTTAATCGCACTTCTCTCGATTTTTTATCTCTTTCCCTTTCTTACTTGGAACACTAATAACTCAAGCAACTTTTGGTATATGACAAACAAAATTAACAATGCAACATAGTAATACTTGTTCTTTCCTAGTAGTTGGAACTAGGAGTTGATTGACAATAACAACTACTAAGTACTAACCATAATGAGATAATTTTATGACATAACTCAAGAGAGAAAGAAAAAGAATACAAAAGCCCCAATTTCTGAGATGATCAAGTAAAAACATGTTTTTAACTATCACAAGTTCCTCTCAGGTTTTAATTGTCTCATCCTACTAGTTGAAATTACATCCCCATTTCCTTTCATTGAATTGCCAGAAATCTTCCCTTCTTGGTGGTTCAAACTGAGACTGAGGCAAATTTACTGATATGGACAAATTGTGTTCATTTTCTGTCTTATACTTCTTTTCTTGTGGATTGTTATATGGAATTAAGCATGGTTACAGGAGACTCTTTGTCAAGAGAGTGGATTGAGTGTCGTGATTACCAAATCACAGGGCAAGGACAAGGTAAAGAGTTTGAAAGTAGGAGTGTGTTTGATGAAAAGGACAGCACAAGCAGCTCAGGAACAGCACAACTTTTTTGTTCTGTCTGCTGTTCGATGACTGATACACAGAACTAGAAATTTTCTGCTATCCACTGTTTGATATGCATAAGTACTGAACAGCATAATGCAAATTTACTGAAATACCCTTTGTTCTATGTATCATTTATTTTCCACTAATAAAAGGCATAAGACAAAAATTTAATATTTATCTAGGTAGTCAATAGCGGCGCTATCACACCATTGCAGTGCAGAGTAGTGGGTAGGCACGACACAAACTCCCACCACGGTGCAGTTTTTTCGGAGGAAATCACAGCCATAGCGCCGCCACTGTAAAGAGGGTCTGAAAACCCTATTTTGCTCCCACGAAAGTGGTTCCGTCCCTTTTTTTCGGTTTTGTCTTTTCGCCCAACCCTAACCCTGAATAAAAACTTTTAGGGTGCGCAGCCGCTCACCATTCATTGGTTTCTCTGTTCCAAACTCCTACTTCTCTGTTCACTCTTCACCCTGTTCCTTTGTCTTTCCAGCGATTTTCTCGCATTTTCCAGCGACCTTCACCTTCTTTCTTCTCTGTTCCTCTATCTGTTCCAGGTTTTGATTCTCTCCAGCAGATCTCTCTCCAGCCTCCAACCTCAGTCATCCATTAAATCCAACGGTCCAAAAAGCCAACATTTTAAAAGATGAAAAGATATCAAAAAAAAAAAACCCTTCATCTTATTCATTGCAGAAACACATCTGAGATTTAACAAAAATGAACTCATCTAGCCTCTCCACTCTTCATAGTACTGCAGAAGTAAGAAAAAGAAGGTTACAGAAGAACCACTTTGTTGCAACAAATCTCTGTTATAAAATTATTTGTTAGAATGCGTTCTACAAGCAAACAGATGAGGACTTGTAATCTTTCCAGGCATCAAGTAAATTTTAACTAAGGAAACTTGAAACTGAAACTTAATATTTTTCTTGTATTAACAATGAATAGGACTACAATATATATACATATATATATATATATATATATATATTTACTTGACTATGTACTTGATTCCTAGAACATTAATTGTCTATGCTAAGTCCTAGGAGAGTAGATACAATGAATATGAGAATATAATGGATAGGACTCGACCATCCACATATATCCACCGTCCAATTACATTGATTATAGTTAACACCCCCCCTCAAGCTGGAGCATATATGTCTGATGCGACCAGCTTGTCACATATGTATGCTATTCTAGGACCCCATAAAAACTTAAGAGACCATATCTGCAAGTTGATCTCTAGTATCCACAAAGGATGTCTTAATGATGCCCGAGAGGATCTTTCCCCGGATGAAGTGACAATCAACTTCTTTATGATTGGTCCTTTCATGGAAGAGGCGATGGTCATGGCAGAGGTGGTCGAGATAACCTTCATTGTTCATATTCTAATCTAGATGGCCACACTCAAGATCAGTGCTACTCCCTACATGGATTCCCAAATAAAACTGCCAATATAGCTCAATCTCATGAACCTGCTGTTGAGCACAAGATCGAACCCGAAAAGGATCATGTTCTTTCTGCCAATGAGTATCAGGAGTACCTTCTTCGACCACCATTGCTCACACCAGTATTGCTACAGTTTGTCTCTCTCAATCTGCCTCTGTTGGATCCTGGATTCTAGACTCCAGTGCTTCTGATCACTTAGATAGTAATCCTTGTCTTTTCTCTAAATTGTCATTCCCTAAAACAGCTCACAATATTACCCTAGCCGATGGGTCTAAGACACAGATTGTTGGTATCGATCAAGCCTCACCTCTTCCTTCCTTATCTTTAAATTTAGTCTTGTTTGTGCCTGAGAGTTCTTTTAATTTAATTTCTATCAGCCAAATCACTCACACTTTAAATTGTTTCATAACCTTTAATTCGGATTCCTTTCTTATACAAGACCAGAGCACGAGACAGACGATTAGAGTTGGATCTGAATCACGAGGTCTCTACTACCTCCAACCTTCCTCTTCCACCATATGTGTTGTTTCAGAGTCTGCTGATCTCCTACATCGTCATCTGAGTCATCCATGTTTGGACAAACAGCGAACCGTTCAAGACGATTTGCCTTGATCACAAACTCGACATGCTGCTTCCAACCAGAAAATTCTTGTCGTTCAATTTTGCAGTCACCGTCGCAAAGAGGCTAACCGGAGCAACCGCCGGAGGGATTGCCGACGGCAGTGGTGAAGGAAAACCATCGACATGCGGTGATGGAACTGAGGCCATGGATGAACCTCAAGCTCTCGATACCATAATAGAAGAAGAGAAATAGAGAAAAAGGAGAGGGGGAATATTCTGAATCTAGACTGAAAAGTGTATTGATTGAGAACTAGTTTACATTGAAGATCTATTTATACATGCTAGTTGTTGCAACAGAAAACTAACTTCCTAACTGACCGATAGAGTCAGAATCTAGTGCACAGTAACATTCATGCATTCTATCATACCCTAATAGAAGTCACTCAAATGCTTCATCTTCAGGGCACGGCGAAGATGAGGATGAAAAAATGAGAAGTCGCTCGAGTTGTTGGAAGGGGTAAGGGTTTGGTTTTTGGTTATTTTGTGCTTTAGTGCAGTGGACAAAATTTTATCCCTTGGTCTAGTGAGGGACTAGGGATGGCAATTTTACCCGTATCCGTGGATGTAAAATCCGCGACAGGCACGGGGCAGGGGGCTTGATGGATACTACCCGTTTATTAATGGGGCGGAGGCGGGTATTGAGGTACCCGTACCCGTGGATACCTATGCCCGATAATGAAAATACAAAAATGTCCCCATATGTAATGGCTCACCGACTCACCGTCACTCTCGTGTGTCTCCTAAATCAGCATTTCACTCTTAGCATTTCACTTTGTGAACCCTAAAATCAAGATCTCCAAGACTCCAACCTTCACATTCACTCTTCCTTCAACCACTCAGGTTGTGACTTGTGATCCTGAACCTTCTTCTTGGGAACATCACTTGACCCCACTGTGCAACTGGCTTCGTCGAACAGATCTAACACGACCCACCATCCTCTCACTCCCTCTCCCAACGCTTCCAGGCACGCCTTCCGCCGGAGACGCCGCAACTCCGCCAACCACTCTCCTTTCAACCCTGTCATCATTCTCTGCTCACCCGCCCACCACGACGGCACCACGTTCAAACTGTACTGCGACAACGGCAACGGCAACGGCGTTCGCCCACCACGTTCGAACTAAAGCAGCGACGACATCCCTTTCCCTCTCATGTAATCTGGGTTTAGCGCTCTGAATTTAATTTTGCTGCAATCTTTGAGAGGCTTAGCACCTCTTTTTTGTTGCAACCGTCTGATTTGTAATGCAGGAACCAATTTTTTGTTTCTTTGTTGATCAAGTGTTTGTGGGTTTAATATCCGTGGGTACCCGTAATATCCGCTAAATACCCGTCTAGCGGGTACCCACTTTGGTAACGGTGGGGACGGGCATGGTTTTCACCTGGCGGGGTGGGGGGCGGGAGAGTGCTACCCGTGTGTACCCCGCCGCATTGCCATTCCTCTGAGGGACAAAAAAAAATTGCCTTTTGCCCGGTCTCTTTGATTAGATTTTTGTCCCATACTTGAGCTTATTTAAAAATCAAATGAGGTACACATTTTTTGGTGCTATGTTGGCCCTCTTTCTTTTAGCAAATTAAATGCACCCTATAACATAATTACATGGGATTACATGTGTCATTAAGTTCATAGAATAAGATAGAGAACACTAATATAATCACGCCTCTATACTGACAAAAGGGTGTATCATGACACATTCAAGTCAATGTTTCTCTCCTTGTATCTGAAAAACTGAAATTAATAAATAATAATGGCCATATTTAAGACGATGTATACTTAACATTTTCCAGGGATGATTTCCCCATCTATAAGAACAAAAGTTCTGCTTAATATATGCTACACAAGTAATCTACACAGTTAACAAAAACACAAAAAATAATCTAGGAAAGAAAAAAGTACAGCACAATACAGAGAAATAGGTTCTTTAACCTGGAAGTTTATTATTCTTTCATCCATAGCAATTCAGTTTAGCTAATAAAGGGGGAAACCAAAAATAGAAAAGAAAAACCACCCAAGCCAGGCATCCACAAATCAAGAGCATTACAATATAAGCATAGTATTAACTATTAAAACATTTTTTATACTGTGCATTGTAATATAATTAATTGACAGAACTTATAGCAAGTGAGAATAGGACTTACAAGTCTGGTTACTGCTTTCTTTCCATGTTCGTCACTTTCATAAACAAGCCTCAGAGCAGCTGGAAGAACTTTCCAGAATTCATTAACGAATTCACTGCCCTTCCGCCTACTATTTTGTAAGATGTCATTAGCCAAGTATAGAAAAGAGATGCGCTGCTCTTTCTGGGAAGAATTGAACAATTTATCCCATGTCTCAACTATTTCTTTTGCTCTCTTCCGGTGAGTAATACACAAACGGGATAATGCTGATTGGATGTTTAAGAATTACATATTGTGATATACCAATCACACTAATAGACAAAAAAAGGAATGGGAAATCATGTGAAAAAAATAAGATCGACAAAGCTCAATCACATCAATATTTAAAATAATTTTACTTTTGGGAAATTATTCAGCTAGTGGGGGAAATGGGTGTATAAAAGGGTGTCATTATACATCTCAAAAAACTTCTTAAACTGGTTGTTTTGGCCTCTATAGCTTCTCTATGTTTTTAAACAGGAGTACATTTTTAGTAGACTAGTAAGCTACTATTTCTACACAGGAATGCTTACACAATTGCATAATATTGGATACAACAAGACTTCTCACATTTTTAACAGGGAAAAACTTAAGAGAGAGCAAAGGATTGATACCTAAAGACAAGCTTCATAGTAAGATCTCTCAGGGCTCGTTTAGTG
This sequence comes from Echinosophora koreensis, assembly GCA_035048595.1. NCBI lineage: Eukaryota > Viridiplantae > Streptophyta > Magnoliopsida > Fabales > Fabaceae > Echinosophora > Echinosophora koreensis. The sequence goes on from JAPCYP010000094.1 coordinate 459,311, forward strand.
ATCAGGATAAGAGAGACAGGATAGGATAAGCAATCATATCTTGTCAGAAATTGTTGTTTGGTGAGCCAGCAGGATAGGATAAACCAATCCTGTCACATATCATATCCTGTCCGTCTAGTTAAAATTCTATCCTGAGGGGAGAGCTGGGTTAGAACTCAACAGGATATGATAAGAGAATTTACAGTATAATAAAATATAAAAATATTTTATATATAATAACTAAAGTATAATAAAATATAACATGATTACAAAAAAAGATATAATAAAATATAAAGTATTTAAAATGATAAAAAATATTAATAATTAATTTTAAAATTTGTTTTTATTTTGTCACAAGGCTAATTTTGTTATTTTTTATTAATTTAAAAAAATGAAAATTATAAAAATTATTCTAACAATTTAACCATATGTAAAGTAAAAACAAAAAAGAATATTTAAAATTATAAAAAAATTAATTTAAGTTAAACAATATTTTTTGGTGCTCAAGTTAAACAATATTTTTAAAATTTTAAAAATTATATGTAATTTTATCACAATGATAATTTTTTTATATATTTAAAAAATGAAAATATAAAAAAAAAGTAAAATCTACTAAAATATGAAAACATTTAGAATAAAAACAAAAATTTTAAAATTCATACTAAAATTAATTTTTATCCAGTTGATTATCTGGTGGATACCAAACGTCGGATATGATAACAACTTATCCTGCTCATATCATATCCTACTCCTATCCTGTTCACTTATCCTATCCGTCCCTATCCTATCCTGACCACCAAACGAGCCCTCAGGGTGCGTTTGATAAGCATTAATGCACAGGACAGCACAAGATAAGCAGGACATCACAGTACAACCCCTTGAGTCAGAGGACAACTTTTTGTCCTATACATTGTTTGATAGATAATGGACAGTATAAGTAAAATAATAACTATGATACCCTTTGTAATATATATTATTACTATATTAATATAATATAATATTATTAATATATATATATATTATTAATATAGACAAAATTTTGGGTTTTTGTCCTGTCCCTCACTCCCTTTTTGTCCTATCCCCTGACCACTTTTCAAATCAAACAGGAAACAAAAATTTTTGTATTGTCCAGTTCCCAGCATTTTTGCAAATCAAACGCACCCTCAAGTTACTTCCATAAGCATCAGCCATCAAGCAATATACGGAGGCTTGGGCTTCTTTTACCATACTAACTCATATCATAGTAAGAGATGATACCCATATTAGATACTGCAAGTGGCATAGAAACTATACGTTTTCTAAAAAATAGACACATAATATTTACCTTTTTTACAAAGAAATGAAAACTTGCGAAGTGCTGTGATGGCAACCGATGCACAAAATGAAGAAAATATAAAGTAAAGAATGAAGATATAGGTTGTATTGTATTTCTATAAACATTTCTATGTCCCAAGAAACCACGGTGCAGTGTTGCTGTAACTGAATACAGTGTAATGAACCAATAGCTGCACCGAAGGTTTTCTTGCCATAATAGAAGTAGCGGCAGCTTGATAATGCAGAAATAACCAAAAGGAATAATTGCCATAAAAAAAAAAAACAAAGGAGGAATGCTGGATACATTCAATGCTTTGCTGTGAATTGTTAAGTTTCAACAACTTCTCTGCTAGTATCTGTCCATCGAATACATCGTTGCCCATATTGCTCTTTACCAATTTTCATGTATCCCAGAGATTTTCCTATAATTTACAGGAAAAGGATATCAATTAAGTACGGGGCTTCACGCATAGAATGAAATAAAAAGGAGTAATCAAAATCATGTAAATTCATCATGAAGAAATGCCAATCAGCTTCTAATGTTTTACTATCCATTTAATAAGGATGGCAGCTATAAGGAGGATATTATGGTGAAACAAAATTGCTCTAACTCCCCACTCGTATCCATTTCCCTTTTAAACTTTTCAACTTGGCACATCATATCAAAGATTATCCACTAAAACTAGTGTTTTGATTCAGCCTCCAGTTCATCTCCTAAACATCAGACAACTATTTTAGCAATGACTAACAATGTCCAATATCATGAAAAGCAAAAGATGCAATTAAAGTACATCTCAGCAATGTCACAATGAAGATCACGATCAATCATTTCTCTGCATACTAACCACATAGCAATAAAATCATAAAAGGTTGTACAGTTGCACTAACTACATACTCAGAATTCAGAAGTTTCTTTAGCATTGAGATTCCTGAAAATTTGGAACTTCCTAGAGATAATGGGATGCTAAATACTGAGTAAATAAATAAAATAAATATTCTAAAAAATTTGGTGTTGTAAATTATATAATTTATTATGTAATTTAAATTAGAAAAGAGCCAACATATCCCTAAGGGAAAGTAATATCCCCTACCCAATGGTTGTCCCCAAATGTAGTATGAGAACAATTATCTTCTGAGAAACCAACAGCATAAGAGAGAAATATCCCCGACAGATGTTTTGCCAAGGACTAGAATGAGTTACCACTATCATTTGGTTGGAATCTCACCCACTCTGATGTAAACAATACCAACTCTAATAGCCTGGCAGCATGCTAAATAGAAAATAGAAAAGTTGTCTATAAAGAATAACCAAATAGCCATTTACCAGAAAACCAATGTCTGTCAACACTAAATTGCCAAGGCCGCCATCTCAGCTCTACAACAGGTTTCCCAGCTAACCAAATGGTAAACAGCCTTTTCCGGCCACACCCAACTGCCGGCTCCGCTCTCCTACGACCAGGTCTTCTCTCCTACGACCAGGTCTTCTCTCCCACGACCAGGTCTTACTCTCTGGCGGCTGGGATTTCTCAGATCTAGGGTTTTTTTTTTTTTTTAAGTTTGCTCTTTCTTTAACATTGTCATCCAATTCGACCCTCTCTTTTAACCCACAAATTCTCTATTTTGCCCTCTTTAGCTCACATATTATCTGTTTTGCCCTTTCTCTTTTTATTCAAATGACTTATTTACCCTCACTTATCCTGACTAAAATTTCTATTTTACCCTTATTTCTTTTATTTACTGTTCCTCCCACTCTCTTTTTCCTCACAACGTTATTTTTCATGTTCTGTTTCAGAGCTTCCTCCTCCCCTCTCCCTCCCACTTCCATTCCTCTTTCCCCTCTACCTCTCCTTCCTCTTTCCTTCTCAGTTCTCACCACTAGCCTAAAATAGCGGCTGTCCCGCTACGCGCTATCCCGCAATAGCGTTTTCGGGGCCGGCCACTACGCTACGCTATCCAGGATTGACTACCCTGATTGTAACTAGTATGGAACCTATTGTACCTAATCTATCTCTCTATATATATTCTCTTGTATTCTATCTCTGCTGAGCTCAATTCCCTCAGAGAATTCATCAATAAACAGTACTATTTAGTAATTTCTAGTTCATCTTCACCAGCTCTATCAACTAGTATCAAAGCTCTCAAGATCTTTGGAGGATTTTCATGGTTTATGTTTATACGACAGACATGGAAGCAAGAATCGAGTTCCTTGAAAGAGCCTATGAAGGCTACATGGCCACGCGCGAAGAATTGCATGAGATAAGGCAAGTGATCGAAGTAGAGAAAATAGAGACTCGGAGGATTCTGGAGGAGGAGCGATTCAAAACAAGGAGACAAATCGGGGAATTGATCAACACCATAGGTCGACTGACTCGGAAGATCAATCATCCTGAAGGCAGTATTAATTGCGGTGGTAATGGTATTGGAGATAATGATGATTGTCGGAATCGTGGAGAGAGGTGGCAGAAACTCGAAATTACAATTTTCTCAGGCGAGGATGCATTTGGATGGGTGAACCGGATGGAGAAGTACTTTGAGTTGAAAGTCGTGAATGGAACCCAACGGATTTTGGTCGCGATGGTAGCCATGGAAGGGAAAGCATCAACCTGGTACAAATGATGGGAATTTTGTGCGATGAACCCTACTTGGAAGGAGTTTCGATCAGCAATGGTAAGGAGATTCCAACCCTCTATGTTACAAAGTCCCTGTGAATTACTGCTCAGCTTAAAACAAACAGGTTCAATAGAAGAGTATAGGGAACAACTCGAGTAATATGCGGGACCACTCAGGGGGCTGAACCTGAGTACCTTGAGGGAATCTTCTTGAATGGTCTGAAGGAGGCAATGAGAGCCGAATTGAAACTACATCAAACAAGTAATTTACCTGAATTGATGGATCTGGCCCAGAGGATTGATGAAAAAACGTGTTACTCAGTGAGGGAAGTTCATGGGTGAGCAAAGGGGGAGGTACTACCCGGAGTTATAATCACTCAAGAATAGAGTCACTTGGGAACCAGGAAATAAGAGTCAACCTCAAGCACTTCACAAATCTCTTTGTCTAAAATCTTATGGTTTTAAGTGTCAACTAATATACTCAATAACTATGATTAACAACTCACCCTGGTTTTCAATTCCAAGGTAAAAAAAGATACGTACCAGAATAATCCCCTTTTAAAAACGCATTTACTAGACCAACTTGGGTCTCAGCTACTGCTCCAGCAGATTTTTTTGGTTGACTTTTTGCTATACCCTTCTAACAATCCTCCAAATACTCAATTAACAAAGTATTAAATGAAAAAAAATAAATGCATTCACCATTTCATTGCTTTCCTTATTTAGGAGTTAGGAGGATTGGTTAAGACTTAAAGGAGAATTATTCTTTTTAGTCTTTTTTCCTACTTCTCATAATTCTAAGCTTCATATAACAGATAATTGAACTTGTTGTATCTATAATCTATATTTTTGTGTTGACTTGTACTAGCCTATAACATCAAATATAGGTGAAAACACATACATCTTCTATCCTCAAATTTAACTATTATATCTTCATCTAACCATAGGTATTCATGGCATGTCCCTATCCTCAAAATTTCAGAATTTGCGCTAAAAACATACATCCTCACACAGTGAAAATGTGTTCTTCTGCTATATCCCCTTTAAATAACATGCAACCCACAACAGCGGAAAAAAAATTAGTTTAAAAGTAAAATTCCAAATTCCGAAAGGGAAATGAGTTGGGTTTCAGATCGAAAAGCTGTATAACATTCAGCGGCACAATAACGAGCAGTAAGGTAGGGTTAGATCCAAAAGAGGACTTACGAGGGTTGAAAACACACGAGCTTCTGTCGTCGTTGTCGTTTCGTCCTTGGTTCTTCTTCTTCTTCTTCTTCTTCTTCCTTCTCAGTGTTTGACACAAACACTTCGAGAAATTGAGAACATGGAGAAGAAAAAAACTAGAAAAAGAAAAGAAAATAGTGGAGAATATGTACTGTCCTGCTCAGTTGTTTTTTTATTTCCCCCAAGAGTGTCCTCCTAGGATAATGCCACACGGGCTTTGTCTTCAATGCTCCATGGAGAACTTGGAGTTTCGGTGCTCCTTGAAGCATGACCATTGATAAAACATTAAATTTATTCAACGGTGCTGATGATATTGAGCGTAACCGGTTGGACAGGGTCATGGAAAACTGAAGACCTGCTCATGTGGTTGGAGATTTGCGGCCGTACGTTTTCCTTTTGTTTTGAGTAAATGCTAGTGTTATTTGACGCAATTTATTCAAATTTCTAGGAGTAGCAAATAAAAGAAAAATGCAACCATGTTTAGTTAAAGTCGGTTGGCTGGGTTTCGATAATATAATTAAGAATTTCAGAAATTTTAGTGAGAAAATAATTAAAAAAAATAAAAGAAATAAGAAAAGATATAATTTTTTTAAAAGTTTCTTGTTTCATAAAAATAAAGAATTTAAAATCGAAGGTGTTGCTATAGTCAAGGGCGGAGCCAAAAAATTTCGATGAGGGGGGCCTAAATCTAATTTACATAACATGAAATAATAAAAAAAAAATAAGCTTAATTAATTTTTATACAGTGTCAGTGTAATTTTTTTTACGCAAATATCTAATAATATCTTGACAAATCAGCGTAATTGTTAATTCTTTCTCATAGTTATTAAAATAAAAGCACACATGTCAAAATATTAGAGGATGTCGGTGTAAAACTTTGTACACTAACAGTGTATACTACATTAATTCATAAAAAATTAACTAATATATAAAAACAAATTATATGATACAAATTTGATAATAACTTAATATAATATAAATTACTGAAATAGATTTATATCTAAAACATTCACTTCTTCAATTGTACACACGACATTTCATAGAATAAAAAATCATCTATTATCATATGTGGTCTATTTTTATCAATTTCTTTTTTTAATGTAAACAATTGTATCTATCTTAGAATTCTAAAAAAGTGTAATTTAAGTGTTTGAAATTGTACTTATTTTAATTAAATTTGAGCCAATCATTTTTTATAAGAGTTAGTTGTTATATATATATATATATATATATATATAAGATGACAACATGGGGAGGGGGCCATGGCATCCCTTGGTCCCCCCTCCGTCCGTCCACCCCTGGGTATAGTGGACCATGACATGGTCTCCTATCTAATAGGTTGCATGTTCGAGGCCATACTAGTATCCTTGGTGGAAGGTAAATGTAAATCACCTTGTAAGTGCTCATAAGGACGAAGGTATATACTAAAATTAAATTTGTAATAAAAAAAGATTAAAACAATAAATAAGTTAAAATATTTAGAATGAGTATCGGAAAAAAATTAAGAAAAACAAAATAAAGTAGGCGATCTAGTGATATCGGTTGTAAATTTTGTGATTTTGATATCTCCGATGGGTTGGTTTAGTGGGGCATGAAATGTTTTCGTATTTGACTGGTTGGAGCCCACATTAGATTTCGTTGTGGTGAGCTATTTGTAAATTCCTTTATAAGTTATAAATAGGCCGATGGTTTTCCATGCCCTGGAATGTGTGTAGACCTCATAAGTCAGAGACACGATTGATATGAAATTATTGACATGTTTAATTAGTGTGTAGGAGAATAGACTCAAGGTCAATCGTCTATGTTATGACCCAGGTAAATTTTGGTTGAGCGCAGATTTAAGACTCAGCTAAAAACTACTTGTCTAAAATACAGTCAACACAGACAAAGACCTAGGCAACGCTCAGTGAAGATTATGATAAACTTGATGACGTGGCAAGAATCAAATGTATGAAGTAGTCGATGTGGATCACGTAACTAGAAAATCACTTAATCACTCATCTAAGTTTTTGGCTAAATTTCACTCGTCTTAAGGAGCTTGATGCTTGAAGATCTAGTTTCTTTATTCTTCATTTGTGTTTTTCATTACTTTTCTATAGTATTCTTTCATTCATTTTTCTTTGTTTGTCCTCTAAATCAATTAATTCCTTATCTTTTCTTAGTAGATGGTGTTCACCTGCTTATCTATTTCTATATTCTGGGTTTCGTTCCAGATAATAATCTAAAGCTACGAAAAGATATCAAATATCTATTTTAGTCCTATCTTTCTTTAAGTAAAATTCTTTAATTCCTTAAAAAAATTCTTTAATGCTCATATTTTATTTTTTACGAATTAGGTTAATTCTTTTACCTGATTAGATAATTTTATAATATCATTTTCTTCATTAGTTAATTTTTGTTCTGGAAGACTAATTGGTCAATGAATTGTTTCTATTTCGAGAATTCTTAGCGTGGTTATGAAAGTTCCTAATTCTGTTATTTCATTTTTTTTTTGGATAATAAATTTGAAACCTATATCTTCAAATAATCTTGGAATGTCTATTCTATCATTATTTATGAAGGTAATACTATGATGTGAGTTAGTTAATGCATATTTTTCTTTCATTACTTTACCAAGCATTTTGCTTAAGAGCAAAGTATTTGATCCATTATAATTGGTTTTAATAAAGGAATTTTGTCCTATTGCATTGCATTGTCCATATATGCTTGGTGGCTGGTTGGCAAGTATTGTTGTCAGGTCATCTTAATCATATGCGATTATGCTTGCTTCGTCTATTAATGGAAAATTGTTGTTGCTTATACCCATGGTGGCGACATGGTTTGCTGGCTGTTTTGCTTGAAAGTCTATGTAGCCTGAGTAGAATTTTAAATAATTCATTCTTTCTCCGGCGACCTTCTGTTTGTATAACTGAACTGGTTCTCTGAAGTAAAGTGGGAACATATGTATCTACTCAATATTCTTGCATAGATAACGACAATCAACTACGAATAAACTGGAACATATTGAATGCCAGAGCAGGGGTTGCTCCTTGATAACATCAAGAATATGGAATAAAAAATTTAAAAAAATTATTAAAACTTTTTAAAAGAAGTAAAAAAAAGTTAAATAAAATTTTAAAATTTTATAAAAAAAAAAATTTAAAAATTTAAAATTAAACGTACAAAAAATAAAAAGAAAATTAGAAAGAATTAAAATTTTTTATACAGTAAGTTCATTGGATTATTTGTTGCTTTTTTTATTATTTATGGTGTTTCCAAGTAAGTTCTTGGTCCCAGATAAAATTCTTGCCCTCTTGAGCTGTCTTCGTTTTTTTCTTGTTTAAGAGTACTTGTTTTGACTTACACGTACCTATTCACATTGCCGGATAATTACCCGTATTCAGACAGTTACCCATTATACCGATAATTATAGTACCCATGGTTGGTAAATGTTGCGGGTATCGGATGGGTAGAGTAAATAATCACCGGTGCCAGTATGGTTGGTTGACAAAGAAAATTTTAATGACCGGCTTAATACCAAAATTAAGTAAGTTAATACTATGTAATTAAATAATTATAATTTATAACGCTTGATAGATATTTAAAAACTAGTGCTCTGCTGTAATGTTGAAAAAAAAAACTAGTGGTCTGAATATTGGTAGTCTACATACAGTGCCACCAATTGGCTTAAATTATCATAGAGTTTAATTTGTATGCATTGTCAGTGTAAATATTTTTACACTGACAACCAATCAGAAATCATAGAATTGATGACTTTTAAGGTGGTTAGGATAAAATCAAACATTTATCATGGTATATCAATTTCTGATTGATTGATGGTGTAAAAAAACTTTATACTATCAGTGTATAACAATTAAATCCATTATATTATTTATTTATGTAATATCATTATCCTTGACACCGCGTCCTGCTGTATTTGCGTGTAGACTTCTTTTAAGATTTGATTTGACATGTTGCCGGATAATTGATAAGAGTAACCCATATTTAGAAATTATTTATCAAAACAACCTACTTTTGAAACAATTTATCAAACTAACCCACTTTAAAATAAAAATAATATTTTTTAGTGATGCCAGTTTGACTGGTGCCATTGACTGCCACGCCACTGATATATATATATATATATAAATAATTATTATGTATATATTATAACTTATATAATTATTACTATATATAAATAATTTAATAATATTAATATAACTATGTTAATTAATAATTAATTAATATAATTATTACACAATGATAATATTTATTAATCAAAATTTATTAATTTATTAATAAATATTTATTATTAATTATTAATTAATAATATAAATTTCCCATGTGTTGTGTCTGTAATGTAATCTGGGAAGCTCGTTTCCTTGATCAATGACTTGGTTGTTCATCACATTCACATCACATGTATTGGCAAATATATGACGCAATTGAAATTTTTATATAAGTTCATGAACATAATTAGAAATGTTTTTAGTTTAGATAGCTAATTAAAAATTCCTAAATAGTTCGTATAATATTGTACATTTAACCCTTATTAAAAAAAGGAAAATGCTAATAAGTGCCCTTAGGGCATTGTTTAATGAACCAAAAAAGGAAAATTTGTATGGAAAATAATATATTCAGCATTTCGGAAAGTGTGACACTTAGTTTTCAAATACAAATTTTCCTTTTGTGGGTTCCTTAACTAATGTCCTAAAGATACTCATTAGCAAGACACTTAAAAAAATTAATTGTGTGATTACATGCTAAACTGGTCTGACCTGCGTCAATGTTACTTGACACTGCCTGACAGTGATTGGACACTTTGCAACCCAAATACGACTAATGAACAAGGAACGAGATTTCTTTAAGTTTCCAAAGCTTCTGATAGATGTCCTAGTCTACCAATCCATCATTATGTATACAGACGGAGAGGTGTGGTTTGATGTTTATTTATATATTTCTTTATTAATATTGTATTTATATTTATATTTTTAATTTTTAATATGTAAAAGCTGCAAAAATTATCATACACATGCCCGCTCATCATTTGTAACACTTTGTGAATGGGTTTCTGCTGAACAAATATTAGTCGAAGGTGAATATATATGACTCATAAGTTGATATGAATAGAGTTACTCAAGCAATGAAACCCTTCATCGGAGACCAGACAGGAAATGGCGGACTGGGCAATGGTCATGGAAAAAAGGCTAAGAAGAACAAAGCTTGGGTGGTCTACGTTGGCAGGAAACCGGGATTTTACAGAAGTTGGGGAGAGGCACATCGCCAGGTGAATGGATTTAGCATGGCCTCCCATGAAGCCTTCGATAATCTGGAAGATGCACGAGCATGCTGGGCCCTTCACTGTGCATAAATACGTATGAATCCAAGTGCAGACGTGATGGGGCAGGCGACTCCAGGAACCGAACCAACAAGCTAGCTCTACAATCATGTGAACAATGGTGAAGACGGTCCATCGGCCTATCGCGGTAACGCCATAGATGGGCAAGGTGAGAAGTTTGTGGAGGGTTTTATCCTTGGATTCATCATGGCAAGGATGATAGTGCAAAAATAAGTTTTTAACTTTTGATTATCTGTCTGAGTTGCTTAGGGCGTTGCCGTGCTACTTTTGTGTTAATCCGTGTACCCGTTTTAGTAAGTCTGATGCTAGGGTTGTTGGTTTAGATTAATGTTTACTATGTTAATGTGGTACTAATATCAACATGTTATGGTACAGTTAAACTAAATCAATGTTATATATGATTGTGTGTTTATATTGACATCTCCTTATGTGTCCAACTACTACTACTGCTCATTGGCATTGTAAATGGTTGAAGTAAGAATTATTTTGAAATAAGTAATTATTTGTTTAATACTAAATAATTATTATTAATGAATAATTAACAACTGAAGGTTTTAAATGAGATTAGACAATATAATCAACATTTAACAATATTTCATATTATATTTTGTGTAGCCACACTTTTAATTAATAGTTAACTTTATGTTTTGTGAGGCCACTCGTTTATTGGCAACAAATAAGACAAGAATTGCAAATAATTATTTAGTACCAATATTGCATTAAATTTGCACAATCTTTTATAATTACAATAAGACACAATAAAGTCATAAATTGTTAAAAGATTGCATGGGTAGCTATTTGATTGTCAACGCAATCAACTAAATTCAAAAGTTGGTCACCACCAAAAAAAAAAAAAAAAACACAAACAATAATTTGGTCAATTTAATCTGCGTTTCTGTTTCTATTATTCATAACTGTACTTAATAATAATCAAATATAGATAATGAACGCAATTTCAGGATTGGCGTAAATATATTGGTATTCAAATTAAAATTCACTGCATTTAGGGATCGTCATTGACCCACTATTTATTTACATTTAAAATTTTAAAAGGTACTTTATGGTTATGATGGTCTGACTTTGCATGTCCTCACTATTGATTGCTTCGGAACGTGACCCTGACCATACTTAGATCATTTTACACACTTTCAAATATTAGATCATAGAAAAAAATATTGACAAACCAAAACGACCAAACAGAGTGATATTACAAGAATAGCGTATCCTATTTATAGCTGGGCACCCAAGCACCGAGCTTTTTTCTTTGTCTGTTTTACCATCAATGGCGTCCCAGAGAGTTTTAAGTGATTGCATTCCCATTGATGTTTAAGTCATTCATCCCGGGACTCATCCTTCCAAAAGCGATGCTGAAGATGTAAGTGTCAATGGAATGTTAAAGCTCCCATTGTGGTTTTGAAATGCATTCCTACTTTTTTGCCACAATCTTTTCCAAAAAGTGTGTTTAACTTTTTTTTTGGTCAGTTGCAGCAACCAAATTTCCATGATGAAAAATACGAACAGTCCGGTAATGATGCATCAAACATGTATGACAAGATCGTCAACAAAATGGAGGTTATTTACTGCTACCTTGTTATAAATTTCAAAAGTTATAATATTTTGTTACGTAGTTTCTAAAATTCATCTCCACCAACTTTCAGAATATGGAAACTAAGCTAGATTCAATGTTGGCTGCCCTGGAATGCACCCGCATAGCTATAACTGCCTTACAAGAATTCATATGCAACAAACCAACTCCTGCAGTCACTGAGAACAACCATCCACCGATCCCTGTTCATGTGGACATCGATGCTGGTAATAAAGATAAACCACATGTTGACAAGGGAAAAAGTGTTGCTGACAAATCACATGTCAACTTCAAGACTCCAGCTGTGAGTCGAAAAATTAGTCTCCGAACTGATGCATTCAACGCATTACTAGTCGATACTGATGTCATGGGACTATCTGATGATGAGATTGATCCTCAACAAAGCCCCTCTCTACGGAAGAAGCGTAAATCTGCTATAGAGCACAAGACACAAGGATCTGATACAACGTATGCACATGGGTGGGAGAGGTTAAGGATGTCTCAACTCAATATTCAAAGCAAATCTACTGTCAAAGTAATCCTTCAACTTTGGTTATACTTGTCTACCATTATTTGGCTTTTTTTTGCTATTTATACTAAAAAAATACCCTAATGTCGTATATTGTTTATATAATAGCAGGAAACAGTGGATCATATAGTCGTAGACAACGACTGGAGGAGGAAACGATTGTTTAGCTCTCCGTCGGTGCCAGATTCAACAAAATCTAAGGCCAAAGGCATGGGTACTTCCAGCAGTAAGGGATGTGGTAGCAAGTCCACAGGGAAGAAAAACACAAACAAAGACAAGGCTAAGATTAAGATGGATGGCAATGGAGGTGTGATGCAGAAAGCATATGGCTTCATCTTTCCCAAGGTATGCGTTTTTTAAGCATACGACATGCACACAATTTGTTCACGTGGGTGATCATCATGTCATTGTTCTAATTATCAATTATAAACATGACATTGGATATTATTATGAAATCGAAGTTTCGACCTAAGGAAAATATGGGACTTAAGAAGGTGCAGATGAAGGTCTCTGCATATATATTCGTAACTGATTTGGATAGTAGGTATGAAACACGACCTCTATCAATGTGTTAAACCCCTAAACGATAAATATAATCATACATTTGATTGGCATTTGTTGGCAGTGAGATCATATTTAAATATCCAGGGCATCGAATGGCTAGGGGAGAGTTTAACTGCCTAAGCCCAGCAAATGAAATTTCTGAAAAGGTTATAAACAATAATGTATCTATCTATATGCATGTACATAATTATTAATGATTTTTCTAATTCCAAATATTATAAATACGTAACCAGATAATAGAGATGGTGGCCTTGAAAGCCACGTGGACTGAGGCTCTATATGGATCATGCACCACATGGTGTCTTCCACCATCATTTTCAGTGAGTGATATAAATAATTGAAATTTTTTTTATCCATTTCCATTATTGATTACTATAACAACATTAATACATACATAAGGGATGTTTCCTTTATGTGCAGGAATTAGCTCACAAGAGTCTCCCAAGTGCTGACATATTTGAAACTTTTATGGAATACATGGTTGATTGGATGCCTCGAACCCCTCATCTTTCATATGTAAGCTTTCATGGAAACGAATGACATACTAATTTTTAAGACACATATATTGTAACATTACTTATTACTTATTTGAACTTCAATAACAGATTTATGTCCCTGTCCATAACGAATCTGGTCATTGGTGGCTAATGGTGATTAATATCATACACAGAAGAATTTATAGGCTTGACTCCAATCTTGAAGTGGATCGAATTGCAGAGAGGGATGAAAAAATCCGATCAGTGGTAATTTTTTTTTTCGTAAGTTACATTATGTATATTGGATATATCATTTTGCATAACGTTCAAAATCTATTGGATAAACTAATTGGTCTTAATTTCATATAATCCACAGTGTTACATGCTCACAAGAATATTGGAATGTGGTTATTTTGAGCAGGATATGATATCAAATGGCAACAAGTTTGTTACTTGGCCAATTGAAGATGTGAAGGGAATTCCAAATTGTGGACACAGGTTTGGTGTCGCATAAGTCATATTATTAACACCATACATGGTTGCATTCTTAACAAAATATATCATGCTAAATGTCCTATGAATGACAATGGCTTACATTTTGTTCATTTCAATTTGTCAAGTGTGAACTCTGCTGAATGGCTAATTGATTGGATGAGCATGGAACCAGGTTTTCATACTAACCTCATAGGAGTGGTATGTGACTTATGTTAACCTTATACCCTAATATACTTCCCAAATATCTACGCTTACTGACAATCCTACTCATTGCAGGTGCATGAGCATAAAGTTAGAATGATCACTGCTTTGGATTTAGTAATCACTCCAATGAATGAACTGCACAGGGTTGTTGAAAAAAATACTGGACTGATGTGGTCTAGTGCCCCAAGAGCATCCAAGTCTTAATGCTACGTTGGTCTTCTCTCTTTTGGGTTGTAATTATCATTTTGTGGGATGTGAATGCTCTAACTGTCCATAATAGTGTAGTACATATGGCCTATATTCTGGTTTAGGATAGTTAGGTTTTTTTTTATGGCTGTGTGTGGTTTTTTTATTTTTTTGACAAAGGCTGTGTGTGGTTCTTTGATAGGGTTAGCATGTATTTGCTTACACAGCTTAATACTATATCTATCTGTAAACCTTGTTGTACAACGTAATGCATATTATCAAGGTTATCTGGCAATGATTTTAACTTCTGCAGACGGCCCATTGCTTCCAACGAAAGCTGTCCAATGTTTACATCCACATATCATACTCATTGCCACATTTATTTAATGGACCATCAAACATGTTAAATTTTTTTTTGGTAGATACGATCTTAATACCCTAAACAAATAAGTGCCATTGACCATTAAATAACGATTCAATTGGAGATATCAACATTGGCACGCCGAATATATAAATTAAGTTCACTACATCTATATGGATATTACTCACAGACTTTGTAGTCAATCATGAATGCTAATTGAAATACTTGGCCAGCCCACCCATTTAATAGACTACTATTCAGAAATTAGGATTATAGTGCCTGAATAAAATGGGCCGCCCATTTGGGCCTTGATCTTAGATGGGGCATGACATCTATGCCAATCCAGTGACGTCCCAAACCAGGCAAAAAAATTACCAAATATTCATACCGAAAAAATGAGGCCCCATACAAGGAATAAAACAATCCACAAATAAAAGCCTTAAAAACATGAACTAAAAGAAGCACAAGTCCACAATATACACATCGACTAAGACCAGCACAAAAACCATGCAACACTGCTTTATTTCAACTACAAATTAATTGTACTGAGTAAAAAAATATATCTAAAATCAAAGTTAGAAACAACAATGAGAACTGGAGTTCAATCAAGAATGAGTTACACAACTCACTCTTGAACCAATCAACTTCAACATGTTCTAAAGGTTCCCATAATTTTAATGAACATGATTCAATGCTTCCCAATCATCAATCTCTATATCTAAAATGCTATGCCTTATTCTGTTTGGCCAAATTTGGTCTTCAAGATATAAGACAAAATTTGGCATGACAGAGTATATCGTACGACAAATTCATGAAACAAAAAAAAAAACTTAAAAGAAAAGCTCTCCCAAAAGGAGCTTAGACTGTAGATCTATTGAGACAACCTGTAAACATTATTTGGTGGGTGTTGCCAACTTAGTCAACCTGTGACCACAAAACAAAGTAGTAGCTGCCACACAATATTTGGTTCCGAACATTATCCAATTAATAAAGCAACACATCCAATCAAATAAAACATCACATATTGTCTTACATGAAAATAAAATGATTAAACAAACCAAATACACATCTTAATTGTCCAATGCCAATGACACCTACCCACATTACTCAACACACATATTTAATAGTGGATTTCACATTGCCTTGTCCAATGTATGAAAAAAAGAAATACCAACATAGATTCATAACTAATCTGGCTTCATAATTCATCAGTATCTTCTTTCCTATGCTGAAAAGCACAACCCGAATGTGGTGAAAACCCCGCAAACCAAAAGGCAGAAACATTGACTACTGTTACCGACTACGTTTGGTATTAGAAAATATACTAGTAATTTCAACAGATTCTTCATGCACACAATAACATATGTCAATTAACAAAGATTGTTATTGATAACTAACTGTTCCCACCATAGTTTCAAACTAACAATATATTACTGACACTCATACCACTTAATTAAGGGAATATAAATATTACGCTAGAAAAAGTAATTCGATAAAAAAGATCTTACTATTTAGTTTCAATGGTTTGCTCTTGTCCCTCGAGAGCACCCTACTCCTCCATCCGAATTCAAAAGGTCTCCAATCCTACGCGCATGTGGACAAGTTTTTCTGGTATGACCATAAACCTTGCAGCACCCGCATCGTGTCTGCTTCTTGGCCGTGGCTCCAGGACCACGAGGTTGGCTCCCATATACATTGGGCTTTCCAACAAACCCATCAACATTACAATCACCGGCTTCGCTTTCTCTTCGATTGCCTCTTTGGTCCTTTTTTTTAGCTGTTCAATCAACAAAGCTATCTTCTCCCGTATATCATCAAAGTATTCTTCATTCTTGCTCGCATAAGTACACAACCTTCGACAACTATCAATCAATGCTGTATACCGGCCGTTGTGCACAGCTTTTTCACCACTTATGCTTCCATTGTAATATCTACTTTCAACCCCTTTCTTTGCAGCCTTGGTCCAACGATCTAAAACGAGGCACTTTGGAATTTGATGAAAATCAAGAAACACTAGTACCCTAATAATGTGTACACAAGGAATCCCATCCGATTCCATTCCAAGACATGAACATCGGACCTCCTTTTCCAACGGGTAAAATGAAACATGCCACCTCAATGCAGGACTACAATACTTTCCGACAACAAAAATTTTTGCCGACATACTTTCTATGCAATCAATCACATTAATTGCCAAAGACCTCAGTAGCCTTTGACGGAAATTAGTTAACAATTCCCGAGTATATACAACTGATGCGTTTCGCTCCAAGGCCACCAACTCAGTTTGCATCATCGGGACACCATATTCTGATTTGAAATCAGCCTCAATCTCGTTGCTACGAATGTATTCAACACATCTCTGGAAATGATATACAAATTCAGACAGAGTAAACCGAGAATGTACATACCTACCCATCTGGGCATGCAATGCCTCACAACACGACGTCGTCCTCATCCCAGCAAAAAAATTCCCCTTTATATGCTCGGTTGCCCACATTAATTTTTTTTCATACAACTGTGTTACCCATTCATTGTCAGTCAACCTACACTCTTCAACTGCTGCTACCCACCTATCTTCAAACTCGTGTACCTCAGAGTTGCCGAGCATACATTTCTTAAATAGTTAGGTGAACCTTATATCATTTACATTCGATGTGACATTCCTAATCAAGTGCCAACCCCACAATCTATGGTGAGCATCTGGAAACACCAAAGCTATTGCATTCCTCATAGCCAAATCACCGTCGGTTATCACACACTTTGGAGACTTTGCCTTCATTGCTGATTTGAATTGTTCCAACAACCATACATAAGTTTCTTCTTTCTCATCTGACACAATACCACATCCAAAGACACATGTCTACTTGTGATGGTTAACTCCTGAGAAGACCACAACCGGATACTTATACTTATTTCTCCCATACGTGGCAATACATCACCGAAAACATCGTAGTCTACTTGGCAACCCCCATCACACCAAAATAGGTTCAACAATCTACCATCTGCTCCAACTTTCTTTGTCCAAAATAAAGTCGGGTCTTTACTACGCAAACCCTCAAGGAACTTGAAAGCTTCTTTGACATCACCTTGTTGCATTCTTCTTTCCTTTTGAATCCAATTGTACATATCTTTTTTCCTAAAGGCAACCATCTGGTAACCACCCGATTGACTAGCAAATGAACTATAAATCTGCGGGACACTAATGCCACTCTTCCTCATGCTATCAAACTGTGCAACATCTGCTGTCGATAGCTTTCTGTGAGACCTGAGTAGCCCAATATACTTATCTCCAAGTAAGTCATGATTGTGCTCATCAGAAAAACGAGACACATGCCACCGACCACTACATCCATCTAGAGCAACACGCAACTCAGCCCCACAACCAAATCGCGTAATAACCCGATGCTCCCTCTGTCTATTTGGCATATTGATGTACTTCGACTGACGAAACCCCTGACTTGAACATACAAATTGCTGCCATGTAACCTTCTTCTTCTTGTTTTTCCCACGCTTACCTTTCCTTACACTAAAGCCTTGCATTTTTGCATACTCGTTATAAAACACATAAGCATCAGCAATATCACCAAATACCAGTACGTGTACCTGACTTGCGGGTATTTTGTTGAAATCTATATCCACCAAATTTTCAAAAAGATTATCATCCTCCCCGCTTCCTTCATCGTCCCCACAAAATTGATCCTCAGAACTTTGTTCCTCCTCACCACCATCTTCCTCCTTACCACTTTCTTCATCCTCAACACTTTCTTCATTGTCACCACTTTCTTCATCCTGCACACTGTCGTCGGCATCCCCACTTAAGTCATCCTGCCCACTGTACCCGGTTTCCCCGGTTGAGTTATTCTCGGCACTCGAATCACTACCATCTCCATCATATGATGTCAGGTCACCACTCATAGAAAGATCTTCTAGTCCCTGCAATGCATCACAGACACATCCAGTCACCTATATTTATCTTTACTGGGAATCACAAAAACCAGAACCCATAACAGACCACCATCAACAACAATGCAGTTCAGAGTTTTATTAAATTCAACCAAATCATACCCATTCGCAGACAAAAAAAGTATGATTAGGGATTCTACAAAAATAATATGAACACCACATAAAGGGAATACCCTATAATTAGTTTGAAACTGACAATAACCTGGGTATAACACAAATCGAACAACGTTCAGCGAAAACGAATCCATTTTTTTGATTTCAACTGATCTAAGCAAAATACGTGGACTTACAAAGGGGATGTCAAAAACCAGCTATAACTTACAATGGCAACGGGGACAGTCTTACAATAATACATAATTTGGATTATCAAAATGTTTTATCGGTAAACTAACCTCTTGATTTATGTCATCCTCCTTGCTGCTCTTGCCAAAATGGTTTCTTCTGGAAATCGAGATCTCAAACCAGAAAAACCCTCCGAATGAATTGCAAGTTGCTCACAGGGGTTCAATCCGGCCTGGGATTTATCGCCTCTGTCGCATGAGACAGTTTCGGATTCAAACCACAAGCTTACCTTAGAAACGATGAAAACCTTGGTGGTTGCGTGTTACGATTTCCCCCACCAGTTTCACTGTTAAGGAAGATAATAACTTGTCCCTTATTGAATACGAATTGGTGAATGTTGTGGAGTGACTTATGGGGACGTTTTGCAACTTCTGCTGTGTTATAATGAGAGATTATAGTATTATGTGGAAGAAGATAAGAGTTGGCTTCCCCCACACCCAAACCCTACCATTAAGACGACAACAGTGTTTTATTTTCAATTTTTTACATAAAGTATTTTTTGCAAATATGACCGGTGCTGACCGGGTATACCAGGTGGATAATAATTCTATTGTTACCGGACACCAGATGGGCCAGTAAAAACTTCATGGAGTACCGCTCCTCAACATGTAAGAAGGAGCATTAAAGAATTATCCTGCGACACGCTTAAGCGGACGACCCCTCCCATGAATGTTCTAGGACCTTATAATTAAGGGACTCAAGTCGTCTTACCACTTGAACCAACACCACATTGGTGCTTAATTATGTTTGAAAACATAAGTAGAAAAATAAAAAAATTGTAAATTTACAATAATACTCTACAATCTACATTCTAATTTTTATTTTATTTTTGGTAAAAGAGAAAAAAAGAAAACAACATAAAACAACACTCTATATTCTAATAAAAAACGATGGGTTGTGTATTTTGGATTAGGGGTAACAAAATATATTATTTTAATAATTAGGGTAAAGACCCATTTTGGTTCCTGAAAAAAATTGTGTGGGCCATTTTAATCCCTGACAAAAAAAAAACTACTTATTTAGTCCCTTGCAATTACTAACGTGGGACTTGTTAGTTCCTAAGTTGACTTCCATTTGCCAGCGTCCGTTAGTTGGGTGACGTGGCCATTAACTCATCCTACGTGGCCGTTAACTCATCCCTGTAGGATTGTAATTTTCTTCAATTTTTTTTCCTTCAAAGGACCAAAACGACGTCATTTTGGGTCCAATAAGAAAACCCAAATTGATCCCTCTTCCAGAAACGAAATTACGAAACCAAATCATTCCTCTCCCGTAACCCTAACCTAATCTGTCTCCAATTCCGGGATAAGGTCCAGAAATCGTGGGGCTTCTTCTTTGTAATTCGCGATTATCCCCTTCAAATGTGAGTTAATTTCATTAATTTCCCACTTTTCTTCTATTTACAATTTTGTTTCTAACTTAGGGTTCGTTCAGTTCTTCTCCTTTTCGGTTTAGGGTTGTTTGTGCTTCTAATTTAATTTTGGATTTAGGGTTATGAATAGTAGTGCAGGGTTCTGTTTTATAAGGTTGAATGTGGGTCGAATATGGGTGTGGGGGACCATGTTTATGGGCTCTGTGTTGGTGGTCCCCTTTACGATGCTCTGTAACTATAAAATTTCATGTCGGGGACCAACTTTGTTGGGGGTGGGGACCAGGTTTGTTAGGAGGGGGACCATACATGTGTGGGGGGACCAGACTTATCAAAGTAGTGTGGGGGCGTGTGTGGGTTTGGGTGGTTTTTTTGGGTGCATTTTGAATTTAAAATTTAGTAAATTTGGCATTTTGTGGGTCCCTGATGCAGTCTGATTTGTCTGTCTGTTGCTTGCAGATGACTTTCTATATCAGATTTATATTTCACACAGGAGGTAAGCTTGTGAGAGACACGGATGGTGTGCTAAAATACATGAACGGCTTAGTAGACGTCGACGAGCCAACGGACGTGGATCTAATCAATTATTTTGACTTGGTGAAGCTGTTCAAGAACTTAGGTTATTTTGACTTCACTGTAATTTGGTGGATGCATCCTGATCGTGAGGATTTTGATATTGGATTGAGACCATTGGAGTGTGATGCCCGCATCAATTCCATGGCCGAGGCAGCAATACAACAAGCGAAGGACTCTTCATCGTGTGATATTCATCTTTACTTTGAGCATCTAGTTTAGGGACCGGATGATGCTGTTTTTGTGGACCCTACAGAGGAAGATGTTCAACCGGGTGAAGCGGCTATAGAAGATGCACATGTGGAGACATTGGGCTTCTCTGATGACGATGACAGTGCCGAAGATTCTAACTATAGGACACCCCCAGCTGTTGTCATCACTAACAGTGAGAGTCATGAGGTTGAAGTTGTACATGTGAAGAAAGTTCTCCCGAAAAAACCAGATGCAAACAGAGGTGGTGTGACATAGAAGAGAGGTGGCCTGACACAGAAGGCAAAGAAGAAGGAAAAAAAAAGGGAAAAAGTAATTAAAAAAAAAAAGAAACAGAAAATGGTGTCTAGTAGTGAAAGCAGTGATGCAGTGAAGATGGAAGTGAATGTGGTAGTGAAGGTGGCAAGGACAGTGGCAGTGATAGTGAGACTGAGAGTGATCATGATTCATTTGAGGGAGCAGGGTATGCCTCATATTCTGAGCATATGCACACTCCAGAATCTACAGATGATGAAGGGGCTTCGGGGCCTGCACTACCAAGATTCAACAGTTCACTTACTTTTGGCCAAGTGTCCTTAAACACTGGCATGATGTTTGATAACTTGGATCTATTTAAGAATGTTGTAAAGGACTTCAACATTTCACTTGGGAGGGAGATAAAGTGGAAGAAGAATGATAAGCTGAGAGCGCGAGCAGTTTGCAAGGTTGAAGACTGCAGCTGGCTTGCATACTGTGCTTGGAACACTATGAGCAAGAGTTTTCAGTTGAAGACATATGTAGGAGAACACACTTCTTGCAGAGTGTTTAAAAACAAGGTTGACACTAGGGATTGGGTTGCAAAGAAGTTGGAGTAGAAACTTTTGACTCAACCTGACCTTAAAAGGAAGCAAGCCTTTCACATGTTTAAAGAGGACTTTAGTGTCCATATAAATGAAAAAAAAAACTGTCAAGGGCTCTAAAAGCTGCTAAGAAGGCTTTTGAAGGTTCTGAGATTGAGCAATATGGAAGACTGTAAGACTATCTTCATGAACTTTTGAAGACTAATCCAGGGTCCACTACAAAGATGGAAGTGATCCCAGCAGAACCACCATTATTCAACCACTTATACATCTATTTGGAGGCATGTAAGAATGGGTTTAAGGCTGGTTGTAGGCCATTGATAGGCCTTGATGGATGTTTTTTGAAGGGTTATTATGGGGGGCAGCTACTGTCTGGAGTTGGTCAGGATGCCAACAACCAGTGGTTTGTCATTGCATATGTTGTGGTTGATGCTGAAACCAAAGATAACTGGAAATGGTTTCTGAGCTTGCTTGAAGAAGATATAGGAGACTATGTTAGCAACCGATGGAACTTTGCATCTGACCAACAGAAGGTACAATTTAATTTAGTGCATTGCTTCATGATTTTACATTAATTTAGATGCCATAAATATTATAGTAAAGCATGTATGTTCATATTGCTGCACACTTGTTTGTTTCTGATTCTGTTTCTGATTCAGTGATTTACATTGATTATGTTTCTGATTACAGGGACTATTTTGTCCCCCGATAGTAATTGTCAGGGACTACTATGTCCCTTATTAGTAATTGTTAGGGATTAGGGTTCTAATGCAAATAGCCTCTCAACTCAACCCAAGTGGGTTATTGCGCACAAGTCTGGAGCGAACACAGGGACCTAAACAACGCAAATCGCCTATTAGAAAAATTAGGGTTCTTGTTTGAGGTTGCAGAAAACAGAGAGAAGAAGAAGGAGCTCAAGCCTTCTTTACTTAATGGACCCAAAACGGCATCGTTTTGGTCCTTTGAAAGGGAAAAAAAAATTGAACAAAAATTACAATCCAACAGGGATGAGTTAATAGCCACGTCACCCAACTAACGGACGCTGGCAAACAGAAGTCAACTTAGGGACTAACGTATCCCATGTTATTAATTGTCAGGGACTAAATAAGTAGTTTTTTTTTTGTCAGGGACTAAAATGGCCCACGCAATTTTTGTCTGGGACCAAAATGGGCATTTACCCTAATAATTATTTAAATATATAATATTTTTGTTTATAATTTATTAAGATCAAATTAGTTTTATATTTGGATATTATAGGTGAAAATTAATTTTTAAATAATTTATTTATTTCAAATAGTATAAAAAAATATTTTTATATATTAAATTATCAAAAGAGATATTAAATAATTGAAAAAGAATGACTTTTTGGGGGTATATTCAAATAGAATTTTAAAAGACAATTTTGAGTTAAAAAGGTTTTGTGGTATTCAATTAACAATTTTAAATAATTTAAACAAGTCTTATGGTACTCAACAATGTTATCAAAATTGCACCAGACCGGCCGGTTCAACGATTGAACTATGAATCGGTCTGGTGGCCTGTCTGGTATACCCATAGAAGCACCTGAATATCAAATCGTCTGCAAATCGATAGAACTTACCGATCCAGAACCGAGAAAACCAGTGAAAACTGGTGGTTCCCTTGTTAGGCCAGTTTTTGTAACCTAGCAGATCCCTTGAGCGGCGAACGATGAGGTAACAGCTAGCGACGAGGTAGTAGTTCCCCAACGTAATCCAGTAGCTCCCTTGCGTAATCCAGTTTGGACTGTTTGCATAAATAGGCAGTTCCCTTTTCTTTGGCACACGAACGGCGAGGAGATGCAGAAATGGGGGGCGGCATCTTTGGCGCACGAACGACGATGAGTTGCAGAAATGGGAGCGGTGCCCTTGGCACACGAACGACGACGAGTTGCATAAAGGGGGGAGGCAACGACTCAATACCAACCTGAATAGTGAATACGTTTTGGCGTTGGCACAATATTGAAGTGAATATTGAGTTATAGAAAGCTAGGGTTAGTCTTTTGTGCCTCCAGCAGATGGGTTTGGATCCAAATTCATTTTTTTGTTCTTTTATAATAGAGAACAGGCCTAATCCAGTCCAAGTGTAATTTTGTGTTTTATTTTTATTTTAATGATCGGACCAAAAAGCATATAAAGGAACATTGGGTTGATAGGCCCTTGAATTATTATTATTATTTTTTGCTACACTTTTGGGAGAAAATACAAAAAAGAAGTAAAGTTATTAACATAAACTAAAAATCTATTTTATATTTTAAGAAATATAAGAATTTAAAATTCATGTTAATATTGCTTAATATATTATATTAAAAATTGAAAAGAAAATTATTTAATTGAAACTGGTTCAACCACAGTCAGATCATTGACCTCGAAATAGTGTCTTCATCGGTTCAATGACCGGTACAGTTTTAAAAACATTGGTACTCAATCAAGACTACTGGGATATTTTAGAGAGGGTGTCCAAATCTTGTGGTATCTAATTGGGACTTTAAAGGATTAACAAAAATTCTTTTGGTATTTAAAAATTTGCTAGTTTCGATGGATTTCTTTTAACTTGGATTTTGTGTGACTTTGCAGTGAAAAATGTAAATACAAATCCATCTCAGACTCAAACCCCAACCCATGAGACTTTTCATACTTGTTGAATTCCATAATATCCTTTTCACTCTTTTTCTTTCTTTCTCTCTAATACCATCATTCTCTCTTTCTCTTTGATTCAGTTGTTCTCTCTTTCTTCCACATCTCACCTACCTCAAACACGTTAACGTAGGGATGTTCAAAACCTAGCCAGACCTACTAGCCTATCCTGGTCTGAAACTAATTTTGACGGGTATGCTTTTTATAAATGAGACCAAATCTATTTTTGGATCAGGTTCACGTTATACTTCATGTCGTTCCAACCTGACCCAATGTCATACAATGTTTTTAAACATAGACATTTTTTTTACAATTAAGTATAATTAGTAAGATTTTTTCTTTTACTTCAACTACTAATATTTTGAATGACATAATATATTTATATTGAAATTGTGAATTCCACTAGAGATTATGGAAATATATATTTTAAGTATTTCACTGAGAAAGGATAACACACACACGTACACATAAAGTAGCAATGTGAATATTTTGTGCTTAAAAATTTTAAGACTAAGTCTCTTAGTCAAATGAAAATAATATATAAGTGTGAAACTTGATATACTCTTTTGATGGTTAATTGTCCTTCTATGGATAATAAGGATAAGAATTTGACTGACAAGGCTTCTAAATCGATTATGAACATCTCTTATTGTGTCTCAAACTCCTTTCCTCAAAACTCAGCTCTTTTTTCCATTGTAACGGTCCTGCTTTAATTAAATTCAATGCATTTCATGGCTACATGTGAGTTAACAGTTAATGATAAGAATTTTGAGACTACCGTGATTAATTCAACCCCTATGTATCCTAATGTTATTCATCATACTAATGTACTTGCCAAGCTTTTGGGAGATGGGGATGAGGATGACCTAGTGAATGACTATTTCTCAGCGGAAAAATGATAATGCTGCTGAGGATGATTATAATTTCACCGTGGTTATGTCCAAATATTAGAAGTATAATCTGAGAAATAATAGAAGGCTTAATTTTATACTTAAATGATTTTTTTTTTTGTGCATGGGCATTGATTTATGTATCCCATGGTTTTGTTTTCTTTGTTTTTCTACTTTTTATCAATAAATTTATGGTGACATAGACCTTGCTTAAAAAGAAAAGATATACTCTTTTCGATGCTTTAAAATGTGAAATTATATGAACATTGCTAACAAATTTACTAAGTCTGCAGGAATCATGTGACACCCGGGCTGACGAGGGAGGATAGTGATCACCAGTGTGAAAGATGAAGCACAGAGAAGGAGCAGCTCCTAGCAGGTGTTGCCTTAAAAATAAGTGTAGAAACGTGCAAGTGTACACAATTACAACAAGTAGTAAAGTGAAGTAAGATCGTTCCCATGAGGATTAAAATGGTATAAAAATAACCAAAACTCAAATCAATGGTTCAGTTAAGCTAAGACCAAAGGGTAACCAAATAATGTGTGAAAGTGTATGATTTTCAATATTTAAAAAGGCCAATATTTAAAAAGCACAATATTAAAAAGGCGGTAATAAGAGAAAAAAGATAATAAAATAGGTTGGTAACAGATATGGGTAAAAACAGTTACAGGTATGAATCCCTTGTAATTTCAGTCTAGTCTCATTTATGCTCCACTATGCTAGAGCATTTAACTCTAGGAAATGAAAGTTGTATTTTCTAACATTTAAAAGATGGCGTTCATTAAATGTGTTCTATTCCTAGATTCATATTAATTACACCCTCTTCTTATGAAGCATGTTCTAGATAGCTTAAGGACTTGAATGATTATTCCTAATACATTCAACATCTACTAATTTTCTAATTAGAGACTTAACCTTTATCTCTCAAACAAGTCCACTTAACTTTTCCAAGTTCAGCCAGCTCAAGTTTTACTTAAGGTGATCAAGCTTAAACAAAACAACATTTAAACACAAAATAAGAGAAAACGCAGAAGCAAAACATCACATAACATTAACTAGACATTCATTACAAGTTCAACATACCCATAGCTACAGCAAATTTAGCTTATATCGGCTTAGAAAAATTAAAGACAAAATAGAAAATGGAATAAGAAACCATTACAATGGAGGAAAATGAAAATGGAGACTATGGAGAGAAGAAGAAGATGATACAACTGCTACTGTCCTAGGTCAGAAAATTAAAGAATGATGTCTACAAAGTGTAAGGAATATGCCCCCTTTTTAGGGTTTTTAAGAGGGCCCATATTCTCTTTCCTACTTTTGGGCCAACCAAATTAATAGTACAATTAATGCATTAGCCCATATCCCAAAATACAACTGCGCAAAACCCTTAGCACGTGCTTAGGACACGTCCTCGGCTTTAGGGCACCCCAACATGAGAGAGAAAGTCGTCAGCTTTTGTCCTTTCTTGATGAAGAGTCCACGCCCAAATGTTGCCGCACTCTAGAGCATTTCCAACAGCTTAACTACACTTCACCCAAAACCTAACAAAATACAAAGAACACATTAAGCACATTCCTAAACCAACTCAAAAACAGAAAATACATGAATTTTATACAATGACACACAATACACTAAACTAAACTAAAAACACATAAAACACTCAAGCATTACAAAAACTCAAGCTAAGAAATAGTACATAACTCTGATTTCTAAGAGTTATCGGCAGACTTCTAGGAGGAGAGACACATGAAAGAACCGATTTCACACTGAAATAAGAGGTATCCTGAGATTGTGCATGTATGGGACTGCATAGTTGAGGAAGGCTTAAAGTAATTGATTGCTACTACCTATACCAACAAGATGCATCTTCTTTTCAGAAGCCTATCACTTAAGAACTCCAAAGTTAAGCGTGCTTGACTTGGATAAATATTGGGATGGGTGACCTCTTAGGAAGTTTTCCTAGGAGGCGTGTGAGTGAGGACAAAGCATGCCAAAAAGACCCGTGTTGGTTTGTGGGGACAGTCTTCAATCCGAAAATCAGCAAGAGATGTCACAAATGGTATCAGAGCAACACCTCTCCTAGTATGGTGTGGTTCGAGGATGAACCAAGCAGAAGCAGGTGGGCATGTGACACCCCAGACTGACAAGGGTGGGGTGTGACACCCTCTACCTCAAAATGTGTGTTATATAAATAATAGATAGAAACAATTATGTTTTTGCGAAATAGAAACGTGGATTCTTCAAAACCTTTTTAACAAAGAAGTAAATAAAAACATTATAAACAATCGTGAAGTTCGTATGGAAACATAACGATAGCAAAATAATCCACTGACTCGATGTCATATATATATCAGAGCTCTACAATTCCCATACAATATTAATAATCAAGTTTCAAAACTGACAACATAAAGCACTAAGACGACGTGCAATCCGACCATCTCAAACTGCTATATCACGACACTCTGTAGAAGGCATCCCTCCACTACACGCATATTTCCTGTAGACTCCCCTTCTCTGTCACAAGACTAAAAATGGTGCATCGGTGAGAGATCATGTTCAACCCATATGAATAGAAGAGACAGTAACCAAGACAGTGCATATGCACAAATACATAACCTTAACATACTATCCAACATACACATTAAGCACACACATAAACACACACACAAGATCATAACATCACTCAAAGATGATGCATGACTATGCAATTATAGAACCAATCTACAACTTCTTCGTATGCAATGTGAATCCATTACTAACTTAGGAAGATGATTTTGGAGTTACATATCCGCATTGGCAAATAAGCACCAACGTTAACAATCCATCAAACTCTCGAATGTTCCTCTTGGATAGCCAATTCATCTTACTCTCGAATGAATCACCACAGATGCGCTTGATTCACATAACTCTCAGATGAATCATCATACTCTTGGGAGAACTCCCCGTTTACCATAACTTTCCCCAACTAACAACAATAATGCATAATGCACAATAACCAAACAACGTCCAACCATCCGCCATAGTTCGTCAACATTGAAGAACAACAACATTCCTCAATGAGGATAACAATAACATCAAGATAATATATCATTATCAAGACATCAACAACAAATCAATATTAACAAAGGCAATCAACCATCATCATCATAGCAACAACGAGGTAAAACACATACAATCATAAGTCTCATTACAAGTTATTATTATCAACATTACTAATGGCAATCTATCTTAACTATTGTTGTTAACATCCTCATTTAGATCATTAACTTAATCTGGATCTAAACATCAATGTCTTTATTAAGATTAATAACTTAGCTTTATTAGCTATCATCAAAATCGGATTCTTTCACTAACTCTTCTTATTTAAAATCTCCAAGATAAGGTCTCTTAACTAACTTCATTTAAAAATATGTAAGATAAGATAAAAAAAATAAATAAATACTCTTAATTATCTAAGAATATCCTAAAATCTCTATATCATGTCAAGTTGCTATAGCATTTAGGCCTAAGCTATCATTCATCTAATTGAGTAACTTAACACTCAAGATCAAAGCCTATATGTTCTTAAATTAATCCTTTGGATCATTTACCTCGCTCTTCATATCAATCTTCATATATTATTAATTTCCTTTAACCTAAAACTATATTCTTATAACTTAAGGCTAATCTAACATCTTCATGGCTTAATCAACATAGCCATTAACAAATCATATCATCGTCAACAAGAATCATGCCAAAACATCACTATAGCATACACTCATATCAACCACTACTAGAGCTTATTCACATGTATTCACATAATTGAATCCATTTGTTCATTATAAAGGTTCATTACTCCTACAATGAATATGACATATTAGAATCACAATCACCAAAAAGACACTTTTGCTCATACAAGGATTCATCAATCAATCAAAGTAAACAAAGAAGCACAAATAGGAATTCTGCAAAAAAAAAAAAAAAACACTAATCATCTCAACCCTCTCTCAAATCCCATATATAATAAACACTCTCTCCAACCATACCCGAAATTAGATTTCGCAACACATAGAAAACAGGAGAAGGGTTGTTCCGCAGTTTTGTTTGAATGCTTCTTCACCACGGCATGAACAATAACGAGAGACACTTGAAATCAATCTTTATTCCAAGAAAACTCAAAGGAGAAGTAAGAAGAAGATAGGGCATGATTATTACCTTGATTTGAGACCTATGGAGACTGGAAAGAATGAATAAAAACACTATCAAGATGACTCCATAGCAACAACAAAGTTTTCACAGCAACAGATGGTGAAGAACGATGAACAAGAGCAATTTCCTTCAAGAATATTTGAGAGAAACCAATGAAAAACTTAAGAGAAGAAGATATGCAGCTTTTTCTCAGCCTAGAGTTGTGGGAAATAGGGTTTAAGTTGACTATTATGGTATAAAAATGAGTTAGAGGTGTAACGGACTTCTATTTCAACCCAAAAGGCATCCAGGTCGGTATTCCACACATATCTTGAGCTACGAGTATTCGATTGAGGCATTCTTGGTGGCGTTAGAAAGCTTAGAGAAGGATCTAGAAATTTATGTTTCATTATCAAATCCTAAATCGTTCTCTAACATGGTCAAAAGTACGATATAAGTTTAGAGATAAACATAGTGGTTATTTTTAGATATGATCCTTAGAAGATTATGATAAGATCTTAAGAGATAACTATGCAAAGGATTCTCCTATCTTAATGAAGACTCCTATTAAATCTGATTGATTTAGGAACTAAAGTTTAAGAGTTATACCATCTCGATTTAAATGCTAAATCAAGCAATATCTCGTACTATCATTTAGAATCACTCATTAATACATAAGATCACATATTATGAATAAAATCATTTATTATATATTAACATGTAGAATCATATACAAAATCATACATTCATATAAGGTCACACATTAATAGACACAATCTCATATTAATGCAAATAATCATATATGTGAAACCTGTCCTTTTTTTTTTTTTTTTTTGGTAGAGTAACATGAGTTTAACTTCTTTTGGCTAGGTAAATTTATGATAATGAAAGTATTAAAAAAGATAAATAATAATTACAAGTTAAAATACTAATTTTGCAACCAAAAAAAATACTAGAGGGGATGAAGGAGCAAATATACATTGATACAAGGACCTTTATGCAATAAGCAATCGCTTATGTTTTTAAAATTTAAGAAGGGAGTAGTCTCCCATTTGTTTCCAACGTAAATCAGATAGAGAGGAGGAGGGAGAAGTGAGTTTCTAGGGTTGAGAGTAAATTGGTAAGTCCCCCCTTCATCTTCCTCTTCTTCCCTCTTATGAGAATCATAAATCTCACACTTCCCTTCTCCATTCTTTTGTGGAAGAAGCGAGAATTAGAAAGGGGACTTGAGGAACTCTTTTGCATCTCAAGAGTTTAAGCTTTTGACACTCTTAAGGTAAGAGGCCAAATCCCAATCTTGCAATGTTCTAAGCATTTAAGTTGTACATTGATTTATTTATTTTGTTGAGTTCATGATATTTGGAGGATTCTACATATTGATTCAAAATGCTTATCCTTGAAAATCTTTTGACAAGTCATGGATTTTGGTGCTAACTCTTACTAAATATTGAAGTGGGTTTGCTGGGGATAATCATGGCTGAATGGGTTATTTCACAAATTAGGAGATCTGGAACTTTCTGCACTTGCATTTTTCGGACTATTGGGTAGGGAATTCCACCCTTTTTTTTTTTTTTTTTTTTTTTCATGTATCCGGTTTCATCTATGTGTGCTTATGTCTGGTCTCATCCTTTTGTGCTACCCAATGATGCTACGCCATATTTACTGGATGGAAAGGAAGGAAACTTGATTCCCATTAACCATTATGTACTGGACTATATATATAATTAACCATGGGTGTGTACGTACTTTTCTACTAAGAATCAAAAAGGAAAATTACTTTCGATTGATATAGGGGGCGTGATCTCTTATATATAAAAAGGAAAGTTGATTTCCTGTAAAGTGAATATATATATATATATATATATATATATATATTTATATATATATATATATATATATATATATATAAATTGAGGTGGAGATAGATAAGAATATTTTGGTATATGTTGAGAGTAAATTGTATGGTTGTTATTTAGGAAAATCATGACAGTACTTGTGTATATAATTGTTGAGAATAGATGGATTAATGAAAATATGGGATATTGCTTATAAGAAAATGATTTGTGTTATATAAGGTTAATCATCTAAATTATTGTAGCAATATGAAATAAAGAGTTGATTTCTTATTCATCTATTACCTTTTGTTTACCTGATTGAGGAAATTTTTGTTTAAGCGATGATCTTAAGTAGAATTAAGAAGTAGGTTGTTAGTGCGGAAACCAAGTGTGCGAAACTCCTGAGATTATTTAAATATGCTTTTGGTAGTGTGTATAAACGTATTTCTCTTTATTATTCCAAATGTTGTTACATGGCTAATTTTTATCATTTGCCTTTACTGAGTTGTGTAACTCACTCTCTTAGTGATTTTAGATGTAGGTAAAAGAGCTGCCGGGCCATCCCGAGCTGCCCCGACTTCTTGAGAGAGGTTTTCTAGTATCATGCTTGGGTTGCACGTGTTTTGATTTCTTTTTGGGACGAACTTAATTTTGTAGAACTTTTGCAATTAATCTAGAAGTTATATTTTGCGAATAGGTTGATTTCTTAAAGGTTGTAACTTGAGTATCGATGTAATCTTTATTTAGCACAGCCTTGAAGAATTTCTTGGAATGAGATCTTTCTTTTATTTTGATGGTTAGCTATTTATATATTTATATTTTTAAAATTATTTGAGTTTGTGGTTTTTTTTAGAAGGTGTTTTGGGAAGGCTTCGGAATTGGGGTCGTGGTCCCTCTTCTGGCCGATCGCGACTCTTGTTTTTTTTTGGGTCGTGACAAAGTTGGTATCAGAGCTTAGGCTCAAAATTTGTTTTTGTTATATATATATATATATATATATATATATATATATAAGATCATTTTTTTTTCAAAACTTCATTTAGAAAGTAAATTTTTTTTTTTTTGAGGTTGGCATAGCACTAGCTCGGGGATGTGCCAGTCAGCATTGGTAAGTGTATGAAATGGTTAAATATATAATTGAATTTAAATATATAAAATTACATGTTTATGATAAAGCATAATGTAATGATTGGATTTATCTGATGCTTGAGCTGACCCTTGATAGTCACATTGGGGACGGTGATACATAACACCCAGTTGCATTAGATTTTTGGTTATGAGAATGCACAGGGGACGACGATACATAACGCCCAGATGCATAGACGTGGAAAAGCTTGCTGGGGGATGGCGATACGTAACGCCCAGTGAGCTTGTGACCTAGAGATAATGGCCATATGCTAGGGATGCCTAGCGGTCATGTATCTGAGGATGGGACACCGCACTAGGGATGACGATACGTAACGCCCAGATTGCGGATATGATGGTGTCTATCGGGGACGGCGATACGTAACGCCCGATATAGCTGTCGCAAGTTGCGGAAGTTCAAGCATCATAGTAGAGAAGCTTCTTAATGGAATAGATTTTGGTATACTATAGAGATGTTAAATTGTGTTGAATTTGCCATATGTGATAAGTTATGAAATGGATTACCTATTATGTGCCCTATTGAAAAATATATCTTGAGCTTCTTGTCTAAACATTGTGATGCTAAAGTATGTGTTTTTTTATAGCTAGAGTGGACACATGACGTGGAACTGCCACTGGTCTTTATGAGAGAAGAAAGGTGGACCAACCTGTAATTGAGGAGGTGTCACAACAGCAGGCAGGGGAGAACCCAGAACACCTTGCTGAGACCCTGAGAGTGATGACTCAAACAATGGCTCAGATGCAGGGTGTACTGGGTGACCCCGTTTAACGGTTACCCCCTGCTCAACAGCATGACCCACCACCACCTCCACCACCACCTTCTTCGGTGGCATCCTCAGGGGAGAGTAGAGATGTTCATACACGGGAGGCACCGTCTAGGTTGCCCCCACCCCCGCCACCTCCGCCTGAGAGTGATACATTATTAGTCGTCCTAAAGGAGTTTAGGAGGTTGAAGCCTCCCACTTTCTCTGGTGTAGGGAATGGTGAAGATCCTACTCATTTTCTAAAGGAGACTGAGCAGCTCCCACTGCCTTAGCATGCAAGCTCACCAGAGCAGTAGAGGTTGTTAGCTTTCAACTTCTAGGGGCAGCTAAGGACTGGTTTACATCTTACAGGCTACAAAGGGGCCTCCTGGCAAGACGACAGTTGGAACGGGGAGTCTTTCAGGCAGCTTTGATGGAGTCCTTTTTGCCTCGAGTAAAGAGGAAGCGTCGAGCGAAAGAGTTTGAGTAGCTTAAGCAAAGGGATATGATAGTCACAAAGTACTGTGATCGATTCTTGCAGTTGGAGAGGTATGCTCCTCACTTGGTGAGCACCTGTTATCACCAAAAAATAATTTAGCTGATACCCGATTCTGTTAATTTTCTTATTTGTTTATTTAGCTAAAACCAATGGCTGAACCAAGATCGGCTAAATTAGGATGAGTTGAACGCAGTTACTGACCTGAGATAGGAAGCAGATAACCAGTAGCTGAGTCAAATTTAGCTGAGGAAATTTAGCTGATTTAGAATCAGCTAATGCAGAGCCATCTGATGCAGAACCAGCTGATGCAGAATCAGCCGATGCAGAATTAGCCGATGCAGAATCAGCTGAACATGGCTGCTAAGTCTAGATGGGCTTGGAGGATGTTATCTCCCAAAATAAATTAAATCAGCTGATAGCCTAAAGCGGCTGATAGTTAAGATTAGCTTGGAGCAATAGCCGAATGAAGGTGTAGTTGATGGTAAATGGTGAATATTCGGCTGAGCTGAATTTGGGCTAAGCTTTCTGTTAATGGGCCAATACAGGAACGGAGTTGCGAGGCTAGCTGAAGTCCAAAGTTGCTGATCGTCAGTCAAGGCCATCTGCGCATGTTTGAAGAAGACTTGGCGTTGAAGTTGGTTGCCAACGGTTGCCACAAGAAGTGCCGAAGAGTTAGGGAGGAGGTTTAGTGGAATTAGCTGTTGTGACATAGTGGGTCTGGCAGACGTTGTTTTTAGGACTTTTAGCCAATAATGATGGCCTTGGTTGGGATTAGATTTGTCTAAAAATACTTATTGTAAATCTTTTGTAAAACAATACCCATCAATCAAACAACTTATTCATATTGTTCTTTACTTTTCTTTCCTTTATCGCTTTCCTTTATCATTTTCCTTTGTTGCTTTCATTTACTGCTTCCATGCAACATTAGATAGCTTCCTCTTTCACCTTCTACACCAAACGCTTCCTTTAGTAGTTTGGGAACCCATGCTGAGGGTTGGATTTTGCCCTCGGTACTCAAAATCGCCTGATCTCTTCAAAATCCATACGTGTTCCTCGACTGAATTCTTATTAGGCTGATTAGCTATTTTACACGTAAACAAATTTGGCACTCCAGGTGGGACAAAGCTAGAAGGTGAACTCATTGGGAAGTTTACCTCTTCGGGTCACAATTACATTTTTTTAGCCTGCAACCATCTCAAGCAGCTACTAAGAAGATTGGCAATTGTATAGCAGTTGAACCTTCAACTTTAATTGCCTTAGGCATGCCATCTTCTCAACCATCAATGTTTACTGTATCGCAGTGATGACTGCCGGTGGACATTCAACAATAGCAGCTTACACGACTGATCAAAATCATCCAAGTGTGATGACCACTTCGTATATCCGCCAGCAAATAGATATGGGGGTACATGACATTATGTACCATGTGCCTAAGCAACTGACAGACATTGTTAAACCAATGGTGCATAACGAAGTGCTTCAGGTGAGGGAACAAGAACTACAAGAATTGATTTTTTTAGAAAACTTGGCAAATTCTACTATTATTGGGCAATCAAGACGGCTGAATCCTATGCAACAAATATCAGCTGGTGATGCACAACAAATACAGCTAAGTCCAAATCAATATGTTCAGGAAAGTCCACCTCAGTTGGGCTAGCCGAACATGCTTCAGCAGATCGCTCAACCAAGTTCTGTCACACAAGCGCTTACTGGACTTACTGCTGCTAGCCTTGGGGGCAAGTGGGTGTGATATTGCATCTCAACCAGTATTACAGTACGGAAAGGTTCGCTCGGCTAAAAAGCCATCAAATACGTCAGGCCAGCCTGGTATGCTGTGTTTTGTATCAAATGCTATGGCTATAGGTGCAAACTCACATGTTACTATACTTGAAGGTATGACGTATCCTACCACGGGTTGTGGGGCAATTCAAACAAAGTTGCTTGTAAGTTATATTGGGGAGCAACCATGGAACATGATTCCACTACCTCGACTAATATGCTAGACTATCAGCTAGCCCCGAAAAAGCCGCTTTATGTTCAAGTGGGTTCAATTCCTCCTCTAGGGATTTTGTATAAGGCACCTGGAAATTATGCTGGGGAGCAGCCATGAAACATGATTCAACCTACCTCGGCTAATATGTCAAACTATCAGCAAGCCCCGAACTAGCAGCCTTATGATCAAGTGGGTTCAATTCCTCCTTGAGGGATTTTGTATAAGGCACCTGATGATTATGTTGGGGAGTAGCAATGGAAACCAATTCTACCTACCTCGGCTAATCAATCAGCTATCAATAGGGCTCAATATATGAATCTTGATGATTATGCAGCAGAGCAGCCATGCATATCAATTCCACCTACTGCGGCTAATCAAACAGTGATTCCAAACATGCCAGGGTCGATGTTCCAAATGCATGTTAGAGAGTTAGGTCTTGCTCCTACCCAAGTACCAGTCTTTGGCCAGCCGACAACGGTTGAGAGTAGACCGACGGTCCCTCAGCTAGTCGATTCCAACATGATAGCTGACACTATAAGAAGGTACTTTGGCATGCAACTAAGGCCTTTAGATCTGAGTATCGAAAGCCAAATCCTGAATGGGTGGGCAGAATGATACCATTACCAGAAGGGTTTAAGACCCCAAACTTCTTAACTTTCTCTGGAGAATATGGCAAGTCTACCGTTGAGCATATTGGCAGATTTACTGCCTAGTGTGGAGAGGCAAGCCAGAATGAGTACTATAAGCTGCAGCTATTCCCTTTATCATTGACAGGAATAGCATTCACTTGGTATTCCTCTTTGCCTTCTAATTCTGTGTAAAATTGGGTAGACATGGAAAGGTGTTTCCAAGATAGGTTTCAAAGAACTAAACCTGAACTTACAGCAGCTGACTTGATTAATTTGAAACATGAAGAGGATGAGACGGCTGTTGACTTCATAGAAAGATTCAAAAAGCTGAGTAAAAGGTGTACAACACTGCTTCCAGAAGTAGAGTATGCTGCCATAGCTGTGGGTAACATGTACCCTCAACTGGGAGAAAAGTTGCTAGCCAAGGAATTTTCAAACTTGAGTCAGCTGGCAACGAAAGCTTCCGCAATGGAACAATTCATTCTAGATATGCAGCACATAATCTACATTGAAGATTGTGATGAGTCTGAAGAAGCAGTCGATTATTACAGTGATTAGGCAGCTAATGTCATGGCAGTCGAGATCCTGAGGGAATGTCATCCCCAAAAGACTTTGAAGCGTGGAATGTCCAAATTAGCTGACAAGTGTGTAGCTAAGATGACAGCTGAAAAAGATGTACTCTCAGTTACATTCACTAACGTGTTTTCAGAGTATGGCTTACCATTTCCTACATCAAAGGGTGAGTGGAAATAGTCGATGCATAGTGTACGACTTACCATTTCCTACATCAAAGGGTAAATGGAAATAGCTGAGGCATAAGCAAGCAGTAGGAACAGAAGTTCATACCAATTGAACAAGACAAAGTGAAAGGACATCTAGCTATGTGTCAAATCAACAACATAATTCTACTAACTGCTAATGTCTTCAAGAGGTTGGAGTGCCCAAGATCAACTAATAAGATAGAATGGGGAGACACTTAGCCGTGTCAACTAAGCAAGATAAGGCTACTATGTGTAAACCCAGTCTCTTTGGAAGGTTGATCAGCTGAATCTGTTAAAGCTGGGGAGGTATTTAGACATCATGTCTACTATATGCAAACCTAGTAGTTCAAGGAGATTCCAGTTTCTACATGCAGCAGAGTGGGGTGACACTTAGCCGTGTCAACTAGGCAAGATAAGGCTACTATCTGTAAACCCAGTCTCTTTGGAAGGTTGGAGTTTCTTGGATCAGCTGAATCAGTTAAAGCTGGGGGGGGGGGGTATTTAGACATCATGTCTACTATCTGCAAACCAAGTAGTTCCAGGAGATTCAAGTTTCTACATGCAACAGAGTCATGTTAGCCGAGAGCAAGGGCAGCAGAGAGAAGATCATGCAAGTCAATGAATCATGTTAGCTGAGAACTAGAGCAGCCGATAGGGTGAAGGTTCGGTGTCAAAATCGGCAATTGGATTCGACTGACTTAATGCATCTTTCACCTTCCTATTATAGTCGTCAGCTAACAGATGCAGGGGGCATCTGTTATCACCAAAAAATAATTTAGCTGATAGCCGATTCCGGTAATTAGCTTATTTGTTTATTTAGCTGAAGCCAATGGCTGAACCAAGATCGACTGAATTAGGATGAGCTGAACGCAGTTGCTGAGATAAGATAGGTAGCTGATAATCAGTAGCTGAGTCAAGTTTAGCTAAGGAAATTAAGCTGATTTAGAATTAGCTGATGCAAAACCAGGTGATGCAGAACCAGCTGATGTAGAATCAGCTGATGCAGAATTAGCCGATGAAGAATCAGCTGAACGTGGCTGCTAAGTCTAGAAGGGCTTGGAGGCTGCTATCTCCCAAAAATAAATTAAATCAGCTGATAGCTGAAAACCGCTGATAGTTAAGATTAGCTTGGAGTAATAGCCGAATGAAGGTGTAGCCGATGGTAAATGGTGAATATTCGGCTGAGCTGAATTTGGGCTGAGCTTTCTGTTAATGGGCCAATACAGGAATGGAGTTGCGAGGCTAGCTGAAGTCCAAAGTTGCTGATCGTGGGTCAAGGCCATCTGTACATGTTTGAAGAAGACTTGGGCGTTGATGTTGGTTGCCAACGGTTGCCACAAGAAGTGCCGAAGAGTTAGGGAGGGGGTTTAGTGGAATTAGCCGTTGTGACATAGTGGGTCTGGCAGACATGGGTAGTTGTTGCTTGTTTTTAGGACTTTTAGCCAATAATGATGGCCTTGGTTGGGATTAGATTTGTCTATAAATACTTATTGTAAATCTTTTGTAAAATAACACCCATCAATCAAACAACTTATTCATATTGTTCTTTATTTTCTTTCCTTTATCGCTTTCCTTTATCATTTTTCTTTGTTGCTTTCCTTCACTGCTTTCAAGCAACTTAGATAGCTTACTCTTTCACCTTCTACACTAAACGCTTCCTTTAGTAGTTTGGGAACCCTTGTTGAGGGTTGGATTTTGCCCTCGGTACTCAAAATCGTCTGATCACTTAAAATACATACGTGTTCCTCGACTGAATTCTTATTCAGCTGATTAGCTATTTTACACGTAAAAAAATTTGGCACGCCCGGTAGGACCAAGCTAGAAGGTGAACTCACTGGGAAGTTTACCTCTGTGGGTCACAATTACATTGTTTTAGCGTGGAACCGTCTCAAGCAGTTGCTAAGAAGATTGGAAGTCGTATAGCAGTTGAACCTTCAACTTTAATTGCCTTAGGCATGCCATCTTCTCAACCATCAATGTCTACTGCATCGGTGATGACTGCTGGTGAACATAAAAAAATAGCAGCTTACACGGCTGATCAAAATATCCAAGTGTGATGACCATTTCGTATATCCGCCAGCAAATCGATATGGGGGTACATGACATTATGTACCATGTGTCTAAGCAGCTGGCCAACATTGTTAAACCAATGGTGCATAACGAAGTGCTTCAGGTGAGGGAACAAGAACTACAAGAATTGAATTTTGGAGAAAACTTGGCGAATTCTACTATTATTGGGCAATCAAGACGGCTGAATCCTATAAAACAAATATCAGCTGGTGATGCTCAACAAATGCAGCCAAGTCCAAATCAATATGTTCAGGCAGAACCGTCTCAGTTGGGCCAGCCAAACATGCTTCAGCAGATCCCTCAACCAAGTTCTGTCACACAAGCGCTTACTGGACTTACTGCTGTTAGCCTTGGGGTCTAGTGGTTGTAAATGATATTGCATCTCAACCAGTATTACATTACGGACAAGTTCGCTCGGCTAAAAAGCCATCAAATACGTCAGGCCAGCCTTGTATGTCGTGTTTTGTATCAAATGCTACGACTATTGGTGCAAACTCACATGTTACTATGCTTGAGGGTATGACATATCCTACCACGGGCTGTGGGGCAGTTCAAATAAAGTTGCCTGGAAATTATGTTGGGGAGCAGCCATGGAACATGATTCTACCTACCTCGGCTAATATGCCAGACTATCAGCTAGCCCCGGAAAAGCCGCTTTATATTCAAGTGGGTTCAATTCCTCCTCGAGGGATTTTGTATAAGGCACCTGGAAATTATGCTGGGGAGCAGCCATGGAACATGATTCCACCTACCTCGGCTAATATGCCAGACTATCAGCAAGCCCCGAAACAGCAGCTTTATGATCAAGTGGGTTCAATTCCTCCTCGAGGGATTTTGTATAAGGCACTTGATGATTATGTTGGGGAGTAGCAATGGAAACCAATTCTACCTACCTCGGCTAATCAATCAGCTGTCAATAGGGCTCAATATATGAATCTTGATGATTATGCAGCAGAGCGGTCATGGATATCAATTCCACCTACCGCGGCTAATCAAACAGTGATTCCAAACACGCCAGGGTCGATGTACCAAATGCATGTTAGAGAGTCAGGTCTTGCTCCGACCCAATTACTAATCTTTGGCCAGTCGACAACGGTTGAGAATAGACCGAGAGTCCCTCAGCTAGTCGATCCCAACATGATAGCTGACACAATAAGAAGGTACTTTGGCATGCAACTAATGTCTTTAGATAGGCCTGAGTATCGAAAGCCATATCCTGAATGGGTAGACAGAATGATACCATTACCAGAAGGGTTTAAGACCCCCTAACTTCTTAACTTTCTCTGGAGAAGATGACAAGTCTACCATTGAGCATATTGGCAGATTTACTACCCAGTATGGAGAGGCAAGCCATAATGAGTACTATATGTAACACCTCGTTTTTCGTATAAGCGTTTGTTGTGTTTGCCTTGTTTTCCTAGGATGTTTAGAAAGGGTTAAGTGGGATTTCTACGCTTAAAATCCCTTTCTGGTACATGAGCACAACCATGCTCATGCCCAGCACGCCCATGCTGAGGCTTGTGTCTTGTGACTGTCTGAGTCACAAGCACGGTTGTGCTCATTTGGTAGCATGACTATGCTCAATGGAGGACCGCGTCTCGTTGACGCTGATGTGATTACGACTGTGCTTAACAGAGAGCACGTCCATGCTTAATGGTTGAACGCGTCTCACTGACGTTAAGTTTAGCACGACCGTGCTCAACAAGGAGCACGACCGTGCTCGGGTCTCAGGATCTATAAATAGAATATTAGCGCGAGGGTTACCGTGTTAAACCCTATTTTGACACATTGGGCAATCCTAGTGTGACAGAAACCTCTTCTCTCTTCCTTCCCTCGAACCCCCTTGAAGTTCTTGGTGTTCTTGCCCAAGTTTCGAGAGAGAAGTAGCGCGATAGTGTCGTTTAAGGTAACGTTGTCTTCCCTCTCTCTTAGTCTCTTTTCTATTATTAGATCTAGAGACTAATAGGATACCCTCTTCTTGTTTGGCCAAGGCTCGAGGA
Source organism: Echinosophora koreensis (assembly GCA_035048595.1). NCBI lineage: Eukaryota > Viridiplantae > Streptophyta > Magnoliopsida > Fabales > Fabaceae > Echinosophora > Echinosophora koreensis. Next base: position 500,862 of record JAPCYP010000094.1, read on the forward strand.
ACTTGTCGAGCCACTCGAGGGAACGCGTCTAGTTCGCCAACGTTATCGTTTAGGAATCTTCGTACCGGGTATGGGGAGAGGAATAGTATGAGTATGTAGGCTTGGGGGTAGCGTAAGATGAAGGGTTACCTATGACCCTTTCCTTTGATAACATGTTTATATGCCTAATTACTATTTGATGATTTCTGTTTGTGATTATAATATTGGTATGAATGTTCTTGTCAATGATTGTTGTCTGTTATGAATATGATGATGTTATGAGTTATGATGTTATGGGCGGTTGTTTGATGTTGTGCTTTTAATGAGTGTTGACTGTTGAGAATGTTAATGCCAACAATGATGTTAATACATTAAAATACATTAATAATGATAATGAGAATTAAGGGATGTTTTCCCAGTTGTTCATAAGACATGAACGTAGTATGAGAGGTAAGGTTATGTTCATCGGGCTTAGTTAAAGACCCTAGGATTGATTAGTGAGTGTTCTAGGGATATTAATAACAAATCTATGATTAAATTATTAATTCCCCATGATGATAAGACATTAATATTAATGAAGAACAATTAAGGTTAACGAGGTTAATGTTCATTGGATTAGTAAAAGCCAATAGGTTGAATCTGTGAACTGTCCCAAGGATTTGGCAAAGGGTCCTGACACTTTCTGCCCAGACCAGTACGGCCATGTTCCATTGAGCACGGCCGTGCTTAACAGGGAGCACACCCATGCTCCACTTTGAAATCCAGAGCAGGGCGCACATTTGAGCACGCCCGTACTTAGCAGGCAGCACAACCGTGCTTGCCTGAAGGTCCAGCACGCCCGTGCTCACCTAACCAGAACAGAACTAGAATGCTGAAATAGGAGTTTTCACCCCAAACGCTTAAAAACTTAATAAGACACCAACGAAACATGAAGACCAAAAGACAAGAGATAAGATGCTGTACCTTGGTAGCCTAGTGGCCAAGGGGGCCTTGATGCATGATGGTCAGGGTGGTAATCTCTAGTGCTTAATGGCTAGAGTGTTAACGATGATGATGTACCTTGGTAGCCGAGTGGACAAGTGGGCCTTGATGCTTGATGGTCAAGGTGGTAATCTCTGGTGCAGAACGACCAGAGTGTTTAATAGAATAAATACGAAACGATAACGATAATCCTAGATAGCCGAGTGGTCGAGGTGTTAATGGTGATAAACTTGGGTAGCCTCGTGGCCCAAGCGGAGGTGGTAGTTGTGCTTGTGTTTTGTGCCGGGCATGTATTCATGCATCAGAGACGTTAGTGGAGGTTGTACAACATAGGGGAGGTCATCCGCGTGTAAGATGATCTGCCCATCCTCGGTGATTCATCCGATAGTTAGGGGATCATGTACACCCTTGGTGGCACATCTGAGAGTAAGGTGTGTCGGCTATCCTAGGTGTCCACCCATGGAATGGTGAACTGCCCCGACGTTGGTGCTTATTGGCCAATGTGGAGATGTAACTCTGAATTTGACTTCCAGAGATAGTCTGGATCCACATGCATAATGGAGTAGCAGAGTAGAGTTGCATTGCAAAGCATACACGTTTGCATGGTGATAATTGTTACGTTATATTTGTTGTTTGCTATAACATGCTTGTTTGATGTATGCTCTTCTTGCTAATTGCTTCCTTGCCGTTATATTCATATACATGTTTCTAACTCCCTATGTCTTTGTTTCTTGTTTGTGGCATGTATCTTTTTTGCAGAGGTCGGTGAGCAGCCAGTTGAGGAGTGACTCTGAGGAGCCGCGACACGTAGTTAGGATTTTTTGCTTTCAGTAGTTTAGTTATGTTAGTTTCAGTTTTTTATCCGAGTTGTTTATCGGATTGGTTATACCAACTCTGTAGTGTGACATCGGGGTTGGGTTCGTTTATGGTTTTGTTGTTATGTTATGTTTCTTTATAAACATGTGTTGGTTTTTCCGCGTTATGTTACAATGCGACAGTCTCTTCCCGGTTTTTAATATTATGATATTATTTGCATGTGTTCTTTCCCTTTTTATATTTGTGTTGTCGCTCTTGAATACATGCGGGGTAGAGGGTGTCACACTATAAGCCGCAGCTATTCTCTTTATCATTGATAGGAATATCATTCCCTTGGTATTCCTCTTTGCCTTCTAATGGGCAGACATGGAAAGGTGTTTCCATGATAGGTTCATAGACCTCAACCTGAAGTTACAGCAGCTGACTTGATGAATTTGAAACAAGAAGAGGATGAGACGGCTGCTGACTTCATAGAAAGATTCAGAAAGTTGAGTAGAAGGTGTACAACACAGCTTCCAGAAGCAGAGTATGCTGCCATAGCTGTAGGTAACATGCACCCTCAACTGAGAGAAAAGTTGCTAGCCAAGGAATTTTCAAACTTGAGTCAGCTGGCAACCAAAGCTTCCGCAACTGAACGATTCATTCTAGATATGCAGCACATAATCTCCATTGAAGAGTGTTATGAGTCTGAAGAAGCAGTCGATTATTACAGTGATTAGGCAGCTAATGTCGTGGCAGTCGAGATCCTGAGGGAATGTCATCCCCAAAAGATTTTGAAGGGTGGAAAGTCCAAATTAGCTGACAAGGGTGTAGCTAAGATGAGAGCTGAAAAAGATGCACTCTCGGTTATATTCACTAAAGTGGTTTCAGTGTACGGCTTACCATTTCCTACATCAAAGGGTAAATGGAAATAGATGAGGCATAAGCAAGCAGCAGGAATAGAAGTGCATACCAACTGAACAAGACAAAGTGAAAAGACATTTAGCTATGTGTTAAATCGGCAACATAAGTCTACTAACTGCCAACATAATGTCTTCAAGAGGTTGGAGTGCCCAAGTTCAACTAATAAGATAAAATGGGGAGACACTTAGCCGTGTCAACTAGGCAAGATAAGGCTACTATCTGTAAACCAGTCTCTTTGGAAGGTTGGAGTTTCTTGGATCAGCTGAATCAGTTAAAGCTGGGGGGGGGGGGGCATTTAGACATCATGTCTACTATATGCAAACCAAGTAGTTCAAGGAGATTCAAGTTTCTACATGCAGCAAAGTGGGGGGACACTTAACCGTGTCAACTAGGCAAGATAAGGCTACTATTTGTAAACCCAGTCTCTTTGGAAGGTTGGAGTTTCTTGGATCAGCTGAATCATTTAAAGCTGGGGGGCATTTAGACATCATGTCTACTATCTGCAAACCAAGTAGTTCCAGGAGATTCAAGTTTCTACATGCAACAGAGTTATGTTAGTCGAGAGCAAGGGCAGTAGAGAGAAGATCATGCAAGTCAATGAATCATGTCAACTGAGAACTAGAGCAGCCGATAGGGTGAAGGTTCAGTATCAAAATCGGTAATTGGATTCAACTAACTTAATGCATCTTTCACCTTCCTATTATAGTCGTCAGCTAAAAGATGCAGGGGGCATTTGTTATCACCAAAAAATAATTTAGCTGATAGCCGATTCCGGTAATTAGCTTATTTGTTTATTTAGCTAAAACCAATGGCTGAACCAAGATCAAATGAATTAGGATGAGCTGAACGCAGTTGCTGAGCTGAGATAGGTAGCTGAGTCAAGTTTAGTTGAGGAAATTAAGCTGATTTAGAATCAGCTGATCTAGAAGCAGGTGATAGAGAACCAGCTGATACAGAATTAGCCGATGTAGAATCAGCTGAACGTGGCAGCAAAGTCTAGAAGGGCTTGGAGGCTATTATCTCCCAAAATAAATTAAATCAGCTGAAAGCCGAAAACGGCTGATAGTTAAGATTAGCTTGGAGCAATAGCCGAATGAAGACGTAGCCGATGGTAAATGGTGAATATCCGACTGAGCTGAATTTGGGCTGAGCTTTCAATTAATGGGCCAATATAGGATCGGAGTTGCGAGGCTAGCTGAAGTCCAAAGTTGCTGATCGTGGGTCAAGGTCATTTGCGCACGTTTGAAGAAGACTTGGCGTTGAAGTTGGTTGCCAACGGTTGCCACAAGAAGTGTCGAAGAGTTAGGGAGGAGGTTTAGTGGAATTAGCCGTTGTGACATAGTGGGTCTAGCAGACATGGGTAGTTGCTTGTTTTATGGACTTTTAGCCAATAATGATGGTCTTGGTTGGGATTAGATTTGTCTATAAATACTTATTGTAAATCTTTTGTAAAACAACACCCATTATTCAAACAAGTTATTCATATTGTTCTTTACTTTTCTTTCCTTTATCATTTTCCTTTATTGCTTTCCTTTACCGCTTTCATGCAACCTTAGATAGCTTCCTCTTTCACCTTCTACACCAAACGCTTCCTTTGGTAGTTTGGGGGCCCATGCTGGGGGTTGGATTTTGCCCTCGGTACTCAAAATCGCCTGATCGCTTCAAAATCCATACGTGTTCCTCGGCTGAATTCTTATTCGGCTGATTAGCTATTTAACACATAAACAACACCCCCCAACTTAGGGTGTTCTGCTTTGTGGTGGGGCTGCGAGATAACATTTATGGATCTGTTCCGACTTCTGACGAGACTTCTTTCGATGAGGCCATGAATTTGGCCTTGAGGATGGAAAACAGGTAGATTCAGATTTATCTGAGGCAGGCAAAGAAACAGAAGAAGGTTGAGGAGCCAATAGAGGGCTCCAAGGGGAAGTTTTCACATCAACCTCATTTCTCGAGGAAACACTCATCTGGAGGTGCACGATTTAATAATGACCCAAGGGGAGGAAGTTCTCGCTCTTCGCCCGCTGGGGGATCTCAAGGGAGCATCTCAGTGCATTCTCCACCATCTGGACATCCTACATGTGTCTCTTGTGGGATGAGGCATACAGGTCCATGTATGCCTAGATCGTCCAACTGTTACACATGTGGTCAGCTTGGCCATTTCAGTAGGGAGTGCCCCATAAAAAGGGGTGACATGGGTAGATAATTTGCACCTGCAGGTTCGTCAGCCCCGCACCCTGGCAGAGGGAGATGGAGTAGAGGCAGTGTCAACGCAGGCAGAGGACATGGAGTTGCTGGTAGAGTCCCCGCCAGAGTTTTTGCTTTGAGCCAACAAGAGGCACAGACTTTTCCATATATGATTACTGGTATGTTGTCATTGGGTTCTGGTAAAGCTAGAGTGATCTTTGATTCGGGAGCCACCCGTTCTTTTGTAGCTTTTCATTACGTGATTGTGAATGATTTACCCTTGGGGGCGTTATTGTGTACTTTGGTCGTCTCGACTCCGTTGAATGGGCAGTGCGAGGCTACGGTCTAGGAAGAGGATTGTGAGATTTGGGTCAACGAGGTTAATCTGTCGATTGACTTGGTTGTATGCTCTAAATAGATGTGATTTTAGGCATGGATTGACTGCCCAAATATAATGCCAGCTTAGACAGTGGCAAGAAAGTGATTACCTTGTCACATCCTGAACACAGGGTCATAGTGATTCATGGAGACCGTAGTCAAGTCTTCCAGAATGTGGTTTCGGTAGTAAAAATCAAGAGACTTTTGAGGCATGGGGTAATAGTGTTTTTGGCTTCAGTGGTCTCTACAGAGGTTGAGATAGAGGCATTAGATCAGATGCTAGTAATTAGAGAGTTTGCGGATGTCTTTCCGAATGATCTGCCTGGTTTACCACCCCTAGGGAAATTGAGTTTTCCATCGACCTGGTAACCGGTACTCAGCCCATATCCATTCCTCCCTACCGCATGGCTTCTGTGAAGTCGAGGGAGGTGAAGAGTCATTTAGAGGATCTGTTGGATAAGGGTTTTATCCGCCTAAGTTCTTCGCCTTGGGGAGCTCCTGTAACACCCCCCTTGGGCGTTACATGTTGAAACTAAAAGACTGCAAATAATTACGCTGGTTGCTTTCGGAAAATTTATTTATTTGAGGTCAGAAAACTCGGGTGTAAAAATTTTCTTCCGCGAATAACTCTAGAACACCATAATACATACAATAAATAGTAAAGTCATATTCCTAAAGAAGTCACCACAGTATACCGTTTTTTATTTTATTTTCAAAAGGTCTCAATTTCCTAAAAAAGAAACTTAAAACAAAGATAATATTACAACATCACAGCTACCGACCTTTTCAACATAAAACCCAAAACAAGACTCTTAAGCTGGTCGCTCTACAAGACATTATTGGAAAGACCCCTGTGGTCTTTCCCACGAACAGATACTTCTTCAAACATCTAGAATCTAAGTCCGAAAGTGACTTAGAGAACTCCTCCGCTTCATCTGTACTAGTACCCCAAGATACAACGGCCATTACCAGAAGAACCTGATATATTTGTAAGGGTGAGATACCATCATTGAGTTTCATCATGATAACCACATGTACGACACTCAAACAACATATATACATACTATAATTATTTCCTACCAATGGGATTCATACCCGGTCATCCCATCGTAATTTTTCCAAAAATGCATGGCACTTCAATATCCATCCTATAAGTCTTGACCATTATTCTCCGGAGATTCCTAACTTCCCTCGAGCAATGATTAGGCTGCAATACCCTTAACACAATTGTCTCATGAGATCGGCCTCTAAATTTAGGTCCGGCTCCAATTGTTCAGGGAATATCACGATGGAGTACCTAAAATAATATTGGAATAGTTCCCTATTGAGTACATTCGTGCCGGGTAACCGAATTCCACAACCCGAGGTTGCAAGGCCCCAAGTGTTCGCTGGATTTTCGAAGCCCGAATGTCCCTAAGACCCAAAGACCCTAGAATTTATCTTTGGTCCGTAACTAACCAATTTACCCAATTCACCCTTTGTGAAATTGTAGCTCGATACCCAAGGCACGTCTGCCCAAAATGGCATATTTGCCAGACTATGCATGTAAAGCCTTTTGTTATCGCAACTGTTCTTTTTCGTTCATCTTTTATTTGTTGAGGCTTAAAGTCCCCCGACTACCTTTTTCCCAAATGTTACAATCCTTTCTACCTCCAAAGCACAATTTCCTCTTAGGAACACTAGCCCGACGTCTCAGCAATCTAGGTCCTTATCCTTTCCTTTATTTTTCCCAAAGAGTTTTTCGTTCTGTGAAAAACAAATACCAAAATAAGAACTCCGAAAAACTTATCCAAGTTTGACAGAAAACGTTCGCTGTTCTTAAATCCTTTTCCAAAAATCCTTTTTTTTGATGAAATCCGTTTTAAAATGTAACGAAAATCATTTTTCCTCAAATCCTTTATTTTTATTTCTAAAAATCCATTTTCCCTTTGAAAAGTCATTTTTATCATATAAATTCATTTTTCTTTCTTAAAAAGATCGTTTTTTTTTTCCTACTGTCATTAGGCAAACAGAAACCCTTATTTCTTGAAAAATTATTTATTATCAACCTTAAAACAATTTTTAAAATACATTTTCTTAAAATTAGGATTTGTTTCCATTTTCTTTCCGTTGTTTTCAAAATAGTGCGAAAGTGAAATTTTTTCACAGTTACGTACGCGCTGTCATTTATTAACTTATTCTTTCATTAAAACTCATTAAAATATTATTATTATTATTATTATTTTCCTTAAAATTAAATCCACTGATTTTCAAAATCATTGTTTCCCTTAAATATTTCTTAATGTTTTATCCTTAATTTCCAATGAGCACTAACCGATGTCAGGCTTCCAGCCAATCACAAAATCAACAGAAAATACCATACAACACAATTTATCACATGCTTTCACAATCAACAATAAATTCACACATCACAAATTATAGCATGCTTTCATAGATAAATCATGCGCATCGCAAAATATTACACAATAATTTTAAAACAAACACTACAAGATACAATAATTAATTACAGACACACCAAACAAATTATACACACAGCTATCGAAGCTCTTCAGGTAAACTCCCCTTACCTCTTGAAGTTACAGTTTTCCTCGTGAAGTTTTCCTTCCGAATTAAAGTTCCGGGAAACATCCGCTTTCCGTAAACTCGTACACGATTTACACACAAATTAACCTTCAACAACCACAGTTAAAATCATCAACCAAACAACTAAATACACCTATTTTCCTACATGAGGGTTTCGGCCATGAGGTGTTTTGGATAGCTAAAAATTTCTTAAATTCCTAAGCTCTTGGATTAGTGATCCTAAGCACATAGAACTTAAGATCAATAATCATAATACTAAAGTTAAAATAAAATCCTCTAGTTCCACATAGGGCTAGGTTCGGCCATGACTAGTTTAGTTGGCTAAACATGATAATATTTTGTAAACTTTTGGATTAATGATCCTTAAGCATTAGAGATACATGATCATTAATCATTTAACTAAGATTAAATCAAAAACTCCACTAACACAAGGGTTAGGGTTTTCGGCTATGCTCATTACATTAAGCTAGGGATCTTCACAATCATCAAGCTTTTGGATTTAACTATCATATGTATTCAAGAGATCAAAACAAGTGTTATACTTCAAAAGTTGAAACAAAACATATTTTCTCCTTTTATGCTTGGATTCGGCCAAGCTTGGAAAACATGGATAGAAATTTTGTTTGATCTCATGCTTCTAGATATAGCAACTACAAGTATTAGAGAGATTTAATCAAGTGTTAGATTTTAAGAAAATGAAACAAAACTCATTCAATCTTGTTGGAGTAAGTTTCGGCCATGAGTAGAAAAATAGGGAGGAAAATTCTTTTGCTTCTATGCTCTTAGATGATGAACATAGAGATCATGATGAGTTTATAGAAATTGGAATCACATTAAAAGGATTTTTCTATGATTTTCTAGATAATTTCAAACTTCTAGATCTAAGAATGTAAAAGTGATGATCATGGCATGAACAAGACATTGAATCATAAAAATACTTGAAGAACATGAAGATGATTAGGCAAGGAGAGCAAGATTCACCTCTTGAAGATCAAAAACAAGTGAAGTATCAAAGACTTGCTTCACAAATTGCTTGTAGGAAAGCTTATGACTTATGAGTTTTTTGAAACAAAAGACAATAGGAAGAAAATGAAATGTGAGGGAGGGATTTTATAGGGGTCTGGGCTGCGCCCAAAGGGGACCAAGGAGCAAGGAATTTGTGTTTAATAAGGATCAAGATGCAAATTTTGATTAAGGACCAATTTGCAAAACTTAAAAAGTTCAAGGACCAAATTGCAATTTCCTTATAGTTTATAATAATGAGACCATGTGCATCATAAATGCATTCACATGGTGACTCACCTTGCATGACTCATTGGTATTATCCTTTAGCAGCTCCCGGAAATCCCGTATTCAGCTCCGTTGCTTACCTGATAAAAATATCGCCCGGATAAAATATAATATTTCACTTTTTAGTGAAATATTTCAAAATAACCAAAATCGTATGAAATTAAATAAAAACCTTAAGTGTTTCGTTCATGAGTCAAAATTAGGTTTTCTGATCAGTAAAAGCTTACTTGCAGTGAAAATGCAGAAAACGCAGACCGGTTTTCGTCTGAATCTTCAACCAAAAATTTAACCGTATATTTATAAAAATAAGTATGATATGAATATGACTTTGGTTTTCCCAAAATAATTTTCTAAGTTTCAGATAAAAATATAAATGTTTATTTATATTTATACCGATCTTAGAAAGCAGAAAAATCGGGGTGTTACAGCTCCAGTACTATTTGTTAAGAAAAAAGATGGATCTTGGCGGATGTGTGTGGACTACAGACAGTTGAATAAGGTTACCATTAAAAATAGGTACCCTTTGCCTCGCAAAGATGATTTGTTTGATCAGTTGAGGGGTGCACAGGTTTTCTCCAAGGGGGTGAACTTTGAGTGGGGTCCCGAATGTGAAAACAGTTTCCAAAAACTAAAGGGTAAGTTGACCACGACACCAGTGTTAGCTCTACCTTCAGGCGAGGGAAACTATGTGGTATATTGTGATGCTTAACGTATCGGTTTAGGATGTGTTCTTATGCAGCACGAGAGGGTGATAGCCTATGCCTCTCGTCAGTTGACGAGGCATGAAGTGAATTATCCTGCCCACGACCTCGAGTTGGCCGCAGTAGTTTTTGCCGGAAAATTTGGCGGCATTATCTTTATGGTGAAGCTTGTGAGATCTACACTGATCATAAAAGCTTAAAATACATTTTTGACCAAAAGGACTTGAACCTACGACAACGAAGATGGTTGGAACTGCTCAAACATTATGATTGTACCATATTATACCACCCTAGCAAGGCTAATGTGGTGGCTGACGCCTTAAGTAGAAAGTGTTAAGACCTCATAAGTCTAAGACACATTCCATGTGTAGATTCTCTAAGTTTTGATGATTCCAAATAGATTAAGTATGACAATATTGAACCTTATGAAATTACTGACATGTTTGATAAGTGTGCAGGAAAATAGACTTAAAGATCACTCGCCTAATTTCTGACTCGTCTACTTTCTAGTAGAGCCCAGTTTTTAGACTCGTCTAAAAACCACTCGTCTAATAAATCAGTTTACACAATCAAAGACCAAGTCAACGCTCAGTCAAGATTCGAATGACATGGCAAGAAGCATCTGTCTGGAGAAGACTCAGTGGATCACCCGTCTAATTTTTGGATTGCTTTGCACACGTCTAGTTTTGGACTGCGCAAGCACCCGTCTAAGGTTTGGATTGCTTTGCACCCGTTTAAAATTCTAACACTACTACAATATCAGTTTGTCATAAATAAAGTCCAAGTCACCTTCTTCAAATTAGATGCCTTCCTAAGGATCTCGAAGACCTATGGACAACAACACAAAGGATAAAGAATAAAGATTGTTTGTTTCAAGGTTTTAAAGAATAAGCACGCAATCTCTGTACCACAGCAGTAACTTTTTACCTGTTCTAAGTACAAAGTAAGAGTGCTTTATGGAAAGTGAACTGAGTGTTACACTGAAAGAGGAAAGACCTCTGCTGCAAGTACAAGAAACTTGCTGCTGTATACTCTGAAACAATAGCTATTCAAAATAAAGTGTACTCTTGTACAACCTTATCAAAGCTCAACGTTCCTAAGCATTTAATGTTTACACAGAATGACTCTTTGGCATTAATGGTGTTCCAGAAGCTCAAATCAAATGAACATGCTTTCTGAAGCTGTGCCTAAAAGATCAAATTGATTGAAGTCTTTATATAGACCAAACCATGAAGATGAAGACAAGAAGTTGAATATCATTAAGAACACTACGCAAGAAGCATTTACTCACTTCATTAACTTCTTCATTCTTTCATTGAATATTCATTCAATCATTTGAATTTAATTCGCAGTCTTTCATACTTCATATTTATTCCACTCTGAGTGTGATCTGAAAGATTTGCAAGTTGTATTAAATACACAAAACCTTTACTCCTTTCTGAGTAAAGCCTGAAGAGGCTAGGTGAGCAAATAATACTTGAAAGAGTGTTGAGCCTGGAGAGGCTAGGTGTGCAAAGAATACTTGTACTGTAATCTGATCAGTTATAGTGACAACTTGGTGCTGCCAAGAAACTGGATGTAGCCCTGTGGATATTGGGGTGAACCAGTATAAATATCTTGAGTGATATTCCTCTTCCTTTATCTCTTTAATTTGATTAAGTTCTATTTGTTTAATCTTTTAACTTGGGGAGTTAATTTTGTGAATATCAAACTCTGTTTTATCCTTCTGTCTGCTCGTGTGTTCTATCTTAAATTTAGACGTGTCACTCATCTAAATTTTTGTTATCTTATTTTTGCTTGTTGTGCTTGCGAAAACAATTTTCAAAGTTTCCTAAAATGTTGGTAAACACAATTCAACCCCCCTTCTTGTGTTAACTTTGGTTATTTCAGGAAGTCTATGGGAATTTTGGCATACTTAGAGGAAAGTCGGCGAGGCATTGCCAAGGAATATCACCAAATGGTAAATTCGTTAGTGACCTTTGAGGTAGCGGCCTGGGGTGCTTTGGTAGCTCATGTGGGGGGTTTAAACCAACACTCTCGAGGAGAATGTGGCATGCCAACAGAAGAATCAGGAGATTCGTGAAATTCGGGATAAGGTAGCGACCGAAGGTTGCAAAGGTTACATAATTGATGAGTATGGTTTGTTATGGTTCCAAGATTGGGTCGTGGTTCCGTTGGAGGCTAGGAAGAACTTGATGACCATGGCTCATTCTTCATCCTACACCAGGCACCCTGGTTCGACAAAAATGTATCAAGACTTGAGGACTTTGTGTTGGTGGTAAGGAATGAAGAAGGATATAGCTGAATTTGTGTCTCGATGCCTTACTTGACAACAGGTAAAGGTTGAACACCAGAGACCCGAAGGGTTTCTACAAAGTTTAGAGATTCTCGAGTGGAAATGGGATAAGATTATCATGGACTTCATAGTGGGTTTGCCTAGAACTGTGAAGAGATATGACTCAATATGGGTGATTGTCGATTGATTGACAAAGTCGGCCCATTTTCTTCCGATTAAGACCACCTACACCGCGAAATAGTATCCAAGGCTGTACTTGGATACAATGGTGACGTTACATGGGATTCCCACATCCATAGTGTCTGATAGAGGATCTCAGTTTACCTCTCACTTCTGGAGGTCCTTTCAGCAAACTTTGGGCACTCAGGTGCAGTTTAGCACGACATTCCACCCCTAGACTGATGGACAGTCTGAAAGGACGATTCAAACACTGGAGGACATGTTGAGGGCGTGCACCCTAGAGTTTGAAGGATCTTGGGATAGGCACTTGCCGCTCATGGAATTTGCCTACAATAACAGTTATCATAGTAGTATTCAAATAGCTCCCTTCGAGGCTCTTTATGGGAGGAGATGTAGGTCTCCAGTAGGGTGGTTTGAGACTGGGGAAAACACCGACTGTTAGGGCCAGATTTAGTCCAAGAATCTGTTGAGAAAGTCAAGTTGATACGGGAGAGGCTCTTAACGACACAAAACAGATAGAAGTCCTATGCGGATGTGAGAAGGCGTGATCTGGAGTTTCAGGAAGGTGATCATGTGTTTCTCAAGGTGTCGCCATTTAAGGGCACCTTGAGGTTTGGGAAAAAGGGAAAGCTGAGCCCTGGATACGTGGGACCGTATCAGATTATTCGTCATGTAAGGAAACTAGCTTATGAGCTAGCCCTACCCCCAAACTTGTCACATGTGCACCCGGCATTCCATATATCCATGTTGCGAAGGTACTTGAGGGACAATTCGCATGTTCTACAACCACAACCTATACAGTACGACAGACAGTTGGGCTTTAGGGAAGAACCCTTGAGGATCGTAGATCGACAAGTGCGAAGACTACTTAACAAAGAGGTACTATCAATGAAGGTTGCTTGGAGACATCGTAAAGGCTAGGAGTACACATGGGTGTTGGAGGATGCCATGAAAGAGAAGCATGCACATCTGTTCCCAACAGGTGAACCCTTATGCTTAATAAAATATTAGGAATTCAGGACGAATTCTTTTTTAAGGGGGGTAGACTGTGAAACCTGTTTTTTTTTTTTTTTTTTTACAGAGTAACATGAGTTTAACTTTGTGTGCTATGAATGCAAGAAGCCTGTTCACATCAAGGCAGAATGCCCTCAACTTAAAAAACAACCTTCTAAGAAGTTCTTCAACAAAAAGAAGAAAGGAATGATGGCAACTTGGGAAGATCTTGATGAAAGCCCCACTGAAAGTGAAGAAGAGAAGCTTGAAGCAAATCTCTGTCTTATGGCAGATACTGATTCAGAATCAAAAACTGAGGTACATTCTGAATTTGAGAAATTGAATGATGCCTATGATGAACTATTGGAAGAATCCAACTATATATCTAAAGCTTTCAAATCCCTCAAAAGACAGTATGCTAAACTCTCAAATGAGTATACACTGAAATCTCAAGAGTGAGAAGTTAGCTGAAGAGAATAGTAGGCTCAAGACTGAGAAGTCTAAAGCTGAGATCTCAATTGAAACTCTACCCTTTGAAGAAGTGACTAAACATCAACAGAAAGTAGAAGAGCTCACCTAAGATCTTGCCAAGTTTGTTAATAGTAGAGATAATCTGACTAAACTCTTAGGAAGTCAAAGGCACTCCCTTAACAAAGAAGGTATAGGTTATTCTAATCAAGAACATCATAAAGGATCAACAAAGTTCTCAAAAATAACTATTAAATTTGTGTAAGTTAGTTTAAATAAACCTATATGTTCCTACTGTGGAAAAGCTGGACATATCACGTCCAAGTGTATTCACAAAAAGAAAAGCAAGTCCTCACAGACTCCTCATATTAACAGAAAAGGACCCAAGAAAATAGGAGTACCTAAGTCCATGATCATTCCTGTTGCAGATATACTTAACAGGACAAAGCAAACGCATGTCATGGTACATGGACAGTGGATGCTCGTGACGTATGACAGGAGTAAGGTCTATGTTCCTAGACCTCCAACCTAAGAAAGGTGGACATATAACCTTTGGTGGCAATCAGAAAGGAAAAGTTGTTGGTGTAGGTAAAATTGGTGGTAAACCTCCCTTGCCAATTATCTGTGATGTTTTATATGTGAAATGGTTAAAACATAATCTGTTTAGCATAAGTCAATTGTGTGACAGTGGATTTTCTGTATCTTTTTCTAAGGATGCATGCATAGTCAATGACAGTAGTGGAAAGACCCTCTTTTCTGCCAAAATGCAAAACAATCTGTATAAGATTAACATGTCTGAACTCTTAGATCAAAGTGTAATATGCTTTATGTCTAAAGAGGATGAAAAGTGGCTATGGCATAAGAAATTAGGACATGCTAGTATGAAACAAATTTCTAAATTGAAAAAACATAACCTTGTGAGAGGATTGCCTGATATTTCTTTTAAGAAAGATGTTTTGTGTGATGCATGTCATAGAGTTAAACAAGTAAAATCAAGTTTCAAATCTAAGAAAGAAGTCACCTCCTCTAGACCTTTGCAACTCTTACACATGGATCTGTTTGGACCATTCAGTGTAGCTAGCCTAGATGGAAAGAAATATTGTTTTGTCATAGTTGATGACTATTCTAGATTTACATGGGTACTCTTCTTAACCCACAATGATGAGTCTTAAAAGGTTTTTTCAGTATTCAGTAAAAGAGTACAGAATGAGCAGGGTTTTTGTATTTCTGCTATCAGTAGTGACCATGGGGGAGAATTTGAAAATGAGCAGTTCAAACTGTTCTGTGAGGAAAATGGTATTTCTCACAATTTCTCTGCACCTAGAACTCCCCAGCAAAATGGAGTGGTTGAGAGAAAGAACAAATCTCTTCAAGAGATGGGTAGAACAATGCTTAATGAAAATAACCTTCCTAAGTAGTTCTGGGCAGAAGCCATCAACACCTTGTTATGTCCAAAATAGAATTCTGATTAGACCTATTCTAAATAAGACTCCTTATGAATTGTGGAAAGGCAGAAAACTCAACATATCATATTTTCATGCTTTTGGATGTGAATGTTATATTCTTAATACAAAAGATTATCTTGGTAAATTTGACTCTAAAGTAGATAAAGGCATATTTATTGGATGGTTTGAATATTGATAGGGAACTATCAGATCTAGAAGATGATATTGTAGGTATTGAACTTAATCCTGTAGTAGAAGAATCTTCAGACAAATCAAAAGTAGACGTATCTGAAAATCAGACAACTGCCGATACGTCTGAAACTCAGAATGAGAAGAAAGATTGGAAATTCAAGACCTATCATCCAGAAAATCTTATCATTGGAAGTCCATCTCAAGGAGTTAGAACCAGATATGCCTTCAATGAAAATAACAACATGGCCTTCATATCAGACTTGGAACCCAAGAAGATTGAAGAAGCCTTACAAGATGAAAGCTGGATTCTAGCCATGCAAGAAGAATTGAATCAGTTTAAAAGAAATGATGTTTGGACTCTAGTTTCCAAACTCAAAGATAAATCTATTATTGGAACAAGATGGGTGTTTAGAAACAAACTGGATGAAGATGGAAAAGTTTTAAGAAACAAAGCAAGACTAGTTGCTCAAGGGTATAATCAACAGGAAGGTATTGATTTCACTGAAACCTTTGCACCTGTAGCTAGATTAGAAGCAATTAGAATTCTCATGTATTGTGCTGAACAACATGATATAACTCTTTATCAAATGGATGTTAAAAGTGCATTTCTAAATGGAATAATTGAGGAGGAAGTTTATGTCAAGCAACCTCCTGGGTTTGAGGTTTGAGGATTCTGAAAATCCTTACCATGTCTATAAGCTTAAGAAAGCTTTGTATGAACTCAAACAAGCTCCTACAGCTTGGTACGATAGGTTAAGCACATATCTAATGGAAAATAATTTTATTAGAGGAAAAGTAGATACTACACTTTTCAAGAAATGCTCAAAGAAAGATTTCATAGTAGTACAGATTTATGTTGATGATATTATATTTGGTGTTACTAATGAAAAGCTCTGCAAAGAGTTCTCTGAGTTGATGCAGAATGAATTTGAGATGAGCATGATGGGAGAATTGAAGTTCTTCCTTGGTCTTCAAATAAAGCAGACAGGTGATGGAATCTATATCCATCAACATAACTACATCAAGGAGCTTCTGAAAAAGTATAAAATGGAAAATTCAAAGCCTATGAGTACTCCTATGCATCCATTAGTTATTCTAAACAAGGATGAGGAAGGTAAAAAGGTAGATCAAACTATCTGCCGAGGTATGATTGGATCTCTTCTATACTAAACTGCTAGCAGACCTGATAGTCAATTCAGTGTTTGTCTATGTGTTAGATTTCAATCATATCCTAAAGAATCTCATAATAATGCTATTAAAAGAATTTTCAGATATTTAATTGGAACTACTAACCTTGGTTTACTATATAAGAAATCTGAAGATTTCAGGTTAGTTGGATTTTGTGATGCTGATTTTGATGGAGATAAAATTGATAGGAAAAGTACTCGTGGAGGATGCCACTTCATTGGAACAAATATGATCTCCTGGTCAAGCAAAAGGCAAAGCATCATTGCTCTCTCAACTGTTGAAGCTGAATAAATATCTGCAGCCAATTGTTGTTCACAACTGCTTTGGGTAAAATATCAACTTGAAGATTATTCAATGTTTGAGCATAATATATCTGTTTGGTGTGATAATATTAGTGCTATTAATCTGTCAAAAAATCCCATACAACATTCTAGAGCAAAGCATATAGAAATAAAACATCATTTTATTAAAGATTATGCGTAAAAAGGAGTTTTTGAAATTAAATTTGTAAACACTGAGTATCAGTGAGCATACATCTTTACTAAACCTCTGAGTGAAGATAGATTTGTTTTTATTAGAAGGAATCTTAATATGCATAATGTGTCTAAATGAGTGTATGCTGATATGTCTAAAAATTTACTTGTCTAAGTTTTGTATATGGATGAATCATCTATTTCTTCTTCTTCTTCTTCTTCTTCTTCTTCTTCTTCTTCTTCTTCTTCTTCTTCTTCTTCTTCTTCTTCTTCTTCTTCTTCTTCATGTTTCACTCGTCTATCTTAGCCAAGCATCTGATGACGCGCTAAAAGCACTCAGTGCTAAACCCTGACTGAGACACGTGTACATTGCATTTTCCCTCCTTTTCTTAAAAACGTTTCATTATGATTAACAAATTTCTTTTCAAAAGCTATTACTGTTTATGGCAATTTTCTCTCTCCTTATTCCCAAAGGAAAAAGTACTCAAGCGTTTTAACAAATAAACCTGTGTCATTTCAAAAAACCTCCACTCACAATCTTTGCTCTCAACTCTCAACCTTTTTCTGAACTCTCTTCGTCTTCACAATCTCAGAACTTTTCATCTCCAAAACCCTAATCTTCACTTCTCTGAATCAATGGCTCCCAAGAGTCTTCTTGAAACTCAGGCTGAGAAAACCAAGCTACCAATCGCTGAATTGAAAAAGGTGCACCCTGGAAGGTTCCCTAACTTTGACGAACTCAGAACCAAGGGTTTAGACGTTCTTCCTGAACTCAACCATGCTGGATGGTTACCCTTCTTTCAACTATAAGAGCGTGTCTTCCCTGCTCTTGTTAGGGATTTCTGGACCACTGCAAATATCACCAAGGACAATACAACCTCCATGATTTCTGGAGATGTGGATGAGGACCACATTTTCATAACTCATAAGTTACTCGCTGAAGTGAAAAAATGCCCAAGAGAAGGTGCTGGGTATTATAAAGATTGACTGAAGGATCAAGGAGAAGCAAATATGAATCAAGTACTTTATGGAGTTGCAAGATCTGGAAACAAAGACTCCAAGTATTTGTCTCCTAAGGCAAGATTTCTTCATGTTCTTATTATAAACTGTGTTATGCCTAGGACTGGGTCTAGAAATCATGTCAGTAAATTAGAGAAGTTTGCTCTCTTTCATCTAGTCCAGAAGATTAAGATAGATATTACTGACTTGATCTTCATTCATATGGAAAAGGCTGTCAAGGGAAAGGATAAGGATTATCCCTACAGTATGAGCATGACAAGAATTTTTAGGGCAAGCAAGTTGGATTTAAGAAGTGATGTTTTTGCTGATCTCTGTACTGAGATCACTACAAAGACTCTGTCTTTGATGAAGATCACTCTGACTCTCTCTATTCCTCCTGTTAAAGCTGAACCCTTCATGGAGCCTGTTGAAGAGGAAAGGCCTCAAATGCAGAGGAAAAGGAGAAAAATTGCTGAGTCATCTAATCAAGCAACTATTGAAGCTTCTGGGTTTCAAAATGTTGTTTCTCAGGTTGTTGAACCAGTTGTTGAATCTGTTGCTGGATCTGAACCTGTTGTTCAAGTTGCTGCCTCTGTCCCCTTTGGACCAAGTATTACCAAGGAATTCAAGAGGAAGAGAGCTGTGCAAGCTGAGGGGGAGTCTCAACCAGAAGAGACTGTGATCCCTAAGAAAAAGAGGACCACTGTGACAAAGATGAAGCTTGTTTTACTTCCTACTCCCTCATCATCACCCTCACCACAGAAAGAATCATCACCTCCACCACAACAAACAGAACCAATTGCCACAACAACTTCCATTCCACAACCTTCATCACCATTACCTGCTATGTCACCACAAAGAGCACAAACACTACCCCCACAAAAAACACCATCACCACAACCTTTACAGAAAACCCCTACTCCTTCACCTACTTCACCAAAAATTCCAACTCCTCCACGTACATCACCTATCCCACAAACCTCTGTTTTTGAACATATCCATCACTCGTCTGAACTTAATCCTACTGATTCAGAAGGTCACCTGTCTGAAACAGAACTTCATCTATCCAAGCCTTCCACACCACAAACATCTCATCATACTGACACTCTTCAAATTGAGGATGTCAATGATTTTGAATATTTTGACAATCTCACTCCTCCTCCACCCTCACCTAAATCACCAACCCCTGATCACATCAGAAACCAGTGCCAAGTCCCTCTAAGAGTAGTCTTTCCAGACTTATTCTATAAAACCAGACACAACCCTCTCCCTTTAACCACCTTATCTCCATATCACCCCTCTTCTAGAACCACTTCATTTTCTGTCACAGAATCATGCTCTAACTTCCTAAATGGCAAAGACTTGGATGTCATTGCCTCTCTTGAATCTGAAAGGCAGCTTGTAGAGCTGGTCAGAAAACATAACGATGTAGGAAAATGGTTGTTCAATCCACATATCTTCATGAAGCCTTCAACAGAAATCAAAGTGATGCCTGACTCCATGGTTCTGAAAGGAAAGCAGAAGGTAATAAACTTGCCACTGGATCAGAAATTCTCTCTTATCATGCTGAATGATAAGAAGTGCAAATACAGAAAGAGACTGTTCTCAACTGAGATTCATCATGAGTTCCTCAAAATCAGAGACATCTACTGAAGATGTGGATCTAGTTCTGGTTTAAAGGAATAAGAAAAGAAAGATATTCCTGTGAGAGGTAGTCAAGCTTTTGCTCTGTACCCTTTGTCACCCTCAATTTATGCCATACCTCCCCACTTTATGGTTTTTCCCTTCTTTCTTCTGAACTTTCCCAAATCTACCCCTCTTACTTACATACATCTCATTAGGAGATCTTATGAATTTCTCCTCTCTTTAGTTGACTCTCCTTTTCATCATGAAAAAATTCGTGCTCTCCTAGAAGCATTTTATCCAACCACACTCTCAACAAATGTTTTTATAGATCCTAAGCCTGAGGATGATATTTTGGTTCAAGAATTACCTACCACACCTCCTCCATCAGCAACTGCAACTACCCTGGCCACAACAGACTCTACTGCTCCGGTAGTTGCCTATGAACCTGCTGTCCATCAGAGACTTGACGAAATGGCTTCAAGTTTGCAGACTGTCATTCAGAGACAAGATGAAGCAATTGCTCAACAAGCTTCTTTTTAAGCTCAGATGCTGGCTCAGCAAGCTGCTATGCAGAAGATGATGGAAGATTTTTTAAAAAACCAAGGGGGTCCTAGCTTTTAGGTTTTAGGACTTCATCTTTTTCATTTCTTGAGTCATTTAATGTACTAGTCAGTGATGTCTATAACTTGTAATCTTTCTGACTCTGTAAAATGAAATAATGTTTTGTTATTTCTTTTAGGTCTTATATATATATTTGCCTTATTTTTTTTTATTGATGCCAAAAAGGGGAGGAAATATATATAGGAAATATAAGAAATTATAGCTTATTTATGATTTTATGACTATTTGTCTAACAAGTTTGATTTCTACACTGATATAATATGTTTGAATCAAATATCTGCTCTGATACATGTTTTTATTTGATGCATAAACTAAAAAGGGGCATAGCATACTCTGAACAATTATTTATGTCTGAAAATTTCCGGTATTATCCTTGATGTTCAATAAGATCATAAAAGTTATTTGTCATCATCAAAAAGGGGGAGAATGTTGAGACCTCATAAGTCTAAGACACATTCCATGTGTAGATTCTCTAAGTTTTGATGATTCCAAATAGATTAAGTATGACAATATTGAACGATATGAAATTACTGACATGTCTGATAAGTGTGCAGGAAAATAGACTTAAAGATCACTCGTCTAATTTCTGACTCGTCTACTTTCTAGTAGAGCCCAGTTTTTAGACTCGTCTAAAAACCACTCGTCTAGTAAATCAGTCAACACAATCAAAGACCAAGTTAACGCTCAGTCAATATTCGAATGACGTGGCAAGAAGCATCTGTCAGGAGAAGACTTAGTGGATCACCCGTCTAATTTTTGGATTGCTTTGTACCCTTCTAGTTTTGGACTGCACAAGCACCCGTCTAATGTTTGGATTGCTTTGCACCCGTCTAAAATTCCAACACTGCTACAATGTCAGTTTGTCAGAAATAAAGTCCAAGTCACCTTATTCAAATTAGATGCCTTCCTTAAGGATCTCGAAGACATCTGGACAACAACACAAAGGATAAAGAATAAAGATCGTTTGTTTCAAGGTTTTAAGGAATAAACACGCAATCTTTGTACCACAGCAGTACAAGAAGCCTGCTGCTGCAGACTCTGAAACAACAACTACTCAGAATAAAGTGTACTCTTGGACAACCTTATCAAAGCTCAACGTTCCTAAGCATTTAATGTTTACACAGAACGACTCTTTGGCATTAATGGTGTTCCAGAAGCTCAAATCAAATGAACAAACTTTCTGAAGCTGTGCTTAATAGATCCAATTGATTAAAGTCTTTATATAGACCAAACAATGAGGATGAAGACAAGAAGTTGAATATCAGTAAGAACACTATGCAAGAAGCATTTACTCACTTCATTAAATTCTTCATTCTTTCATTGAATATTCATTCAATCATTTGAATTTAATTCGCAGTCTTTCATATCTCATATTTATTCCACTCTCTGAGTGTGATCCGAAAGATTTGCAAGTTGTATTAAATACACAAAACCTTTACTCCTTTCTGAGTAGAGCCTGAAGAGGCTAGGTGAGCAAATAATACTTGAAAGAGTGTTGTGCCTGGAGAGGCTAGGTGTGCAAAGAACACTTATAGATTGATTGACAAAGTCGGCCCATTTTCTTCCAATTAAGACCACCTACACCGCGAAACAGTATGCAAGACTGTACTTGGATACAATGGTGACCTTACATGGGATTCCCACATCTATAGTGTCTGATAGAGGATCTCAGTTTACCTCTCACTTCTGGAGGTCCTTTCAGCAAACTTTGGGTACTCAGGTGCGGTTTAACACGACATTCCACCCGCAGACTGATGGACAGTCTGAAAGGACGATTCAAACGCTGGAGGACATGTTGTGGGCATGCACCCTAGAATTTGAAGGATCTTGGGATAGGCACTTGCCGCTCATGGATTTTGCCTACGATAACAATTATCATAGTAGTATTCAAATAGCTCCCTTCGAGGCTCTCTATGGGAGGAGATGTAGGTCTCCAGTAGGGTGGTTTGAGACTGGGGAAAACACCGACTGTTAGGGCCAGATTTAGTCCAGGAATCTGTTGAGAAAGTCAAGTTGATACGAGAGGCTCTTAATAGCACAAAACAGCTAGAAGTCCTATGCGGATGTGAGAAGGCGTGATCTGGAGTTTCGGGAAGGTGACCATGTGTTTCTCAAGGTGTCGCCATTTAAGGGCACCTTGCGGTTTGGGAATAAGGGAAAGCTGAGCCCTGGATACGTGGGAGCGTATCAGATTATTCGTCGTGTAGGGAAACTAGCTTATGAGCTAGCCCTACCCCCAAACTTGTCACATGTGCACCCGGTATTTCATATATCCATGTTGCGAAGGTACTTGAGGGACAATTTGCATGTTCTACAACCACAACCTATACAGTGTGACAGATAGTTGGGCTTTTGGGAAGAACCCTTGAGGATCGTAGATTGACAAGTGCGAAGACTACGTAACAAAGAGGTACCATCAGTGAAGGTTGGTTGGAGACACCGTAGAGGCGAGGAGTACACATGGGAGTTGGAGGATACCATGAAAGAGAAGCATCAACATCTGTTCCCAACAAGTGAACCCTTATGCTTAATAAGATATTAGGAATTCGGGACGAATTCTTTTTAAGGGGGGTAGATTGCGAGACCTGTCTCTTTTTTTTTTTATAGAGTAACATGACTTTAACTTCTTTTACCTAGGTAAATTTATGATAATGAAAGTATTAAAAAAGATAAATAATAATTACAAGTTAAAATACTAATTTTGCAATAACAAAAAAAAAAAAAATACTAGAGGGGATGAAGGAGCAAATATACATTGATACAAGGACCTTTATGCAATAAGCAATAGCTTATGTTTTTAAACCCTAAGAAGGAAGTAGTCTCCCATTTGTTTCCAACGTAAATCAGATAGAGAGGAGGAGGAGGAAGAAGAAGTGATTTTCTAGGGTTTGGGTTTGAGAGGAAATTGGTAAGTCCCCCTTCATCTTCTTCTTCTTCCCTCTTATGAGAATCATAAATCTCACACTTCCCTTCTCCATTCTTTTGTAGAAGAGGCGAGAATTAGAAAGGGGACTTGAGGAACTCTTTTGCATCTCAAGAGTTTAAGTTTTTGACACTCTTAAGGTAAGAGGCCAAATCCCAATCTTGCAATGTTCTAAGCATTTAAGTTGTACATTGATTTATTTATTTTGTTGAGTTCATGAAATTTGGAGGATGCTGCATATTGATTCAAAATGCTTATCCTTGAAAATCTTTTGACAAGTCCTGGATTTTAGTGCTAACTCTTACTAAATATTGAAGTGGGTTTGCTTGGGATAATCATGGCTGAATGGGTTATTTCACAAATTAGGAGATCTGGAACTTTCTGCACTTAACTTGCATTTTTCGGACTACTGGGTAGGGGAATTCCACCATTTTTTCATGTATCTGGTTTCATCTCTGTGTGCTTATGTCTGGTCTCATCTTTGTGTGCTACCCAACGATGCTACGCCATATTTACTGGATGGAAAGGAAACTTGATTCCCATTAACCATTATGTATAGGACTATATATATAATTAACCATGGGTGTGTGCGTTACTTTTCTACTAACAATCAAAAAGGAAATTTGCTTTCCGTTGATACAGGGGGGCTTGATCTCCTATATATAAAAAGGAAAGTTGCTTTCCTTTGGTTACAGGGGAGGCGTGAACATATATATATATATATATATATATATATATATATATATATATATATATATATATATATATATATATATATATATATTATTTTGGTATATGTTGAGTGTAAATTGTATGGTTGTTATTTAGGAAAATCATGATAGTACTTGTGTATATAATTGTTGAGAATAGATGGATTAATGAAAATATGGGATATTGCTTATAAGAAAATGATTTGTATTATATAAGGTTAATCATGTAAATTATTGTAGCAATATGAAATAAAGAGTTGATTTCTTATTCATCTATTACCTTTTGTTTACCTGATTGAGGAAATTTTAGTTTAAGCCATGATCTTAAATAGAATTAAGAGGTAGGTTGTTAGTGCGGAAACAAAGCGTGCGGAACTCATGAGATTATTTAAATATGTTTTTGGTAGTATGTATAAGCGTATTTCTCTTTATTATTCCAAATGTTGTTACATGCCTAATTTTTATCATTTGCCTTTACTGAGTTGTGTAACTCACTCTCTTAGTGATTTTAGATGCAGGTAAAAGAGCTGTTGGGCCATCCCGAGCTGCCCCGACTTCTTGAGAGAGGTTTTCTAGTGTCATGCTTGGATTGCACGTGTTTTGATTTCTTTTTGGGACGAACTTAATTTTGTAGAACTTTTGCAATTAATCTAGAAGTTATATTTTGCGAATAGGTTGATTTCTTAAAAGTTGTAACTTGAGTATTGATGTAATCTTTATTTAGCATAGCCTTGAAGAATTTCTTGGAATGAGATCTTTCTCTTATTTTGATGGTCAGCTATTTATATATTTATATTTTTTTAGGTTTAAATAAGCTTTTAGTCCCTGGAAAGTTCGTTAATTTTGGTTTTAGTCATTGTAAAAAAAATTCTTAGGTTTTTGTCCCTGTATTTTCGAAAATTTTGTAAATAGTCCCTATTGTTACCCCTGAGTACTAGAAATCATACTAGATGAATAATTTTGTCAATTTTAACCCTATGACCCTAATGTATGATTTTATTTCTACTTTCCAGCCAAATTTTGGAGCAAGCCAGACAAGAACGAGAAATTACCTCGGTACCCCCTGAGTACTAGATATCCTACAAAATAAAGGAATTTAGTAATTTTAACCTTATGTCCCTAATATATGATTTTGTTTCTATTTTATGGCCAAATTTTACAGCAAATCGGACAGTAAAATAAAATTACCTCGATACCCATAAGTACTAGATAACGGAAAAAGATGACGGTAGGGACTATTTGCAAAACTTGTGAGATTACAGGGACAAAAATCTAAGAAAAAATTTCACAGGGACCAAAACCAAATTTGATGAACTTTTTAGGGACCAAAAACTTATTTAAACCATTTTTTTATTATTATTTGAGTTTGTGATTTTTATTAGAAGCTGTTTTAGGAAGGCTTCGGAATTGGGGTCGTAGGGGTCCCTCTTCTGGCCGATCGCGACTCTTGTTTGTTTTAGGTCGTGACAATATATAAGTTAGGGCTGGACAGCAGGCGGGTTCGGTCGAATTCGGGCCCAAACGGCCCAATCCGATCCAACCCTCCCTCCTATATTCATGGCCCAATTCCATCCGCATATACTGTCGGTTTGGGTGGTTCGAGTGTTAATGGGTTGGCGGGTGGTTTAAAGCGGGTTGGGCCTAAACACTATTTTTTTTGGCCCAAAATTTCTATCAATTTTTTTTAAAACCATCGAAATTAGAAACCCTAATTTTTCTCATCTATGTAACCTATCAACTCCCTGTTGCGCCGTAGCCCTCACCTCCATGTCTCCCTTCACATTCAGTTCAGTTTCACGACCGCTGCAACACTTTGTCGTCGCACCCACCATTCGCACCTGCTCGTCACCGTTACAACCACCGTGACAGAGACGAGGCGCTCCTGGTGCTAGCTGGGGTTTTGATGTCGTCGCAGACATGGTTCCCCTTCGACGTTGTCGCAGTTCTGGTTCACCTTCGACGCCGTCGCACATCTGGTTCGAACGCCGTCGCAAATTGCTGCTTCAGCCCTTCTTCATCAGCCATTTCTGGTAGGCAAGAAGGATTACTTTACTCTTAACACTCTCCCCTTGCTTCTAGTCGGTCGATGTCGGGCACTGACGGAATCGTTTTACAAGACCCTCACCTACCCGATGGAAGCCACCTGGAACTGAGCTTTGAAATCCGATGACCCGATTGTGACGCCTAGTCTTAATTATTACTAATTTAGATGATAAAAATATGGATTTTCATAAATTATTTTCGAAATGTCCGCTTTGAAAAACAAAGATTTGAATGAAGCCATAAATCACCTGATAAACATTGTATAACTTCAAAACTTAATCCAAACCAAAACCTGGTCTCTAGTCTTACATCAACTGCCAGGAGCGGAAGAAATAAATAAAAAAGGTTTCAACCACAATGAAGACTTATAAATAAAATAGATATAGTAATCCCAAATTGATTTTTCCACATACACACAAGTTTTTCAACAGTAACATAATATGCACATAACGTCATAAGTCAGATGGGCATGCAGAGCTCCACTGGCAACCCTATAGCGGGATAAAGGTTTTATATACATCAGTCATAAAAACAGGGAACTGCCATCAAATGGGCTGATACAAAAAAAAACATCAAAGTTCTCCCTAGGATCTATACATCATAAACAAAAGAAGAGCTCAAAATATTCCTCAAACACGGGATCCACAAAAAAAAAAAAAACAAAAGTTCATAATGTGCATCAACAGTCATCATCAAACTCCTCCTCTTCCTCCTCCACCTCTTCATTCTCCTCTTCCTCTTCCTTCATAGGATCCGACTCAACAACAGCAGGAACTACCTGGTCATCAGCAACCTACAAACTGAGGGGATCTACAGGAATATCCCTCGGAGGCTCCACAAGGGGTAGAGGATCATGAACAGCTGGAGGGGGATTCCAAAGGGCATCAAAAGGTAGAGGCAGCTTCACACGGAAAAAGCTCGAGAACTCAAAAAGCGAGAAACGCAGAACCTTCATGAGAAAGATGACCCGCCCCTCGTAACGCACTGTTCGGTTGGGGCGATCAATGGTGAGACCCTCCAGATTGGGGAGTCTCAACTCGAGGTCCATAAGATAATGGCGAAGTCCCGGTCCCACGTACGGTGCAGCCATCAGAATCAGCTACTCCCACATACAAGGAGAGAGAAGAAACAGATATGGAGGTAAGATTTTATGCCAAGCTCAAAACGTAGATATGGGTAAGCAGCGACAAACAAACAATCAAGTGGATATATATAATTAAGGAAATTTTCATAAAATACATATATAAGATTTCGGAAAAAAAACTGAGACTTGAATGCATGCCTAAGACATCGACCTAACTTTGCTCCAGGAGACTATTGTTATCATAGTATTCTGTCGAGATAGCATTCAGGTAATATGCGTAACAACTCAGTGCACAAGTCTCGATTGGAGTACGCTAACATCCATCTCCGCAGTCTTTTCACACTAGAGTACACAACATCTGAATAATATTTAGTTCAGTGGAGTTTCAAGATAGCCTGGCTGTCCAGGTCTCCACCGGCACCGGTGATGCATACCCCATACCATTGGAAGGATCCACGCCTGACTATCCCCGAGATATCCGTGGCCCCCACACAGTCCCCTAATATCCTATAAATAGAACGACAATGACTATGATTGGGTTGGAATGTTGTCCGAAGACATAAGGTAGGAACTAATACGTTCCAAAGCATCGGTATCAATATAAAAACAGTTATTGGTAAGAATCGGGCTCGAATAGACCATTAGCCAAAATTATTCTTTTTAACTTAAATTCATTTGGATACTTTAAATTAAAGCTTACTTAGGCTACTATTAATTATTTAAGAGTACGAGCATCGATAAACTGATTGGACTCAATAAATTACCATTTTGCCTCACTTTGGATAAACTACGTAATAATAGTTTCAAATAGTATTTGGTTCTTACGATTAAATAAATTCATAACTTTAAAACATCCAAAGACGAATAATTTGAAATTCCTCAACTATTCAATAATTTAGCATATTCATTCCAAAAATTCCTCAATACCGTATAATAAATTAGTTTTGAGCCCAAGACTTAACAAAACATAAAGAAGGATAAACCGTAATGTTGAATTAATAAATTGAAGAAGTAAAAGTTGATACCAACTAAAAATATATACATTCCAACACCTCCCGAATCTGAGTTCGGAAACAAATGCAATTCACAAAAGTCCCTAAACGACTTAACGATCGTACCAAGAGGCTTATACTTAGAGCCCGAATTACACGGAATTAAATCCAATGCTTAGCGTACGCGTGTTCCAAACATTAAGTAAGTAAGGTTCTCCAATTAGAACCTTACGCCAAATCAACAAGATCCAATTTAGCATAGCACTAAATTAAATGTTACAATAAGGTATAACTAAGATCCTACAATTACCCAGACAATCAAAATATTAAGGAAGAAAATATTGAGAAGCATATAAAAACAATTCCCAATATTCCTAAGCAGTTATACTAACCCGCATATACCCCAAACTACTCTTAACATATAATCTTCCCCCACCTCTAGGGTTTTCTGAATCTTTCAGACTCTTGTCAGGTACGAGGTCAGAGTTTCCAAAGAGCAATTTCTGCTTCCCCAGAGCAAGCACGAACATTAACGACAACCCAGAGAGATGATCCAAGCATATACAACAATCAGAAAAATCACAAAATCAATTACTCAATATCAACACTATATTTATAACTTGCTAAAACACACTGATTTAATCCAACATAGAAATTAAGATCAAAAATCTAGATTGGGGTTTGAGGAGAAATTTGGGGTTTTGAAAATGTACAAAGGAAAGTGAGAACCACTCACCCAAATAAGGAAGGATATGAAGCTTGTGGTGGTTTGTGGCGGCTGACGCGGCGGCTCGTGGCGGAAGTGGGCGGCAGCGGCTGGTTTCTGGAGCAGACAAGAATCAAAATAAAGTGTCAGACCAAAGGAAGAAGATGGAGAACTTAAGATCAACTCACATGGTGGAAACCACCATGAGGAGGCGGCGGCACGCGCTTACCGGACAGAAGGCGCGTTTTCGCTCTGCGGAGGGCGGCGCTTCTTGCGAGACAGGCGGCGGCGCGCGACTCGTTGGTTGCGTCGGCGAGCTGCAGCTCCGAGCTGGGCTAGGCGACGGTCGTGCGGCGGTGACGGAGTTCCCAAGGGGTGGCGCGATTCGGACAGAACAAGGAAGAAGAAGATGGGTTTAGGGAGAAAGGAGAAGATGGGGTTGAGAGGTCTGATGTAGAAGAAGAAGGAGGAGGAGGAGGAGGAGGAGGAGGAAATGTAACGGAAAAAGAAAGGAGGAAATGTTGAAAACATGGAGGGTTTTAGTTTCTGTAAAATAAAACTTTCATCAACGATCCATTTTATTTATTCTGGTACTGAAAATTTCTTTAAGAGATTATAAAAATAACTTTTCTTCAACCAAAATAATTTTAGCTGGTATTTTACTAAACAAGAATAATAGTGTAATGCTATTGTCTAGTAAGCGTGCAAACACTGTAACAATCAATGTTAATGCACTCAGTAAAAACCTTTTAAACGAGTAAATAAAATTACTCAAACTAATCAACATTAAATAAATAAACATTTAGAAAATTAATCATTCTTAATAAAACAATTAAACATATAAGCAAAAACATGGATGTTACATTACTACCCCTCTTACAGAAATTTCGTCCCCGAAATTTACTTACATTCAGAAAAGAAACGGGTAGAGATCCTTCATCTTTGTTTCCAATTCCCAAGTCGCATCTCTAGATATCTTGTCCCAAATCACCTTGACTAAGGGAATTTGTTTCCTCGAAGTTCTTTGACCTCTCGATCCACTATCTTAACAGGGAAGGTCTCAAACATCAAGTTATCTTTTAACTATACTGAGTCAGGCTCTATTATGTGAGACGGATTAGGGACATACTTTCTAAGTTGTGACACATGAAAGACATTGTGAAGGTTTGAGAGGGAAGGGGGTAAGGCAATCTGGTCGGCTATAGGACCTATCCGACGAAGAATTTGATAGGGTCCTATGAATTTAGGAGTGAGCTTTCTAGATTTAATAACCCTCCCAATCCCAGTCGTCGGGTTGACTCTAAAAAATACATGATCATCTTCTTGGAATTCCAGAGGTCTCATCATCTTATCACTGTAGCTTTTCTGCCTATCTTGCGCGGCCTTCATCTTTCCTTGGATCATTCTCACTTTCTCCGTAGTTTGCTGCACCAATTCAGGTCCAATGATCAAATTCTCTCCAGATTCAAACCAACACAAAGGAGTTCTACACTTTCTCCCATACAAGGCTTCGTAAGGTGCCATACCTATACTGGAATGAAAACTATTATTGTATGTGAACTCGATCAGAGGTAAGAATTCATCCCAGTTCCCAGATTGTTCCAACACACAAACTCTCAATAGGTCTTCCAACGACTGAATGGCTCGCTCAGACCAGCCATCGGTCTGAGGATGATAAGCCGAACTCATTCTCAACTTCGTTCCTAAGGCTTCATGCAAACTTTGCCAAAAACGAGATGTAAATCTTGGATCTCGATCCGAGATGATACTGGAAGGTACTCCATGTAACCTTACTATCTCATTGATGTACAATCGCGTCAACTTCTCCAAGGAATATCTGATATTGATAAGCAAGAAATGAACAGATTTCGTTAACCTATCAATAATAACCCAAATTGAATCATATCCTTTCGAAGTCCTAGGTAAGCTGACTACAAAATCCATAGCAATGCTGTCCCATTTCCATTCGGGGATGTCCAATGATTGAAGCATGCCCGCTGGCTTCTGGTGTTCAATCTTTGCTTTCTGACAAGTCAGACACATGGCGACAAACTCTGCAACATCTCGCTTCATTCCTGACCACCAAAACATTTTCTTCAGGTCTTGATACATCTTGGTAGTACCCGGATGAAGACTCAACTTACCCTTGTGTACTTCTTCCAGAATCTTACTCTTGAGCGTTTCATCATTCGGAACACAAACTTTGTCCTTGAATCTGATGACTTCATCATTCCCTATACTAAAATCTTCAGTCTTGTTCTCAGCTATCTGTCCTTTCTTTTCTTGAAGGTACTGATCAACTGCTTGCTTGTCTCGAATCTCGCCTAACAAGTCACTTGAAACAGTAATCATACTCAACTTCAAGCGGTCTGACGAAAAGTCAACTGCAAGATTAAGATCTCTAAACTTATCTATTAGCTCTAACTCTTTTACCATCAAAGCAGAAACATGTAACACTTTACGATTCAAAGCATCAGCTACTACATTAGCTTTTCCGGGATGGTATTGAAGCTCAAAGTCGTAGTCTTTAATAAACTCCATCCATCGTCTCTGTCTCATATTCAACTCCTTTTGATCAAAGAGGTACTTGAGACTCTTATGATCACTAAAGACACTAAACTGTGACCCATACAGATAATGTCTCCATATCTTTAGTGCGAAAACAACCGCTGCTAATTCCATATCATGAGTCGGGTAATTCCTTTCATGGGTTCTCAACTGTCTAGAAGGGTAAGCTACCACGTGCTTCTCTTGCATGAGAACGCAGCCTAAACCTTGATGTGATGCAACGCAGTAGACGTCCAAAGGACTTTCTAGATCAGGCAAAACCAAAACCGACGAGGTCGTGAGACGACTCTTTAATTCCTGGAAACTTTTCTCACATAAATCGGTCCAAGCAAAAGATTGTCCCTTTCGAGTCAATTGCGTCATCGGCAGTGCAATCTTCGAAAAGCCTTCAATGAACCTTCTATAATAACCGGCTAACCCAAGAAAACTTCTCACTTCCGACACTGTCTTCAGACTTTCCCACTTAAGAACAACTTCGACCTTTGTGGGGTCCACAGCAATTCCATCTTTACTAATCACATGCCCGAGAAATTGCGCTTCCTCAAGCTAAAACTCGCACTTCGACAATCTAGCATAAAGTCACTTTTCCTTTAAGATCTGTAGGACTAAACGCAGGTGCTCTTGATGCTCCTCCACACTTATTGAATAAATAAGTATGTCATCAATGAAGACGACCACGAACTTATCCAGAAAAGGTCTGAATATTCGGTTCA
Source organism: Echinosophora koreensis (assembly GCA_035048595.1). Classification (NCBI taxonomy): domain Eukaryota; kingdom Viridiplantae; phylum Streptophyta; class Magnoliopsida; order Fabales; family Fabaceae; genus Echinosophora; species Echinosophora koreensis. The sequence continues at coordinate 532,900 of JAPCYP010000094.1, forward strand.
TATAGTCCATGAACACTGCCGGAGCATTCGTAACTCCAAACAGCATCACTAGGTGCTCGTAATGACCATAGCGTGATCGAAAAGCGGTCTTGGGAATATCATCAGCCTTTACATGAATCTGGTGATAGCCAGATGTAAGATCAATTTTTGAGAACACAGAAGCTCTTCTAAGTTGATCCATGAGATCATCAATCCTCGGCGGTGGATATTTATTCTTGATCGTGACTTTATTCAGCTGCCTGTAATCTACACAGAGCCTTGCACTTCCATCCTTTTTCTTTACCAACAACACAGGAGCTCCCGAAGGTGAAAACACTTGGCCTAATGAACCGTTTCTCCAACAATTCCTCAAGTTGCTTCTTCAATTATGCTAGCTCGGCTGGTGCCATTCTATACGGTGCCATCGAGATCGGTCCTGCTCCTGGTATTAAATCAATAGAGAACTCTATGTCTCTAAAAGGTGGCAAACCCGGTATATCGTCAGGAAAAACGTCAGGAAATTCTCGCACTACTGGCATGGAGCTTAAGTCAGAGGTTCCTTTGACTTCAAAGAAAATAGCATCAGGTATCCCTGAGCTTCTTCTTTCAAAGAAGTGGTTATCTGATTGGCAGTCATAAATCTAGAATTCTCAATTCCTGAGAAAATCAAGGCTTTATTTGAGCAATCTTAAAGGATGTGGTTGGAAGATAACCAATCCATACCTAATATCACATCTAATTGGGATAGAGGCAAACAAATCAAATCAACGTAAAATTTTCTGTTCTCAACAATGATAGGACATTTTAAATAGGCTAAGGCAGTAGTTACAGAATCATGAGTAGGAATAGAAATTACTAAATCAAAAGGTAAAGTATTGGTCTCCAATCCTAATTGTCTCACATAATCAGAAGATATAAAGGAATGCGTTGCGCCTGAATCAAACAGTACATTTAAAAGTTTACCAGAGATGAGACACTTACCTTGTACCAGATCGTTGGACTGTGATGCTTCGGTGCCAGATATGGTGTAGACTCTGCCCGATGCTTTGGTTCTAGAAGCTTGAGCACTGTTAACTTTGGCATTGGCATTTGGTTGTCTACAGTTCCTCGCAATGTGCCCTGGCTCTCTACAGTTGAAGCAGATTGGTCCTCTAATAGGGCAATTCATGGTGTTATGCGACTGTCCATATTTCATGCACCTCACAGGACGTGAAGGTCCTGAATGGTAACGGTTACCCTTCTGATTTCCTGGTTGAGGTGGACGGTTGTATGGCTTATAAGGAGTCATGTTGTCGCCTTTGTTGGGGGTGAACCTAGTTGGTCCAAAGTTCTTGGGTCGGTTGTCTCTCGGCTTCTTCACATCCTCTAACATGGAGTATCGATCCACTAATTCTGGAAATGACCTTATCCTCAGCTGGATAATGCTTTCCTTGATCTCTTGTCGAAGACCACCCTCGAACCTTTTGCACCTTCTGTTTCATCTGCTAGCATCTCACAGCATCTAGAGTACTTGGCCAAGGATTCAAACTTGGCCGCATACTCCCTCACGGACATGTTTCCTTGTGTCAGCAGTAGAAATTCAGTGTCCTTCGCATCACGAACACTTTCGGGAAAGTACTTATCCAGAAACTTCTTCTTGAAAGCTTCCCAGTTCAGCTCTATGCCCTCAGCTTCTATTAACGACGAGTTCCTTTCCACCAGTATTCGGCATCACCGATCAGCATGAAAGTTGCATACTCAACCTTCCTATCTTCTCCACATCTCAATGCCGCAAAGATCTTTTCCATTCCTTCAATCCATAGCACAGCTTCATGGATCCATGGAACTAATTAGGGTTGTTGCGCTTGAAATCCACAAGTCCATTTCCATCAGCAGCCTCCGCGACCGTAGCAGCAGCAGCAGCAGCTTCAGTCCTCAAAGCAATTTGTTCCGCTTGCATTGCATTCTGAGCCTGCTGAGTTTGTTGCATAAAAGCAGCATTCTGTTGATTCTGCTAAGTCATAGTAGCAACCATTTCTCGAAAAACCCTCAACATCGGATCCTCAGGCGGATTGTTAGTAGTAATGCTGTTTCCAGAGTGCGTCATGATCCTACAGAAGAAACCAGTGAGTTTCATATCACGAGATAGAACTCCTGAATTTCAACATCTATCTATTTTATTCTACAAACAAACAAACAAACATTTCACATAAACACAGAGATCACACAGAGAAGACACAGTCAGGTCATACCTCAGATTCGGTTAGGCTTGACTGCTCTAATACCATAATGTGACGCCTAGTCTTAATTATTACTAATTTAGATGATAAAAATATGGATTTTCATAAATTATTTTCGAAATGTCCTCTTTGAAAAACAGAGATTTGAATGAAGCCATAAAACACCTGATAAATATTGTATAACTTTAAAACTTAATCAAAACTAAAACTTGGTCTCTGGTCTTACATCAACTGCCAGGAGCGAAAGAAAGAAATAAAAAAGGTTTCCACCACGATGAAGACTTATAAATAAAATAGATACAATAATCCCAAATTGATTTTTCCACATACACACAAGTTTTTCAACAGTAACATAATATGCACATAACGTCATAAGTCAGATGGGCATGCAGAGCTCCCACTGGCAACCCTATAGCGGGATAAAGGTTTTATATACATCAGTCATAAAAAACAGGGAACTACCATCAAATAGGCTGATACAAAAAAAAAAAATCAAAGTTCTCCCTAGGATCTATACATCATAAACAAAAGAAGAGCTCAAAATATCCCTCAAACACGGGATCCACAAAAAAAAAAAAAAAAGTCCATAATGTGCATCAACAGTTATCATCAAACTCCTCCTCTTCCTCCTCCTCCTCTTCATTCTCCTCTTTCTCTTCCTCCATAGGATCCTCCTCTGGATCCGACTCAACAACAGCAGGAACTACCTGGTCATCAGCAACCGGCAGACTGAGGGGATCTACAGGAATATCCCTCGAAGGCTCCACAAGGAGTAGAGGATCATGAACAGCTGGAGGGGGATTCCAAAGGGCTTCAAAAGGTAGAGGCAGCTTCACACGGAAAAAGCTCGAGAACTCAAAAAGCGGGAAACGGAGAACCTTCATGAGAAAGATGACCCGTCCCTTGTAACGCACTGTTCGGTTGGAGCGATCAATGGTGAGACCCTCCAGATTGGGGAGTCTCAACTCGAGGTCCATAAGATAACAGCGAAGTCCCAGTCCCACGTACGGTACAGCCATCAGAATCAGCTACTCCCACATACATGGAGAGAGAAGAAACAGATATGGAGGTAAGATTTTATGCCAAGCTCGAAACGTAGATATGGGTATGCGGCAACAAACAAACAATCAAGTGGATACATATAATTAAGGAAGTTTTCATAAAATACATATATAAGATTTCAGAAAAAAACTGAGACTCGAATGCATGCCTAAGACATCGACCTAACTTTGCTCCATGAGACTATTGTTGTCATAGTGTTCTGTCCCGATTGGAGTACGCTAACAGTCCCGATTGGTGCACAAGTCCTGATTGGAGTACGCTAACAGTCATCTCCGCAGTCCTTTCACACGAGAGTACACAACATCTGAATAATATTTAGTTCAGTGGAGTTTCAAGATAGCCCGGCTGTCCAGGTCTCCACCGGCACCGGTGATGCATACACCGTACCATTGGCAGGATCCACGCCTGACTATCCCCGAGGTCTCCGTGGCCCCCACACAGTCCCCTAATATCCTATAAATAGGTGTTTATGCCTCCAGAACGACAACGACTATGATTAGGTTGGAATGTTGTCCGAAGACACAAGGTAGGAACGAATACGTCCCAAAGCATCGGTATCAATATAAAAACAGTTATTGTTAAGAATCAGGCTCGAATAGACCATTAGCCAAAATTATCCTTTTTAACTTAAATTCATTTGGATACTTTAAATTAAAGCTTACTTAGGCTACTATTAATTATTTAAGAGTACGAGCATCGATAAACTGATTGGACTCGATAAATTACCATTTGGACTCAATTTGGATAAAATACATAATGATAGTTGCAAATAGTATTTGGTGCTTACGATTAAATAAATTCATAACTTTAAAACATCCAAAGACGAATAATTTGAAATTCCTCAACTATTCAATAATTTAGCATATTCATTCCAAAAATTCCTCAATACCGTATAATAAATTAGTTTCGAGCCCAAGACTTAACAAAACATAAATAAGGATAAACCTTAATGTTGAATTAATAAATTCAAGAAGTAAAAATTGATACCAACTAAAAATAAATACATTCCAACACCTCCCGAATCTGAGTTCGGAAACAAATGCAATTCACAAAAGTCCCTAAACGACTTAACGATCGTACCAAGAGGCTTATACTTAGAGCCCGAATTACACGGAATTAAATCCAACGCTTAGCGTACGCGTGTTCCAAACATTAAGTATAAGGTTCTAGAATTAGAACCTTACGCCAAATCAACAAGATCCAATTTAGCATTGCGCTAAATTAAATCTAAACAGTTACAATAAGGTATAACTAAGATCCTACAATTACCCAGACAATCAAAATATTAAGGAAGAAAATATTGAGAAGCATATAAAAACAATTCCCAATATTCCTAAGCAGTTATACTAACCCGCATATACCCCAAACTACTCTTAACATATAATCTTCACCCCACCTCTAGGGTGTTCTGAATCTTTCAGACTCTTGTCAGGTACGCGGTTAGAGTTCCCCAAGAGCGATTAATTTCTGCTTCCCCAGAGCAAGGACGAACATTAACGACAACCTAGAGAGATGATCCAAGCATATACAACAATAAAAAAAATCACAAAATCAATTACTCAATATCAACACTATATTTATAACTTGCTAAAACACAATGATTTAATCCAACACAGAAATTAAGATCAAAATCTAGATTGGGGTTTGAGGAGAAATTTGGGGTTTTGAAAATGTACAAAGGAAAGTGAGAACCACTCACCTAAATAAGGAAGGAGATGAAGCTTGTGGTGGTGTTGTGGCGGCTGACGTGGCAGCAGTGGGAGGCGGCGACTGGTTTCTGGAGCAGACAAGAACCAAAATAAAGTGTAAGAGCGAAGGAAGAATATTGAGAACTTAAGATCAACTCACATGGTGGAAACCACCATGAGGAGGCGGCGGCACGCGCTTACCGTATAGAAGGCGCGTTTTCGCGTGGCGGAGGGCGACGCTTCGTGCTAGACAGGTGGCTGCGCGCGGCTCCTTGGTTGCGTCGGCGAGTGGCAGCTCCGAGCTGGATTGGGCAACGGTCGTGCGTCGGTTACAGAGCTCCCAAGGGGTGGTGCGATTCGGACAGAACAAGGAAGAAGAAGATGGGTTTAGGGAGAAAGAAGAAGATGGGGTTGAGAGGTCTGATGTAGAAGAAGAAGAAGAAGAAGAAGAAGAAGAAGAAGAAGAAGAAGAAGAAGAAGAAGAAGAAGAAGAAGAGGGAGGAAATGTAACGGAAAAAGAAAGAAAAAGAGTGGAGGAAATGCTGAAAACGTGGAGGGTTTTAGTTTCAGTAAAATAAAACTTTCATAAACGATCCACTTTATTTATTCTGGTACTGAAAATTTCTTTTAGAGACTATAAAAATAACTTTTCTTCAACCAAAATAATTTTAGCTGGTATTTTACTAAATAAGAGTAATAGCATAATGCTATTGTCTAGCAAGCGTGCAAACACTGTAACAATCAATGTTAATGCACTCAGTAAAAACCTTTTAAAGGAGTAAATAAAATTACTCAAACTAATCAACATTAAATAAATAAACATTTAGAAAATTAATCACTCTTAATAAAACAATTAAATATATAAGCAATAACATGGATGTTACTCCGATGGCCTACCCGAACCACCCACACACTGTTTTTGAATCTTGGGTGTTTCGGGTTCGGGCCGAGTGGCGGGTCTTTGTCCACCCCTAATATGAGCGCACGTGCGCGCGCGCGCGCGCGCGCAAACACACACACACACACACACATATATATATATATATATAATTACAGATTAGTAGATAATTATAAAATAACATCCATGGTTACACATTAATATAAATACATATTTGTATCGATATCATAACAACATAGGTAAACATACTGTCATATGTAATAACACACACACACACACACACTAGTGCAATAAGTGCTTTTTGCGTCAATCAAAATTGATTTTACACGTCAGAATAATGTCTGACGTAAATACAGCTGACGTTAATAGTAAATATTTTAACGTCAGTTGTTTAATAAAACTGACGTTAATAGTGTTCAACTAACGTCAGTTGTATTAATGAACTGACGTTAATAGTTTTATTTTTAACGTCAATTTTATTAAACAACTGACGTTAATAGAGGATCTTTTTTTTAAAAAAAATACTATTAACGTCAGTTGTTTGAAACAACTGATGTTAAGAGATTTATTTTTTTTTAAAAAATCTGTTTTAAAATAACACTATCCCCAGCTATCCCTGCATTCGGTAAACATCCCAGTAACACAGAATATTGCTACAGAATTGCAAACACTCAACTTTGGCAAAAATAGGGTCTCATAAAGTGTACCCTTAAATTTCAATATTACTAAAAGAAAAGAAATATACAGAGGAACAATGGGGGGACTTAAAACCAAAACCCATGTATAGGAAAAATATAACTATCTAGAGGTTATATATATATAAATTTTAGCCTCTAATGTCTAAAAACAAAACTACCAATCTAAGTATAATATAAATGTTAGTCCCTAAAAAGTCTAAAATCAAAACTACTCATCTAAGTATTCAGGAGGTATTTTCTCAATTCTTTTTTCAGCAGCATACTTGAAGAAGAATTCTGCCAAGCACATCCTCAAGTCTCTAAACTCATCTTTATGAAGAGGCGATTGGTCGTTAAATGCCTACACACGTTCAAATAATAACAATAACATTAAAGCAAGTCATCCCCAAAACTATAATATATAATTTAATAAGTTGTTTAAATATTACCTTCTTCCATCCCTCCGTAATAGATGCGGAGACTATGTTTAGCATATGATGCATCACATAATAGCCGCACGACCACCCGTCAGTTTGAAATTGAGACTACAAAAGAAATTAAATTCAATGTCAGTTAAATATACATATAAATTAGTAATTATAATATTAATTATTTGATAAATAAACTACCAAACCTTGAGGATGATCCAATCCGGATTTCCTTTAGCCTTGGAAGTCCTACTTCTCCCGTTGGCGCAACTTATGCTACTCGCCTTCAGCGCGCTATCATAAACAAATAATCATGTCAATTAACAAATTCATCACGTGTCTAATAAAATAAAAGCAACTGATCTTAAAACTTAAATTAAATTGAAGATTAGTTACTTACGTATTAACAGCTTCCATCACCTCCTGTGGCGGGTTTTGGAAGAGAGAGCAGAAGAATATGACAGTATGCCTAGACGGGTGAAGTACGAGCAACTGCCAATGATTTTTCATACAGTAGGGAGCCAGATATAATTCTTTCTGATTGTCTCCCATCAAGTTCCCTATGTATTTACTTAATTGATCGCCGTTGACAATGAATTGAGGCAGAAGGACTGACGGATCTAAGAAGCCATATAGTAATTTGGAGCCCTTATCAACCTGAAGATGATTCAGATACCTGAGATATGAAAAGGTCGACGATGTTAATTACATAATATATATATTGAATTGAAAATAAATTATAAAATGGAAAAATACCAAAATTAAATACGTTATAAAATTAAAATTAACTTACGTGCACCAGAGACTCACAACCGTGCTGGCTAGCCACACGTTATCTGTGCAGGCGTGCCCGAGATCATCACCACAGAAGGCAAATATCCTCTCTTGATCTGGGCGTGCCACCCATCCATCGTGTTCCAGTGGACATTCAAAAACCTCCAACGCATAATCCTCACCAAGTGAGAACAAACGAGTGAAGGGTGACAGCGACACTGAAGCCGACTTGGCCTTCAATTTAGAAAAATAAAATATACCAGTTGTTGATAATTAAAATAAACACAAGTAATTAATTGACTAATTTGGACATTAATAATGAATACATACCTTCGTTGCCAACTCGAGCTCACGACGTTTGAAGTCCAACTCAAGCTCACGGGCGTTGGACTTCCAACTCCCGCTCCCTAGCTGCCAAGTCATCCTCCTCCACATGTGCCCTACTATAACTCTCTTTTGTGCTCACATGTGAAGGGTTGTCAGGTCCTGTGGTGTCTTGTGATGAACCGACGGAGGAAAGCTCCCTAGCAAGCGCCTGCTTGAATTCTGGGTTGGATAGGAAGCTTTTCATCAGATGTGTAGTAATAGCAGGGTTCGAGATGAGCTGCTGTGTCATGGATTCCAAAATTGAGGCCTCATCGACGACCCGCTTTCGGGAAGCAGACTTCCCATAATATTCTTTGATGGTCAAGTTCCCAGGAACACCGATAACCCGACCAAGATGGTCTTTCTTGCCTAGAGCAGTCATCAAGACGTCCCGGCATCCAGAAGGGACGAATGAGCCCTGGGAGCATTTTTCTTTAAGATCCATCTACAATGAAGAAATGGAAAAATGTGTAAGTGAAAAGTGTTAAAAATATCTATACAAATATCAATTGAAATGCAGTTAATTATTTACTTACAATCTTATCGGCCACTTCGCGAGTGGCTTCAGCTTTTAAAGATCCTGTCTTTGTCATGCGTCCGGCTAACCAGACATCCTCGCGTTTGATGTCTGACGGAGGACTTAATGGTGTGCCCTCAGGCACCTCTCCACTTTCTATCCTCGCAGCGTGCTCCTCCTGCTTCACCCTCAGCCTCTCCGCCATCATCTCCTCTATCCGAGTCTCGTACCCACCCTGAGACAAGGTGTGGCGGTGGACGTTCTTCGCCTGATTCTGCCTACCCTTCTCCGCCTTAGCCTATTCAAACAAAAACACATAATTAAATACAGTTAAATACCTCTTATGTATGTACTTAAATGATCTATAAGAAGCACACAAAATTAACTTAATCAACCAACCTGAAATTCTTCATCCTGCCGACTCCTAGCAAACTTATCCCAAGTATCCTTATAAATCAGGGATAATCCGAGAACATCTTATCAAGCCGCTTCTTCCCAGATACATAGTACCTGGTAAGATCATGCTTGAACCCATTCCAGCGCTTTGATGCCATTTTCATACATTTCGTACGATGTTCCCCGTCATTCGGCACGGTCCAAGCTACCTACACATTAAATACATAACAACTGGATGAATTAGAACTCGGATAATTATCTAATAATGTAAATCAAAAGAATGTAAATGTAAAATACCGTGATAGCCTCCCAAATCTGATCCTTAACGTTCTGTGGAACGTCATTCCAATGGTTGTAGTTGATGCTAACGTGCTGCTTCGCTTGTAGAAACACCCACTTTTTAAATTCTTTAGCACGGGGTACCTGGGGCTTTAGATTAGCATCAAAGAACACCTCAAGCTTCTACCCACTGTGCCTAGCCTTCTCTAACTTCTTCAATGTCGTGGCTCCTCTACCCCGTCTCTGAGACTGTGATGTCTGTATGGACAAAAAAATATTAAATTAAAGGGTTATAACATTATAAACTTACATTAAAAAAAAGGACTAAAGATAGTATATAACACGTAAACTTCCACTAACATCAGGCGTAGGCGCCATCGTGTCCTGTGTAGGCCCCACAGTGTCCTCGCATGCATGTGGGTGATCCGACTGATCCATATGTATGCTTGTTCAGAAACAATATATACTAAACTGGATAAATAAATACAGATGGATAAATAAAAATAAAAATAAATCTATACTAAACTGGATAAATAAAACATTTTCCTTAAAAGAAAAAAACTCACACTATAATCAAGTTTAAACTACCTATATTAATATCCCTTCGTGATGATCATCACGAGTGGCATCACATCGTCCACCTGTATTTCCTCAATTATAGTAGGCATGTTTGTTGAAAAAGAAGGAGTCTCAAGAATATCAAGATTTAATCTTGATTTTCATCACTACCATTATATATGCTTTTTCCTTGGAGAACCACGGACAACCTTTTGTTAGAAGGATCAGTGATGTAGAACACTTGTTTTACTTGGGAAGCCATTATGAAAGGTTCATTTATATGACCTAACTTGTTGAGGTCTACCAATGTGAACCCCCATTCGTCGGTTTGTACACCACCTTTACTATCAACCCACTTTAATTTAAAAACCGGCACCGTAAGCTTAGTGTAATCGAGCACCCAAATCTCTTCAATATATCCAAAGTAAGGTGTCGGTGCTTTAACGGGTTTTGTGTCCTTTGCACTAGAGAAGTGCATTGCTTCGGCCACGATTATAACCCCACTATTTTGCATGGTACTCTTGTTATCTTGTTCCTTTATATAAAAGGAAAAGTTATTGATGTCATATCCGCTCCAACATATGACTTTGAAGCTAGGCCCACGTGCTAGCCATCTTACATCATCAGAAGCAGTACTACCATCCTTAAGCATTTCTTCCTTGAACCATTGTAAGAAAGTCTTGTTATGCTTGTTCAACAACCACCTTTCGTTCATTCGAGGGTTTTCTTGGTTGACTTTTCTTTTATGTTCAAATAAGTATGGTTGAACAGAATCGATGTTGTTCAATACATACAAATGTGCTTGAAGCACTTCCTCCTGACCCTTGCTATTAATTCTTAAACCATTTGTACCCTTACCTTGACATTATCTCATCATGCCGAGGCTTAGGAACCCCTATAGGATCCGTGTTATGAAGGTAGTCTGAACAAAACTCAATAGCTTCTTCTGCAACATACCTCTGAACAATAGATGCTTCCGGACGATGTGGATTCTTCACATACCCTTTCAAGATCTTCATGTAGCGCTCAACTGGGTACATCCATCTCAGAAAAACAGGCCCACATAATCTAATCTCCCTCACCAAATGAACAAATAAGTGAACCATGATGTCGAAAAAGGAAGGAGGAAAATACATCTCCAGTTGGCACAAGATTGTAGCAGCCTCAACTTCCAAGTCATCCAACATACGGGGGTCAACGACTTTGCTACATATAGAATTGAAGAATGAGCACAACCGAGTAATGGCATGTCTCACATTTTTTAGAGCAATACCACGAATAGCAACGGGCAGAAGTTGTTGCATCAAGATGTGGCAATCATGAGACTTTAAACCAACCAATTTAAGATCACTAGAGACAAGCCTCTTCATATTTGAAGAGTAACCATGTGGAACCTTGATGCCCTGAAGACACCCACAGAAACTTTGTCTCTCTTGTTTTGACAAAGTATGACATGCTGGCGGCAAATAAGTCCACTTACCATCCTCAACAACTGGAGCTAACTGCTCTCGTATACCCATAGCAACGAGGTCGAGACGAGCATTCACACCATCCTTTGTCTTGCCCTGAATGTTGAGAAGCGTCCCGATCACACTATCACACACATCTTTCTTCACATTCATCACATCAATGCAGTGTCTGACATCAAGCTTGCGCCAGTATGGAAGATCAAAGAATATCAACCTCTTCTTCCATATGTTTTTCTCAGTAGTTTTACCCTTCTTTTTGGACTTGCCGAATATAACATCGATGCCTTTTACTCTCTGATAAACCTGCTCTCCATTTAAGGCCGCCGGAGCATTTTCAGTCTCTTGGCATCCATTAAAAGCTTTTTTCATCTTATGATATGGGTGATCATGTCTAAGAAATCTCTGATGCCCAAGGTAAACCGTCTTCTTTCCATGATGCAACTGAGTGTAGCATGTGCCTTCTTCACATATAGGGCATGCTTTATGCCCCTTGACACTGTACCCGGACAAGTTACCGTATGCTGGAAAGTCGTTGATAATGCAAAATAACATGGCACGAAGCTTGAAAGTCTCATGAGAATACCCATCAACTACATCAACACCTTCCACCCACAGCGTTTTCAAGTCTTCAATCAAGGGACTTAGATAAACATCTAAGTCATTTCCCGGTTGCTTTGGGCCCGAAATCATCATAGACAACATCATGTATTTGCGCTTCATGCACAACCAAGGGGGCAGGTTGTAAATTATCAACAGAACAGGCCATGAACTATGAATACTACTCATGTTACCATATGGATTCATTCCATCCGTAGCAAGTCCAAGCCTTAGGTTTCTTGGCTCATCGTCGAAATCCGGAAACATAGTACCAATATTCTTCCATTGCACAGAATCAGCAGGATGACGAACCTTTCCATCACGTTTCCTCTCATCATTATGCCATCTAAGATTCTTCGCATCTTTCACATTGGCAAACAATAACTTGAACCTTGGAATTATTGGAAGATACCACAACACCTTCGCAAGAGGACCCTTTTTTCTCGCATCACAAATCGAATCATCAAGATCATCACCATCATCACCACCCTTCACTTTGTATCCTGATAACCCACACTTGGGGCAATCGTGATTGTCTTCATGAACACTCGTGTACAATATGCAATCATTGGGGCATGCGTGTATCTTCTTATACTCCATACCCATCGGACACAATACTTTCTTGGCCTCATAGTTACGGTCAGGCAATGTGTTGTCCTCCGGAAGCAAGTCTTTCAACACTTCAAGCAATTCAGTGAAGCTTTTATCGGTCCAACCATTTCTCGCCTTCACACAAACCAATTTTACACCGCCGACAACCGTGTATGAGTAGTACACCCTGGATACAAAGGCTTATCTGCATCACCACACAACCTATCATACACATGTGCTCGATGAAAAGATTCTTGTCCAATATCACGGATCATGTCCTCTACTCGATCATCCTCCATATCTACGTCAACGTCCTCACTTTGGGAGACACTTGCCTTAGTACTCAACAACACATCACCATGCCATATCCATCTTGTATAACTCAAGTAAATCCCTTCATAAATCAAATGAGTATGTATATCCTTCACTGTACATTTCCTCGTATTGAAACACTTGACACAAGGACAACAGAACATTCCATTACTATTAGGAACATTCCTTTGAGCAAATTCTATAAACTCTCCCACTCCCTTCAAATATTCAGCACTTGTGCGCTTACAAACCATCCAGCTACGATCCATAGCTAGATAGGTTCTGTAGATATACAAACATATATCTAATATAAGCACAATACGGGAGATTGAAAACTAGTTTTTGAAAAATGACAGATGAGAGCATGATACAAGCTAGGTGGTTTATTTCCACAATAATCTCACATCATTCTTCTCATCAAGCAGGCAACAACACATATTAGGACTATTGCTATATCCAGTACTATAACCACTCAGCCATATGAATCAATCCAGAGAGCATGATACAAGCTAGGTAGTCAAATATTATCTCAAATTTACACCATTTTTCAGGTTTCTTAACACGGAAAAGAAAGAAGCAGATTAAGATAAATTATCAAAACAGAATTCCAATGAGCAATTGTTGATGTCACATGCTACAAGCAACTCTAAATTTCTTCCCATTTTGAAATAGGTCATGACAGTAGAAGAAAAATAAGAGAAAACACAAAGCCCTCGACCAGAAATAAAGACATTCCAAACAACTCAATCTCTGAGTTTCAACTACAGAGACTACAATTTCAACATACACTCAAAACCAAAAAAAAATTAGTGCCCTAAAGAACTCACCAGAAATAGGTGCTCGCGTGGTGGTGGGGAGGGGAGCTCAAGTGGTGGCCAACGTTCGATGTGGTTGCTGAGAGTCAGAGGGACAAGGAGAGTTAGTGCGTGCAATGATCGCAAGGCAGAGAGTGAGCGGGAAAGACTGAGTTAGGGTTAAGAGATAGAGAGAGAAATAGTGTACCTCAAGGTGGTGGTGGAGAAGCCCTCGCGGTGGTGGCGGTGGAGAGGAGCTCGCGATTAGGGCAGAGTGAGAGTGAGAGTGAGAGTGATGAAAAGAGAAGAACAGAGACAGAGCAAAGTGAAGAAGGCATACAGAGCGCGCAGGTGTAAACGTCATAACCAAAAAACATCTTTAAAACAATATTTTAGGTCAGTTGTTACAAAGAACTGACGTTAATTGAACTTTTAACGTCAGTTATGTACAACAACTGACGTTAAAAGTTCATTTGTTTAACGTCAGTTGTATTAAACAACTGACGTTAAAAATATATATTATTATTTTAAAAATAGTTTTAACGTCAGTTATTTAAGACAACTGACGTTAAAGGTTTATCAGTTTCTGCAAAAACATTTATACCTTTGACTACTGTGCTACCTTCCCATGCGCCTTGTAACTTAATCCTCTAAATGAACATTAAGTTTATAGACTCAGTTTTGAAGAAAATCAGGCAGTCTCTTCTCCATTTAAAGTACCATTCTTCCCCTATATTTCGTTTTCTATTTCTTCACAATATGGCTCTGCCATATTTGAGATTTTTATTATTTCTTCCTATACCTAGTCTCAAAGGTTTCTGTCTTAATGGTCAAACAACTTCTGAGGTTGAGTAAATCACATAACATGGATGATAAGGTTGAGTAAATCACATAATGTGATTCCCTCACTTTATTTCAAACAACTTCTAAGGTTGAGTAAATCATATAATGTGAGTTGCTCACCTTATCATCCTTCAGGAGAATCGACGGCAAGAGTTCCAAAACCTCAGCTTTGGCAGCCAGTGACTGTTCTAGGACCATTGCTGAAACAGATCGAGTGCACCCTTGCTAGCCGCTCGACTCTCCTCTCTTGCTCACCCGTGAAGGGAACGAAGCCTCAACAAATGTTTAAGATGTTGGCCTCTGATTTCGCAGCAAGTGACTGTGGCCTCAGATGGAGCATCAAGGACTTCAGCTGAGGGGTACGAAGGGGATGCAACCATTGGAGTTTCTGAGGACAGGACTGAGAAGAAACTGATGTTGAATCATAAACTTTTTTATATTTTAGGGCTATGTTGCAGAATTTTTTTTATCTTTAATCATGTAATTGTAACTTATGAATCACTTCAATGAGATACGATTTGATTATATATATAACTTGTTTTATATTAAGTGTTTATTTATTTTAATTTGCACATGAATTTGTTTATTAATTCAAGCTAATTAAGATTAGAAATAAAAAGCACTATATATGTAGTTATCTGCGTTAAGAGTGACAACGAGGGAGATGACAACGAAAGAAAGATAGGAATGAGTTTCAGATAGGAATATAGGATTATTTACGTCAGTTTTTTATTTAACTGTAGTAAAAATCACAATTTTAACGTCAGTTGTATAAATAACTGACGTTAAAAGTGTTAATCATTCTTGCATATCACTTTTAACGTCAGTTCATTAAACAACTAACGTAAATAGTGATTTAATATTTACAAAACTGCCACCGCCTCCTTTTTAACGTCAAACATATGGTTAACTAATGTAAATCGTTCCAGTGTATTACATTATTTCCACTAGTGACACACACACACACACACACACACCTTTATAAAAAAAAAAACTGTAACAATCGAAACAATTATATTATCAATTATATTGATAATAATACTAACGTCATTAGTAGTAATAGTAATAATAATAATAATGATAACAAAAATAATAATAATCTTATTAGTTAATAACAATAACAATAATAGCTAGGCATCCATAGTAACATATACCCTTATGCAAAAATCAAGGTGTTATAGGGAAATGATCGTCGGTGCAAAAGATGAAGCGCGAACAAGGAGTGGCTCCTAGCAGGCTTCTAGGCGTAGTAACACATGGACGAACCGATTTCACACTGGAATGGGAGGGATCCTAAGACTATGCAGGTATGGGACTAGATAGTTGAGGAAGTCTTAAAGGAATTGATTGGTACTACCTATACCAACAAGATGCATCTTTTTTTTCGGGAACCCATCACTTAAGAACTCCAAAGTTAAGCGTGCTTGACTTAGAGCAATTTTGGGAAGGGTGACCATCTGAGAAGTTTTCCTAGGAAGCGTGTGAATGAGGACAAAGCATGCCGAAAAGACTCGTGTTGGTTTATGAGGACAATCATCAATCTGGAAAGCAGCCTGAGATGTTACAAATGGTATCTGAGAATCACCTTTCCTAGTATAGTGTGGTTCGAGGATGAACCAAGCGGAAGCTGGTGGGCATGTGACACCCCGGGCTGACGAGGGTGGGGAGTGATCACCGGTGCGAAAGATGAAGCGAGGACAAGGAGCGGCTCCTAGCAGGCTTCTAGGCGGAGGGACACATGAACGAAATCGATTTCACACCGGAATGAGAGGGATCCTGAGACTGTGCAGGTATAGGACTACATAGTTGAGGAAGGCTTAAAGGAATTGATTGGTACTACCTATACCAGCAAGGTGCATCTTCTTTTCGGGAGCCCATCACATAATAACTCCAGAGTTAAGCATGCTAGACTTGGAGTAATTTTGGGATGGGTGACCTCAAGAGAAGTTTTTCTAAGAAGCGTGTGAGTGAGGACAAAGCATGCTAAAAAGACTCGTGTCGGTTTTTGGGGACAGTCGTCAATCCAAAAAACAGCCTGGGATGATACAAATCATAAGTTAATTGTTCAAGGTTTTAACATAGAAAAAAAAAAGATGTTGTCTGAAGCAAGCCAAAGACTCAGACAACTGAAATGAGCAAGTGATCAGACAATTGGATTAGAAGACTCAAGGTCAAAATAAGACTAGGCAACTCAAGATGGACGACTCGGACAAGAAATCAAAATCATGTGTAAGTCCAAGTTAGATGACATGTCCTTTCGTGGAAAATCAGAATACCGTGCAAAAGTCAAATGACATGGCAATAACAAACAAGAAGAAAATCGCTAAAAAAATACGAAAGAATGGCAAGAAAACAACAACAAAATTCTCTAAGTCATCAATGTTATCTGGAGAGAAACCAACTAAAAGAAAATTTTCTTAAAGAACTAAAGTAAAATTATACAAAAGAAATTATCCTTGATGGAATAGATAAATTAATCGTATGGAACCATGTTTGATAAATATTTGACATAGCAACATGGATCGAATTTAAAAAATAAAAAGTCTTTCTGACGAAGAGCATAAAACTGAGAAGTACAAGACAAAGGTTCAATCACAAAGCTGGGTTTGGCAAAAAGCATAAAGCATGAAAAGTAAAATAAATTTTTACCAGCACTCATAACAAATAAGTCAACGCTTGATAAACTTAATCCATATACTGCAACCTAGAAGCACGACCTAAGTGTTTCTAATCTGATTCAACAATAAAAAAAAACATCAAATGCTATTAGCAAACAGCTTCTATCGGCAAGAATGCGAACCAAGGATTAGAGAAGAGAAATTCAAATGGACTAATGCTTCAACATGTTGATTATTAACAAATATAAAAGGAGAACCTTTATGATGAAAAAGTAGAGAACAAGGGAACTTTCATATAAGTACAAAAATGTTCATTCTTATTGCTACGAATCCACCCTTTTATTGTGGATTCTAGCATGAAGTACTAGTTTTACTGATATACCGGTGAGGCACCAATTTTTTCATCAGGAATGATTTTCAACCCTCAGATATATTATTATAATAATGAATGGTCCAGATTTTTTCGTCCAAAAAAAAACAAGAAATTGAAAAGACTCTTTTGCCCTTAACCCCATCTCCCTCTCCCATCACCCCTGCATCACCATGACCACCACCGCCAAGATCTACCCCATCTTCTTCTCAGCGTGCGACCCCACCTCCTCCGCTGCGACGCCGTCCGCCGCGGCCTTGCCGCCCGCAGCTCGCTGCCTTGCCTCCCACCGCTGCCGCCACGTGGCCGTCGCATGGAGAAATCAAAGAAGAAGCGAAGAACGCAAGTCTCCCCTCTGCAGCACCTCGTTCGCCGCCCTCCGCCACGCCGAGACACCTCCAACCACCGCGCTGCCTCCTGAAGAGTCCCTGTGAGCCAATCACAGTGGGTTCAAACACTCCAACAAGATTCAACATTCCAACAAGATTCAAGTTTCTCCTCAAATTGTTTTCAGATAGAACAGAAAATCTATATGCAAGAGGGAGGGGAGAGAGAGAGGCGGCAGAGGGAGGTGTGTGTGTGTGTGTGTGTGTGTGTGTGTGGGGGGGGGGGGGGGGAAGGGAGGTGGCAGTCGGTGCGGCGGTGGCAGTGCATCTGATGGTGGTGAAGGGTAGGGAGAAGATAAGGGTAAAATTGAGATTTTTCTTAAAAAAAAACAAGACATTTAGTGGTATATGGGTATACCACTAAAACACCTACTTCATGCTAGAATCCACCTTCTTTTATCTATGGTTCAACTTGTACAATCAAAATCTAAAAGTTTTCATTTATAAACTTCTTTGTTGTAAATATGCTTGAGAGGGTGAGACATCCCTTGAGTATTTAGGGTGAGACATCTCAAAGTTTGGGTGAGGTACCCTATGGTACCTATGAGAAAGAGGTATCACAATGAGTTTAAATGCTCTTGCACAAGGTAGGGCATTCCAATGTGAACAACATTCAACCATTGTAAAGGTTTCTCAAGCAATTGTGAAGCTTGATTGCTAATGGAAAATCCCATAAGAGATTGTGATGATTGAACATATAACACCATGATTGTGATCGAACTAGGATAAATCTCCGATGTTACTTTTTCTTTCCCTCAACTCTGTATACTTCTTTAGTCTCTATTTTAATTTCTTTGTTGCTAAACATTTTTAGTATAAACGAGCAAAAAAGTTTTAAAACTTTCGCAACTTAATTCACTTCCCTTAAATTTGAAGCCACTTAGTAAAATATATTATTTGTTTTTAAACTGTATACGCAAAATTTATTTTAATATTATTTAATATCTTCTTAATTACATAATTTAATTATATATAACATTCAAAACTATATATTATGTTAAATATTGAGTTGATCCAATTTATTCCAATCACTATAACATGAATTAAATTAAAATTCAAATAAATAATCCAAAATATGGGTTTGAGTCAAGTTAAATATTCCTATAAACACCTCGTGTGTCACCGAAAGAAGCAAATTTGGTGGGGGTTGAAAAAGGGTTAAGCTAATCATTTGATATTTATATATGACATTTATTTTGAATTTGATCTCAATAAATAAAAAATTTAAAATCAGTCATTATATGTACAATTACTTTTAATTAGGTCCTTATCGTTTATTAGTATTACAACAACGTTTCTTGGAGTTAAAATATATAAGAATCAAATTGGAAATAATTGTCACATATAAGGATCACATTCAAAATTTTTATATAATAATCATTTTTTAGTCAATGATAGTCATTTTTATCCATAATAAACATTTTCAATTAACCCTATATAATGACAATAAAAAAATTAAAAATAATTGGCTTAAATAAGCTTTTAGTCCCTGGAAAGTTCACCAATTTTGGTTTTAGTCCTTGTAAAAAATATTCTTAGGACTTCGTCCCTATATTTTCGAAAATTTTGTAAATAGTCCCTATTGTTACCCCTGAGTACTAGAAATCATATTAGATGAATAATTTTGTCAATTTTAATCCTATGACCCTAATGTATGATTTTATTTCTACTTTCTAGGCAAATTTTGGAGCAAGTCGGACAAGAACGAGAAATTACCTAGGTACCCCCTGAGTACTAGATATCATACAAAAGGAAGGAATTTAACAATTTTAACCTTATATCCCTAATATATGATTTTGTTTATATTTTATGACCAAATTTTACAGCAAGTCGGACAATAAAATAAAATTATCTCGATACCCATGAGTACTAGATAACGGGAAAAGATGACGGTAGGGACTATTTGCAAAATTTGTGAGATTACAGGAACGAAAACCTAAGAAAAAATTTCACAGGGACCAAAACCAAATTTGATGAACTTTGTAAGGACCAAAAACTTATTTAAGCCAAAATAATTTTACATGACCAGATAAACTATCTGGTTATTAGGTGGGTGTGTTAGATTAGTAGGTTCCATTAGCATATGAAATTATGGTTCCTTTCACCTACCCACCAGCCCTCCACTCTCCTACTCCATTCTCCCAGAGTCCATTGACACACCCTTTTTAGCCACAGAGAGAGAACGCCTGTGCACCTCTAGTTACTGTGAAGATTACTTTCAGAGATGGGGTTATACTCAACCGTAATGGATGAAATAAACTTGTACACGGGTCTATCCCCTACCGCATTCTTCACCATCATGGCCATGATGGTTGTCGTTTACAGAACGGTTAGCAGCATGTTTGTCTCCCCCGAAGACTACAACAAACCCCCCGTCGTTTCGGCTCGAACCAATCGCCGGTTCGATGACCCTGAACCCGCATCCAAACCGGTTCAGCTGGGTGAAATAACTGAAGAGGAATTGCGAGTCTATAATGGATCCGACCCTACTAAGCCTCTCTTGATGGCGATTAAAGGCCAGATCTATGACGTTTCCACTGCCAGGTTCTATAATTTCCCCCCTTTTTTTTATTTAATTTTTACACTTGCCCCAATTTTCGGTGTGTATTTGGCGGGTGAGGAAAATGAAGGAAAATATATGTTTTGTTAAATTAACGTTTTGTTCCGTTTATTACATCATTTGTTTATGTATGCTTGGCAAAGTTTGACTCGCTGACTATAAAGAAAGTTATGTATGCTTGACAAAACAGAATGCAATTAACAGTTTCTTGTTATTATTAAGTGACTTTGTACATGTAAGTATTTTTCACTTGCAGTTTAATCCTGAATTTATTTGTATGAGTTTAGTCTCTAGAATGGACTAACTTCATATGTGTTTTGTAGATTATATGACTGGCTAATGGCTAGTACACATAAATAAACTTTGCGGGTAAATGGCATGTGAAAGATAATTTAACTAAATTGTTTATTTACTCTTTCTTGTTCACTGTGAATTCCAAGAGTATATAGTGAATTGAAGGTTACTTTGGTTTCCCAATTTATATGGGCTACCAGGATTAAGGACCTAAGGGAGGGATTTAGTCGTTGCTAATTGCTAAACATTTTAATTGAAGGCAAGAAAGATAGGGAAAAGAAGAGATTATGCAAACCACTTCAGTTTGGTGTAGGCATGGCATGTAATTATGCTGGAAATATTGCATTAAATCTGTAATTTGCAAGGGCCTTCTTAAATGATCTGAGCTTGCACTATAATGGTGATGATAATATAGCATTCTTAAATCTTAATCCACTTTCTACTTTTGTCGTGCACTTTGATTTTCAAAATTTGATAATTGTTAATACTTCTTATGGATGATTTCTTCATTGAAGCACCTCTGGTTGTGACTTTAGATTTGAGTCTAATTCACACTCCATTTGTAACAAATTTTATGGTTTGGTTCATTAGGAAACACATAGTTACATCTGTGTTGCATTTCACTCACCTGTTAAAGCCTATATATATTTAGGGTGAGCTTGGTAGGAGTTATAAGATTTTCCATCCGTTCCCTTCATTCCTTCCATTTCCATTTTAGCTCTTCTATAGCAGAGGCGGACCTTAGTGTTGCTTGAGGGGAGCCCATGGCTCCCCTTAAAAAAAAAAATTACAAATTTTTTAAAGAAAAAATTAATGACTTGCTCCCCCATTTTAAAGAAAAAATTAATGGCACCCTTATCCTATTAACAAGTATTATTGTGATTTCATGGATGCAATCTAATACCCTTCAACAAGAACTCTATGGACTTTCCTAGGTTTCTTTTGCAACCTTCTTCACTTTTGCATCATTCTAATGATCAAATAGTTCAATATGATAAACAACCTTTGATAAAATTATATATGATTCATATGATTTTTAATTATATTATTTTAGTTAGTAGCTAGTGTCTCCCCCGAAAATTTCAGTCAAGATTCGCCACTATTGTCTAGCATGCTCAGAGAGTCAGTAGTTTGTGTTTTGTGGTGCTCTTGTTTACTAGTATCTAAAATGCTTCCTAATCAAGTAGTCATATGTATGACCTGCTATTTTACACCTAATGAGTAAACAAACTGACTTTGTTTGGCCATGTTTGCAGGAATTTTTATGGTCCGGGCAGCCCATATGCAATGTTTACCGGAAAGGAATGTAGCAGAGCCCTTGCTCTTCTGTCTTTTAAACCCCAAGATATTAATGGGAACCTTGAAGGTTTGGACGAGTCAGAGCTTGCCATTTTAGAGGATTGGGAATATAAATTCATAGAAAAGTATCCAAACGTTGGCCAGCTTGTTCCAGAACAAAGAACTCAGCAAAATGAGCACAAAGAACAAATTCAAGACAATTTGAACCTCGAGGAGGAAGCAAAATAGAAACCAGTATATTGATATGTGATGCTGATCAGTTACCTCTCCAGGGAACGTTGCTGCAGTGTTTGTTGTATAGGTTGAGTCACTTGGGTGTAACTTTACTATGAGTACTGCTTGATATAATGAAATTACGTACCAATGTATAAATTGTCTAGTAGATTGTGGTCATTAATTTAACATAAACAAACCTCTTACAACTAATCAAATATATGTAACTGCAGACTGAAAACATTATCTATTTGTCTCTCCCCTAAACTCCTTTGTTCTTGGAGAAAATGAAATTTAGTTTTAGGTTGTTGCACTCACGCTATTCTGCCTGAGTATTACTTTTGTCAATAGTTTTTTGTGGTTCAAACTTGATCCAAGTTCGCATAAAAGAGTAGAGTTGTTTAAAACAAATGTTTGAGAAAATTAAATGCTGAAAACCTCCTCGAATCTTTAATGACCGATTATTTTTTAATACGGCTCCATTAAAATGAGCTTGTTTTTGAAGCGAGTAAGTAAAGGTATTTACCCTTAAATCATTTAGTAGTTTTTTTTTTTTTTTTTTTAATGACAAAAAAAGGGAACTGGATCCTCTCCAGCCTATGCTCTCTCCAGCCCTTCTCCAGCAGAGATCTGGACTATCCAAAAAAATCTAACGGTCCAAAAAATTAACATTTTATAACATTAAAAAATTAAATAAAAACTAGAAAACACCAAATTTATCCCTTCTCCCTCATCATGTAACCCCTGCCTGCAACCAAACTTGCCGCCACCCGCCACATCTTGCATCCCTCCTCCCGCCGCATCTCGCCGCCGACCGCCAAATCCCGCCTCAAAAAAAAAAAAAACTTGAATCCTTGTACTAATTTTTTATTTTTCTTGTTAACCTCAAGTACATAAAATAAGCTAGTTTCAATAGAACGTAGCTTGGAAGAACAACAGCGTAAAGCACTGGAACACAAGACATAAGATAAGGTGAAAGTAAGAGGAAAATGGAACTACCACAAACGATTCTGAAATTTTCATAGGAAATAAGCATTTTAACCCAACAGTGGAACGAAACCCATTAAGAAAGGATTGGCAAAGATTTGAAGTTGAAAGCATAAGAACAGAGGAAAGCATTGCCATGATGAGAGAGTTGATCCATCTTGTAACAAAGGCATTCCTACTCCCATTTCCCCCACTTTCCTCTTAGAAATTTTGAGATGCCAGGAATTCCGAGAAATTTGGCCTGCAAAACGGCGCGGCGTTGGCAGACATACAGCTCGGGGCGGCAGAGAAGAGAGAGAGAGAGAGACGATTCAAGGGAGAGAGATAGATGTGGTGGGTGGCCGTGAACGGTGGTGGCTGGCCATCCACGGCTGCGAGATGTAGTTGGCGGTGGCGACGAGTTTGGTTTATGGGCAGGATGGGTGGGTTACACGAGGGGGAGAAAGGGGAAATTTAGTGTTTTCTAATTTTTATTAAAAAAATTAATGTTATAAAATGTTGATTTATTTTGATCGTTAGATCTTATTAAATGGTACAGATCGCTGCTGGAGAGGGGTTGGAGGGAGCATTGCCGGAGAGGATCCGGTTCCCAAAAAAAGGGGCTATCAGCCCAAAAAGAAAACTAAAACCTAATCACCCCTCTGAAAAGGAACCGAGGAGATGTCAAACAACAAGGGAAATACAACAAAAGAAGGAGCAACATAAAAAATATGAGAACCAGAAACCAAGGAAACTCTATGCTTATCAAACGCATCAGACGTTTGATTTGCTTCACGAAAAACGTGATTCCAAGAACACTTCTCCAGTTTCATAGCAACTTTCCTAATCTCTGAAACTAGCATGAGAAATAGGAACACTCTCCTGGATGAATTGGATAGCCATTCGCGAATCGGATTCAACCACCAATCTCCTGAACCCTCTACTGAAGACCAGGTTAATGCCATGAAAAATACTCCACAATTCAGCTTGCATGATTGAATAGCAACCCAAACTAAACGAATAGGCCACTTGAAAAGCACCCCAGTGATCTCTAATCACACCCCCACAACCAGCTTTGCCACTAGGAGGAATCCATTTCATCAACGGCTCGCCTGAAGCTAAATCTCTCCTTATTCTTATTGGCAAGTTCTCCCTCAAAGCATGCTCAATATCAATCACAACTCTTTCAACAGCATCCACAATTGAACCAGATGAACTCACTTTCTGAGAAAACACAACATCATTTCTGTCTCACCAGAACCAATCCAGCGCAACACCAAAAATCAACGGCCAAGCTTTGCATCTCTGACCTCCTATAGATAGATTATGAAACATCCAATCCAAGCGATCCATTGAGAAAAAATTTGAAGCTTGCAGAATCGAATTCTAGAATTTTGATAGTAAAATACTCCAAGCCTCTTTCACTACAGGGCAATCACGCAGAACATGCAGAACACTTTCTGGAGACTCTCCACATCTAGGACAAAGGTCATTGGAAGCCATTCTACGACGAAGACGCTGCTGGTTAGTAAGAAGGGCATTATGCGCTACTTTCCAAAGCAAAATTCTGATCCTCTCTGGTCCTGACCAATTCCAGATCCGATTGAACAAAGGGGTCGACGCACAAGGATCAAAATTCATTAAAGAATCAAAAGCCGTCACAAAAGAAAAAGAGCCATCATTTGATCCGATCCAAGCAATACAATATAGGAAATATAGGAAAGATCCCAAGCTCCATATGGAAGAACACAGTCACACACCCTCTTCTCTAAGTCCAGGTTCGGAATAAGGTTAGAACATTTTAATCAATGGGCCAACATTTGGGATCCAATTATCAGCCCAAAACTTCACCTGATTACCTTTCCCCACTTTCCACAGAAGATTACGCTAAACATCTTCCCAGCGAAGGATGCTATTTACACCTTACAAAATGCTATTTACACCTTGTAGCTTCTATTTTAATTTTTTTTCTCTCTAAAATACCCTTACCCTTTGTTCCTTCCCTCCAAATGTCTTCCCTTCTGCAGCGTCGCACCGTCTCCATCTCGTTGCCCCTCACCTGCGCATCGTCTCCGACTCGGTTCCCTGCAAGCTCCCTCGTTTCCCCTCACCGTCGCACCGTCTCCGGCTTGGTTTGCTAGCAGCAGAATCATTTATCTATTAATAACAAACAGATAAGAAGGTAAAATCGAGAGATTGAAGAAGCAAACCTATTGAAGCAGTGCGATTCTCTGATTAGTAGCAACCATGACAACAACACAAAAGGGGAATCGGGAAGCCTTCAAGCTGTTACTCATCTTAATTCCTTCGCTAGCCCTATCACAGAACAGAGGCATATTGGGTGTCCGGAATTGGTTTTCCGGTTGGTGTCCGGAATTTGTTTTCCGGTGGGTGGATCCTGGGCGGTGTGCACTGTGCAGAAAAGAAAAGGCGTATTGGGTGTCCGGAATTGGTGAGAGTGATTTTTCAGAAACATCCGGATTTGTTTTTTCGGAATGTTTTCGGATTTTATTTTCCGGACGTAAAATTCAGTCTCCGGAATTTAATCTCTGGACGAGTAAAATGACCTTTCGTAAAATTTTACACATCCGGAATTTAATTTCTGGACGTGTAAAATTTAATACATCCGGAATTTAATTTCCGGACATGCAAAATTTAATACATCCGGAATTTAATTTCCGGACATGCAAAATGCAAAATCACCTTTTGTAAAATTTACACATCCGGAATTTAATTTCCGGACGTGTAAAATAACCTTTCATGAAATTTTACACATCCGAAATTTAATTTCCGGACACTTTCCGGAATTAAATTTCCGGATGTAGAATTATTAGGTTAGTGAAAAAGGTATTTTTGGGGGGAAAATTAGTACAAGGTGTGTGTAGCAAAAATGCAAGGCGTCAAAACTAAGGCCCCTTCCCAGCTCTTGCAAATATC
The DNA here is from genome assembly GCA_035048595.1 of Echinosophora koreensis. Classification (NCBI taxonomy): domain Eukaryota; kingdom Viridiplantae; phylum Streptophyta; class Magnoliopsida; order Fabales; family Fabaceae; genus Echinosophora; species Echinosophora koreensis. The sequence goes on from JAPCYP010000094.1 coordinate 558,990, forward strand.
TTGCCAAAAGTTCGAAGCATTGTTCATGGGCTTGATTTTAGGAATTAGATCCTGACCACCCCCATACATCGACCTTATAACATTGACCCATAAAGGGGCGCTGCTATTCACACCTTGCAATTTGCTAGTTGCACCTTGCAACTTGATTTTGCAATTTTTTTCCCCAAAAATACCCTCCTTCTCCCTTGCGCCTCCCACACCTTGCTTCCCCCACACCGTGACTCCGGACACCACGTGCCACCCGCCGCGCCTCCCAACGCCGCCACAAAGGACAGCAAGCTCCGCCTCATCTTCTCTCTTCCAGGTAAGTCATCTTTCTCTTCATCTTCTCTTCTACTACTTTTCTGGGTTTTCTGAAAATCGTTGTTTTCCGGATTTATGATTCTGGAAAGTCTCCGTTTGGTCAGTTCTGGACGCTATATTCAGGCTTCCGGATTCTCGGTTCCGGAAAAGCTTCGGATTTCTTTTTCCGGAAGGTCTCCGGAATTTTTATTCCGTATGCAGAATTTGAGTTTCCGGAAATGGTTTTCCGGAAGGTTTCTGGAAATGGTTTTTCGTAAGGTTTCCGGAATTCAATGGTGGAGCTAGCACTGCAAACCGACAACTCCTTGCCCACACCTCTCACCTGGTCCACCGTATTCTTGGTGTTTCTGCACCTAACATCTTCAGATAAGGACGAACACCTTTGTGTGGAGTCAAGAGGGTAATTTTCAGAAAACCCAGAAAAGTCGCGGAAGAGAAGATGAAGAGAAGGAGGACTTACTCGGAAGAGAGAAGATGAGGCAGAGAGGAAGAAGGCAGGTGTGGATGGGTGCTGTGTTGGAAGGCGTTGCGCGCGGCGTTGCCGTCGTCCCTGTCTTCTTCGCCGTCCACAGCTTCTGCATGCAGGGTTTCGGATAGGTTAAGTGGGGAAGAGAAAGAGGGGGGTATTTTAGGGAATGTATTTTAAAAATTGGTGATGCAAGGTGTGGATAGTAAAATGCAAGGTGTTAATAGCAAAGGCCCCCCCTCATAAAGCATCCCTTTTATTACACAGGCCCATCCAGCTTTCATCATACAGGCCTAATTGACTAAATAAGAAGGCTAAAGGCCCAAGTAGCTTTCATCATACAGGCCTAATTGACTAAATAAGAAGGCTAAAGGCCCAATCCTCCTAGAGATTTTGGCTTACATATCTCCTTCCAAGCCACCAAATGAGTCTTACGTTGACCTTGACTTTCACCCCCAGATGAAACTCCTGCTCATCTTGTCAAGATAATCACATATAGATTTTGGAAGAAGAGAAACCTGCATCACATAGTTAGGTAAAGCAGAAATAACATATTTTGTTAAAGTAAGTCTACCCGCAAAGGATAGTGTTTTAGCCTTCCACAAACTCAATCTCTGTTCTACCTTATCAAGCACAATTTTATAAGTCCTTCTAGACACACAATTATGATGTAAGGGATTACCTAAGTATTTTCCTGAATCATCAGTTCTTTGAAAACCCATAGTTTCACTAATTTGACATCTAACATTCCAGTTCACATTTCTAGAGGAAAAAAATTCTAGTTTTATCTTTATTTATTTGTTGACCAAAACTTTCACAAAATAAATCTAAACAAGTAGAGATAATCTCTACATTTTCCAAGGAAGCTTCAGCAAATAATAAGAGATCATTAGCAAAGCATAAATGAGATAATTTTGGCCCACCCCTTCCAAGTTGAATGGGATTCCAAAAATTATTGTTCACAGCAAGAGAAATGATTTGAGATAAACGTTCTAAACATAAAAGAAACAAATAAGGGGAAATAGGATCCCCTTGCCTTATCCCTTGAGAAGGGGAGAACTCATCCAAGGCTTCACCATTCCAAAGCATTCTCATTTTGGATGATGAAATACAATGTCAAAAAAGAGAAATAAAGTTATCAGGAAACCCAATATCCGGAAGACTCTCTTTAATAAATTCCCATTTTAATCTATCATAGGCTTTAGCCAAGTCAATTTTTATAGTCATCCATCCTTTAGCACCTTTCTTGTAACACATAGAATGTATGACTTCTTGCGCAATAATAATATTGTCACCACTATGCCTACCCGGAACAAAACTGCATTGAACCGGGCTTACAATTTGTTCCATAATTTGTCTCAACCTAGAGGCAAGAATTTTTGTAATAACCTTATAAGATACATTACAAAGTCTAATAGATCTAAAATCCTTTATAGAAAAAGCTGGATCAATTTTAGGAATAAGGCAAATTAAAGTATCATTTATCTCAGCCACTTTATGATGATTCTCAAACACATGTTTAACTAAATTACATAAAGCCAGTCCCACAATGGACCACTGGCTTTGGTAAAAACTGGCTTGAAGACCATCACTCCCTGGTGCTTTGAAAGCACCCATTTTACTAATAACATGCTTTATCTCCTCTTTTGAAGGAGTTTCAGTTAGGGAATTAAGCATAGAGCAATTAATAGTAGGAAAACAACCAGTTAAAGGAAAATAAATATAAATTGTAACATTTGAAAAAAACGTCCTTAAAATAATTTGTTACCATAGATTCCAAACCTTCCTGAGAAGAGATCCAGTTCCCTGTGGCATCTTGAAGCTTATCAAAAGCATTGCGCCATCTAAGAACAATGGTTGAGCCATAGAAAAATTTCGTATTTCTATCCCTAAAAGCCAACCATTTATTACGCGAATTCTGAAACCAGAGAAGCTCCTCTTGAATGAGGACCTCTTCATATTCCATCCATAACTTTTTTTGTGGGTTCTCAAGGTACAAATTTGGAGTAGCCGAAAGTTTCCTAGCAATGCCATTCAACATTCTAATATATTCTTTCTTCTTTCTAAAAATATTTCCAAAAACCTCATTATTCCACACCCATAGAGCTTCCTGATGATTAGAAACAAAAGAATTCCAAGTCCCACAATTATCCCAGTTTTCATTAATAACACGGGGAAAATCATTATGCATAAGCTAAGCTGCAGTAAACCTAAAGGGCCTACGATGCAGGTTAGATTGTTGGACCCGACAAGAAACTAATAAGAAAGGACAGTGATCCGACTTTAATGTAGGCAGATGATGAACATTTGCCTCCTCATAACAAATTCTCCAGTCTGCATTGATCAAAATCTTGTCCAACCTTTGATAAAGATCCCCTCTCTGCCACGTGAAAGGGTTTCCCTGATAGCCCATATATAATAACTCACAATCTTGGATTACTCTGCTAAAATCTTGAGCTCCATGAGACCATTGATTTGGAGCACCACCTCGACGTTCATGTTGTAACACCCCGATTTTTCACTGCTTTCTAATATCGGAAATTTATATAAATACGTTTATATTTTATCTGAAACTTAGAAAATTCTTTTAATTAATCTGAAACCATAGTTATACTCTACGTGATGGTAGAGTGTTACGGTTAAAATTTAGGTTGAAAAGTCAGGTGAAACCCGGCCTGCGAATTTCACTGACAATATATTTATACTAAAATAGGAGGATGGAACTCCTACGGCAAGTGTTTGTATTTTGGTCCCTAAACTAGTTTCCATGATCTTCCAAGTGAATTGGATCAATTTTGACCATACAAAACCATGTTGGGCTGCGGTTTTGAGGCCCAATTTCATGGCCAAAATGATGTTCTACATGAAGCCATTTTCCTACTCTTAACTTTCCTATGTATTTGTTAAGACTTAAGCATTTTTATGCTTGAAAATCAAGTAATGGACTTGGACTTCTCAAGCCCAAGCCCAAGCCCATGAGGAATTGCTTCATCTTTTTCATGATCCATCTTCCTCTCCAAGCTTCATTTATCTTCTCCATTTTTCCATTTTCTCTCTAACTCCATAAGCTTGGTTGGTGAAGCAACTTGCTCATCCTTTGCCATTTTTCAAGTTCCAAGAGGTAATCCATGATCCTCATCATCATTTAACTATATGTTCTTCATGTATTTTCATGATCTAAAGCTTTGTTCATAATTTTCAATTTCTAGATCTAGAAAGTTTGAAATTTTCTAGAAAATCATAGAAAAATCCTAAAAATGTTAAACCAATTTCTATGTTCCTATTATCATCTCTACTATCATAACCCAAGAGATTATTGTAAACAAAGTCTTCCTCCCTAAATTTTTAATCAAGGCCGAAGCCTATATGCATGGGTGGAGGAAACTTTTGTTGGTTTTTCTTGAAAGGGATCATAGATCTCACCTTTCTAGTATGTATACATGATGAATCCAAGTGCTTAGGTCAAACTAAAATTTCTTGCTCTATTTTCATGCCTTGGCCGAATTTGAGTCTTAGAGAACTAGGAAGATTTTGTTGGTTTTCATGGAAGTAATCTTGTTTATCATCTATTTAACATGTGTTCATGATAAATCCAAGTTCTCAAATCAAACCAAAATTCCTTGCCATGTTTTTGAGTCTTGGCCGAATTCATACCTTGATGAACTTGGAGGTTTTTGTTTCAACCTTAGTTGGTTAATCATTAATCCTATTGTCTTGAGTACTTAGATCATTAATCCAATGACTTAAGCAAGTTTAGAAATTTTAAGCCACTAAACCCATGGAGGCGGTGACCTAGTATAGAGAATTAGGTGATTTTATGTTTCTTGTTTTGACTTGTTGGATGGTGGTTTGTTGAAGGTTGAAGTTGTTGCTCGTACGTGTGTCACCGATCTTTGAAATTGTGTCAAAGTTAATCAGAAGCTTAATTCTTCAAGAGGTAAGGGGGGACTGCCTGAGGGACTCTTCCGATGGCTATGTGCTATCTGTTTGTGGTCTGTATGTTTATTTGGGGTTGTTAGTTATGGTATTTTATCCATGTTTATCTTATGCTTTTAATTGATTATCTGTGGTTAATTAATTATCTGCAGTCATATATTATAGTGTTGTGATGCATGATCTGCCTGGGAATATTATTAGGATGTTGTTGTTGATTGTTGTTTGAGAAGCCTGACAGTGATCAGTGCTCAATTAATTAAACGAGATAAAAGCTTTAAGAAGCTTCACGAGTAATATTCAGTATTTAATTGAGAAATATTGGAAGATATTATGATTTAAATAATTATTTGAGAAAATAAGGATTATTTGAGAACATTATTATTTTAATGATTTATTAGTGTAAAAGTAATTTGAGTCACAGTGAGGACGTCATCGTGAAATTATTTTTGTACTGCTAATTTTTACATAAGAAATTCCGTAATATTATAAAAAGTTATTTGATGAAATTAATTTTCGAAAATAATTTAATCATGAATTTAGAAAATTATTTAAGGATAAAAGGTCAAATTTTGACTTAAGTATTTTATAACGTTAGACGTCGATTAGTTCTTAAAACACGGTTACAGAAAGTATTTTCTTAAAACAACAGTATTTCGGTAGTCGCAAGTGACTCTCTTTTTGAAAAAAAAGATTTCAAGTAATTTAATGATTTTACAAAGAAATTTCCAAGTTTAAAATAATTTTCCGAAATTGAGTTTTTCGCAAACAGTGCAAACGGTGATATTTTGCAAACGATGTAAACGATGTGCAAACGGTATAAACGGTGATATTGAACTTAGTAACCAAGACGTCGGGGTACTAGTGTTCTTGCGGTGTTTTGGACTGCGTGTCCTATGGACTTCGTGTCCTAATTACGGTGTAAATAACGTTTTAAAGTGAACATGTTGATTGAAATGGAAAAATATTTTCAAAGAATATCACTTTTCTGGATACAAATATTTGATTAGTGTAGACTGTACAGCAAGTACCCCTTTGTTCCTTCTTTATTGCCTATAAAAACAGATTTGATGGCTCTTGGAGAAAACTTTGACCTGGTTTATTGAAGTGTGCTAGCATAGGCTAGACATCCAGTTACTTGAGATGTAAAAGAGTAGGTGGCTGTTTATGAAGCATCTCATAAAGAGATTTTTTATGCAACAATGGAGTGGGAATTCGATTTATGATGTGTGTGGAGTGTGTGACACCATATGATCATCATTGGTGAGGTAGATGAGCTTGAAAAAATAGGGCTCTTGCCACATTTAAGATGTGTTGATGTTTCCTCTCAATAATTCCATTTTGTTGAGGGGTCTCAACACAGGAGGTTTGATGTATTATTCCTTTGGTAAGATAAAAATCATGCATTAAAAATTCAGCTCCATTGTTACTTCTAATAATTTTGACTTTGGTTTGAAACTGTGTTTCAGCAAAAGCAATGAAGTTTTGAAGATGTTTTCTAGTTTCAAATTTATTTTGCATTAAAGCAATCCAAGTAAATCATGAGAAGTCATCATCCAAAGTGAGAAAGTTTTTATGGCCATTAATTGAGGGAACAGAATAAGGTCCCCATATGTCTACATGTACAAAACCAAATATCTGCACAAAATGTCTATTGCTGTTACAAAATGGAAACCTTTCTATCTAGCGAATTGACAAGTGTGACAAGGTAAAGCTAAATTATGTGGAATAAAGGGAAATTGAGAGGAAATTGTCTGTTGGCTAGAATTGGATAACTGTCCCAGTTTGAGATGCCATAGCACAGCATCTTCTTTATTGGTAGCCAAGGCATTGCAACTGATGTTCACATCTTGGTCTTTGAGAACTTCAGAATTACCACTATCAGACCTCCAATGGATTTAGCTAAACCAATCATCTTGTTGCTGGAAATCTGTATAATGAGACAGAAGTGAGGGTATATTTCAAGAAAACAATTAAGGCAAGTAGTGAGCTTGGTCACAGATACTAGATTAACTCGAAATTCAGGAAGATATAGGACATCATTTAGGATAATGTCATCTGAAAGTTGTACCAACATTAGAGGCAAGGACATGGGTGCCATTAGGTAAAGTAATGGGAATTGGTTTAATTTTATACATAGAGATGAAATGAATTATGTTATAAGTGATGTGATCAGTGACACCTGTGTCCAGGAGCCAATGGTCATTAATTTTACCTGATATGGAAGTAGAGGTGTTGTTCAAGGGATTGAGGTTGGAATGAGCTCAGTTGATGGTGTGAAGTTGTGGTGAAGATAAGTAAATTGAAGGAAAATTCGTATGCAGAGATTTCTTGGCAATGGAGCTCTGATACCATGTTAGTTAAAGAAAGAATTCATATTCTGATTGATCTAAAACTGTTACAAGAAGGACTCGAAGTCCATATTTATACAGGGAGAGAAAATGATTGCTAGCTGTTATGGAAGAGTTAACAGAAAGTTAACTAACTCAACTAATCATAACAGAATTGAACTAAATACCCATAAACTATATATGGTAACATAATTGAATAACCAGAAACAAAATAACAAAACCAAGACTCTTTTTGTGTGTGCTTGTGGCCTCATTTTGATGAACATATTTTCATTACAGTGTCTATTGAGGATTTTTTATTTCCGTCTCACAAGAATTCAAACACTTGCAACTAAAACAATATCAATAGGGTTATTCTAGAATTCAAAGAAAGAGAAAACAAAAGAACTTTTTTTCTTCCAAATGCATATATTACTTATGGAATGATATTAACAACTCAAGTAGCCTTGCCTGGGAGTAAAGGATATTTTTAAACAATAATAAAATATAACTTCAAATCAGAAATATATTTTTTTTTAAAAAGATTACACAGATGTGTTATATAGTAATTTTGCATCATAAACTTTTTAAAAAACAAACCAATGACATTATGTTTGAATAAGTAAACAATTAGAAATATGTTGGGCCACCAAATGTCCACAAGGCCACTTTCAGAAGTTACCTTTAACTCCTCCACAATGTAAAAGCCTATCTTAATATATAGAAGAAAGTAACTTTAGTATTTTGGGCAAAACATGATGCGCTTTTACAAAAAAATGGCACTTGTTACAAAGTTTAAGGCAATTCTGTTCATAGAGAAACAAACATACATATATATAAACAATTTAAAATATTCAAAAAAGCAAACATGTTGACAACATCACATTCGTTATTTTGAGTGGTAAATGCCAAGGATTTCTACAATGCCATTATGAAAGTGGCTTGTAAAAATTTCACAAGATGACATACTTTATTGTACTTGGTGCATAATTAAAGTACATTACGTCTAAAATAAAAATAGAGAAGCCCATCCAATCAAAAGTTTGTTTCTATGGGGATGTCCTCCTATGCCACCATCTAAAATGGAGCACCACCTGCCAAATATAGATGAAAACAACTTTATCTTAACTAGCATATTTATCCCATTCAATTATTCAATTTTAATTGACAACTTACACAAAGTTATCGACATATTTTAGTTTGTTGAATAAAATTGTCTGTTTAATCTCAACATAAATTTTAGTGTATTGTCAGTGAAAAGATATTGTCAGTAGGAGGATGGAACTCCTACGGCAAGTGTTTGTCATTATCGTACTTTAGCATAAATTTTTCTCAGCAATAATATTAGTGGATCACTTGAGCATTAATCAGTCATGCTTAACAGCTTCAAGTCAACTAAACTTAAGTGGTGAGGGCCAAGACTTATGTGCAATAAAACATTGAATAATGTGTCATTGTGTCCCTCCTTTTGAGTAAAGTGGCTCAAAAGTATTTGGCACAAGCATGCTTGTCTACCATAATAACTTTCAAGTATATTCTGGAGCAGCATAGAATTAACTAAAAAACAATCAAAAAAATACCTCGCTCGTTCTTAATATTGACAGCAATTTAACCCCAACATGTGCAATTCAAATGCTTCCCTTTATGACCATTTACATATAATTTGTTAAGGACAGAACTTAATTAGCTTCAATAGCAACAGCAATAATCTCTTTTGAACTTTCCTGCCAAGGTAACGTAATCACAATGCACACGAGCTACGTCTTGCAAAACTGCTGTGATTCAATAAAGATGGAGAACCTGTGCATTGCAAATGAAGTTGCCTGCATAAGAGAGAGCATGAAAATAGAAAGATAGGTTTAAATTGCAATTTGAATAAATAAATATGAATTAACAGAAACATATTAATTAATTGCATTAATATTTGTGAAGAGATGTCTCACAAGCTTCAAGTCAACTAAACGTAAGCTGAGGGTCAAGACTTGAGTGAGCAATCTATTAAGTGTCGTTTGGGGATTGAAGGTTCGTTTCCTCAGCTTGACTATAAATTCCATGAACTAGAGCTCAAATTTCTCTGTAAGTTGATCAGAGCAATCTGTTTGGTTCATGGGTAATAATTTTCAATTACATGGTGGGTCAAGTTGACTGGTTTTTGTTGATTTTTGCCTATGTTCAAGTCTTCCCTTTTGTCTTGTATTAGGAAATTCCCCATCAGGAATTGGCATTTGATCACCAACCTGTGGAAAACCTATGCACGCGGGGTCCTATGTGAGGGTCTGGTATGTTAGTGGATTGGAGAAAATGGAAGATTGACTGACTCCTGTAGCTAGTGAGTGTCATTATCATACTTTTGCATAAAATGTAATGCATTATATTTCATTAATATTTGCAGATATGGAACCAAAGTTAATGAAAATGAAATCAAAGTAATGGTAGCTTGTTTGGAATCATGGCATAGTTTTGTGAAGTTTTAGGCTTGTACTAAATAAATGATAAAGAAGCAAAAAGCAGAGCCATCTTCTTTTGTTCAAAGTGAAATTATTCTTTAGATTACTATTAGAGAACCCAAAGTCCCCAAATTGAAATTAGAGAACCACACAACCATGAAAAAAGAGAGTGAAGTACACAATTTTGTGAAGTGATGTCAGAGAGTAAGTAAGAAAAAAGCCTTAGCTCTTAAGTGAGGCCTGCTGCAAATATCTATAAAACCTATAATTCTGGTTTAATTCTAGTTACTACTAACATAAGACTGTTTTGATTCTGTTTTAAATACTGATATTGTTTTTTTTTTGGCTAAATTCTGGTTTATAATTCTGGTTGTTCATAAAATTTATGTTGCTGTTATTTTTATTTTTTTACATGTTATAGTTTCAGTTTTTCTACTGTAAATTAATGATAAAAATAAAAATAAAACAAAGCAAGCCAAGGTTGCTGCTGTTCTTACGTGAGAAAGAGGAAAATGGATCCTTCAAGGATTTGTTGTTTTCATAGTATTCAAGCTTGCTGTTTTATTTGAGCTCTCATCTAATATTAGCTTTCAATGCAATTCTTTTTGCAATTTAAAAAGTTGATAGCCTTTAGGAAAATGAACGTTGGAGCAGGACCAAAATGCTTGGATTTGATCATTTGCATTCAATGCATATTTGTTTTTCATTTAGAGAATCAAATATGTCTACACTTAAAAGAATGGATTTTCATATAAAAGGTTTTGCTATTAGAAAGGAATATGAACGTTGCAATACAAATCCCATTCACTCATTTTGATTCATTTAGTGCACATGGGAAAATCAATTCTCACATATCTACATAAAAGAGAACGTGCAATACATAAGGCCAAATGTAGGAATTGGTTTAGAAAATCTATTTTAGTAAAATGCCAAATCAATTTTGCTAAAAAGAGATTCAACATTATTTTATCAAAAGCTTAATATCATTTAAAAAAAAAAGGATTTATTTTCTCAAAAAAAAAAAAAAGAAACAATAAAAACTTAAGTGAAATCTTTTGATGATAAAAAAATATGTTTTGCTTTTCATCATTAAAAACTTTGAGCCAAAAAAATAGTACCTAAATAAATCAATCCCTAACAAATGTATCTAAGACCTAATAATTTACTCATTTGGCCTTGTGGTCTTGATACTTGAATTCTTGGTACATCATAATAATTTGAATTTATTCGTGCGGTATCTGCATGCCATAAGAAAAATTCTTTTGCCTTTTTATTAGTGTTTGTCATTCATTAAAATATATAAATGTGTAATTACATCCTTTTCAGCCTAGCTGCAACCTCAACTAGTTGCACATACGTCATATCATACATGTTGTTGAAGAACGGAAAATAGGCATATCACCATGAAGTGTTGAGAACTAAAGTCCCACAAACTCCCCAAAATCCAATAATGAATCCAAACCCCAAGCTGATGTAAAACCCAAAGCTTATGAGTTCATCTTCATCTCCTTCGGTACCATTTCTCTGAGTGTTGCAATCTTCTGGGCATTCCTTTGAGAGCGGTGGGCCACAAAGCCCAGGGTTCCCTATATATGTATAGACATCAAAGGTTTCTAGCTGGGTACTCATTGGAATATTCCTTGATAAGTTGTTGAACGACACATTCATGTAACTGAGAAAAGTCAAATTCGAAAGGCTGGCTGGAATTCTACCATAGAGGTAGTTTCTTGACAAGTCAAGTGATTCCAACATTGTCATATGACCAATGTTGTTTGGAATGAATCCTGTGAGATTATTTCCTGAAAGATTTAAGCTAGCCAATGCCACAAGTTTTGTTACACTATAAGGTATCTCTCCTGTTAACTGATTGCAAGAAAGATCAATGGCTGTCAGAAATCCAAGATTTTTCCCATATTCTCTATTTTCCCCCTTCCAAGCCAATATTGCTTTGTCAGTGAACAAGCCAATTTCGTGATATTCATAACTAACAATATATCCACGTGGAGAATATGAAATCATTTCTCTTGAGAGTTTTATATTTGACAAAGCAATTATGTGATCAAGGCATTGAGGTATTTTCCCTTTAATATTGTTTTTCGAAATATCCAATACTTGAAGATGTAATAGATCACAAAGGCTGGATGGTATGCTTCCTTGGAACTTATTTGATCGTAGACGCAAAACAATCAAATGCTGTAGGTTTTGGCCTACCCATGCTGGTAATGTTCCTTCCAGATTGTTATCCCCAAAATCAATTAACTTCAAGTTGCTACAACCAGTCAAAGATGGAACCTCACTAGAGAAATTATTGTTATTTAAATGGATCGTCTCAATTCGTTGTAAAGTGCCAAAAGACTCAGGTATTTTCCCTGAGAAATTATTTGTTGCCAAATTCAGGACTTCTAATATATGAAATTGCCTCTAACAATCAGGTAGTAGCCCCCCTAAGAAGTTATTAGACAGATCAAGAAAAGCTAAATATGGATATGATGTTGCACAAACAGAAGATATAGACTCAGAGAACATATTATTTGAGACACTTAGAAGACCTAATAATGGTGGAAAATGAGGTAATGGACCAGAAAAATTGTTGAAACTCAAATCCCATTCAGCTTCACGAAATTCATATTTCATACTTGGTATTGATTCTCGCAAAGATCCACTGAGTTTGTTATGAGAAACATTCAGGTATATCAAACCTATAGATAGGTCCCAAAACCATTTAGGAAATGTACCAGAAATACCACTATTAGAAATTTGAATGAACTCAAGTAACCTTTGATGTTTGAGCCATGATGGAAAGTTAGGGCCCAAAATGCACGATGATGCAGATAGACCACACAGTTGGAAAGGTGGAACCCAATTTGAACTCAAGTTGAATGAAAGTGAATTTTGGTCCATGAACAAAAATTGCAAGTTAGATAGGTTTGATAGATGTGCTTCAGTAATGACGCCATTCAACTTATTTGAATAGATATACAAAGAGATGAGATTTGAAAGTTGCCCAATAGTATATGGAAGTGTCCCATTAAACTGATTATGGGAAAGATCCAACTCCTCTATTCCATTTTGTGCTAAACACAAATGTCGTATGCTGTCACTGAGTTCACCAGACAATTTGTTGAAAGACAGTTTTAATGTTTTTAGTTGACACAAACTCTGGAAGGATTTTGGTATATGCTACCCTCAAGTTCATTATTTGATAGATCTATATATTCAAGAGAAATCATATTTTCAAAGCCTTCAGGAATGTTATGTAGCAAAAAATTATATGAGAGATCAAGATTTGTGAGGACTTTGCTAACATTAAGAACCCATGAAAGAGTTGAAGAGTTCAAGTAGTTTCCTGCAAGATGGAGGATTCTTAGAGAAGTGGAAGAATTCATTTGGGGAATAAATTTCAAATTGAATTGAGGGAGTCCACAATGGTCTAACTGAAGCTGCAATAGAGAAGGGAGTTTGCTTATTGATGATAGCCAATCAACTGCTTGACTAAGATTATTATAAGACAGATCAAGGTATCTAAAATTGGAAAGATGAGACACCCACTCAAGGTCATTTGCAACCAAAAGATCATTGCCCCCAAGGTCAAGAATTTGCAAATTGGAGAGGTTTCCGAGAGCATGAGGAATGACACTAGCAAATCTATTACTTGCAAGTTTCAACTCTATCAATTGACCAAGTGAACCGATGCACTTCGGAACCTTTCCTTCTAAGTTATTATAACTGAGATCTAAGGAAGTTAGATGTCGCAGATAACATAGCGAAGAATCAATCTTACCTCTCAATCCAGTATGATAACCTTCATATCGGAGATCCAACCTGGTTACATGACCAGTTGAATTATCACATGTAATTCCTTCCCATATGCAACAATCTTCACCTTTCCATGAGGAAAGAATGTCCTCTTCATCAATGATGCCAGCTTTGAATTCGAGAAGAGCTTGCCCATCGGCCTCTGCACACTTCTTCACATTGGAACTTCCAACACACAAACACATGTATAGAACGCACCCAGACAAAAAAGATAGAAACTACTGCGAAACATGGTGATCAACTAACTCCCTAGGGAATGTTTTTAGGATATTGAAACTGAAGAATGTATAGGGAATGTGTCTACTGAATTATGAAGTGAAACCTAGCTAGGTACGGTCATTTATAGAGAGCAAATTAAAAGAAGCAAAGTCACCTATTTGAATTTGTTAGGTTGATGTTTGTGGACCATTTTAAGCCAACGATGATCCTCTAGAAATCTGTGAAGAAAAGTCTCCTTAACAATCATGCTCACAAGCTTCAAGTCAAGTAAACGTAATCTGAGGGGCAAAGACTTCAATGAGCAATCTGTTAAGTGTCCTTTGGAGATTGAAGGTTCGTTTCCTCAGTTTGACTATAAGGAGTGTGAAATTTTCAATCATACTCACGAGTCAAATTAGGAGTCATAATTTCGTAATGAACCCCCAAAAATGACCAAAAATAAAGAAATATGAAGTGACTTAGAATTAGAAGAAGCAAAAAGAAAAAGAAAAATGGATCTGTAAGTAAAGTATAGGAGGGAAGTTACCTGGGCTTGAGCGGTTTCAACTCAAGAGGAGGAAGCGCTGAAGCTGGAGTAGAGCGTCAACATTTTATTAAAAAAAAAACTTCGTAATCAATAATCAATAGTGAAATAATGAAATAATGAAAGAATCAAAATCTGGTTATATGTTGGCATGATTTCAAGATACGAAAAAATTTTGAAAACCCCAGACTGACTCGTTATCAAATTCGCTAGAAAAATTAAAGGTGATAAAAAAAAAAATTTGTCTGTTTAAAAGAATTACAAATGAAAAAAAATGGAAGTGGAAGAAGAAACAATTACGATGCAAAAAGGAAACGCACCAAAAGGCAAAAACAGAGTTACAAAGTGTACAACAGTGTCCTGACGGCCCTAATCCAGATCCACCTAATTGGGTTTGTTCTGCCCCAATTTTATCAAATAATTTTTTGATTTAATTTTAATATACTTTAAAGATTTTTACATTATCATTCAATTAAGCACTTTGATATCATTAAAAAAAATTTACTCTCACCAATGTGTGTTAATCCAAGTAAAAAATGTTTGGGTTCATTAAGCATGTGGTTTTGTGAGTGACTATGAAAAAAAAATATTATTAGAAAGGATGCATGTTTAGGTATATGACAATATCTCGACAAGCTAGTCTCTCAACTATTAAGTGGGGGGATACTTAGATTAACCAATATATATATATATATATATAACTCTCACAATATCTACATCAAAAGTCACAAGTTATACATATGATAAAATACGATTGATTATATATAATAAAAAAAATTACGCTGACAATGTATTAAAATTAAACCCTTATGTTATATATTTATGTTTTGAATATTATTAAAATTTTCCTCAATGATAAGATAAGTAACATATAGTAGTTTATGGATTTAATTGATATATATTATCAGTGTATAGAATATTTTATAATATTTAATTGATAAGTATTTTTTCTAATTTTTTTATTTAAAAAAGTTACCATTTAAATAAGATATTATTTCTCTTTGTCTAATTCATATAACCAGCCAAATTGTAAGAGAAAATACCAATATATGATTGGTCCAAGTGGTAAGGGACTTGGACACCTTAAACAAGTGATCAAGGATTTGAATCATGACTCTTGTGTATACTTCGTACCTATAATATGATTACAAAAAAAAAAAATAGTAACATAAAATAATATGGGTGTAACACCCTCCCTGGGTCATTACATGGTTACCCGTTGCGGAAAATAAAACTTTATTTCGCTGGTTGCTTTCGGAAAATAATATTTTCTTAAGTTGTTAACATTCCTCAAAACGGTGATAAATTTGTTCCTTTTTCTTTTCTTTTCGACCAATCCAACAACGTAAACATCATCAAATATGGAGATATATAAATATAACACACTTCTATACTGCATCATAATCGTTTACACCACAAGACCTTACTAAGTATAGGTTCTTCCAAAACATAATATAACTCAAAACCTAAGCTGGTCGGAACTAACAGACACTATGAAATTAGTAAACAGCATCAGCATGCTCTGAACTAAACAGCCTTCTTCTTCTTGTAGGAGTCATATTCCTTGAGCGGTTCATCTGGACTCGAATATAAATATATGCCCAAGGAGAGAAAACAGAAACAGAACATGCAAGAGTGAGAAACCAATATATGGATTTAACGCGATAACTACATGCGTGACCCAAAAGAAAACATATACATATATACAAGTTTATAACACCATTAACATTCATAATAAGGCAAATAGTTTATCCATAGGTTTCACACCCCAAACATCATCATTTGAAAACTATGCATGTACACTTCAATAATCGTCGTCTAACTTTTACCTAATCTCATGAGATATCCCCAACCTCGAGGTGAGTTGATCAAACTCAATAGCCACGCAGGCAAAAAGGCATGAAGCCAAAACCATAGCACACTGTCCAACACAAGGCACAGTGATCACCGAATATGGTTACCATAGCACATTGTCCAATTTAAGGAGCAGTGATCACCGAATATGGTTTTTCATTGTCCAACCAGGGCACAATGATACGTCGATTCATGAATATCGCCATGATATCATGATTAACAAACAGGCATGTCTGCCTAAAATGCATGTAAAACTTTTTGTTCTTGACACTTTTCTTTGTATTCAATCTTTCCTTGCCGAAGCTCAAAAGCTTACGACCAACCAAAATTTTAGACATCTTAACACTTTCATTAATAACACAGGACCTCAAGTCCGAGTGCTCAATCATGAAACCCCTAGACCGATGCCTCGGGCTTAGGTTCGTGGTAATAGAAAACAGTATTCACTTTGAATAATATTATTTACTCCGAAATTAGGACACGCAGTCCAAACTACACCGAAATTAGGACACGCAGTCCATACGACACGCAGTCCAAAACTACACCGAAATTAAGACCCAAATTCCAAAACACTGCAAGAACACTATTTCTCCTACATCTCGAGTACTAAGTTCAAACTCACTGTCTACACTGTTTGCGTAAAACTTGTGTCTGGAAAATCATCTCAAAGGGAAAATTCTTTTATAAAATCATCTGATACTAAAATCTTTTCTATAACCGTGTTTTCAGAAGTAGTTGCCGTCTAACGTTTTAAAATACGTTTAAGTCAAAATTTGATATTTTTCTCCTTAAATAATTTTCTAAATTCATGATTAAGTTATTTTCGAAGATTAATTTCATAAAATAACTTTTTATAATATTACGGAATTTCTTACGTAAAAATTAACAGTACAAAAATAATTTCACGGTTACGTCCTTACTGTGACTCATAGTTTACTTTTTCACTAATAAAGCATTAAAATAATAATATTTTCGAAAATGCCTTATTTTCTCCAATAATTATTTAAATCATAATATATTCCAATACCTCTCAATTAAATACTGAATATTACTCATGAAGCTTCTTAAAACTTTTATCTTGTTTAATTAATTGAGCACTGACCACTGTCAGGCTTCTCAAACCACAATCAACAACATCATAACAATTATTTCCAGACAAATCATGCATCACAACATTATAACATTCACTACAAAAAATAAGCCGTTTACCGACGGCCAAATCCCGTCGGAAAGGCAAAGAAGCCGTCGGAAAACTCCGTTTCCGACGGAATTTCCGACGGACGGTCATCCGTCGGAATCCAGCGCATCGGAAAGCATTTCCGACGGAAAGGAGGTCCGTCGGAAGAGTTACCGACGGATTGTACCGTCGGAAACCTACAACGGATTTTCCGACGGACTTATCCATCGGAAACTCTTCCGACGGAAAATTCGGTGGGAAATTCTGAGCCTTAGTTTCCGACGGACTTATCCGTCGGTAACTCTTCCGACGGAAAAGTCGGTGGGAAATTCTGAGCCACGGTTTCCGACGGAATTATCCGTCGGAAATGTTTTCTGAATTATTTTTTATTTTTAATATTATTTTGTTTTTAAATATTGATTAATTTGTTAATGTTATTTTATTTATAATTATTAAATAAATTTTTTATTTTTTTATTTTTTTTATTTAATTTTTATTTTAAATAGTGATTATTATTTTATTTTTATTTTAAACGTTAAGTTTAATTTAATTTTATTATAATTAATTAAATATAATAATTTAAATTCAAAACTGAAATTACAAATTAAATTTAAAAATGCAGTTACATTAAAATAAAAACAAATACATAAATATCCGTCAATGTATTAAACTCAGCTACATCTATATAACTATTCTAATAGTCATCATAATAATGGGTAACGTCGTCATCTTGTCGGGGGGATGTCGCCGGTGTCAGGTGACCATCATCCTGCGGCACAGTAGGCGCATCACCATCATGCGGCTGCGGCGGTGGATCGGTACGAGTAGTGGAGGGCTCGCCAGTATCGAGTACCCCCTGCATAGCGCTGCGCCTCTCAGGTGGAAGCAAATCGATCAGAGTGGTCATCACTTGCGACCATGACTCCATCCGCTGCTGCATGCGCTCTGAATTCCGCCTATGCTCCTCCAGCTCCTGCCTCATCCGCCGCATCTCCTCCGTGTCCTGTGGGCCGGAGGGTGGAGTCTCCCGGATGGTCAAGTTCGACGACGACCCCCGACGGATGGTACGAGCTAGAGACGCGGTACCGTAGATCCGCCCTTTCTTCTTCCCGCCCGTGACATCCATCCAGACCTGGTCTGTATCCGCTCAACCTCAGCAGGGTCTAGCTGAGAAGGATCCGAGGCACCAGAGCAGGAGGCAACCTCAGATGCAACCCGACTGAACCTGGCATTGTACTCCTCCTGTGATGAATACATTACAAAAATTATGTTATTAAACTATAACACTAACATATACTTTAAATGTGATAGCACTTTATATATATATAGCTCACCATGGTCTGCCTCGACCTCTCATCAACATACTGGCCGGTGTCCGAGCGAATATGCGTCTGCTGAAAGACGGAAGGGACATCGACGGGAGGGACATCGACGGTAGGGACATCGACGGTCCGGGCAAGCTCTCCTGCCTGCAATCAACACAGGAATAAAATCAATTAAATATTTTTTAAATTGTTAACAAAAATGTACAGTTTATATATTAAATTGTTTATATATACATACCATATTAATGGCATGCTGCATGTGGCTAATCGAGCCACCAGTGTGCATGCTCCCACCCCTCTCTGAAGCCCGATTCCTCTTCGCCTGCAGACACTTCAGCTTGTAAGCTGGAGTGTCCCAGTAGGCACATAGCTGGGCCCAGATGTTGGGCCCGATGTAATCCCGACGTATCCGGTCCTCCCTACACTCCCGGAGCATGTCCCTCAGTCGGTGCGGTGCGCGCTCTTTAAAGATAGCGCGTATCTCTGAGTCATGCTCCGGTAACCAATGCACAAGCTCCTGTGGACAAATAAAAAAACATTAATAACATTATACAAAAAATATATATAAAATACGTGAAATAATTAAGGGACAATTACAGGAAATAATAAACAACAACTTACCCCGAATCGTCGGAAGATACGATCCCTGTCGGCATCGGGGATCACCCCCCATGATGGCCAGAAGCGACGATAATGCTTCTTGATGGCCCAAGTAACGTGCTTGGATCCCACTTTCGATGGGATCCACCTGAAAAATTTATAAATTTTTTAATACAATAATATCGCAACCAACAAATATACACTTAATGAATAGTAACTAAAATAGTCAAAGTTAAAAAAATATACACTAAATTAAATGAAACTTACGTGTGAGAAACTGGCCGGATCCATGGTCGATCCTCAGGTGCGGGTGTCCTGGCCTACTCAGGAGTCTCCTCTGCCGCGACTGACTGCTGGGCAGTCAGCAGTCGATGAGGATGGCATGGTGACATCGTGATCGTGAGCGGCCGTGGATGATGCAGATGGAATGCTAGTATCTGGCTGTGGCCACCTCCCAGGAGTCGGCATAAATGACAAGCCTGGTGACTGTGTGGCCGGTGCAGTCGATGATGGTGGTGGGACTGGGTGTGGTCTGGGTCCAGTAGGGGGCGGCGAGTAGCCGGCTGGTGCGTGTCCTGGCGCAAAGCGACTGGACGAAGGGACATATATGGAGGGTGGTACAGTATGGGTAGGGGATGGTGTCGTATGGGTCGGTGAGGGTGTAGAATGGGTGGGAGATGGTGTAGAATGGGTGGGGGAGCCTACTGTAGATGCTGCTGGTGTGGATGAGGCGGGGAAGGGGGTAGGTACGGTGGGTGCGGAGGTGGCTGCATCAAAACGAGCAAGCACCTGGGGCCTGATGGTGTATCGTCCCCGTGCCTTAGCCTTCCCCTTCCCCTTATCACCGCTAGGCGGTGGGGGACGGGGCGGCTCTCCTCCTGATGCTGACATATCTATTTTTATAGCACAATTAGAAATCCATATATATAAATTTAGTAAATCGATCGACATTTAAGTCACTAATAAGGCACATATTTAAAATACAACAAAATCTGTGAACTCTTACATTGAAGTGCATAAGAAAATATTTAAAATACACTAAATTTAACTTAACAGAGACATTCCTATTCAGTGTCAGTATCATCATCTGATTGTAAGTCTGACTCTTCTTCTTCTGTCATTGAGTCATCACTTTGGACCTCTTCCTCTGGTGACTGATTGCCAATGACCACTTCTTCCCCTTCATTTGCAGATCCCAACATGCCAGTAATACGCTCGATCTCAATGACTTCATTGACATGTGACGGTTCATCCGCCTGGAAGGGAGTCTCATCCTCTCCATCATCGATTTCTATGCGACCCCTAGGCTTAGTAGTGACAGCAACGCACTAACCTCGTTTGTCCGTTCTCATTGCTGGATAAGGGACATAGTATACTTGTTTTGCATTCTGAGCAATTATAAACGGATCAAACAATTGATATCTTCTTTCCATGCGAATGTCCACAGTTCCATACTTGGGATCCACCTTTGTTCCTGCCCTTGATGGATCAAACCAGTTACAATAAAATAAGACTACTTTTTTAGGATAAGTAGTAGTATTGTATTGTAACTCGTATATGTGTTTTATGACCCCATAAAATGCACCAGTACCTTCACCCTGTACGACAACCCCGCTATTAACTGTCTTTTTGCCCACGTTCCATTCATCTGTGTGGAATTTGTACCCATTAACAAAGTATGTATGCCATGATCTAACACAGCTATAGGGCTCGTACGCTAAATCTCTCAAGTGTTGAATAGTCACGCTTAATGGTTGCTGATAAACCTACGAATATGTAAGTCATAGTAAATAATTACCTTATCAATTAGAACTTAAGCTTAATATATATTGACACTTACTTGTTGCTTGAACCATTCAGGAAATTCTGCATGTGTACGAGCAGAACCATCTTGTTCACTTAGTTGATTAATTTGCAGGAACACACTGACAAATAAAATGAGTACAATGTGTTTACAGAGAAATTGATATAATATGTATATGTTACGTCAAAACTAAGTCGTTGAAACTTACTCGTGGTATGGTTTCACCTCGGTGTAATTTGTCAACACATGAACATCGGCCGATGTATACTCCTCATCACTTAACCAGTAAGTAAGCTCCTTGCCAGCATGACGACCAGGAAGGTTAAATATGGACAGCATATAAGGATACCCTGCACTATCGGCACTTACCTCGTTCCTAATATTTCTTGGGGCCAACATGAAGTTATTGAAATAGTGGGAACAAAAATGGGTTGTCTCACGGTGTAAGTAAGAAGCACAGATTGATCCTTCCACCCTAGCCTTGTTTTTAACTGATCGTTTAGAGTCGCCCATGAATCTAAGTAATAAAAAAATGAATGACAAGTCATTATCCAATGCATGGACGATCTAAGAGTTTAATGTGAAAATATAATAAAATTACCTTTCAAACGGATACATCCACCTATATTGTACTGGTCCACCAAGCTTCGCCTCATATGCAAGATGGACAGGGAGATGTTCCATTGAATCAAAAAATCCGGGGGGAAATACCCTCTCCATCTTACATAGAATTATTGGAATGTTTTCTTCCATCTTATTCAGACCATCCGCGCTTAAAGTTGCAGAGCAAAGATCTTTGAAGAAATGACTGATTTCAGTAAGCATGTTCGAAACAACCGAGGGCAATGAGCCGAAAGCAATAGGAAGCAAACACTCCATGAACACATGACAATCATGACTTTTCATCCCATGAAGCCTTCCCATTCTTACATCAGCACATCGTGCCAAATTAGACGAATAGCCATCAGGCATCCTAAGGTCTTTTAACCACCGACAAATTGACTTTGCTTCATCGGCAGTTAGACTGTAACAAGCTTTTGGTTTGACCATTTTTCCATTAGGCTGCGGCTTCAGCTCCAAATCCTTTCGTCTACAGTACAGAGCTAAGTCCATCCTTGCCTTCTCATTGTCCTTCGTCTTGCCGGACACACTCATAACCATGTTAAAAATGTTATCAAAGAAATTCTTCTCGATATGCATCACATCAAGATTATGCCTTAACAGATTATCCTTCCAATACGGTAGTTCCCAAAAAATACTTTGTTTTGTCCAGTTATGCCATTCTCCATACCCTGGTAATTTTGAGACACCTGCTTCAGTGACCTTAGGAAGATCCCTAACCCGACCCCAAATTTGTGCATGAGTCAACAAAGGCGGTGGACCTTCCTCTTCTGTCTGATTCTTTTTGAATGCTCGGGTATTCCTCCGGAAGGGATGATCACGATCTAAGAACCGACGATGAGAATCAAACCAGGAACTTTTGCCACCATATCTCAAGGTAAAAGCCTTTCCATGTTCCATGCAATACGGGCACGCCAATTTACCATGGGTCCCCCAACCAGATAACATGCCATATGCAGGAAAATCATTGATAGTCCACATCAGTGATGCCCTCATCATAAAGTTTCGCTTCTTTGAAACGTCATAAGTCACCACACCATCCCAACACTTTTTCAGATCATCGATAAGAGGCTGCAAATATACATCTATCCCAGCCTTCGGGTTAGATGGTCCCGGTATGAGACAAGTCAGAAACATATATGGTTTTGACATGCACATCTCGGGAGGAAGATTGTACGGCGTAACAATCACTGGCCAACATGAATATGGCGAGGCTGACGCTTGAATGTACGGTGTGAAACCATCCAAGCACAGCCCAAGTCGTACATTGCGAGGATCTGCTGCAAAATCAGGATGTACCCGATCGAAGTGCTTCCAGGCTTCACCGTCAGAAGGGTGGCGTATAACGCCTGTACTTCTTCTATTTTCATAATGCCACCTCATCTGTCCCGCAGTCTGCGATGATGCAAACAGTCTCTGCAACCTTGGAATTATAGGCAGATAGAACATTGCCTTCTCAGGAACTCGTTTGTTTTTACTACGGTCACTACTTTGAACGCGGTACCTGGATGTCTGACAAAATTTACATTGATCGAGCATGCTGTCATTTGTTCCCGAAGCACTATCATAATACAGCATGCACCCGTTCGGACAACAATCAATCCTCTTAGCCCCAACCCAAGTTTCGACACCAACCGCTTCGCATCATAATAACTTTTTGGCAACAACTCTTTGAAGGGGGTCACATCTTGAAGCATTTTACAAAAAAACTCCAAACACTGCTCGGGGACATTCCAATTGGACTTGCAAGCTAGAAGCCTAACACAAATTGATAATTTTGAATCTGACGCCCCTTCAAACAATGGCTTATTTGTCTCTAAAAATAAGTTGTAGAATCTCTGTGCCGATTCATTAGGAGGTTCTTCCATGTCATCAGACTCATCCGCCTCGAAATTCCCATGTTGCCCAAGACAATCATCCACCATCATATGCATTGACTGGAGTTGTTCGACATAGTCATCGTGTAAGCCACTGCCTGATGCACCCATGTCAAGATCGTCACCACTGACTTCATTCATATCAATATCCGCCAACTCCTCGCCATGATCAGTCCATATCCAATAATTAGGCTTGAACCCACGTCGGTATAGGTGTAACCTCACGTTGTCATCACTCAAAACCGTCATACAATTGCACTTTATGCACGGACATCTAATCCCCCCCTCTTCGGCATAATCACTATGTTGCTTGGCTTTCGATATAAACTCCTCGACTCCATCTACAAATGATTGTTTCAGAAGTCGTCTCCCAGACTCGTTCCTATCATACACCCAACTACGGCTCGGGGGATAATATTTCATCCTTCTGCATTTCCAGATAAATTAACGTATTTTTAAACTTGATACTGTAACCCCGAACCGCTCCCTTTCCTTAAAAGGTGTGGCCCTATCCCATTCGAGGAAAAACTTTTTCAACACTGTATTATACTAGGTACTCATCGCTTCTCATGCCTTATAGCTAACAAAATTTCGGCAGCATTTCCCATTGGTCTCCAAGTACACGACTTGACCGCGGTAAGATACCACAATCAAATATGGACCCGGAGAACAAAAGGAAATGCTTCGACCCGAAATTTCATCAACTATTTAACATATGAGAATCAGTGAGTAATTAGTATATCAGTGGAGAAAAAGTTTCTTCCCAAACTGTCCCAATTGGACAATTCAAGATTCAATAAAATGAGCGATACCATGACCACGAGTACACATGCTCAATAATATTGAATCTTGAACGGGTGACTAAGGTTTTTCTCAATGTCGTATTAAATTATACTCAAAAATAAACTAAAACATTTTTAAGTAACAGAGATAATTTGCATAAAGTTTAACCATAATATTAAACAATTAAACACATAATTAAACAAAGCCTTGTCCAAAAAAATGCGGCATTATTATTTGTCTAATGTTTTATTAAATCATTTATGTTTTAAATTAATTTTAATTAACATAACATTTTATTGAATTTGTTAATTACTTATGTTTGTTTAGTTGACTTTTAATTATTTATCAACTTTTAAAATCTATTATTAGTATATCAGTTAATTGTCTGAAATAATTGTTACTAACAAATTTCTTTTTACATATTTATTTTATTCTTCCCACTTATTACGTTACTTGACTATTTAAAATCCTATGATGTTAATTACTTAAATAATAATTAGTAATTCTTCCCATAAGATTGATTTATTCAAATATGGCATTTTTAAATAATAACTAATTACTTTAGTTTAAATTAATGATTTAATTAAATAACTTCTTCACTAATATCAAGTATTACATAACCAATAACTAATTACTCATTATTATGTAATTATTTTATTGATTAATTAAACCATAACTACGTACAAACGATCCCGATCACGCTTAATCAATCACCATGAGCTACTGGCAAATCTACTCATTACTGCCGAATCTGATTTAATTAATTAACTTTTTAAGTATTATTTAATCACTCCATTATTTACGTACAAATAATCCCGATCATGCTTATAATCGATCACCATCGCTACGTCGAATCAGCTAGCTTCATCACTACTGTTGCAAGTATATGTGGGAGAAAAACAAATTTTACCGGCAAACTAATCCTAGCTATGTCTCATCCTATCAACGGTACTTGTCCTTATGATTTTATATTAGACTAAATTCATTAATTAATCTACATTAATTAATGAATTTATGCAATTAGCAAAAACAATAGCTTACTAAATTTAAAACTACTAATAAAGACAATTTTGTTAATTACAACTACACAAATATATATATAAAAAAAATACACTCAAACAAATTAAACAGGTATATACAAATTACAACAATTTAGACAAATAAAATTTATACCATTTCTTTAGCATGCATTGAACAATTATAATTAATATCCCAAAATATAAAACCGCCAGTACCTCTAGGAGCCCAAGAAACTGTTGTACGCAAAGGAGGTGACGGTGGCTAGTCTCAACCTCTGGTAGCCTTCAAAACAAAGAACACAAAAACAACAAAATAAATCAGATTCACAAAATTTCAGACATCACAACAACAGCCAACAAAACACAAAAAATAACCTTAATCAACATTCATTATAATTAATCAATAAAATCCAAATTTTTTTACAAATAAATAATAACAAAATTAGGAGGATACATACACTGTGGTGGTGGTGACTCTGGTGGTGGTGAATGGTGGTGGTGGTGGTGGTTTTGCAAGGGAACAGGGTCTGGTGGGAATGGAGAGGACAGGGAGAGGGGAGGAGAAGGAGAGGGGTGGTGGTGGTGGTTCGGTTCGGTGGAGAGAGGGGAGGAGAAAGGGGGTGGTGGTGGTGGTTCGGTTCGGTTCGGTGGAGAGGGGAGGAGAAGGAGGAAATGAGAGGAAATGAGGGGTGTTTGGTGGCGAACGGTGGTGTTTGGTGGCGGCACGGTGGTGGGCAGAGGTGGGCGAGGGCGCAGAGAGAGCAGAGAGCTTGAGAGGGAAAGAGCAGAGGGAGAAGTGAGGGAGGGGGGAGAAGGGTCGTAACGGTGATGATAAATAGAAGTTACCGACGGCTTTTGACAGAAAAAGCCGTCGGAAATTCAAAAATAAATGATTACCAACGGAATCTTCCGTCGGAAACTCAAAATAAGTGTTTACCGACGGAACATTCCGTCGGTACTGACATTATTGTTCCGGCGGTTTAATCCGTCGGTAATTACAATTCAAAATTACCGACGGATTTTTCCGTCGGTAAATTTTCCCGCCAAGAATCAGTCATTCCTGCCGTCATTTTCCGACGGAATTTCCGACGGAAGCTGCCCTCGGTAACGTTACCGACGGAATTTCCATCGGTAATGAGTCCAACTGTTGATATTCTTAATTACCGACGGCTATGTCCGTCGGAAATTAACTCTCTACCGACGGAATCTCTGTCCGTCGGTAATTTAATGTTTTCTGGTAGTGATTTAACTGCAAATAAACACTTAACCGCAAATAAATAAACACGACTTAAAACAAATTACACAAAAACACCACAACCACAGATAAAATACAGACCAACTACAGATAGCATGTAGCCATCCGAAAATCCCTTAGGAATTCCCCTCTTACCTCTTGAAGAACTTAGCTTCCGATCAAAAACTTTGTCGCGAATCCGGAAATCGTCGACGCACGTACACGACACAATTCTTTATCCTTCCAACAAACCACAATCAACCAATCAAAACAAGCAAATACAATCACCTAAATACTAAGGTTAGGTCACGGCCTCAAGGGGTATTTGTGACTAAAATTCCTAAGTTTGCTTAAGTTTTGGATTAATGATCCTAAGTTCTTAAGTCTTTGTAATACATGTTTAACAACAAAAAGTGAAACATAAACTTCCAAATCCATAAATGATGAAATTCGGCCAAGACATGAAAGTAAAGTAAGAAATCTTAGTTTGACATAAGAACTTGGATTTATAATTAACACATAGTAGCAAGACAAGATCTATGACCACTTTTAAAAAAAAAAAAAAAAGAACAAAGTTCCTCCCCCATTTTTTTTCCATGGTTCGGCCTTGTCTAGAAATAGGAGAAGGAAAATTTTGTTTGCAGCAATATCTTGGATCATGATAGTAGAGATGATAATAGGATCATAGAAATTGGTTTCACATTTTTAGGATTTTTCTATGATTTACTATGATTTTTCAAAGTTCTAGATCTAGAAATTGGAAAATGAAGAACATGGATGAACAAGGCATTGAATCATGAAATTTATTGAAGAACATGAAGATGATTAAGCAAGGAGAACAAGGTTTACCTCTTGTAGATCCAAAACAAGTGAAGAATCAAAGACTTGCTTCACAAAATGATACTAGAAAGCTTATGAACTTATAAGTGTTTTATGAACAAAAGGCAATATGAATGAAATGAAGTGTGATGGAGGGTATTTATAGGAGTGTGGGCTGCGAAAATAGGTAACAAAGAGCAATGAATTCTAGTTTCATAAGGACCAAAGTGCAAATACTTTGAAGGACCAAATTGCAAAATAGAAAAAGTCTAAGGACCTAAATGCAATTTCCTTAGAAATTGTAATAATGAAGCCATGTGCACCATAAATACATTCACATGGGTGAGTCATCTCATAAGACTCATTGGTATTATCCAATAGCGGCTCCCGGAAATCCCGTATTCTACTCTACCGTTTACCCGATTAATATAACACCGGATAGAATATATTATTTTCGCGTTTTATAGCAAAATATTTTTAAAAATACCAAATCGAAGGAAATTAAATAAAAACCTTAAGTTTCTCGTTCACGGATTAAAATTAAGTCATCTGAGCAGTATAATTATACTGTCAGTGAAATTCACAGACCGGGTTCCGCCTGACTTTTCAACCTAAATTTTAACCGTAAATCTCTACCATCAAGTAGAGTATAACTATGGTTTCGGAATAATTAAAATAATTTTCTAAGTCTCAAATAAAAATATAAACGTAATTATATAAATTTCTGATATTAGAAAACAGCGGAAAGTCGGGGTGTTACAATGGGTCTTGCTAACAAATACCCTAAGGTCATTGGTTAAAAAATCAATAAAAGGAAAGTTTACAACACTTTTCAATATGATAAATTGTATGGCAGTTTCCTATATAGCTTCTTCTGATTCCTTGACCAATGTCTTAAGGACACTGATTAGCATTCTCCAAATAATATAATCAAAAGAAATTAATAAACAAATTAAGTATCTCTATCGTAATGCTTGTTTTGTCTCACGAAGTTCTGCCCTGGAAACTTAACATTCTTCATCAATTGGGAGGCTTTGGAATGTATACTCTTTTATGATTGTGAGTTGTGATATTTTGAGCCTAATTCTCGTCCGAGGGTACTAAATGTGTCCTTTCTACCGATACTTCTCCCAATTTAACACTTAACATGGTTTTTCGTTGGGAATGAGCCGTTCCGAAAAAACCAAACACACTAATAGAGTTTTGATCAAAAGTCATATTGAACTCCGACTAATTCGAGTTATTCCAGGTGAATACATATAAGGGGGCAAAGCTCTTCGAACACCCATTTTAATTATTCAGAAGATTCAAACTTGAGACATTATTTAAGACGAACCAAGCTCAAATCACTTAGACTAAGAGACATAGGTTTTTGAGCCACCCTATTTTGATACATTTGTTAACACTTAATACACAAAATTCATGTATTACTTGCTTGAGTAGTAATATATGCACATAAATCACCAACTGAGGTTGGCGTGAGTGGTTAAAAGCCTCTCGCCCCTTAACCAAGGTCACGGGTTCGAGCCCTGGGTATGGAAAAGACCTCAGCTTGGAGGGATGCCACCCATCGAGGTGCCGAACAAACTCACGCGGGAGATTAGTCCCCATCGGTTGGCAGTGGGATACTCCTCGAAGTAGATCGAAAAAAAAAAAATGCACATAAATCTTTTCTACGTATAACTCTCACATATATGAAATGAATTTGGCTAATGTGTCATAGATAATCACTCATTTATATTTCTAGAACGAGGTAAAAAACATGTGAAAGATTATGTTATGTGAGAGAAGATGGAATACACCAAAAAGGACTAATATAATAGTGTTATTTAGTACTAATAGCAACTGCACAAACTGCTACAAAAACAACCTTTCTTAACCTGAAAATACACGTTTGAAGAAATCATGGGAGTATAGAAATGAAATATATATATATATATATATATATATATATATATATATATATATATATATATATATATATATATATATATATATATATATACTGAATAACACAGCTCACCATTCGTATCGTCCAAATGGTACTAAAGCCAATTCCAACCATATAGTATTTTCCATAATCCATAATGTAAATCTGTCAATACTCCTCGATGTCTGAAGGATGGATTACATTTTTCTAACTCTGAAATCCTTTTTCCTCACTATAAATAACTTAACAAAACGCCATCAATAACTTATCATTCAAAGATTGTTACAAAAATTTCCAATTTGGTTCACTTAATTATTGATGTTGAATCATTAAATTGTTTACATTTTGACGAGCTCTTGAATGTTCACTGGTGTGCACACCGATCTATCAATTAGACATCCATATGCTATGATTGAATATATTGTTTCTGTAAGATGATAAGCATCCCAAAAGAGATGCTTGCTTGGGTTCATGCATGGTTTTGACAGGGGGATACACCCTGAAGTCTCATTAGCCCAAGTGGTGCAACATGGATTGCTTGCATCTATCAAACCTACAAAATATGGAACGTGATTCAGAGAGATAGACATTAAGGGTGTGTTTGAGTAAACAGCTTAATTAAGTGTTTATTCAATAAGTTTTTTTCAAATAAGCGAAAAATAACTTATTTTCATAAGTTTCTCTGATCATAAACTATTTTCATAAACCATTTACATAAATTTATTTTCATAAGTTATTTTTATAACTTAAATAAGCTATTCCAAATGCACCCTAAAGCTAACAATAGTTAATGAGTTACTTTCTAAATTCTTGTTTGGAATTTTTACCATAAGTGGATGGATTTCTGATTGCATCATAGCCTAGGGAATTGGCATGGCCAAGAACAAAGGTTGAACCTGGCAGATTGGATGTCAAATTTTTTAGCATTGCAGGGATCCTCTCGTTGAAGTATGACACCATTTGGTTTATTTCCTCCACACAATCACCTGTGTGTGCATATGTCCTTGAGATTGATGGGATGCACCCTAAGGCTCCAATGTCAAACATTATTATCTTTCTTGCTCCCAACTTGTACAATCTCTATCATATTTAACAATTTTATAAAACAAGTGAGACATGAGAGAATCCATAAAGAAAATCAATAACTCAAGTATGTGTTTCTAGTAAAACTTGGGGGGGGGGGGGGGGGGGGATGAGTTTGTGTACCTCAAATTGTTGGGAAAGCTTTTCAATGAGGAGTTGAGCAAAGGGCTTAGGCAGGTAGAGCTTGCTTGTATCATAATACTTTCATTGATTATAGGTGGTTTCATATTATTTCGTCAAGATTAGTGTCGTACTATATAGCATTCCTCTTTTTATATTTCCTGGATGATATATTCATAGATGACTAACAAAATTTTATGACATTATTATCAAGTACAACCATTTTCCTAAAACAACACCATCATGGTACAATAAAGTACCAAAGTTTTACAAATTAACATGGGCCAATAAAATTTGGCATTTAGCAAAAATCATGGTATGTTGTGAAAAAGAAAAGAAAAAGCATACATAAGCCGGTGTATTCGTGCAAAGTATGAACATCGCTTCGTACTAAATAGCATTTTTCTTTTGAATACTTCTTCAAGCACTCAGAAGTTAAGTCCTCGAATGACTTAGTGAATTCCTTCGCTTCATCCGTACTAGTGTACCAAAGTGTTACCGTAGTCTAGAATAAACCTGATATATTTGTAAGGGTGAGACGCCAATATATGGATTTAACACAATAGCTACATGTGAGACATAACTAAAACACATACACATATACATTTTCATAAAAACAGAAGCGTTCATAACAAGACAATAGTTGATCAATGGGTTTCACACCCCAAACATCATCGTTTGAAAACTTATGCATGAACACTTCAAAACATCGTCTAACTTCACACTTAATCTCATGAGATATCCCAGCACGTGGTAAGTTGATCAGGCTCGATTGCCATACAAGGCAAAAAGGCACGCAGCCATTGGCACACAGCCAAAACCCATTGCACACTGTCCAAACCCAAGGCATAGTGATAAAACCGTAAATGGGGTTTCATTGTCCAACAGTGGCACAATGAAGGGAAACTCGTAACATGAAATACCTGACTCCGCAAGGTAATCACACATAAACCGTGGGCACGTCTGCCAAATGCATGCAACAAATACACTTTGTTCTTGACACTTTTCTTTGTGTTCAATCTCCCTTTGCCGAACCTCATAATGGCTTACGACTAATCATAGTTTTAAACATCTTTAAAACTTTCATTAATAACACAGGACCTCAAAGTCCGAGTGCTCAATCACGACACCCCTAGACCGATGCACCAGCCATAGGTTCATGGTAATAGAAAATATCTTAAATGTTTTTAACACAGTAGACACCAAGTCTACAGGATCTCAAAGTCCAAAGGACACTAAGTCCATAACACAACACGAACCTTAGTACCCTGACGTCTCGGTTACCAAGTTCAAAACCACTTTTAACACAGTTGAGTTCAACTTGATTTCGGAAAATCATTTCAAATGGGAAGTAAACTCATAAGTTAAAAATTTAACTTTTTAGGAAAAATGGTCACTTGAGGCTCAAAGTTATTTAAAACACATACTGTCGCTTTAGAATTTCTTGCCGTCGGTATTTTTCCAAATTGCCGTCAAATTAGCATTTTAAAAGTCATTTAAGCCAAATTTTAGCTTTTTCCACTTAAACAATTTTCTAAAATCACATTTACGTTATTTTCGAAAATTAATTTCATAAAATAACATTTTATAATATTCCGGAATTTCTTACGTAAAAATCAGCAGTACAAAAATAATTTCACGGTTACATCCTCACTGTGACTCATAATTCACTCTTACATCGATAAATCATTAAAATAATGATATTTTCCAAAACTCCTTATTTTTCCCAAATAAATATTTTCCATTAATATTATATTTCAATATTTTACCGTTAAAACATTGAATATAATTTATGAAGCTCTTCAAAGCTTTTATTTGATTAATTGATTGGGCACTGACCACTGTCAGCCTTCTCAAACATTAATCCACCACAAATATCATAGTAATATTTCCAGGCAGATCATGTATCACAACATTAAAATAAATAACCGCAGATAACTAATTATAATCAAACGATTACTAATCAAACAATTAAAACACCTATGCACCACACATATTGGTCACGGCCTCCTTAGGGTTTAGTGGCTAAAAATTTCTAAAATTATCTAAGTCATTGGATTAATGATCCTAATTACTTAAGACAATGGATTTGTGACTAATCAACAAAGTTTGGATCAAAAACTTCTAAACCTCCAAAACCCTAGATTCGGCCTTGAGGATTAAATGGAGTTAGAGGTTTTTGTTTGATAAACCAACTTGGATTCAACATGAATACATACTATAAGGATAATATATAAGATCATTTGTATAGAAAATGAATAAAATCGTCCTCCCACTAATCACATAAGGTTCGGCCTCATCAAGAAGTGTGGGGAGGAAATTTTGGTTTTCAACATACTCTTGGATTATGATAGAAGTGATGATGATAGGAACATAGAAATTGGTTTCACATTTTTAGGATTTTTCTATGATTTTCTATGTTTTATCAAAGTTAAGAACAACTAAGATGAACATCATGAAATAAGCTTTAAAACAAGAAATGACTTGAAGAAACAATAGCTTAAAGATGATGAGGAACATGAATCACCTCTTCGAAATGAAGAAAATAAGCCTGATGCATCGGTCTAGTGGTTTCGTGACTAAGCACTCGGACTGCGTGTCGTATGTTGATAATAAAAGATTTTAAGACAATGAAAACTATGTTGGTCGTAAGCTTTTGAGCTTTGGCAAAGGAAAGATTATACATGAAGAAAACGACGAGAATAAAATGTTTTTCATGCATTCATTGGCAGACATGCCCACGTTTTATGTATGGTGCCTTGGTGAATAAGGTATTCCATACTACAAAGTTATGTATGGTGCCTTGGTGAATATGGTATTCCGTGTTTCATGCTACGAAGTTATGTACGATGTCTTAATAAATAAGGTATTCCGTGCTACGAAGTATGTATGGTGCTTTGATGAATAAAGTATTCCATGCCACGAAGTGCCTAATATACCTGGCTATCGAGCTTGATCAGCACATTTACGCGGTGTTGTGATCTTCGAAGATTAGGAAAAAGTTAGACGACGATTATTGAAGTGTACATGCATGATTTTCAATGACGATGATCGGGTATGAAACCCAATGATGACTACTTGTTTATTTACGAACTGATGTTGTATGAATATATATATATATGTTTATATGTTTTCCTTTGAGTCGGGCATGTAGTTATCGAGTTAAATTCATATATTGGTTTCTCACCCTTGCATTGTTGTCTTGGGTTTGCTTTGTTGTGCTGTATATTGTGGAGTTCAGGGGAACCACTCAAGGGATATGACTTCTACAAGAAGAAGAAGGCTATTTAGTTCAGAACATGTTGATGCTATTTACTACTTTCATAGTGTCTGTTAGCTACGACCAGCTTAGGATTTTAATTACCTTATGTTTTGTTTCGAAGGACCTATACTTATTAAGATCGGGTTGTATAAACCATTATGATGCAGTATAGAAGTGTGTTATATTTATGTATCCATATTTGGTGATGTTTACGTTGTTGTTGGGTTGGTCGAAAAAGAAAGGAAAAAGGGAAAAAAAAATTATCACCTTTTTGAAAGATAATAACAACTTAAGAAAATATTATTTTCCGAAAACAACCAGTGAAGTAAAGTTTTATTTTCCACAATGAGCTAACGGGTAACCATGTGATGACCCAAGTTAGGGTGTCACACATATTGGTGTACGATAGTATTGAAATCACGGTTCATTCTATGGTACACCACCCAAAATTTACACTACCCATGTGGCAAATGCTAAACCAATCATTTTGACACTTGGACATTTGACTTTTCAACCGGTGAAGGTTTGAAAATTTGACCCACTCATGTAACTATTTGATTGGCCCACAATTTGCCACATGGGTGGTGTAAATTTTGGGTAGTGCAACTTAGCCCAAGCCTGAAATCACCCCCAACAACCCAATCCTCTGTCATTGTGCTCCCAATCTCTCTAAGTTCCTACCATAAAATGCCTCGGTATTGAATATGTGGACTTCCATAGACTGTGGTAAGGAACCAACTAGCCGAGTCTCTCCACTTAACCTTCATATGCACCGATCGATATTTTTGGCGAAGAACATCCACCTTCCAACTCTGAGAATCCCACAGGCACCATATATCTCTTGATTGACCCTTGCTTCTTCCACAAAAAGTCCATCCAAGCCAACTCTAGAACCAATTCGAGCCGCAACATCACCCGCTGCATGAGTTTCCATGAGAATAATGAAAGAAGATTTATATTCCCTTAACATATCCCTAATCATCCCCGCAAAGCTTTTACGACCCTTTCCCCTACAATTCCAAAAAATAACATTCATGGGGACGGATTTGAAAGGTTGGGAACTATAGTCCCAGAATCCTTGCTTTCTTCAAAGGAAGATACCACTATGTCCACTGCACAAACATCAGCCATTGCCTTATCTCTTAAACTATCATCGGGTGGCTCAGGCTGGATTAAAACTTCCAAAATCCCAGGATCCTTTGCAATGAAAGTCGAGACCTCTATATTTGAATCCTACCTGGAATTATCAAATTGGAAAATTTTCCCACTAGAGCAATCCCCCACTTCAAGTGGATTCTGCATCTTCCTCATGAACCCCGGAGGGTGATCCATAGAAGGATTAAGAGCAACTTCCAATCGAGCCGGATCCATGAGGGCCCTTCTTTGAGATAAAGAATGGCTATTTTTAGACCCACTTGAATTCTTCATGACCGTAGAGTTCGAAACCTAGACCAACCCTTGCCCTTTT
The DNA here is from genome assembly GCA_035048595.1 of Echinosophora koreensis. Lineage (NCBI taxonomy): Eukaryota > Viridiplantae > Streptophyta > Magnoliopsida > Fabales > Fabaceae > Echinosophora > Echinosophora koreensis. Next base: position 594,003 of record JAPCYP010000094.1, read on the forward strand.
TCCTTTTTCCTTCCCATGCACAACAGTTTTCTCTTTTGGGCCCCTCAAAGAAACCCTACTCGGTGCCCTATCTTGGATCCCATTATTACTTACATCATTCATACCAACTTCCTTCTGAATCACTACTTCAGGCTTTCTTGGTTCAATCGGAGAAAACCTCGAACCATCTTGAGAATTACCTTTCCTTGAAACTTCATTTGACTTCTTAACAGTATTATTCTTCTGCCTACCATTATCTGAACTGTTATTCCCTCTTCTTCTAAAGGTTTTCTTTGCTATCATCCATGGGCCACAAGAATGATCCTGCTCCACATTCATTTCGGAATCTTGCGGGATCTCCTGCATGACATTCTTTTCTTTATTATCTACAACAGTTTGGATATTCTACACGTGAGAGATCTTATTGCACCCCACCCAGCCTTGATGACTCCATCAGCAACATTAGCATGGGCACTCACATTACTAACCTCCACATCCTGCGGACTTTTTAGGGAAATCTTGGCCACTTCCTCCAAAAGAGCCTCAGTCCCTACAAGCTTTAACCCTTCCGAGCAAGAATCTTTCTTGTGCCCATATTTACCTCATTGAAAACAAATTGCATGAAGGCCATCATACTCCAGATTTTCAGAGTGAACCCTAACACATTTATCTTTGATAACAATTTTCTCCCCAAGTCCACTTCCACACAGATCCTAGCAAACCTCCCCTTAGATTGAATAGAGGTCAGCTTATCTACCTTAAGCATTGTTCCCACCTTAAAACCAACTCTCCAAAGAAAGGTATCATGGTATAACTCCATTGGCAGCCCTGGAATCCGAATCCAAGCTACTACCCTGCGATCCTCCTTCTCAAAAGAGGTGAAGAAAGGTCTCCAGCGCTGCACAATAAGATAATGATCGGCTATATATCATCCATGGACCGTCAAATAAGGCACGGTTATAATCCACTGAGGAACTAAACTGCACCAGATAGAAATCTTGGGGAAGATCTATGATTGAATATCACCTTCTTTAACCCAGTTATTTCGTAATCTTGCTTCTAGGAGCCTGAAACTCACCCTTTTTCCAAGAACGTGCACCACCAAAGACCTCTTCCAGGGAGCACACAATTCAGCAAATTCTCGCTTAGAAACTTTTATCGAAGGACAGGGATCAAAATCATCATCTTTGCCAGTCCACTCCTCAGAATCTTGTAGCCATTTATCCTCCGCAATCTCAATTTCTGACAGATCATGTAACAAATCCGAAGTAGGCGAAACCACAAGATGAAGAAGAGTATCTTTAAATGAAATTCATTTAAGATGCCCTGGAGCCTTTCTCCTCATTGACAACCTCCATCGCTTTCTCTTCAGGAAGAAACTCCACTCTTGGTTTAACTTTTTTGGTGCTACGATTAAGAAGATCCTCCTCTTGCTCAGAAACCCTAGTAGAGCCTTTAGAAACCATAGTTCAAATCATTTAGTAGGTTGATATCACGATACAGTTTACCACATCAAGGTTGAATACATTATTACTTGCCCATTTTGAAAATAAGTTCACTTTACTAAAGTTTTTTGTATTATTTTATTATTTGGTAAACTTATATGCCATGACTATCTTTATCTTATAGTGTGGGATGTCAAAATTATCTATACTCGCGGATACTTTGTGGATAAAATCTATTATGAGTTTGGTTAAGGTAGCTTAACAGGTACTTGCCGATAAAATAAATGAATTTTTTCTCTACTTGATTATTAATGGGACATGGGCAGAGATTAAGGTACCGTCGTGCTTGCGAGTACCCAATATATAAAACAACGTAAATACATCGTAACTTATATAAAGATTGTCATGACTAGTCAGATAATCGAAAAGATATCTATTTATTATGTGGTAAAAAATATTTTACTTTGTGGTTTATAGTTCGTGTCTTTTCCCTAGTTGTATTTGTTGTTTGCATCTTCTTTGTTTGTCATTTATGTATACGACAATGAATATGTGTACAAAATTTTTTTTTATGAAAGAATATGTGTACAACATTGATCCTTTACCATATATTTGATTTTGATTATTTATGAGAAAATAATCTTTTTGTTTTAAAGTTTTGTTGTTTTGAATATAAACTTAGCAACAATTATAGATCATAGCAAGAGAGATCAGTCCAATGTTCCACCAGTTGTGGTGATCTCAAGAAGGAATCCTACCCTGGAGCAGCTAAGGGCCGCAGGGCCGTGTACACTGTAAGGCGGTTAAGGCCACTACCTTAGGCTTTCTTTAAAAAACTTTTTACTATATATACTTGAGAAACACTTGCATGGTCACGGATATAAAACATAAACCTTGGGCACAACCAATCAAATGATGACAACTCATAAGTAATAATAAAAAAAAAAACTGGTAACAACCCATAAGACCATCTCCAATGGTGGTTCTTACATGAGTTCATATTTGTAAGAACTGGTTCTTAAAAATTCACTCATTGGAGATGGATGACATGTATATTCTTAAATGCCACTATGTAGAACGATTCTTATATAAGAACCGTTCTTGCAAAAAAAAAAATATATTCACAAAAAAACTTTGTTTGAAATAAAAATAAATATAAGTATAAATAATAAGTGGGGTAGTTCTTTCAATGGAGTGAAAAATTGGTTAGGTTTTTATATCCCATGTGGCATCTATGGACCCACAAAATGATAGGTAAGAACCAAAATGTGGTTCTACCATTGTGGATGCTCTAAGTAATAAGATACCGTGGGAATAACAGAATCTAGTTCCAGTGCATCCCACTGGCGTGAGGGGACATTTTGAGTCATGTTATTATATATATATATATATATATATATATATATATATATATATATATAACATGACTAAAAGCAAGTGACTTACTAGATTAGTAGATTGTCTTCCGTGAGAGGGAACCAACATAAAACCGCAGGTGTCAAGTGCAAGCTACTCGGCCCTAGAATGTAAGACGAAAATGATAGTCACAGAAAAATAGATAAGAGGTGCAGGGACGGTTCAATACTTCAGTTGCTGAAAAGAGTGGGAGTAACTTCACAAATCTCAAAAACAAGTTTGCATAAGGGGCTAGTGGTAAAAAGCTATTTTCTGATGTCTACCAATTTTTTATTTTTTATTTTTATTACTTATGAGTTGTCATCATTTGATTGGTTGTGCCCAAGGTTTATGTTTTATATCCGTGACCATGCAAGTGTTTCTCCATATACTTATGGTAATTGACTTGGCAAGTAGTTGATTAATAGGGCCTAATTTCACATAGCGTTATTGAGATAAAAATATCAATCAGTAGTGCAATTCACATTTGATGAAAATATTAATGATAAAATCACATATTTAGCTGAAGAATCTTTTCGTATTGAATATTTTCTTTATATAATAGATCAATCTATTTCTTTTATCGAGTTACAATTTGAACAATTTTTACAATATTAAAAGATTTTTTATTTTTTATTTGAATAAAAAAAATTAAAGTTTTAGAAGAGGATGGATTGAGAAATATTGTATTAATCTTGACCATTTTTAAGATTTAGTGAACATTCATATATTGATGGTCTTCATTTTTTTCAAAATTAAAAGTATTGAGAGAAATATTAAGAGAAGAAATTAATACTCCAATAAAAATATTAAATTATATCAAAATATTATTCATAATATATGCAACGGTTGTTATCGCTGAAAGAAGTCTTTCAAAATTAAAATTGCTTAAATCCTTTACAAGATAGAATGAATATTAGTCAACTTATCCATTAGGAGTGAAATGTCAGAATTGCTTAATTATAAAACTTTAATAAATGATTTTGAACTCAAAATGTTTAAAAATTAATATTAAAATTAGTAATTTATATAATATTAAATCTTATTTTATACCAAAAAAATAAAAAACAGTTGTGTTATTTAAACACAAAAATGGGACATCAATTTGCAACACCAAATTAGATGGATAACGTAATTCAAATATGTGGTTAATTATGTTCAGTGAATGGTTAATGAATATATCAAGGTATCACAACTTATTAACCATCTACTGAACGTAATTAACTATGAATTTGAATGTCGTTAACTACGAATTTCAGGTGTTAACTATGTACAAATATTAGATGGTTAATACAGTTTAAACTCGTGGTTAATTACGTTCAATAAATGATTAATGAGTTACGACATCTTATTATATCCATTGATCATCTACTAAAAATACAATTAACCACGTATTGGAACTGGGTTAACCATCTAATTTGCTTTAGTAAATTGATGTCTTATTATGTTCAAAAATGAGTAAATACCAAATTTGATCCCTGAAATTGTGAAATAGTATCAACTTGGTCCTTGAAATTATCGAAATTTCAAAAGCGTCCCTGAATGATAAGTTAGTATCAATTTGGTCCCTCATTTTACTCACTTATCAATTAAGTCCCTGACACTGCAAACTTAATATCAACTTAGTCCATAAGATTTTTAACGGGGGATTAAGTTGATTATCGTTTTACAATTTCAAGGACTAATTTGAAATTTTGATAATTTCAGGGACTAGGTTGATCATGGCCGTGTAGATGGTAAGGCCAATAAGGCCATGGCCTTAGGCCTTTTTTTTATTTTTATTTTTATTTTTTACTTTTTACTATAGTAGTAATAAGGCCTAATTTTACCTATTGTTCATACCTCATACATTATTGAGAATCAATCACAGATATCGCAATCTGCAAGACGCAACATTAGTTACGTTTCAACATTCAAGGTTTCGCCTTTATGTCTTATTAACTTCATTACTCTTTGGTGTCTAGTGCCATAAAAATGCAATTGTACAAAAGGATAAAATAGCCCGTCGGAGGTAATTAGTTAATATTTAATTATTATTTTATATTTCCAAAATTGAATTGTTATTTCTCTCTCTCACTCTATATATATATATATATATATATATATATATATTATAAAATTTTAATATTTCCACTTCAACATTTTGAGCTCTCTCATTTTTTCCTCATTTTTCCTCGTCTCCATATTCTATTGAGAGTGAAATGTTAAAATTGCTTGATTAAAAAGCCATAAGATTAAAATGATAATTAATAATTTATATAATTTTAAGTTTCTTTAAAATTTTCGCCTAAGGCCCCAAAATTCCTATATACGGCCCTGAGATTGATACTACTTCATAATTTCAGAGACCAAATTGAATATTCACTTAAAAAAAAAAAACAAAAATCATTGAAAGAAACGGCCCCAACTCTGCCACGATTTCTGTTACTGGGCGCCATATGAATAACGAACCTCCTCTTCCCATTTCCATTCTCTCCTTCTCCGTTACGTCCCAGTTCCCACTTTCCCGAGAAAATCCATTTGAGAAAAAAAAAAAAAAAACCCAAGCACGATAAAATAAAAGCAGCAAAAAAATAAAATATCAACTAATCCTGTTCAACAAAACCACAAAAATGGATCATTACAAGGTTCTAGGTTTGCACAGAACCGCAACGAAGGACGAAATAAAAACAGCATTCAAGAAATTGGCGTTTCAATTCCACCCCGACAAGCATTCGCAATCGGCCAAAGCCGTTAGGGACAACGCCACTCTTCGATTCAAGCAGGTTTCCGAGGCCTACGAGGTTCTCATGGACGATCGCAGGCGCGCCGACTACAACATACGGTGGCGCTCCGGCGCCGCTGGAAGAAGCGGTTCCTCCTCCGCCGGGTACGGTGGTGGTGGTGGTAACAGCTCTTATTATTCTCAGTATAGTTATAGATACGGCAGGAATGGGAGCAGTTACGAATCTAGGTATAAATCTTCTACGTCTGGATTCAATGGTAGTGGTTTCGCCTCCAAGTTTGAGCTTGCTATGAGGATTTTGACGGCACGGTCTTCTCTTCTCAATCTTGGCTTCGCAGCGTAATGCACTGTCTTTTCTCTTTGCATTTGTTGTTATGATTCTGTTTCTCGAAATTTCAAGTTAGGGTTTTTTCTTTACTTTTTATTTTTAGGTTAAACTAATAATTTGGTCCCGGATGTGGATCTATTTTGAATTTGGTCCATGTAGGTGAATTTTTTTTAAATCAATCTACATATGTACAATCATTTTTAATTTGACCCTCTCGTGTTTATCGGTGTTATAATATCGTTTGTTGGAGTTAAAGTCTTGGGGACTCATTGAAAATGATTGTCGCTTATAAGGTTTAGAGTAAAAATGATTATCATATATAAGGATAAAAAAAATAAAAAAATTGAATTCGGTCCATACATATAATAAACATTTTTAATTTGGTCCATATATTTAACTCCAACAAACGGCATCATAATACCAATAAATGGCGAAAACCAAATTAAAAATAATTGTGCATCAATTTCAAAAAATTTCACGTATAGGGACCAAATTCAAAATCAGTATCACGTATAGGGACTAAAAGATTAGTTTAACCTTATTTTTATTTTGATATCTTTTATGCAGTTTGACGTTCAGGAGTTGGAATTTGATGTTTGTGAATAAATTGTGTTTGTTTGAAAGAATGTTGGTTAAGTTTTCATCTCTGTTGGTGAAGTGTGCTGTCTTTATGAGCTCTAATATTTCTGCAATATATCTATGCTGTTGTGCTTAACCCAAGAAAAAATGTATTTGTGTTGTGCTACATAGGTTCAATAAATTTGTAGCTGTGAGTGGTATTGTTGTATGATTACAGATAAATCTAGTTATTGGTACCTAAGTCACTCTGCTGTGCAATTCTTTTAACTTGGGGTATTGGCCATGAATTGAAATACATAGTGTTGCTTCCTGAGTTGAAGTCTTGTTGTAAGTACATCTGAAATCCTTTAACCCTTGGTTATAGGGATAAAGGGAGGTGCGTGGGTTTAGGACCTTTAGGTCCAATTTGCAATCGGGCACTTCGTAGAAGAACAGAAAATTGGGAAAAAAAAGAAGATTGGAATTTTAGACCTTCTAGTTTTCCCTAATAGTTATTTATGTTGTTTTTCTCATTTGCTGTTTTTTCAATTCAGAGTATATAAATAACTCACACTAAAACTTAATTGTTTTAAACAACTTGGAAGATCTATGGGATGCTAGAAAATGTGGTTTCAACAAGGAATTGAGCTTCTTAGCTAAGTTGAAGTTTATTTGACTTTATAGTGACTTTTTATTGGCACAGACGTTTTATATTTGAAGTTACTTTGATTTGAAGACGGTTATTGGCTGAATTAATCAGTACGTTGATGACAGCTCTCAATCTGAGTTCTTTGATCTGGCTAGATTTCTCTGTCTATTACACAATTTTATATTTATGTGCACCTCTAGTATTTAGTCATTTCTTCCTGGTCTGCTATCCCATTCAGTTTATTTCCTTTTGTTATAAAAATCTTCAATTCTTAAACTTGAAATTAATACCAAGTTAATACATTGGTGAAAAGAAAAATATTTCTCTATCACTTTCTCTCAGTCTTGCTTATTTGGACATATATTTTGACCTTTTACTTCAATTTCGTGTGCTATTAAAACTATTCATGTTCTTTTTAGACTTGTACAGTTATACTTCCTTTGCTGTGTTTGATGGGGATGTTGTAATTAGCTGGTTGTACTGGCTTCTTGTTGCTAACAACCCTACACTGAATTCTATGCCATATTTGCACCATATAGAATTTGCTTCTCTTTCCTTTATCTGTATCCGTGAGTAACTAAAAAAGTGTTTAGCTGCTTTTAGTTTAAAATATCTTGCTGATAACCTGATAAAAGATTTTCATCCAGAGCTATTTTAGGTGGGATAGTTGTCATTGATACAAGTGGAGAATCCTTGTGGAATATGCAAAATTCTGGGGTAAGCTTCTGTTTTTCTCTTTTCTTGCTACTTTTTTCCTTAATATTCCAATTTTGATGTACCACATCACAGCTTAATTATTGCCTTTGTTTCATTTTCCTAGCCAGGTTAAGGCAAAATTACACTTTTGGTCCCTTAAGTTATTTGTTTTGTTCAAATTGGTCTCTTAAATTTTTTTTTTGACAAACTAGACCCCTAAGTTAAGTTCAGGTTTCAAATTGGTCCCGTAAGTTTTTTTTTTACAAACTAGACCCTTAAGTTATGTTCGGGTGACAAATTGGTCCCTTAATTTGTCAAAGGGACCAATAAATTAGACCCTTAATTTATTATTTTTAATAACTTAAGGGACCAATTTGTCACCCGAACATAACTTAAGGGTCTAGTTTGTCACAAAAAAAACTTAAGGGACCAATTTGAAACCTGAACCTAACTTAAGGGACCAATTTGAACAAAACAAATAACTTAAGGGACCAAAAGTGTAATTTTGCCCCAGGTAAATTATAAAATTTGATATTATATTCCTTTAACACATAATAGGTCCACAAGGATTTTTTATTATTTATTTTTTCTGTTCTTGGTTTAAATACAAATATGATTTAAGTTTTAATTGTATATGATATATCCTGTTGCTTGCAACAAAGTTAATATGATGATAATAGTAACACATTGTAGTATGTCACTGTTTAGTTGAAAAGATAGGAAGTCGAACTAATGAAATATATGAGAGTAAACCATCAAATTTGTCCCTGAGGATCACATCAGTCCCTGGAGAATATAGAACTCATACGCAGTCCCTCAAAATCACTGTGTCATGCAAGTTAATACTCACATGAACTGGCCTTTATTTAGTTAATAGACGTGCATATGCGACACATTAACTCCATGAGTTCGCTCCTAACTTTCACACCTAGATGTTTTTTTTTTCTTGTTTAGCAAAATTGTCTTATCTACCTAATAATAAAAGTGACATGGTTGAGTAACTTTTCTCTTCACCATCTTCATCCTAATCCCTTTCTTCTTTCTCCTTTCTCCTTCAAAGAACCTAGTCCACTGCCCTCTCTAAAGTTCAATCCTCCCTTTCCATCTCTGCACTCCTCCTCTTTATCACCCTCCCCATTGGAACCCACCATCCCCACACCATCTCTCTCCCTCGTCATCTTCTCTTGCATAAATCACACCCTCCACTGCCAAATCCAAAACCTACAATTGGCCATGAAGAGTACTCTATAGCATCAACGAGGTTGAGAATGCCCTTCTCAGGTTTGCACGTCCCAAAACACTGGTCCCAACATGCATTGCTGATTAAGCTTGTATTTTTATTTTTTTGAATCCTTATTCGGTGATGGGGAATTTAATGGGTGTTTGAAATCATTGAGGGGTACTATAGAATCATTGTTGTAGTTGATGTTTCATTTCATAATCTCAGAGATTGTTCCCGACAAAAGGGGATGAAAAGTAAAATCAAGGGTTTGAAGGTGCAATTACGTGTGTATCATGGAAGGTGCAATCACGGGAGTGTCATTGAAGGTGCGAAATAGTGTCTTTCTCCAAATGAACACAATGCCTGTGCTTGTGCTTAAAGCTTCAAGGATGAACCTTTTAGGTTGCACAGAGAGAGACTTCGAGTAAACCCTTATCCCCTGTTATGGGTGATGTTGCTGGGGGTGCCTGTGTCAGGCTTTCCCTTTAATTTGCCAATAAACCCATTTCTCAATCTACTGGTGGTGCTAGTGTTAGGCTATTTGGTCATTTGGCTTTTTTACAGGGAAAGTGAGGTTGGAATAATGCAGAAAACATGGGTGGAAGAATGCAATAGTTGAAGAATAATTTGGGGATTTTTGTTCCTTGCCACTCAACTATGTTTTCTTGTAAAGGGAGGGTTCAATTTTGCCAAGCTGGAAAGAAAACATCTAGGTGTGGAAGTTGGGTGGCTCGTGGAGTTAATGCGTCACATATGCACATCCGTTAACTTAAACAGAGGCAAGTTAAGTGAGGGTTAACTAGCATGACAGAAGTGATTTTCAGGGACTGCATGTGAGTTTTTTATTCTTCAGGGACCAATGTGATTGATTGTTGCTTATCAAAAAAAAGAAAAGAAAATGTGATTGATTGTTAGAGATATAATAAAAACCATTCATATGTCTTCACCTAGTAGCTTAAGCTTTACTCTAGTTATTCCAAGATAGTATCAGATCCTTTATGATCACGTTGTCTTGAGATCGATCCTTACTGCTTTGTTTTTCTAAATAAAAAAAGTTGCATTTCAACACAAGGTAGGTGAGGCATGTAAATTGTCCACGCATCATGCCCAAAGGGCTCTTGCATGAGGGGGCATGTTAGAGATATAATACAATCCATTCATATGTCTTTATCTAATAGCTTAAGCTTTTGGGAAAGAGAGTTCATAACATGGTATCAAAGCTCATCTCGATGTTGGACCACCTGCAGATATTCAATCTTGGAAACTTTATGCTCCAAATGTCCAATCCTGGGCGTCGGAGGGTGTGTACATCGATTGAGTATGAGTAGTAAACCATTTATAATAACTTGCACAACTCCCCTATGAGCACTTTTGGGATGGGGTTATGCTGAGTTATTCTAACATTGATGTCTGATCTCTGGAGGATAAATTCGGTGGCTTACTCTACATATGACATACATTTCATAATATCATTTCATTGATGGCATGGGGCAGCAAAAGACTTTATATATTATTTTTAGTAACTTTTTTTTTTCAGTTGCCGTACTGACAGTTTTGCTCACGTGTATGAAACAAGTATCTGGCAATTGGTTCTTGGAAATTTCTGCATGGTAGATTTTTAAGCTTCCCGTGATAACTGATTGTGCAGCAATACTGAATTCTTCCTTTGTTCTTCTATAATTTTATTTTGCACTCAGAAATCTTTTGAAGAAGCCATCAAGTCCATTGAGAAAGCCAAAGCATATAGAGAAGAAAACATGAAGGAACGTCCTTGATTGAATTTTTCTGTTATCGTTTCACTTGCCACCTGCAAGCTTCTTCACGCTTATGAATTAATGATGCTAGAAGCTTTCATTTTTCGGGTTGGCTGCAAGAGAGGACTGAAGTGCGATTGTTCTTCTGTCTGTTCATTATGTTGTCTCTTGTATATTTCCTTATTTAATGTTCTCTCCCTCCTTAGTGAGTGTGATTGCGCTGCAATTTACTATGTAATTACGTGAACAATGTACGGAAGATACTTGTATACCTGTAAAGAATAGAAAAAAGTAGAACGCATATATTCATGTAAATACATCACAATACTACTTGTATGTTCCGTTGTCTGAAAGCTTTTTATGTGTCCTTACACTATTTTCGGAGTGCTGTTATTTCAACATTTGAACATGGAGACTCCATATATCTAGGTTTGGGCTAAGGTGCACCACCCACTACACCACCCATGTGTAGCTAGTTTTGGACCAATGAATACAATTTGGTTATGGCTAACTTAGATAAATGAAAGAAAAAGCAAGAAGATGAAGTTGATGAAAATGAGAGTGAAATGGCCATGTGTGGTGTTTTGCCCGTGGAAATGGAGGATAAGGAAGTCCAAGTTGTTTTTCATTTGAGGGCAAAAGTGTAATTTCACGTGGGGCTAATTTGTTATTTAATTAAGACTTAAGGACATTTTAGTAATTTCAAGCCTAAAGTAATCATGACAAACTTGTGGTCATGGTTGAAGGAGATATGGCTGATTTTGCACCACAAAAACAAGATGAAGAAGCAAAATTGAAGTTATCTTGCCTTAACCATGGTTATCATTTAACTAAGGTAGGTTAGATTAGGGGCATTTTGGTCTTTTCACCCTTAAATCTATCATTACAAGAATTAAATGCTATGTGAGTCACCCCTATGACTCACCACCCTAGGTGGCAAGATGTCTCTTCATCCGATGTCGGGTTTTGTCTCTGCACGTTCGTTCTCGACTCCGTCGATTACTCGATTTAGGTTTTACGCCCGAATAAGGTATACTAACTTATTTATCTTGAAAATTTTCAAAAATAACTAATATCGTTGGAAATGGGATATAAAATCTAACCATTTCATTCTCGAGTCAAAATTAGGTTTTATGATCAATAAAATTTTACTGTCAGTGAAAATGTAAATCGGGTTCCGTCTGAATTTTCAACCCAAAATTTAACTTTAACCTTATAAAAATAAGTCTAATATGAATATGACTTTGGTTTTCCCAAAATCATTTTCTAAGTCTTGGATAAAAATATAAACATTTATATATTTATTACCAATATTAGAAAGTAGTGAAAATCGGGGTGTTACACATCTAACCACTCTCCTTATTGATGTTTAGAGTCCTATATAAGGAGATGACCTCCCATGAAGAAATCGGAGAAAGTTATAATTAACTTGGTTTTAAACTTTTTTTCTTCTATTCATCTAATCTTTATTTCCTCTGTATTACAAAAGGTAAATCAGTCTCTGGAATATCTACTATATTGTTTTCTTTGTATAACAAAATTTTATAAATTATGTTTATGCATTATCAACTCAAATAGATTTGAGTGTGATTGAAAGACGTGTTAACTGTAAACTAAAAGTTTGCAATGCACATGTAAATCAGAGTTCATTATACCATTGTAAACCAGAATTTTACAAATTATAATAAGTTTGTTGTTTGGCATGACCGGTTGGGCGACCCCGGGTCTATTATGATGCGAAAAATATTTGAAAAAAATACTTCTATTGAAGATCTTGAAGATTCTTTAATCCAATATGTACTATTTGTTCCCAAGGGAAGTTGATAATTTGAAAAATCATGTGGACACCCATTGAAGAGCCGGGAGATTCTTCAATCCAATTTGTACTACCTGTTCCCAAAGGGAAATTGATAGTCAGGCATCACCTTCAAAAATTGAGAGTGAATCTCTCATATTTTAAGAACGTATACAAGATGATATTGGTGGACCAATACACCCGTTGTGTGGACGATTTAGATATTTTATGATTTTAATTAATGCATCAACTTGATGGTCACATGTTTGTCAACTCGTAACCAGAAGTTTGCGAGATTGTTTTCTCAACTAATTCGACTAAGAGTTCATTTTCCCGAATATCCAATGAAGAAAATATGTCTTGATAATTTTGGTGAATTTATATCTCAGGCCTTTAATGAGTATTGTATGTTTATTGGAAATGATATTGACTATCCTGCAACATATGTTCATACACAAAATGAACTTCCGATTTATACTTGGGGACATGAAATCTTATATGCTAGACATTGATTCACATCAGCCAACAAGTTATCATAAGTCCTCCCCTTTACAATTGGTTTCTGGTAAGGAACCTAATATTTCCATCTAAGAATTTTTGGATATGTTGTGTATGTTCTAATTGCTCCACCACAATGCATTAAGATGACTCCTTTAAAAAGGTTGAGAATATATGATTGATATAAATCTCCATCTATAGTAAAATATTCTGACAATCAATATGAGAATTATTCATGCCTTAGTTTGTCGATTGTCATTTTGACGAATCAATTTTCACAATATATTAGGGGGAGGGAATAAGCAGTGGAAAAGGAGATTAGTTAGAATGAATTATCATTTTTAATCTTGATCTTCGTATGAAACAATATGATCTGGAAGTTCAAAAGATAGTTCATTGACTATACCAACTGTTAATGCTCCAACAAAAATTGATGTCCCTGTTGGACAATGTAATATTGTAAATGAGTCTCAAGCACGCATGAAGCATGGCAAACTCGTCGGTTCCGAAGATAAAAATCCTCAAACAAGAAAAGGAGCTAAAAAGTAAGACGGCCAAATTGAGGATTTGAAAACTCCAGAAGAGTCCTAAGACATAATTAAATTTTCAGTTTCAGAAGAAACTCAGGTACCTGAAATTTGTGAAAAATAAAGAGATCTCAATAAATTATATCATTAATGGAATACGATGGAATCAAAATGAGGTCAGCGTTGATGATATCTATGCATAAAATATAGCGCTAAATGAAATAAATTATAATGAGGATCACGAATCAAAGTCTATTAAGGATTATAGACAAAGAAATGTTTGGCCAAAATGGAAATATGCAATTGCGGCGGAATTAAACTCGCTTATCAATCGAAAAGTTTTTGGACCTGAAGTTGTAAAACTAGTTGATCAATACAAATGAATTTTTATGCGAAATCGAAATGAGAATGTTGAAATTGTGAGATACAAAGCAAAACTTGTTTCTCAAGGGTTTTCGCAAAAACCTGATGTTGATTTTGAAGAGACGTATGCACTTGTGATGGACGCAAGTACTTTTCGATAATTGATTAATCTGGTATCTCATGAAGGACTCAATTTACAAATAATATATATTGTCATAACTTATTTGTATAGATCACTCAACAATGACATTTATATGAAACTCCCTGAAGGATTCAAAGTGCCAGAAGCATATCCTTGAAGGATTCAACATGCATAAAGAATATACCTGATGGATTTCAAATATTTGAAATTTATAATTTAAAACATTGAAAGATGTACTCTTTCAAATTGCGCAATTTGAGGATTTTGAACAATAGTTCTGAAATAACCAAAGTGAACACAAGAAGGGGGTTGAATTGTGTTTACCAACTTTTTCGGTTACTTTAAAAAGATTTTCGCAGGCACAGCAAGAAGGTTTATATGAGAGAAAGTTAGACGAGTGAAACGTCTAATATTAAAACAGAATAGCACACACAAATAGAGAAGGTTAAAAAGAGTTTGATAACCACAGTATTAACTCCCCAAGTTAAAAGCTTAAACTGAAACAATACTTAAGCAAATTAAAAGATAGAGGGAGGAGAAATATCACTCAAGAGATTTATACTGGTTCACCCCAAAATCCACAGGGCTACGTCCAGTTTCTTGGCAGCACCAAGTTTCCACTATAACTGAGTAAATTACAGTACAAGTATGAAGTATGAAAGACTGCGAATTTATATCAAATGATTGAATGTGTATTCAATGAAGGAATGAAGAAGTTAATGAAGAGAGTAAATGCTTCTGTGCAGAGTTCTTTTGATATTCAACTTCTTAGCTTCATCTTCATTGTTTGATCTATTTAAAGGCTTCAATCAAGAGATCCGTTTTGACACAGCTTCAGAAAGTGTTTGCTTCTGACTTTGAGCTTTCTGAGACACCATTTAATGCCAAAGAGTCGTTCTGAATATTCAATAAATGCTTGAAAACGTTGGGCATTGTCAAGAGTGTCCAAGAGTACACTTTAAACTGAGCAGCTGTTCTTTCAGAGTATATGGCAGCAGGCTTCTTGTACTTGTTGCAGAGAGCTTTCCTCTTTCAGTGCAACATCAGTTTACTTTTCCATAAAGTACTTTTTACTTTGTACTGGAATAGGCAAAAGGTTACTGCAGTGGTGCAGAGATAGCGTGTTTATTCCTTAAAACCTTGAAACAACGTTCTTTATTCTTTGTCCTTCGAGCTATTGTCCAGAGGTCTTCGAGATCCTTAAGAATGGCATATAATTTGAATATGGTGACTTGGACTTGATTTCTGACATACTGACTTGGTGTCAGTAATGAGAATTCTTAGACAGGTGAAAGTCATCCAAAACTTAGACGGGTGAAAGCTTGTTCTAAAGCTTAGACGGGTCCTGGTTTGTTCCAAAGTTAGACGGGTGAATGCGTATTCCAAAGTTAGACGGGTGGTCAGCTGAGCTAAACATAGACGCATGCTTCTTGCCACGTCATCAAGTGAACTTGGTCTTTCTTGAGCGTTGACTTTCTTTGACTAACTTTTTAGACGAGTGAAACTTAGACGAGTCACTGCTGAGCTTCTAAACAGTAGACAGGTCAAAATTAGACGAGTGACCTCAAGTCTATTTTCCTGCACACTTATCAAATATATCAGTAATTTCATTTGGTTCAATATTACCATACTTGAACTATTTGGAATCATCAAAACATAGAGGATTTACACTTTGAATGTGTTTTAGACTTATGAGGTCTCAACATTCTCCCCCTTTTTGATGATGACAAATATCTTTTCTGATTTTATTGAACATAAAAAAGAAACAGTAGAAATTTCTAAACAGATATAGTTGATCAGGGTATGTTATGCTCCCCCTTAGTTTATGCACTAAGTAAAGACAAATATCAGAACATCATGATATTAGAGAGAATAACATGTATAAAATCATGAAAACTTAATTATATTTCTCCCCCTTTTGGCATCAATCAAACAGATAATAAAAATCATAGAAGATAAATTGCCAAAAGAAAAACTCATTTCTTTTAAACAAAGTCATGAAGGATTACAAGTGATAGACATCACTGACTTAGTACATTGCATGACTCTACAAGGAAATGAAAAACAGAGTCCTAAAAACTAAGAACTAGGGCCTCCTTGGCTTTTGAAGAAAGCTTCCATCATCTGCTGCATTGCTTGCTGCTGAGCCAACATCTGAGCTTGAAATGCAGTCTGTTGAGCAATTGCTTCATCCTGTCTTTGACTGACAGTCTGCAAACTTGTAGCCATTTCATCAAGTCTCTGATGAGCAGCAGGATCAAATGCAACAACTGGAGCAGTAGAATCTGTAGTGGCCAGAGAAGTTCCAGAAGCTGATGGACAAGGAGGAGGGGTAGGAGGTAACTCTTCAACAATAATATCATCCTCAGGGTGAGGATCTAGAAAAACATTTGTTGACAGAGTGGTTTCAAAATCATTATTAGGATAGAATTCCTCTAAAAAAGCATGAATTCTGTCACGATGAAGAGGAGAATCTATGATAGTCAGAAGAAACTCATAAGATCTCCTAATGAGATTTATGTGAGTGAAAGGGCAGTTCAGGGAAATTTAAAAGAAAGAAAGGGAAAACCATGAAGAAAGGAGGGAGTGTGTAAATGGAGGGTGAGAAGGGGTAGATAGCATAGGCTTGGCTACCTCTGGTGGGAATGTCTGCCTTCTCTTCTTCTGTCAACCCAGAGCTGGAGCCACATCTCCAATAGATGTCTCTAGCTTTCAGAAACTGATGATGAGTCTCAGTGGTCAGAAGATTCTTCCTGTACTTGCATTTTCTGTCATTGATCTTGATGAGACTGAAGTGTTGATCTCCTGGTAAGTCAATGACCTTTTGCTTTCCTTTCAAAGTCATTGAGTCAGGCATCACTTTGATTGCAGTAGAGGGCTTCATGAAGATGTGAGGATTGAATAGCCATTTTCCTACTGGCTTCAGTGATCTTTCTAACCTCACCATCTGTCTTTCAGCTTCCAAAGAGGCAATCATATCCAAAGTCTTGCCATCAAGGTAAGAGGGACAGGATTCATTTGTGACAGAGAAGGGGGTGGTTCTGGAAGATGAGTTGTAGGGAGATAAAGTGGCTAAGGGGAGAGAGTTGTGTCTGGTTTCAGAAAGTGAGTCTGGAAGGTCAGTTCTCAGAGGCTCTTGGCACTGGTTAGTGATATGGTCAGGGATTGGTGATTGTGGTGAGGAAGGTGAAGTAGGATTATCAAAATATTCAAAGTCATTGATATCCTCAGTTTGAGGAATATCAGAATGATGAGATATTTGTGGTGAGGGTGGAGCAGGTGAGTGAGTATCAGACATGTGAGGTTCTGATGTAGTAGGGTTAGGTTCAGAAGAGTGATGGTCAGGTGATGTATGTGGTGAAGTTTGGATTTGTGATGAAGTATGTGGAGTGGGAAGTCTTGGTGATGGAGGTGGTGTTGGAATTTTGGGTGATGTAGGTGGTGTTGGAATTTTTGGTGATGGTTGGGGGGAAGGTGATCTGTGTGGTGGTGTAGGTGTTCTTTGAGGTGAAGGTTGTGGAGTTGGAACTGTGGTGGTAGCAGGTTCTGTTTCCTGAGGTGGAGGGGTTGAATCCTTCTGAGGTGAAGGTGATGGTGATGGAGATGAAGAGGGAGGCAAAACAAGTTTCCTCTTTGAGACAGTTGTCCTTTTTTTTTTAGGGATCACAGTCTCTTCTGATTGAGACTCCCCCTCAGCTTGTACTGTCCTCTTTCTCTTGAATACCTTGGTGATCTTAGGTACAGAGGCAGTAGCTTCCTCAGAGACAACAGCAGCAGCAGGTTCAACAACCTGAGTAGACTCTTCAGTCCCAGCAGTTTCAACAGTGATTTTTGTGACTTTCCTCTTCTTCCTCTGAAGCTGATCACTGATTTCCTCAGCTGGTTCCTCAACCACTTCAGCTTTAACACCAGGAATGGAAACAGTTGCTTCCATCTGAGCAGAGGCTTCAGCATTGTGACCAAGAGTAGGGGTCAGGTTCATCTTCATTAAGGCCAGGGTTTTTGTTGTGATCTCAGTACAGAGATCAGCAGAAACAGCCCTTCTTAAATCCAATTTACATGCCCTAAAAATCCTAGTCATAACCATTCCAAAGGGGTAATCTTTATCTTTTCCTTTTACTGCCTTTTCCATATGAATGAAGATTAGATCAGTTATGTCTATCTTGATTCCTTGGACAAGATGGAATAGGGCAAACTTTTCCAGCAGATTGACATGGTTTCTAGACCCAGTCCTAGGCATTACACAGTTTATAAGCAAAACATGTAAAAACCTTGCCTTAGGGGTCAGATATTTGGAGTCCATGTTGCCAGGGTTTGCAGTCCCATAGAGTACCAGATTCACATTGGCTTCCCCTTGATCCTTCATCCAGTCTTTGTAATGCCCAGCTCCTTCCCTAGGGCATCTCGTTACTTCAGCGAGTAACTCGTGAGTGATGAAGATATGATCCTCACCAACATCCCCAGAAATCATGTGAGTAGTAGTGTCCTTGGTGATCTTCGCTGTGGTCCAGAAATCCCTAACAAGAGCAGGGAAAACAAGTTCTTGCAGTTGGAAGAATGGTAACCATCCAGCATGGTTGAGTTCTGGAAGTACGTCCAAACCCTTGGTTCTGAGTTCATCAAAGTTTGGAACTCTTCCAGGGAGCACCTTCTTCAACTCAGCAACTGATATCTTAGTCTTCTCAGATAGCGTCTCAAGAAGGCTTTTAGGTGCCATTGATTTGAGAGAAGAGATTAGGGTTTGACAGAGAAGATTTCGAGAAGGTGAAGACGAAGAGAGCTTAGAGAGAGAGTTTGTAAGCAAGAAACTTTTGAGTGAGTAGTTTTTGAAAAGACACGGGTTTATGCTAAAAACGTTTGAGTACTTTTTGCGTTGGGAAAGAGGAAAGAGAGTGTTGCCATAAATGACAGACAGTCAATTTCAAACAAAATATAATAAAGTATTTAAGAAAAAGGAGGGAAAATGCAATGTACGTGTCTCAGTCAGAGTTTAGCACTAAGTGCTTTTAGCCACGTCATTAGATGCTTGGCTAAATTAGACGAGTTAAGGAATCATAGAAAATATAGACAAGTAACACAGCAAAACATTTATTCAGGTACATTATGCATGTTAAGATTTCTTCTTATAAAAACAAATCTATCTTCACTTAAAGGTTTGGTAAAAATGTCTGCCCACTGATAATCAGTGTTTACAAACTTAATTTCAAAAACACCTTTTTGAACATAGTCTCTAATGAAATGATGCTTTATTTCTATATGCTTTGCTCTAGAATGCTGTATTGGATTTTTAGACAAGTTAATAGCACTAGTATTATCACACCAAACAGGTATATTATGCTCAATCATTGAATAATCTTCAAGTTGATATTTTACCCAGAGTAGTTGTGAACAACAACTAGCTGCAGATATATATTCAGCTTCAGCAGTTGATAGAGCAATGGTGCTTTGCCTTTTGCTTGACCAAGAGATCATATTTGCTCCAATGAAGTGGCATCCTCCACTGGTGCTTTTTCTATCAATTCTGTCTCCAGCAAAATCAGCATCGCAAAATCCAGCTAACCTGAAATCTTCAGATTTCTTATATAATAGACCAAGGTTAGTGGTTCCAAGTAAATATCTGAAAATTCTTTTGACAGCCTTATAATGAGATTCCTTAGGGTCTGATTGAAATCTAGCACAAAGACAGACACTGAATTGAATATCAGGTCTGCTAGCAGTTAAATATAGCAGAGATCCAATCATACCTCGGTAGACAGTTTGATCTACCTTTTTACCTTCCTCATCCTTATTTAGAACAACTGTTGGATGCATAGGAGTACTCATAGGCTTTGAATTTTCCATTTTATACTTTTTCAGAAGTTCCTTGGTGTACTTCTGTTGATGGATATAGACTCCATCATTTGACTGTTTTATTTGAAGACCAAGGAAGAACTTCAATTCTCCCATCATGCTCATCTCAAATTCATTCTGCATCAACTCAGAGAACTCTTTGCAGAGCTTTTCATTAGTAGCACCAAATATAATATCATCAACATAGATTTGTACTACTATGAAATCTTTTCTTGAGCATTTCTTGAAAAGTGTAGTGTCTACTTTTCCTCTAATGAAATTATTTTCCATTAGATATGTGCTTAATCTATCATACCAAGCTCTAGGAGCTTGTTTAAGTCCATACAGAGCTTTCTTAAGCTTATAGACATGGTGAGGATTTTCAGAGTCCTCAAAACCAGGAGGTTGCTTGACATAAACTTCCTCCTCAATTATTCCATTTAGAAATGCACTTTTAACATCCATTTGATAAAGAGTTATATCATGTTGTGCAGCATATGACATGAGAATCCTAATTGCTTCTAGTCTAGCTACAGGAGCAAAAGTTTCAGTGAAATCAATACCTTCCTGTTGATTGTAACCTTGAGCAACTAGTCTTGCCTTGTTTCTTACCACTTTTCCATCTTCATCTAGTTTGTTTCTAAACACCCATCTGGTTCCAATAATGGTTTTCTCTTTGGGTTTAGAAACTAGTGTCCAGACATCATTCCTTTTGAACTGATTTAGTTCTTCTTGCATGGCTAGAATCCAGCTTTCATCTTGCAGGGCTTCTTCAATCTTCTTAGGTTCCAAATCTGATATGAAGGCCATGTTGTTGTTTTCATTGAAAGCAGATCTGGTTCTAACTCCTTGAGATGGACTTCCAATGATGAGATCTTCTGGATGATAGGTCTTGAATTTCCAATCTTTCTTCATAGTCTGAGTTTCAGACTTATCAGCATCAGTCTGTATTTCAGACACGTCTACTTTTGACTTGTCTGAAGATTCTTCTACTGCAGGATTAAGTTCAATACCTGCAACATCATCTTCTAGATCTGATAGTTCCCTATCAGTCTTCAAACTATCATTAAACTTTACATGAATTGATTCTTCTACAACAGAGGTTCTAGAGTTAAAGATTCTAAAAGCTTTAGACATTTCAGAATAACCAATAAATATTCCTTTATCTACTTTAGAATCAAATTTGCCAAGATGATCTTTTGTGTTGAGAATATAACATTCACAACCAAATGCATGAAAATATGATATGTTGGATTTTCTGTCTTTCCACAATTCATAAGGAGTCTTATTTAGAATAGGCCTAATCAGTATTCTGTTTTGGACATAACAAGCAGTGTTAATGGCTTCTGCCCAGAAGTACTTAGGAAGATTATTTTCATTAAGCATTGTTCTTCCCATCTCTTGAAGAGATCTGTTCTTTCTCTCAACTACTCCATTTTGCTGTGGAGTTCTAGGTGCAGAGAAATTGTGAGAAATACCATTTTCCTCACAGAACAGTTTGAACTGCTCATTTTCAAATTCACCTCCATGATCACTTCTTATAACAGAGATACAAAAACCTTGCTCATTTTGTACTCTTTTACTGAATACTGAAAATGCCTTATAAGATTCATCCTTGTGGGTTAAGAAGAGTACCCATGTAAATCTAGAATAGTCATCAACTATGACAAAACCATATTTCTTTCCACCTAGGCTAGCTACACTGACTGGTCCAAACAGATCCATGTGTAACAGTTGCAAAGGTCTAGAGGATGTGACTTCTTTCTTGGATTTAAAACTTGATTTTACTTGTTTACCTCTCTGACATGCATCACACAAAATATCTTTCTTAAAAGAAATGTCAGGCAATCCTCTCACAAGGTTATGCTTTTTCAATTTAGAAATTTGTTTCATACTAACATGTCCTAAATTCTTATGCCACAGCCATTTTTCATCCTCTTTAGACATAAAGCATGTTACACTTTGATCTGAAAGTTCAGTCATGTCAATCTTATACAGATTGTTTTGCCTTTTAGCAGAAAAGAGGGTTTTTCCACTACAGTCATTGACTATGCATGCATCCTTAGAAAAAGATACAGAGAATCCACTGTCACATAATTGACTTATGCTAAGCAGATTATGTTTTAGTCCTTTCACAAATAACACATCATGAATAATAGGTAAGGGAGGTTTACCACCAATTTTACCTAAACCAACAACTTTTCCTTTCTGGTTGCCACCAAAAGTTACATGTCCACCTTTCTTAGGTTGGAGGTCTAGGAACATAGACCTTTCGCCTGTCATGTGTCGCGAGCATCCACTGTCCAGATACCATGACAGGTGTTTGCTTTGTTCTGTTGAGAATGTCTGCAACAGGAATGATCATGACCTTAGGTACCCATATTTTCTTGGGTCCTTTTTTGTTAGTGTGAGGAGTCTGTGAAGACTTCCTTTTCTTTTTGTGAATGCACTTAGACATGATATGTCCAGCTTTTCCACAGTAGGAACATATAGATTTAACAGCTATATTTGAAAACTTTGTTGATCCTTTATGATGTTCTTGATTGGAATATCCTATACCTTCTTTGTTAAGGGAGTGCCTCTGACTTCCTAAGAGTTTGGTCAGATTATCTCTACCATTAACAAACTTGGCAAGATCTGAGGTGAGCTCTTCTATTTTCTGTTGAAGTTTAGTTACTTCTTCAGATGGTAGAGTTTCAACTAAGATCTCAACTTCAGACTTTTCAGTCTTAAGTTTACTATTCTCTTCAGCTAACTTTTCACACTCTAGAGATTTCTGTGTATACTTATTTGAGAGTTTAGCATACTGTCTCTTGAGGGATCTGAAAGCTTTAGATATATAGTTGGATTCTTCCAAAAGTTCATCATAGGCATCATTCAATTTTTCAAGTTCAGAATGTACCTCAGTTTCTGATTCTGAATCTGTATCAGCCATAAGACAGAGGTTTGCTTCAAGCTCCTCTCCTTCACTCTCAGTGGAGCTTTCATCAAGATCTTCCCAAGTAGCCATCATTCCTTTCTTCTTTTTGCTGAAGAACTTCTTGGAAGATTGCTTTTTGAGTTGAGGGCATTCTGCCTTGATGTGACCAGGCTTTTTACATTCATAGCATACAATGACATTTCTGTCATTAGATCCACCATCCTTGTTGTGCTTGTCTTTGTTGAAGCGCCTGAAGGGTTTGTCTTTTCTGAAGTTTCTTTTCTTCCACAGCTTCTTCATTTTTCTGGTGAAGAGAGACAGTTCATCATCTTCATCATCTGAGTCATCCTCATTTGATTCTCCAGATTCTTCTGAAGATTCATCTGCTTTGAGAGCTCTTGAACTTGCTCCCTTAGATGACTTCTTGTCAGCTTTGAGTGCAATGGACTTGTTTTTCTTTCCATTGTTCTCTTCAATCAGTTCTTGTTCATGAATCTGAAGAGTCCCAAGAAGCTCATCAAGTTTCATTGTTGTTAGATCCTTGGCCTGAGACACAGCAGTTACAAGTGGTCTCCATTGTTTTGGAAGACTTCTGAGAATCTTTTGAATGTGTTCCTCAGTCTTGTAAATTTTTCCCAGAGATTTCAATCCATTGGTTATGGTTTGAAACCTTCCATACATTTGGCCAATAGTTTCACCTTCCTCCATTTTGAACAGCTCATATTTTCTGACAAGCATGCTGACTTTGGTTTCTTTGACTTTGCTAGTTCCTTCATGAGCAATAGCTAGTGAGTCCCACATTTCTTTTGCAGACTCACAAGCACAAACTTTTTCAAATTCTTCTCTGCTCAAAGCACACATGATTGCATATCTAGCTTTGGCATTAAGCTGCCACTTTGTTCTTTGATCAGTGTTCATGTTTGCTTTAGGAACTTCTTCTCCTTTGTCATCTTTAGGAACAATGGGACCTTCATCAATGATATCCCAAAGATCAAAATTAGTGGATTGTAAAAACCACTTCATCTTTTCTTTCCAGTAGATGTAGTCCTCTCCATTGAAGAAAGGAGGTCTCGACATTGAGGATCCTTCTCCAGCATGGTTCTTGCTTCCACTGGTTTCTCCTGCCATCTCCAAGATCTTTTCCTCTACACTGTTAAGTGCTCAACCCAGAGGCTGAGCTCTGATACCAACTGAAATAACCAAAGTGAACACAAGAAGGGGGGTTGAATTGTGTTTATCAACTTTTTCGGTTACTTAAAAGGATTTTCGCAGGCACAGCAAGCAAGGTTTGAGTGAGAGAGGTTTAGACGAGTGAAACGTCTAATATTAAAACAGAATAGCACACACAAACAAAGAAGGTTAAAAAGAGTTTGATAACCACAGTATTAACTCCCCAAGTTAAAAAGCTAAGACTGAAACAATACTTAAGCAAATTAAAAGATAAGGGAGTAGAAATATCACTCAAGAGATTTATACTGGTTCACCCCAAAATCCACAGGGCTACGTCCAGTTTCTTGGCAGCACCAAGTTTCCACTATAACTGAGTAAATTACAGTACAAGTATTCTTTGCACACCTAGCCTCTTCAGGCTCAACACTCAAACAAGTATTCTTTTCTCACTTAGCCTCTTCAGGCTCAAAAACAGTAAGAGATAAAAAGTTGTGTAGTTAATACAACTTGCAAGTCTTTCAGATCACACTCAGAGAGTGGAATAAATATAAGTATGAAAGACTGCGAATTTATATCAAATGATTGAATGTGTATTCAATGAAGGAATGAAGAAGTTAATGAAGAGAGTAAATGCTTCTGTGCAGAGTTCTTTTGATATTCAACTTCTTAGCTTCATCTTCATTGTTTGATCTATTTAAAGGCTTCAATCAAGAGATCCGTTTTGCCACAGCTTCAAAAAGTGTTTGCTTCTGACTTTGAGCTTTCTGAGACACCATTTAATGCCAAAGAGTCGTTCTGAATATTCAATAAATGCTTGAAAACGTTGGGCATTGTCAAGAGTGTCCAAGAGTACACTTTAAACTGAGCAGCTGTTCTTTCAGAGTATATGGCAGCAGGCTTCTTGTACTTGTTGCAGAGAGCTTTCCTCTTTCAGTGCAACATCAGTTTACTTTTCCATAAAGTACTTTTTACTTTGTACTGGAATAGGCAAAAGGTTACTGCAGTGGTGCAGAGATAGCGTGTTTATTCCTTAAAACCTTGAAACAACGTTCTTTATTCTTTGTCCTTCGAGCTATTGTCCAGAGGTCTTCGAGATCCTTAAGAATGGCATATAATTTGAATATGGTGACTTGGACTTGATTTCTGACATACTGACTTGGTGTCAGTAATGAGAATTCTTAGACGGGTGAAAGTCATCCAAAACTTAGACGGGTGAAAGCTTGTTCTAAAGCTTAGACGGGTCCTGGCTTGTTCCAAAGTTAGACGGGTGAATGCGTATTCCAAAGTTAGACGGGTGGTCAGCTGAGCTAAACATAGACGCATGCTTCTTGCCACGTCATCAAGTGAACTTGGTCTTTCTTGAGCGTTGACTTTCTTTGACTAACTTTTTAGACGAGTGGAAACTTAGACGAGTCACTGCTGAGCTTCTAAACAGTAGACGGGTCAAAATTAGACGAGTGACCTCAAGTCTATTTTCCTGCACACTTATCAAATATATCAGTAATTTCATTTGGTTCAATATTACCATACTTGAACTATTTGGAATCATCAAAACATAGAGGATTTACACTTTGAATGTGTTTTAGACTTATGAGGTCTCAACAAGATTGAGATAGACGAGAAAGCAGGGGATGAGAGAGTGAGCGACGCTATGAGTTTCTGAAGAAATGAAAAAGATTAGGGAACGAGAGAGAGAGAGAGAGAGGGAGAGAGAGAGAGTTGGGGTTCCTGTCTTTTTGAAATGAAGTAGAGAGGTCGAGACTTGAGAGATTGATGATAGAGAGAGTCAAAGAGAGGTTAGAAAAGAAACACAGGTTGAGAGGATCTCAACCATTAATTAAGTAGTTGATCCGGGCAATTTTTTTTTTTTTTATAATGATCCTAGTCATTTTTAATCCAACGGTACTCAACAAACCAAGAGAAAAATGCTTAAATTACAAGACAGCTCGATTGGGTTTGGATTTCGATGGATTTTTTGTCTAAAAATGAAGCCCTAGACCGATGACTTGTAGACCCACCCGCACCCGGCCATATGCTTGCTTCTCTTCTCCTACCGGGTGGATCAGGTTTCGGTCGGGTCACATGAACGTTTCCAACCCTAGTTGAAATTATGTTTCTCTTCTTGGAAAATATTATTTGAACATAAAAAAAGTTGACACGTGCGACACTTGGATAATGACGTTCAAAATCGTGGTATCAGTATTGAATTTGATTAATGGCTACACATGTGGTAGATGATTAATTATTTAACAGACAACTTAGTTAATAATATACAAAATCTTGGTTAATTAATCTCAATAGATGATTAATGAGTTACCCAAACTTGGTGAGCCCATCAAACTCAATACAACATTAACCATGAATTTAAACGTCACTATCATAGGTGTTGAATTTTCTGATGATCAAATAGGGCTGGACAACAACCGAATTCGGTCGGATTCGGGCCCAAACGGCCCAATCCTGTCCGGAGTATGTGTCGGTTTCGGCGGGTCGGTGGTTCATGGGTTGGGCGGGCGGAATAGGGCGGGTTGAAACAAATCTGTTTTTTGGCCCAAATGTTTTTATAAAAAAAATGTTTTAAACCATAAAAAAAAGCTCAAAAACCTTTCTTCTTTTTTTTATTGTAACCATAAAACAGCTAATTGCCTTTCTTTCTCACCATCAGAGCGCCGCAACGGTGCAACCCAGCCCTCCCCTTTCACAGCTTCCCTCCCCCCTCCGCCGCAGCACTTCGTTGTCGCTCCCTCGGAGGAACTGCAACGTTGATGACAAAAGGAACTCTCCCGCTGGCATCGTTTTCGAGTCTCTACAATGTGCGGCATGCGTGGTCTTCTTCACAGATGTGAGGGCGGTGGCGGCCGCCTCACCTCCTCTTCCTCTTCAATTCGACGACGAAGGAGTAGATTTGCATGTCGTTCTTCCAGATATGGTTTGGATCTTGTTAAAACCTTCAACATTCTTCATTTTCTTTCCCTGAAATCTGGTTTGTCTTTGAAAAGCAGATATGGGTCCCATCAATTTTATTTTCTCTTCCCTCCACCAAACAAGAGAAAAATGTATTTTTTCCTCATTTTCTCTCTTCTCATTTTCTATTATAACAAACAAAGCATTAATTCTGGACCAAATCAAGGAATAAATAAAATAGTAAATACAAAGATATTATGAGATATACTATCACTAGTGTATGGACCCGTGCCATGCATGGGAATATACTAATTTTTTAAGATTTCATTTTTAAATATGTAATTAATGATTTCAAGTTTTGTGGTTTATATTTTTTTTTATGGGGAATTTATATACCAAAAATTGTTAAAAGATTATTTTGTCTTAATCGACGATCACAAATTGTAACAGATATTAACTTAATAATTTTTATTAATATTACAATACGGATAATGGATCTTAAGTGTAAATAATAAGTACATACTGTCTACTACATAAAGAATATAAAAAAAAGCAAAATATATGATTTACAAACTGTAAATGGTAAGATATTATACATAAGAAAAGCACAATATATCACAAATTGTAACATATATTAATTTAATAATTATTATTAATATTACAATACAGATAATGACTCTTCAGCGTAAATAGTAAGTACATATTGTCTACTACATAAAGAATATATAAAAAAAAGTATAATATTTGAAAATAGACATTAAAGTTTTATAGTGATTTTTTTTTTTCAAAACAAATTATAAATTAACACTAACCATTTCTTTTCTCACTACCTTAATATCGCACTTCTCTGAATATTTAATAGTAAATATATATTTTCAAAGCAACAACTGCATTTTAAGCTGATTAAACATTTCTTAGTGTAATTTATTTAAACACTAATACTAAATACATCCCAATGATCTTGGTAATGATATGAATTTTTAGAGAAAAAAATTATTATTTTTCTTTTGTCTTAAAAAACTATTTGATTTAGTTGTCCTCTTTTTCCGTGGAAGTTAACCATTTATCTATCATGTTATTATTTTATTAAAAATCTATATGATTTATTTCTCCTTATTTTTTCACACAATTTAACCATTTGTCAAAAAAATATTTATCTACCATACTATTTTTATTCTTCTCTCTTCAAAAATTATTTGATTTATTTTTTCTATTTGCTCGGTGCAAGTTAACAATTTTTATAAAACACATTTATCTATCATATTTTTTTCTCTCTTAAAAATCTTCTTAATTTATTTCCTCTATTTTCCCGTGCAAGCTAAGGGAATAGATTTTCTCATATTGGATTTGCAGTTGGATTCTCTCATATTGAAATCTCCACCATTAAAACATATATCTCTGTTTTTTTTTTAATATTTTGAAGTTCCTCTCACTTCTTTACAATTGATGGCTCAAATTTAATTAGACTCTCATGTCACATGAGAGAATCATTCCCGTAAGCTAACCATCTTTAAAAAATATATTTATCTATCATATTTTTTTTTCTCTCTTAAAAAATTGTTTGGGTTAATTCTCTTCTTTTTCTCGTGCAAGTGAATCATTTTAAGAAAATATATTTATCTACCATATTGTTATTTTTCTTCTCTCTTGAAAATATAATTGATTTATTTCTCCAATTTTCCCTTGCAAGTTAACCATTTTTAGAAAGTATATTTATCTATCATATTACTTTTCTTCTCCTCTCTTAAAAATCTATTTGATTTATCTCTCCTCATTTTCCCATGTAAGTTAACCATTTTTAGAAAATATAATCATCTTTCATATTATTTTTCTTCTTGTCCCTTGAAAATCTATTTGAGTTAATTATATTCTTTTCCTTGTGCAAGTTAAACATTTTTAGAAAATATATTTATCATCATGTTATTTTTCTCTTCTTTTTTCCCTTATGAAAAGCCCATTTCCTTGTGTTTTGCATCGGATGTTATGCATATTAGTTTAATAATATAATTTTTTTATATTTTTAAATTAGAAATTTTGATCTATATTCATTATTATTATTGGAATTAGTGAAAAAAATTTAATGATTTGATTGCATACTAGATTGATGGACCCGTGTCATGCACAGGAAATATACTATTTTTTAAGGATTTTATTTTTAAATATATAATTGTTAAATTCATGTTTTCTGTTTTAAAATTTTTTTTGTGGGAAAATATATATAAAAAATATTAAAAAATTATTTTATCTAAATTGTCGATCATAAATTGTAACAGATACCAACTTAGTAATTATTATAGACATTACAATATAGATAATGATGCTTAAGTGTAAATAGTAAATACATATTATCTTCTACAAAATTTTAGTATTGAAAATATAATTTAAAAAATAACACATGTGTGAAGAATATAAAACAACATAATATTTGAAT
This sequence comes from Echinosophora koreensis, assembly GCA_035048595.1. NCBI lineage: Eukaryota > Viridiplantae > Streptophyta > Magnoliopsida > Fabales > Fabaceae > Echinosophora > Echinosophora koreensis. Next base: position 623,333 of record JAPCYP010000094.1, read on the forward strand.
ATAGCCATTAAAGTTTTATTGTGATTTTTTTTTCAAAGAAAAATTATAAGCTTGATAATTTAATAGTGATATTTTAGGTATGATTTATTTTAATCGTAAGTAATTTTATTTAAGTTAAAATATTATTCATTTATAAATTTGTTTTTTCATTCATTAAATTTATAAAAATATTTTTTAAAATGGATAATTTTTTTGAATAAACCTGATGATGATGGATTAGATCAAACAAATTCAATAAAAAACTTGATGCTCGAAATTTTATGTGACATTTATAGAATGATGTAGTTTAAATTCATGAGAAAATTAATTAAAAATAAAGTTGTTTTCGAAAGAAAGGAAATGAATATCGTGTTGATAATTAATTTTCTTATGAATATTGTTAAATGAATTTTTAAAAATCCTTTTAATTATGCACAATATTTTTGAATTAAATGATTTGAATTAAATGAGTAATTTTCTCATGGAATAGCATTCAATAAGCTTATTCCTAAATATATATAGTATAGAAAATATCCTAAATTAGAATAATCATCCATCACACATAAATATATAAATATAGATATAGATATAAATAAAATATTTACAACAATTATAACTTTTTTTTTATTGTAGAAAAAAAAAAAAAAACCATCCAACACAATCAAGAAAGACTTTGACCATTGATTTGAAAGTGATTAGTTACACAGGATACCCATCCTTCAAAAAAAATAAAAAAAAACACTCCGATCAATCTCTCACTCCTTCGATCCTTTTTCTCAACTTCTCCAAAAATCTTGCTTCGTCGAATTCTTCCGTCGCCGAATCCAGACCCGCTGTTACTCACACCGTTTTTAACCGTTCTCCTTCAACTTGTGTTATTTATGAACACGTAACTATCACCGGCGCCTTCTAACCTCAAACATGGTACTCACATTCCTCTTCCCTCCATCATTCATTGCTACCAACGTTGTTCCTGTTCTTGTTCCTGTGTTGATGCGCATACAATCTTGACCCTTTTTTTCAGGACAAAACCAGTGGCGGTGACAAGGCAATTGCTGACAAGTACAACGTTGAAACCGCAGAGATTTTGGCAAACGAGGCTCAGGTTTCACCTCAGTTCCCAAGTTCAAGTCTTTTTTGGCTTTTGCAACTCTTTGACCCTTTTACCCTTTCAAATTTTTTTTTTTTTTTTTTTTTTTTTTTTTTGGTGTTTAGCATTTGCCTATTGCAGAGGCCACACCCATATACGAGCAGCTACTACAATTGTTTCCAACCGCTGTGAGTGTTGTTGTTGTTGTTGTTGTTATTGTTGAGTTCTTTGCTTGTGTTCTATGAACTATTCTTGGAAGTTTCTACTGTTATGGATTGATTTTGATGCTTGTTATTTTGGTCTTTTGTGTCTAGGCCAAGTTTTGGAAGCAATATGTGGAGGCACATATGGCTGTAAATAATGATGATGCTACCAAGCAGATTTTTAGTCGTTGCTTGTTCAATTGTCTTCAGATTCCTCTCTGGTATATATCGTTTGTTTAATATTGTTAATGGCTTAATGCAATGGTTATTGGTTGGTGTATTAAAATTTGTTTCCTATCTTTTGAGTTGGATTGTTTCAAAGGTTATGGTTTTATGTGAGTCACTACTTCAATCAATAATGTGTGTGTAGTGTGGCATGTAACTTTATATTTCTTTTGTGTAATTCAAGCCTATGCTACTAAGAAATAATGTATACTTTGTAGTTGGTTGGTCACCGAGAGAGCAGTATGGCTTAACGGTTTTAACATGGCAACTGCTGCTAGGGGTAGGGATGGGGGGGTTTATGGAAAGAGGATTCGCTTCTAGCCTACTGCTTGTTGTGTAGCTGATACTCTGTTGGATCAAAATGAGTAAACATAGTTTTAGTTGGGTATATTTAAGGCGTAATTGTTATGCTTACTTGTAGGAATCATGGGTTATTATAGGGTTTCAAAATGCGGACCGCATCACTTGATGCGGCCACACCATCGCGATTATGGTAGCCACCACAACCGCATCGGACCGTGATTGCAGACCGCATTGGCCGCAATATGACCGCATTGAGCCGCAACGACCGCAGTGTAACCACAACCGCAATTTAAAACCATTATGTTTCTTTTATGTCTATTAGCAAATTTTACTTCTTGGGGGGGGGGGGGGGGGGGGGGGGGGGGGTTCGGGGGCCTATCCCAAATGTTACCCATGGATGGATGACCTTGCAATGTTAACTTCTTTAAAGGATCAAACTATATACTGATAGTGGCAGAATTAATTATTGGCAGGTGATATGAAAATCTTTGTACTTTAGTGTTTTTTTTTCTTTTCCTCGATTGAAGCTTCTGTTGCATCTTATATTCTGCTCTTGTTCTCTATACCATGTTACTTTTAATTTTGAATATTTATTCAATTGTTTTTGTTGTGAAGATGGACAAAATAACCTGCTTATTAGGTCTCTCTTATGGTACATGCAAACAGTGTTTTTTTAAAATTATTTTTAAATATTTCATCTTGTTTATTATCTTTTCTTTGTAGGCGATGTTATATTCGTTTCATTAGAAAAATCAATGAGAAGAAGGGGATAGAGGGTCAAGAAGAGACAAAAAAAGCTTTTGAATTTATGCTCAACTATGTTGGTAAGTTGTTTCACTGTGTCCTGTTTGTTTTTTATGTAGTTTTTGAATGGATTGGAGTAGCACTTGTAGAGAGGATGATGAAAACTCACCCAAGGTGGTTCGGACATGTGAGAAGAAGACCAATAGTGACTCTAGTCAGAAGCAGATCAATAGAGGCCTTAATAAGAAAAGTGGATCAAAAGATAGGCCAATTAAATAGGATGAGGACCTAAGAATGTATTAGGAGAAACTAATAAAAGATGCCTTGCTTAAAGTGATTTTACTGAAGATTTGCCTTTTTATGGACCCCAATGTCATTGATTGATCCATGTAGCCCACCCCACCTTGTGGGATGAGACTTGATTGCTATTGCTGTTGCTGTTGGATGGATTGAAAGAAATCTTGGAGCCTTTTGTCTTTCTATTGAGTGAGTATGTTTGGAATCCTGTATAATGAAGAAGTCAATGTGAACGAAAATAGCAATTTTAAAGAGATACATTGAATTAAAACTGGTTTGATTTAGGCATGGGGTTACCGGTGAATTGTGTAAGGTTTGAATTTTTCCAGTTGTAGATAGAGTTCTTGGCAATTTGCATGTTTAACATTGAGAGAGACACTGATTATGTATTAGGTTAGGGTAGTCTTTATAAATTTTCTTACTGAACATATTTAAGAATTGTAGGCTCCTTATATGCTGGTTGGTGGATCTAGTCTAGTCACCAGTATTTTTCAATTTTTTAAACTAGTTCAAGGCAATTTTTTTTTTTTTTGGTTTGGAACCCACCGTAATTAGGGCCTTTGGCTCCCCAATGGGTCCACTTAGTATCCCCACAAGCTTAGATCCTTTGTGCCTGCTATGGGACTAATCTCTGTGCTTAGTCACAGTTAAGATTCTTCTCTCCTCCCCAAGAATGTGTGCTGTGGGATTTGAACTCAGCTCGTCCCCCACAAGCTCAGCCTGCGCAACTAACTGAGCCACACCCATTTGGGTAGTTCAAGTCAACTTTTAGTTTTATTTAGTTTTTGTCTCTTAGTCAATGCTTGGGCATTGGAATTAGATTTAAGTTGTGTTTATACATCTCCTGAGCCTGCTGCTAGCATACTTTTTTCAATAATGTGTTACAAGAATTCACTTAAAATTTAAGTCTTTGGTGTTGATATTATTATTTGAAGATTTTCAGAAATTAATTAGTGGGAAAGGGAGCAGAAACAGATGCTTCTGGTCTATGACTTTAATTATTTCTTCCTTTCCCACCTATATGCATACACATACAAACAGACACTTATTTCCAATGATGGTGCCACAGGAGCAGACATAGCATCTGGTCCCATGTGGGTGGAGTACATATCCTTTCTAAAGTCGTTGCCGGTTTGTTTTGTTCATCTGACCTGTTTTGTGCAATCCTTGGTACATAATTTGGTGTCACTTTTTTTTTTTTTTTAAAATTTTTTGTATCGTGGATTAAATTCAATTGCAGGCTGTAAATGCTCAAGAAGAATCACAACGGATGACTGCTGCGAGGAAAGTCTATCAGAAGGCTATTGTTACTCCAACCCATCACATTGAACAAATTTGGAAGGATTATGAAAATTTTGAAAATTCTGTTAGTCGTCAGTTGGTAATATATTGGTCTTGATTTCATGCTTAATATGAGAATTTGTATTCGCGAGTACATAGTTGTTCTTCTGTGGTATTAGATAAGAATATTCTGAAGGCATGCAATTTCATGATAATGTGTTTCGCAGGCTAAAGGACTGATATCTGAATATCAACCAAAATATACTAGTGCCAGGGCAGTTTATAGAGAGCGGAAGAAGTATGTTGATGAAATCGATTGGAATATGCTTGCTGTACCACCAACTGGAGCCTACAAGGCAATTTTCTTTGCTTATGAGTGATAGTTTTTTCATGATAATTTCCGACATTTAAACGTGTGATCAAGAATCCTTAAAAAATGCAATTAGGGTTATGTAAATATTGGAAAGAGGGCTTTGCTTGGTGAAATGCTGATCAGATTGCAACTTGAAGTTCTTTGTATCTTGTTCTTGCTATTGGAGTGTATCGTATGATGATGTGATGGTGTACACTAGAGAATAGTTAGATTGCTAAGCTAGTTTGTTAGAGTGGCAGCTGTCACTAGCCACTTCACACCTCCTGTATAAATTCTGTATATCTGACTAACAGATCCAACAATTATGAAATAACAGATTCAGTCTCTCTCTCTCTCTCTCCTCTCTCTTCTCCACTTTCTCTCACTACCCTAAAGCTAATACTTTCTGTTGAAATGTCTTTATGAAACTTAAAATATCTTGTAATTTATTATAGATTCCACAGTTATTAGGGTATATTATTTCTTACTTTATTTTTGCTATATTTAGGTCATGGGCCAGTTTGTTATGGATTAAATATAAAGTGATTTTGACATTCAATAATTTAGAGGTTATTTTTTAGAGATTTTAAAGAAAAGCAGAAGCTATTTTGTGTTTGTTTACAATCATAAAAATCACTTCTTTAGAAGTAGTTAGTGATTTTAAATGATTTTTTCCAAAAGCTAATAAAAGTAGCTTTTCATTTTAACAAACACAATTAAACTCATTAAAAATGTTTTTTTACTTAAAAAAAGTGATTTTTTTCAACAAATAATCTGTAACAAATGCCATAAATCATTGTAAAAGGTTAATTATTCAGTCCATTCAGCCTTTTATCAAGTCTTGTTGCCGATATTTATTTTAATGTCCGATCACTGATGTACTTGGATATGTATGGAATTAAAGCATGAAGTAAAATTTGATATTTAGTTGGATATTCAGTTACTACTTTGTCTTGAAGAGTTGATGATTTGGCTGATTGAGCTGTCTAGTTTGTCCGACTCTGGAATATATGTTTGTTGTAACTTGGAAAGTGCACTTTCATATTTTTCCGCCTTAAAGATAGCAGCATATATATGGAGCATTCTACTTTATTTCTCGTCATGGTAAGTTGTATTTTGTTCATTACTTCTGACAGGAAGAAATGCAGTGGATGGCATGGAAGAGACTTTTATCTTTTGAAAAGTGAGAAGCATGCTTCCTTTTTTTTCTTAAGTTAACTTTTAAGATAAACTATTATGTATTTAGGGATGAACCATATAAGCTGCTTGTTGTGCTTAAGCTAATTACTTGTATATTATATGTGCATTTCTCTAATAAATTTTACTATGGATCTGTGCAGCTTTATATTTGATCAAACTGATGAATCAGTCTAATCACTTATATATCTGGAAAGCATTTTGTTTTTAATCTTTTAATCAAATTTTCATTTCTTATCATGGTTTGTGTGAGTGTCTATGTATGCATGCTCGTGCTTGTCTCCCCACACCTATATGAATGCAGGAGCAGCATGTGATGTGCAGTTGTCTGTGAAGACCATATTTTATATCTTGGGTGAAATCAGTTCAAGTGTTCATGAATTTTATGGGAGCCTTTTTTTGTTTTTAAATGTAATGCATAATGCAGCTTGGAATCATTTATTCTGTAAATGGCCCTGGGATATTTGATGGAAACCTTTATTACCAGATGCATGCTTGAAACTGTCTCTGTCCATGTCTTCATTCTCTTACAAGTTAAATTAGTTCATTATTTTTCGTGATAAAAGAAAAAAAATATTTGAAGAGGAAAGGGAATGAAAAGGGAGGGTGTGATATCCTTCAACTGCAGCTTAAGGGAGTAAACAGGAAAATAAAAGAAAACACCAACTCAAAAGAACTATTTAATATTCCAACCCCTTTGCAAAACCAGACTTAAAAAGGAAATTTTTTTGTGAGTATATAAAATCAACTGGCTGAAATGCTGTGTTAGAGACCCACTCTACCAAAAACATAAGTTGTTAAGTAGAGGTCCATGAATGATTTTTATATATCTTGCACACCCCTTTACACAAGGGCCTTTGTGCTTGAAGAAAGGAGCATAGGCTCACTTTACCTTGTGCTAAAATTTAATTTAATTATGAAGAATGGGGGAGGTATAGATCAAACTCCTAACTCGAGCCTTTGCGCTTGAAACAAGGACAATGCATAGGTCTGCTTAACCTTATGCTAAAATTTAATCTAATTTTGAAGAATTGGGGAGGCAGAGATTGATCTCCGGACACATGATCATAGAGGCTTTGATACCATGTCAAAGACCAACTCTCTTGAGAAGCGTAAGCTGTTATCAGGGGGGCTCAAGAATGGTTTTGTACGCCTAACATCATGATATTTAGTATTTCATTTCTATGTTCTTTAATACAATATTTAAATAGACCTTGTTTGAGATATAACACCATTCTTGAGTCTCCAGTTAACAGTTTAAGCTTTTGGGAGAGATGGTTCTTGACAGAACTTTATCATTTTGAAATACCTGTTAGATAGACATAGTGTGTCTGATGTTACTGTCTTTGTACCCTCTTACTGATTTCTGTGGTGATGTTTAGTTAATATTTTCTATTTAATTTAATCATCCTGCGTTTCAGAGGAAATCCACAGAGAATAGATGCTGCTTCCTCCAACAAGCGAGTTATATTTACATATGAGCAGGTACTAGGAAATATATTTTTTTTTTAATTTTTTTTATTATCCTTTTTCCCCTTACTATTATTAGTTTCTCTGTCTCTGCCTATGTTAAGCGGCCGTAAGCCCGGATAAAAGAGGAGGGTTGTGTTAGGTAGTTGACGACCAACGTAAACATTGTCGAATCTCTTTGACATGGACAAATGATGTGAAACTAGTATTAATTACTCTTTAATGTGGAGAGAAAATTACGCTCTTATAGAATATTTCCAGGGAAATTCTATGCTACCACCTACTTGTATTCCTACTCCCAAGTGATTTTTCAATAAAAATAAATTTTATTTATATTTTATTATAGAAGAAGATACACTGTGCTTGGGGCTAGGGAATTGTGAGCCTGTTTCTTGATCCTTCTGTGTGTGTGTTGTTCAGCCTAGGTCAGGCTATGATCCCTCCCAACATAGTCTTCATTGTTTTCATATGCTTGCTTATGCAGCTGATAATGATCATTGTTCTTGCCATATCTGATCATGCTATTTGTACGTTACAGTAGCCCTTTAGCTAGTTTGCGAACTTGTTTTGTTTTCAAATTGTGCATATAACATTTACTAAGATGCAAGAGGGAACATTGTCTACTAGAACAAGCATTTTTTGTGGCGGCAAATACATTTTTCCTCATCGAACATGTCTACTTGACAGTCAATTCTAATCATTCACAATCGTCTTAATTTGGGTAGTTGTTTGATGACTACGTGTAGCAATATACATCTTTAGTGCTAATTCCACTTTGTTACTTGATTGCTTATTCTTGGAGTTATTGGATTGTGTTATGGATTGTTGGGGTTTATTTACATGTATCTTGTACATGTACATTATCTGTCTGTCTTCCATATAGACTTGCAATTTTCTCTTATCAATGCCTTTTGTGTAATTTCATTGATAACCTTATTTTGAAATATGTTGAGAAGTCTTTTGGGATTTTTTTTTATAAGACAAAATTTGAGTAAATACCTAAATTCATCCTTGAGAAAAAAGCACCTCTCAATTTAGTCCACGAGAAATTAAAAATCCTTACTTACTACTTAGTCTTTAAGAATCTCAAATGCCGGTTAAAATAGCCCATTTTAGGACAAATTTTAGGGACACATTAGTTCCTATCAGGGACTATTTTGACTGCCATTTTAGATTCTTAGGAACTAAGATAGGAATTTTCATTTCTTAGGGACTAGATTGAAGGGTGTATTTTTTCTTAGGGACGAAGTTGGGTAAAATTTATAAGGATGAGAAGGTAGGGTAGTACATGAGTTGAAGAAAATAAAAGTACTTGTAAAAGTAGTAACACCCAAAAAAATCTAACTAGAAAGGAAACATAAATTGACTAAGGAATGCTTAGCAATCTCTTTGATGCTTGTCAAAGTGATCACTCTAAACAGATCATTATCCGAGTGCCAAAAGAAATCTATAATGATCACTTTCTTCAATAGAAAATGCGGAGTCAGAGTAGTGTCCAGATATAATTTGGCATTTCTTTAGTGTCCAGATATAATTTGGCATTTCTTTCCATCCATGGGCACTAATAATTACATACATCACATCCCTTTTTTATCCTCCCAAAATCTTAGAAATGGAATAAATGAAGTTTTTCCAAGCTTCCAGTTAGCTTTCACTCAGTGGTTGCCCGAGACTCCACCAGAGGTGAGGAACACATGTTCAATCTACCATCTGTCATGCTAGCTATGTTTATCTCTGTAAGACTGCGAAAACCTCATATCCCACCTTCTTCCCTACTCAGCCAGGACTATTATAATGCTTCCATTGATTCTGAGAATCTTGCAAACTTATATGAAACCAATTTTCATAATGAAGTTCATCGAGGAAATTCTCAAGAATCATTTCTTAATAAAGATTCCAAACTGGGATGGTTATTGTTGTTGAATTGAGTATATTTTGACAATAGTCCTCATTATTAGCCTAATTGTTGAAAACTACAGTTGGTTGCTATACTTCTTAGATGTACTAGATTAGCAAAGAAAACCATTGAGGTATGTGAAGGGGCAGCATTTTCATTGAAATTAAATCAATAGGTAGTCTATTCATCTAAAGAAAAATATTTCTCTCCCTTATTTATATGTGGAATTAATAACATTATTAACCATATGATTTAGAATGAGTATAATTATTTTTTCTTTTATTTGTGGAATTTCTTACTGAATCGTACTGGTATTCAGTGTCTGATGTATCTGTACCATTATCCTGATATATGGTATGACTATGCTACATGGCATGCAAAAGCTGGTTCAATAGATGCTGCAATTAAAGTATTTCAGAGGTCTCTGAAGGCTCTTCCTGGTGTGTAGTACTTTTCCTTTTTTAATTTTGCTAAATTTTCAGATATTGTTGTTAGTGCTCGCATGTCTTCATATCCACAACATTTTCTCAAGTCTTGCTTTTTACTCAGTTACGCCCTACCTTATGTAAGTTTGTAACATGTACTCTTGTCTAACGAAAAATTTTGTGATACACATACCCAATGACCCATGGTCCAGATATGATAGAGAACAATTTCACTGGAAAGTATGAAGTTATTAGTTACAAAGTTAGGGTTTGACATTCAGAGATCTATTTTCTGATATATCTCCTTTGACTGTGGAAATTTTTTCTCGTGTTAGTCTTGAACTGTGGTGTAGAAATTTATCTTGGTTAAGGCTCAATTGTTATCCTTGGTAGAGTGTATTGTAGCACTGTAGCTCTTAATTATGCATTAATGTGTCTTACTTGACTCTATCTTGCTTGTTTCTGCTTTTCATCTCTTTGCCCTCTGACATTTCATTTGCGAACAGATTCAGAAATCCTACGATATGCTTATGCAGAGCTGGAGGAATCTCGTGGTGCTATTCAGGTATATGACAGGTTGGACATATGCTTCATCTGTTTCTTGTCTTGCTTGGTTTTCAAACTCTTAACCTTTTCTTTTTCCTTCTTTATTGTTTTATGTCAGGCTGCAAAGAAAATATATGAAAGCCTTTTGGGAGATGGTGTAAGTGCAACGACACTTGCACATATTCAAGTATGTAAATTTCTTTGATAATATTTTAAGTGCTCAATAGTGGTGTTGGACAATTGGGATATGGATAAATATGTTCATTAATTGTCTTTTGATATTTTTGAAAATCATCGACCAAATCCTAAAGTCCAGCAGCATGACATGATAGAAAATTTAAATGTAAAACTCGTCTAATTTCTAGGTCTAATTCTCTGAATGAAGTTTATAGTCGTCCACATGTTTTATAATTCGCATTTGCTTGTGAATCCCACACACTTCCTCATAGAAGTTCACTTGTGGAAGTTGTATATGTGTGTGTGTAAACATAAATTTCATTTTCCTCTCTGCCATAATCTTCCTTTATTGAGAATGTTTAAGTGATTTGCGCAGCTCATTTTAATGCTTATTGATAGATTTTCCATGCCAAAGATGTGACATCTGTTTCATGCTGCAGTTCATTCGTTTTCTAAGGAGAACAGAAGGTGTCGAAGCAGCTCGGAAGTACTTTCTGGATGCTCGCAAATCCCCAAGTTGCACTTATCATGTTTATGTTGCTTATGCTACAGTGGCCTTTTGTCTTGACAAGGATCCTAAGGTCCTACTATTTCGTCTTTTCCCTTCTTTTTTCTTTTTCCTTTACTTCAGTGCAGTTTGTGTGTGTGTGTGTGTATTTTAGTCAGGTAGTGAGATTATATATTGTATAAAATCATGTGCTTGATAACAATTATTCTGCTGGATGTAGACCTGGAATGGAAGTATATAGTGATTTTTTTGGTGGAAATGTTGAAAATGTTGATCTACATGTGTGCATGTGCATGTTTGTAGGTATGTATAAATTTGTGTTAGAATGACCAAGAGACGTTTGTTGTTGGTGCAGTTAATGTTGGCATGTTGAAATACGTTGCTATAATTTTCCCCCATCTCTGGGTCTCAGAATGAAAATAAAGAAAAGTTGCCATCAATTGCCTTTCTTGCCTGGTCTATCTTTCATGGGATTTCACAAAATAACATTGATATCATTAGCATTCTATATTTGAAATTTTAACTTTCAGCAAATAAGCAGTGATTCAACACCTAATGTTTATAGTAAATATAATTGCTTTATCGGTTTATCCATGCAGATGGCGCATAATATTTTTGAAGCAGGATTAAAACGCTTTATGTTAGAGCCTGTTTACATTATTGAGTGAGTTCTACTTCCTCCTAACTCAGATAACTCTTGTTAAACTTCACTCTTTTGATGCACACCTCATGTTTACTTAATAGTCCATCCTCTTTGGGTCACAAAAAAATGCTGTATTCCAGGCCTGCCTTCTTTCTTTGTGCATGCATACAAAACATTTTCCTTTGTACTATATGCAGTCCTTCATAAGTTGTAGGTGTGAGGTGTACTCTTTCTGTCATTCATTTCTCCATTTTTTAGTTGGTAGTGGCACTAGGAAGCATGGATACAACATGGGACACGGATATGACATGACATGGACACGGGGATACGGCAAATTTTAAAAATTATATGACACGACACAGCTATTATACAAGATATAAATAGAATATAAGGTTAACATAAAAGCACAAATATTAAATCAAAAGAGAAGACTAATGTTTTAAAAGTTAATATGAATAATTGCAAACATAATTAAATACTAACATTTGCCTAATTATTGTGATATTTCCATCAGTGACGATATAAACATTCAAAAGGTAAATGTAAAAAGTTTTAAAATTCAGTTAAGAGCCTGAAAGTGTCTCATACAAATATGTCCGTGCTGGACACGACAACTATTTTGAAGTGTCCATGCTTCATAGTAGTGGCAGGATGATGGTAGAGGAACTGGAAAGCTCTTTTGAGTTGATTTTTTACTTTTAATTTCTTTCCTTTTTGCATTATATTTGTTTTGCTCTCAGAGTTATCAATCCCGGATAGCGGCACGTAACGACCAACCCCCAAAACGCTATAGCGGTATCAGGGTAGTTAATAGCGCGCGATCGCGGAGGGGCGGGGCGGAGCAGCCGGTGGCCGCTACTTGGACGGCGTGGCAGAGCGTTTTTCTGTAGCGGCGGTCGCGGCCGCTTTCGCGGCGGAAATCGCAGGGCGCTTTTGGGCCACTTCTGTGTCACGGGTCGAATTTTCGTCCAGTCGAGCCATTTCCGACCGACGACGAGCCATTTCCGGCCGAACCCAGTTGTCGGCGCTGTTGTTGGAGGTGTCACGCATGCTCTCCTGCGGCAGCTGCAAGCAGATCTAGGGTTTACAGTACACTACATGCGGCTGCTGCAAAGGAATTAGGTCATGCGGCTACTGCAAACAGGAAGTAGGTCATGAGGCTGCTGCAAACAGGAAATAGGTCATGCTTTTTCTCTACTCTTCCTATTTTACCCTCACTTACACTTAGTAAATATCAATTTTACCCTCACTTATGCTCAGCAAATCTCTATTTTACCCTTGTTTTATTTTCTATTTCTTACTCCCACTCATGTTCTTTTATGTTATGGGTTTGGTCGTTCCTCTGCTTCTCCCCTCTCTTCTCACTCTGCTTCTCCCCCTCTTATCCTACTGCATCCCCTCCTTCCTCCCTTATCACTTCTCCCCACTTGCCTAAAATAGCGGCCGTCCCGCTATGCGCTATCCCGCAATAGTGTTTTTGGGGTCAGCCGCTCCGCACCGCTATCCAGGATTGATAACCCTGAGCGGTATAGTGCATAGCGGGATGGTTGCTATTTTAGGCTTTTTTATATATGCTAGATAATATATAGTTTTATACTATATACATATACATGCTCAAAAAATTAAAAATACTAAAAAATCATGACATATTCATAATTCATAATAAATAGTCATAGGTTCTAAGCAAAGCATATTAGTTAATAACAACAAAAGTAAGGAAACAAATAAGTTTAAGCCTTAGAGGCTTAAAGTAACTACACGTTAAAATTCAAGATTGAGAAAGTGTAGAAACTAAGCACTTAGAAAGTGTAGAGCTAAGAACTCAGTTGAGAGTTAGGACGGAGAACAGAGAGTTGAAAGTTCAGAAAGTGCAGAACAGAGAGTTAGTACTGAGAACTGAGGACGGTGGCCAGAAAATACCAAAGATGACAATTGGAAGTCGGAATTGAGGGTTGAGAGGGAGGGAGCACTGAGAACTGAGATGGGTTGAGAGAAAAGAGAGGATACGAAAGTGACAGTGTTCGAAGGAAAGTGAGAAAAGAATCCCCTGTTTCAAAACCCTAATAAAAATTAAGGCTGAAAACCTGAAAATACCCTTAAAAAATGGCATCCAGTGTAATATCTGAGGGAAAAAATGGGAATTTCGGCCCTTATAGCAGTTGTGGCCCAGGAGCGCCCGCTATTTCGCTATTCCACGCTATTTCTGCCGCCATAGCGGTCGCGACCGCGACTATAGGAAAACGCTTTGTCACGTCACCAGAGTAGCGGCCATTGGCCGCTCTGCCACGCCCTGTTGCTAACCCTGTTGGCTCCTAAGTCTCTTGTTCTGTATTCCTCTTCTCTCTCAATGAAGTCTAATTGTAAAAAAAAAAAAAAAAAAAAAAAATTATGATCACCTTTGCCATCCCTTTTTTTGGGGTGGGGGTGGATAAAACAATGTACTACGTATATATTCAGTTAAAAAATGAGATTTTTTTGGCAATAAAAGAAGAAATTCTATTATAAGGGAGACAAGAACATGGAGGATAGGATATTAAAGGGCAACCTGATGCTATAAAGCTCCCACTTTGTGCAAGGTCCAGGGAAGAGTCGACCCATTATGTGGGTCTATAAACCTTGCATTTGCAAGGCTGATTCCATGACTCGAACCTGAGACCTTATCACATGGCAACAACTTAAACCCTTGCACCAAGGCTCCCCTTCACGGATGATAGGATATTCTGCTTAAATAACCCAAGCATAGTAAAATGTATTTGAGTTTGCCCATATATTGGGTTTGAAAGTGATGCAACGTGTATACCTTAAACTTTTGGATATCTGCCTTACATCTTCTGTGATGACAATATCATCTACTACTAGATAGAGGAATAGATAGGCTGAGAGTAATGAAAGAAGACTTCGTGGTTAGCCACACGCTAATACATGCCAACCTGTTGACAACAAAATTGAATCTCCCAAACCAAGCATGGGGACTTTAGGCCATAAGAGACACATAGTTGACATTAAACCTCCTCTTATAATGAAAAATGATATCCTGACACAGTTTTTAGACAACAACTCTTATAATGAAAAATGATATCCTGACACAGTTTTTAGACAACAATACCGGACAACATACGGTGCGGCACTGTAGCAGACCCTTTTTTTTTATTTATTTATTAATATTTAGTTTTTTTTTTAAAAAAATATTTGTTCTTTTTTTTAAAAAAAAATATTTAGTTTTTTTAGAAATAAAATTTTTGGTTAAATGTGTGTAAATATCTGGTTAATCAGGTACAAATATCTGGTTAATTGAGTTCATTATCTGGTTAATGGGTTTTTTGGTTAAGTATGTGCAAATATCTGGTTAATCAGGTACAAATATCTGGTTAATTCAGTTTATTCTCTGGTTAATGGGTTTTTTTGAGAAATAAAATTTTTGGTTAAGTATGTGCAAATATCTGGTTAATCAGGTACAAATATTGGTTAATTCAGTTCATTATCCGGTTAATGGGTTTTTTGGTTAAGTATGTGCAAATATCTGGTTAATCATGTACAAATATCTGGTTAATTCAGTTCATTATCTGGTTAATGGGTTTTTTTGAGAAATAAATTTTTTGGTTAAGGATGTGAAAATATCTGGTTAATCAGGTACAAATATCTGGTTAATTCATATCATTATCTGGTTAATAGGTATTTTTTGATAAATAAATTTTTTATTTTTTAAAAAAAAGTCAAAATTCGTAAAAAAGAAAAAAAGAAAAGTGTGTGCTATAGTATGCTACAGTGCACTACAGTAGCGTATGTGTATGTTGTCTAGTATTTGTGTCACAATAACACAGCTGCTTATAATTTATCGTGCATGGAAGTATTTTTGATGTTTGTGCTATATTGTGATTACTGATTATCTTGCTGACATACATTCACTGACATTAGTTGCTTTATATACTAAAAAATTAGAAGGACCGAGATACTTGTGCCTCTTAGTGCTTTATGTGGTCATCAAAGTCCTTCATAAAGCTGTATTAGTTTCGTAATCTTATACGGCATGTTGGTTTTTACTTTCTGTTTTAAGGGATATCTTATCCTGTTCCTAGTTGTGCTTTTCCTCATTTTTCTAAAATAATTCTTTTCCTACTAAAATAATATTTGACTTTTAAAAATATTTTCATGGTGTTTCAGATATGCTGATTTCTTGACACGTTTGAATGATGATCAAAATATACGAGCTTTATTTGAGAGGGCATTAAGTTCACTTCCACCTGAGCAATCTGTTGAGGTAGGCTCAGTTCTTTTTTTCCTTCCTCTTTTAATAAAATTCTTGGTCCCTTGATAGCAAAGCTAGGAGTCAAGCTCCAATTACAGTGATAGGATACAGAAAATGTAGAGACAGAAGTAACAATAGAATAGGAAAGAAGAAGATTTGAAGAAGCAACAGTTTGTTAAACGTGATGGGCCAATGATTAGTCAGCAAACTGCAAGGCGCAACATATGGAGGGTTTACGCTAGGAGAAAGGAGAGTGGGGTAGGGGGAGAGTCTGTTGGATGAGCTGGCAGTTTGTTAGTTGTTTTGTTGGAGGGAATGAGGGAATATTCATGTCATTCAGGTGCTCTTACACTGTGTTTGGTTGGGAGAAGAAAGTGAGAAAAGAGAAAGAGGTGAGAAAGAGAATGGAGAGAAAGAAAGAGGTGAGAAAAATAGTAGATTTTTGGTATTGTTTGGTATGAGAGAAAAAAGAAAGAAATGGAAGAGAAAGAAATGGTATTATTATTTGAAGGACAAAAATACCCCTAATAATTAAAATAAAACAAATACATTATAGCAAAAGAAAAATAAATATAGTAAATACATTGAAGGGGTACAGAAGGAACAAAAAAGTTTCAATCTTCTAGATCCCTTTCACGACCCCTTTCTTCACAAGTCTGGGAAGAAGAAAAAATGCGTGGGGTCCACATCAATATTTTCTGTCTTTGCTATCTCTCATGCACAAAACGGGAGAAATGTAAAATTTCTTCGCTATCTCTCTCTTCGCTCACTCTCTTGTCCCTATTTCGTCTTTAACAAACACAGCATTAAGGAGGAAAGAAGGAAGGAATGAGGCAGAGTGGAATTTGGTTAGATTTGGACAGATAATACCTTCTCTGAGGAGCCATAGGCTCTGGGTCATTGTGTGAATTTCCTTGTATTGGATAATGCTACTCAGTATCCCTATTGTGTTCTCTGAAAACTCTATACTTTGTGTTTATTTTTCTGGTTTCCTAACATAAGCCTTATTAAATTTTACTTGTAATGTATCTAGTTATTTATTTGGTGCATGTTTAATAGGTGTTTTTTTAATGATATTCAATTTAGTTGTAACATACTCTTATCTGTAGGTTTGGAAAAAGTTCATCCAGTTTGAGCAAACTTATGGGGATCTTGCTAGCATGTTGAAGGTAATAGCTTCAATTTTATTTCTATACAGCAGTTTACCTTGCTATCTCTGGCTGTTTCCTTCATGTCATGCACTCAACTAGGCTTATCAAGTTTTTGCTTTTCCTTAACCCTTAATCATTTGACAGAAAACCTTGAGGGAAAATATTTGGATGCTGTTGGTTTTGCATGGATTAGTGATTAATAGGGGTGCTCATGGCTCAGCCCGGTCCGAATCTAGTTTGACTGGGTTGGGTTCTTGAAATTAGGCCCAATGTATTTTTCAGGTCAGGTTTGAAGAATACTTCGGGTTGACCCAACCTGCTTCGATATTACATAAAATATTAAAACAAAATTTTATGAAAATTAGTAGCAGATTATAAGATTCTTGACTTGAGGGTGTTTTGGAAAGCTTAATTTTTCCCCAAAACAACTTTTTTGGGGATAAAGCATTGAGTTAAAACATGTTTGGATAAAAGTGATTAAAATTGATTTTAAGCATAAATCATAATTCTTACAAGGTGAAAAAATTTTATTTTGAAAAGCTTAATTTTCAGCATCATTGATTGTGATTTGGTTTGATTATTTTGAAGCAATGAGACTTAGCCCGTTTGAGCATCTTGAATGCAAACATCAAATATTATTTAATTTAAACAAATAACTTCATACTCTTTCTAGGAGTTTACTGTATCCTTTTTTAGGAATTTACATGTTAGAAAAGCATATTTAACATGTGCTTAATGTGTTTACAACAAGGGCTAGGAATTAGGGATGCAGTTACTAATTAGGGATTTGATTTGATTCTTTTGTATTTATGACTGATCCTTTTGTACCCTAACATATGATTATAAATAACATAGATGTGTGGACATATAACACACAACATTCACACATTCTGTTCTTACATTACGAAAGGTGGTTTTTTGGGACAATCTAAACAAAACAGATTATTATAAAATTGCTTTCTGCTAATATATCAAAACATAAAACTAATTTTATCATTATCTTATAATATAGATATAATTGATTATTGAAATAGTGTTTTTCGGAGCTAATTCAGACACACCCTTAAATTAGTACTTTTTGCATTGATTCGATTTGTTTCAAAATATATATTGTAAAGCATCCCAAAGTTTTTGTTTCATGCTTTTAAATTTTGTGCATTTTATATAAATATTGGGCCCTTGTTCAAATTTGTGCATCTTATATAAATATTGGGTTGACCCGGATCTTGGTCCTGTGACTAATCGGGCCATGATTGGGTCAGGCTTGGGCTTACAACATTGACCCAATGAAAATACTAGGTTGGTATCGGACCATGTTTAGCCCGATCCATGAGCACCCCTAGTGATCAGATACATTGATGGGAACTGGATGCTGGTCAAACATCACACATTAATACATTATGACTGTTTTAGTAAAGGGCTGGAGATTATATGAAAAACTGAACTTGCTATGTTCTTTCTTTTTTCGCCGAGTCTCTTTAACTGGAATTAATAAAATTTAAATTTCATTATGCTTTATTGTAATTTTAATTATGCGTAATTTTAATTATGCATTAAGAGGTGTCTACTTCAAAGAAGAAAGCCTGGGAAATGAGATAGACATTTTTTTTGGGCAACACTATCTGGGAACAAGATCTCGAGGGATGGGAAGAAAATGTTATTAAAATAATCAGTAATATTAGTTTTTAAAAATAATTTTGGAAGTTAATAGTATAATCCTGCAGTTGCTTATGGAAGTAAGCATAGACTGGGCAGTAACCCGCTTTGATAATTTATCCTTGTATCATATATAGGTTGAGCAAAGAAGGAAAGAAGCGCTTTCTGGAGCAGGTGAAGATGGAACAGCAGCATTGGAGAGTTCTCTACAAGATGTTGTATCACGGTACAGTTTCATGGATCTGTGGCCGTGCTCCTCTAATGATCTTGATCATTTAACTCGGCAAGAGGTACTTGTAATTTGTGTATTTTTTAAGAGATTGAATAATCCATTGCTTGGCACTACTGTGTCTTTTTTCCATTACTTCTGCTCTCCTTCAGCATCTCTGAAACTTATTTTGTATATAAAATGACTTCTCCCATGTGAAAGAGATGGCAAGCGTTCTTGGTATTATCTGAAATAGTTCTATTTAATTGTTAATCAGTGGGAAAGGTCTGGTGTAAGTCTATAGTTATGGAGTTTTAGTGATATGAAAAGAAACATTGGACTAAAGGCATTTAAATGGGAAGTCCAAAGTTTCCTTGTAAATCTTATTTTCAGTTCTTGACTCACTCTCCTAACAGAGATAGATTTCTTTTGGATAAACCCATCTAAAAGTCCAAAGCTCCTTCAACTACTGTTCTTAACTGGATAACACTAATTGACATGCACCATAAGCACAAACCTTTTACTGCTTTGTATTGAAATGTGTTTAATGTGTGGTTCAGATTTGGAATCCAGGGCTCTCCTTTTTTCACTTTGTTTGGCGGTGAATTCTCTTTGCAATAGGTTGTTTGGGATCTTTGGAGAGTCTTGGTCTTGGATATGCCTTATAGATTTGCATCAATTTCTTCGTACTAAATTTAAAGGTTTTGGTTCTCGTAAAGAATATTCAGTGACTCCTTTTTGATTTGCTGTTTTTTGGTGTATTTGGTTGTCAAAGAATATGATAGGCATTGGGTATTATGGGTTGCCTTAAGTCCCCACATTGAGTAGTTCGGTGGAGTACTTAAATGGCTTGGTTCTCCCCCCTTACAACTAGCTTTTAAGGGTGGGTTCCCCAAGTGCTTGAGTGCTTATCATTTGGTATCAGAGTTGATTGTTGGTGTCTCAAAAAGGGCTACCTATGGAGGAGCTGACCTTAAAGGCCGAGTGAAGCAACGTAGAGTGCAACTGCCGGGACGTCGACTCTCAGGGGCGACGCTATGACGAGGACTTGGGTATTATGGGGTGCCTAAATCCCACATCGAGTAGTATGGGATGTTCGGTGGAGTACTTGAGTGGCTTGATTCTCCCCCCTTAACAACTAGCTTTTAAGGGTGGGTTCTCCAAGTGCTTACTAGAATGGTAGAATATTCAATGGCTTCTTTTCGAGCCTAGAATTCGTTTGGGATAGGATTTACTCTTTTGGCATTTGTAGTAGTGTTTTTTTGTTAGACATGAAGAGGGGTTGGCTTGCTTTGTCGTGTTGCTTTCTCATGTAGGTTTTAGTAGTTTCTTTTTATTTTGTTTGTGAGGATGCCTTATCCTCTTCCTTTGTACTTTTCTCTTCTAGTAATATTTCTTTTATTATAAAAAAAGCATTTGAATGGGAATAAGGAAGGTTGTCTAATGGTTAGTTTAATTGCACTCATATCAACCTTAAAGGTGACTAAATTAGGATACATTGATCAAGTAGGTTTGAATATTAGTGTTCAAATGTGTATTTTAAGGAATAAACCCAGGATAGCATCCCATTGTTTGTTTTACCTTGAACCTAGCTCTCAGAGCGTGCTGTTGTGACAGCTTGCCTTGACCTGTTATATGTGGCAGTAAATATAACTATTATGGCTCTTGAGAATAATATGTATGTGCATGTGCGTACATACATAAATATAAGTTCTCTTTCTTTATGTATCATATTTGTTTTAAAATGTTAGTAAATATTCGAGAAATAACAACTTGCCTAACACAACTGACCTGGAATGCTATTAATAGTATTACCCTAGGAAGCACAGACACTGACACGGACACCGGACACGACACGTTCGTGGACACCAACAATGTCCAAAACATAGGACACCGCGACACGGCTGTGTGTGTGTGTGTGTGTGTGTTAAATCAAATAAAATTAAATATGAGCATCATTTAAATGATATAAATTGAAAATCAAGATAATGAGTCTAATGATAATGAGTCTCAAAAAATAAGGAGACATCATTATACAATTTGAGCACTTTGTTCCTTACAAGTGGAGGTGCGGGCAAAAAACAGAGACTACTGGAAGAAGAATGGAATGTATACAAGGAGGAAGTAAAAAAATTATTTAATGAAATGGAAAAAAGCGACAATGAAAAGAGTCTATTCATTACTTTTTTATTATTTAAAAGTTTTAATTTATCTTTTATTTTTTTAAAAAAAATTGAGATGTGTCCTTGAGGTGTCCATGAAGTGTCCGAGCCAAAAAAAATAATTTTTAAATTGGACACCTGTCAGACACGTGTCGTGTCGGTGTCGGATACGTGTCCGACACTCGGACGCCCCAAAAGCTAGGGGTGTCCGTGCTTCCTAGACCTGCTGACCAACTATTCGTAGCTATTTACTTATATTCCCTTTAGCATAATACATACACCATTCAAATTCCAGGGCCCGCTACAAGCCTCAACAGGGATTACATTGGTACTTGTAGATCCCCTACCAAGTGGGATCGCTGGTAGCGGGCATCAAAACTAGGCCTTACAAGTGAAGTGTTTCAATCCTTACCAACTGAACCAACCCCAGTTGGCCCCATTTTCTTATGTTATAATTCACATGATCACATTGGTGTACCATTAATCCACTAACCCTATACTAACCCCCTTACCAGTTTAGTTACTAACTCAGTTTTTAAAACACCCATTGTAATTCAAATTCTTAGTACTATCTCTTAGTAAAGCAATCTATTTTTGACGGGCTGCAATGACTGTTCAGAATTAGCTTCTTTCTCTCCTGAATTTCTTGTGTTTATATTTGTGACCTATATAATAATTCAATGTTCATTTCTACCTCTGTAGTGGCTTGCAAAAAATATCAATAAGAAAGTGGAGAAGTCTGCTCTGCCTAATGGAACGACCCTTTTAGGTACTCATATTATGCTCATTTAACACTTGGTTTCTCAGTAGTTATTATTATATGGTAAATGCTACACTGTTTGTGCAGATAAGGCATCTACGGGAAACATTTCAACTATGTCAACGAAGGTTGTATATCCCGACACTTCAAAGATGGTGATATATGATCCAAAGCAGAAACCCGGTATGTATCCCATCCTTTTTGAAATATGAATACTTTTTGGTGATAACTTTTATTCTGTGTCGACAACTACAATCTGATTACTATAGCAGATATGCCTTGGAAACCTTTTCTTTTAATTCTTTATTGGGAGGCTTAGTTAACTGATACGCTAATTGGTTATCTAAAATAACAAGTGATTAATTTGTTGTGGCTAAAGTGGAATTAGATAATGGTTAGCTGATGTTAATTATGGTTGGTTAATCTCAGAAGTTGCACCAATAGCACTTGAAGTAGAGTGGTGTTATAAACTTGCTCCTCTAAATAAATTCTCTTTGTAAATAGTCCACTAAGGTTTGAACTTTTATGTTGAGAAAAGAACAGTCTCAAGTTGGCAACAAAGCATGACCTTAAAATATGAGACCTTAAAATATGAGAGTAAGAATTTTCAAGCTCCTATCATTTTACTATTTATTTCTATGTTGCACGTGTAAGTATTGGTATTTATCACAAAAACAAGGCTTGACAAAAATGCATTAAGAGAATTTTTTTCTTTGGTGATCTAAGAGAAAATTGTATTATGCATAAATATTGCAAGAATAGTTTTGAATAAGAAGGTTTAGGGAAGGAGTTATTATAATTGTTATGGATTTTTTTTGAGTTATTATTTCATTTCCTTACTGAATAATGTCAAAAGTGGTAGCTTGTTCATTTTCCCATGTGCAACTGCACCTGGAGTGTCTATTTCATATTGGAAGGGTTAATCAAATTGCCAGTGGCAGGTGCTGGAACAAATGCATTCGATGAAATTCTGAAAGCTACACCACCAGCTTTGGTAGCATTTTTAGCAAACCTACCTGCAGTTGAGGGTAATTTTCGAAATTTCTATTAATTATGGTTTCTCTTATCCATTATACAGTGTATTTTTTATGCTATTTTATGTGCAATCTGTGAAATACCATTGAAATTCCAACTGGAATGAGTTTTTACTTGTTGACACACCAATATGAAAGGCAGTCAATGTTAATTCTCCTTTCCCCCTCTTTGTTCCTTTCCTTCTTCAGTTCTTTCATTTCTTTTCCTTTCTTTTTTGTCAATGCCTGCTTCTCTAAAGATGTTATTGCACAGTTTGAACAGTGCACATCATTTGTGGAATTTCCGCAACCCATGGGGCTTTATCGTTAATTTTTGTATGCTTATTGCTATCTACTGCAAGTTATCACCAAAACTTTCTTGCCTTAAGTATAATTTTAAATTTAGGATTTTTCTTAGATGAATAAGTTTAGATGAGTCTTATATGCATTTTCCAAGTTTGCAGACTTGTGGATTTTCTAGGAAAGGGATATGTATGGTTTTGATGGATTACAGAATGTTGAAAGCAAAGTGCCTGGTTTTCGAAGCAATTATGACTTGCTATTTTTCCTGAGTTACCAGGACTAATACTGTTCATTGCTGATTATTTATATCTAAACGCCATTGAAAACTGTGCTCTGAAATTTCCAGGCCCAACACCAAATGTGGATATCGTGCTATCAATTTGTTTGCAGAGTGACCTATCAACTGGACAAAGTGGAAAAACAGGGATTCCAAGAGGGATTTCAACACAATTGCCAGCAGGTCCTGCTCCTGCTACAAGTGAACTTTCTGGTTCAAGCAAGTCTCACCCTGTTGCAAGTGGCTTATCTTTTAAACCAACCAACAATAGACAGTATGGGAAAAGAAAAGAATTAGACAGTATGTGCTTCATCCATTTTGACTAGACTTTATGCTTATTTTGTTCTGCCTTTTCTTTTTAATTTATACGTGTGCAATTCTACTTGAGTATACTGTGTATTTATGCTGAGCCATGGGGCTTCTGGAGCATTTTCTGCATATATCCAAAAGGGATTTTGGATGGTCAAATATTTAACTTGATGTCCAAAATCTGTCCTGATTCAGTTATCACTGTTGCTATAGCAGCCTCAAAATTCTTTTTATGCAGCAATTTTTTTTTTTTTACTAGTAAGGAGGCATTATTTTTACTGCTAATTCTGTCACACCTGAGCTGGTTTTTTGTTAGAGCTAAGCTGCTATGCTTACGACTACATTAGTAATTTATATTTATGAGTTGTCTAAATTAACGTACCTATAGGATGGCTGCATGAAGAGATGCTCGTATTTGCACAATTTAGGTTTTCGTTTGTGCCTAATTTTATCCCTGTTTATAGTTCAACACAAGTACACTTGCACTGACAGAAAATGGACTTACATTAATAAAGGCTGTTATAACTAACAAGGTCCAGCACACTTAATAGATAGCTGAATTTCTTAAGCATGCTATCAGGGGTTCAATTCCTGCTGTGCGCATGGAAAACAGCTTTGTTGGGGGAGACAACCCACTCCGGTGATCTCTACATCTCGAAAGGGATTAGTCTCTTGTTATCGACTGGAGGATAATGCACCAAAAAATAATGGCTGCTTTAAATTTCATCCGTCTGATTTCACTCTAATCACCAAATGTGCATGCATGTATTGCTAGCCTTCTTCTTTATGCATTGACATCATAAATCAAAATTTTCCCTAATTGATAATATTTGTTATGATGTTTAGGGCAAGAGGATGATGATACTACAACTGTCCAAAGCCAACCACTTCCCAGAGATGCTTTCCGGATACGACAGTACCAGAAAGCTCGAGCCAGCAGCACTTCACAAACAGGATCAGTTTCATATGGAAGTGCATTTTCTGGCGATTTATCTGGTAGCACTGGTTGATCAAATATTTTATAATTTATACCATTAACGTTTAACCTATGTAAATTAAAAGACCTTAACATTAGTCTTATTATCCCATTTTCTTATAGATAATTTAAATACTACACTTGCCAATATTCAGGGCAATAAATGTTTTGCCACAGCTTCCACATAATAGTAATTGTTGATAAAGGAAGGGAATATTCGAAATTCTCTACATTGATCGTGTTCTAACTATGCTTCTGATTGCAGCGGATTCTAAAATGATTAGATCCTACTATGAATAAATTCAGTTTTTAAAAATAAGTACATTTCTAACGTAATCCTCACAATTATTTGTAAAGGTTTTGTTGTGTTTAATGATTTTTAAAGAGTTTTTATTCTCTGCATGGATCACGTAAACAGAATATATAAAACATCTTTGTCCGTAAAAAAATATTTCTATACAATGTCTTACACATAATGAATAATTAACATATAGTTATGTTTATTGAACATAAAAAATGGCATGATAATTCGACAATGGTTAATAACGGTTAATTGACTTTTAAAAACTTTTTGAAACAAGTTACTTTCAATGATGAGTGAAGGTAGAAGATGATTTTCCTTAAAACTTTTACAAATATCAAATTGCAATATCAATTAAAGAAATAAATTATACAAAGATATATAATGTCATACACTAACCAATATGTATAAAAAACAATTCATGCAAGATAGTATCATAAGCATAAAGTCATAAAGATTATAAGATAAGAGAGATCAACACACGGATTTTATTGGTTCGGTCCACAATCTTAGTGACCTACATTCGGTCCCCAAGATACCTTTCAGAGAATTTCACTATAACAAAGAATTTGTACACAAGAGATAACCACACTCCTTATAAATTACTTTCCTTGTAGGATACCTCACCCACAACCTAAAACCTTATACTATCAAGAGATGCCTCACTCTTGAATCTTTTGAAAGATACCTCACCACAAAACTTACAACCTTAAGGGATACCACACCCTTGATCAATTTGGGATGTGTTGCGCTAAAACTACATTTTAAGGGCAAGTGCACCCTATCGCAAAAGTAATATAGGAGTATTTGGGACTCCAAGTATCGAACCCACAGAGATTGTTGACAAGTACTAGATTAATTATTTCCTTATGTTATTTAGACAATCGAATTGGTTGAAAACAACGGAATAAAAGTAGCAAGATTGTGAAAGCCAAGAAAAACAAAGAATTGCAAGCAAAGGTTCAATTATGGAAAGCCTGGGGTGTCTGGTTTCACTTATGTTACTACCTATGATGTTACCAATTCCTCAATGAAATGTATTTCTTATTGATTGCCAATCACTCACTCTAAAGCTATTAATACCCAATAGTCATGCAATATTAATATTCTTTCTCTAATCAGTTACCCCCAATGGTCATGCAAGGTAAGCAGTTAAAAGAAGCATAAAGAATTGGCAAGCTTCGTTAATTCAATAACTGATTGAAAATAAGGGATTGCGTTTGGTCCACACAACCCCAAATCCGGTTAATCCTAGAGTTCCGTTAACTAATTGTGATACGGTCACCAGTCAATTAATTAACTTAATAAAGGATGATCAAACCTCAAAGAAATTTAAACACAAGGATTAAACCAATTAATTAACAGAAATACTGAATCAAATTAAAATTAGGCAAACATTCAAGGTATCAAAACATAAGATCCATCATTACCCTAGGAATGAATTTAGCTACTCATAATAACAAAATTCACTATACAAATCAAAGACATGTAACAATCCATAAAAGAGAGAAAAACAAAACTAAAACCCGAACACCCTTTTGACGCGAAGCAGTCTTCAAATCAATTGGGAGACGGTCCTTCACTCCAAGACTCGATCTTTCTCGCTGTGCTCAACGACGGCTGCTGTCACTGGTGCAGAATGGCTGCTGTCAAAAAGCTGCCTAGAATGACTCCAATCACCTCCTTATATTGGCAACGTAAAAACCTAAGTAATTGGGCCTCAGACACGAGCACGGTCGTGCTTAATGATGAGCACGGTCGTGCTCAACTAAAACGGCGTCAAACCGTGCTAAAACTGAGAAAGTCAGCAAGGCCTTGCTGAAGAGCACGGTCATGTTCACTAATCGACGTCAATCTAGCAATCCAAGCAAGGGCATGCTGGCCAGCACGGGCTTCTCCAATGAGCACGGTCGTGCTTAATGTTGAGCACGGCCATGCTCCTTTGAAACTTCAGAACTGTATCTTTTTATCCAAAAAATCTTCTAGATTTGTTGCTTTTTCTCCAATTAAATGCTCCACTGCCATGATGACAAATTCTACAATAATCATGAGAAATAGGGTGAGTATTCACAATAATATTCAAATAAATAATAAATCACACCTAATTTCCCAACAATAAAGTATACAAAATGACAGTTTATCAGGATGCCACACCCAATACAAAAACTAGAGAAAATAAGAGTAGAAGAGAAAATTTCTTAGCACACTTTTTGTGCAAATAGCTCAACAAGCTCTAAGATCACTTTGCAATAAGAGAGAAAAAATGGCTCAAAATTTCATCAGAATAACAATGTAATTGGAAGTGTATTTTCGTGTTTTAGACTCATGGACTTTATCCCTTTATATAGATCAAAATTTTGAATTTTGGTTGTTTTTTGTTCAAGATATTCGAATACTTCTTGAGGCATTTGAATACTCTACTGTGATATTCGGGTACTTCATCCTAACAGACTCTAGCAACCTCTAACTGAACAATGTATTCAAATACTAGACATAGTATTCGAATACTTCGACCTAAAATGCCAAAAATACTTAATTAATTGCATACACAAGTTGGTATTTGAATACTTTTGATGGAATATCAAAAGAAGGGTCTAGGAAAGGAAGAATAAGAGAACGCTTGGTAAACACTAGGATTAGTCGTAGGAAACACTTGGAGTTTTTGGAGGTTTACAATAGGTAAGTAAAAACACCTTTTCTCACCCTTCCATGGTATGAATGATTTGAGGTTTTGGGTTTGGGATTAAATCCATGATTATTAAAGAGTTTTCCATTGCAATGAAGCAAATTTGGTTGAAATCCTACTTTTCCTAATTTGGGGGTTTTTCCTGTGATGTATGACCATATGGTGTGATTTTGGTATGACCTTTTTTCATTGTTATGTATGCATGAGGTAAATGTTATGTTGTTTGGTCATATTGAATGATTGATAATATTGTATTGAGAAATACCACCACTGTAGGGGTATTGAAATGAGAAACATCATCATTGCAGACGATGTCGAAATACCACCATTGGTTAAAATTGAGAAATACCACCACTTTAGGGATATTAAGGTGTAATTGATTACTTTCCAGTTTTCTATGCATTGACACTACAATAAATGTCCTGATTATCGACGACATTTTTTCCGATGACAAAAGACCCTCATGAATTCTACCATTTCCGACGGTTATACCTGTTGGTATGCACATAATCATTTTCAACCACATTACCAACGGGCATGGCCCTAGGTAAGTTTACCAACTGGCAAGCCGTTAAAAAGCCCCACGGTAAGACATCCGCAATTTTTCGGGAAACGTTCCGACCATGTTTGTGAGGGACAAGGCCGTCGGTATCGTTCACTGATTTGTGAAGGGCAAGGCCTTCGTTAAGGGATAGAGGCATTTCTGACGGACAGGGTCATCGGTATCATTCACTAATTTGAGAGGGACAAGGCCATCAGTAAGGGATAAAGCAATTTCGAAGGACAGGGCCGTCGGTATCATTCATTGATTTGAAGGGGTTAGGCTGTCTGTAAGGGACAAAGGTGTTTTCGACATATTTGGCTGCCGGTACTATTCCCTAGTCATCGGTAATGCTAAATGAAAGTGAATAGTCCAACTCATAAACTTGCTCTCGACCAGTCCCTCTCTCTCTCTCTCTCTCGATATCCCTCTTCTCTCTGTTTCACTCACCGTCAACGTCTGGCCATCTCCGCAAACTCCAGTCACCGCCACTGCGTGGACCACCACCACTGCACAGACAACCACCACCATCTCTGTTTCAGTCTTGTCCAAGTCTTCGCTAATGAATTTGTTTCGGTCTGTTTCTATGGGATCGACACAGATCTGATATTTGAAGAATTTCTTGAGGCATGCTGGGAATCAGAAGGAGCAGCGGTGGGAGAAGGTGCGATAGAGGCAATGGACCGACTTGGAGGTTGCGGATCTGGCAAGGGACAAGGCCAAAATCACAATTGGAGGTGGGGTGAGCTCGCTGGGTTGGATGGCGATGGGGATTTGTGCGGGATGGCGGTGGGGGTCCGTCCGGGATGGCGGTGAAACCAAGCTTGTGCTCGCGAAGGAGAGGGTGGGTGGGGGCGGTGGAGCACGACGGAGGTTGTGGTGGGGCGGAGAAGGAGATGAATGAGGAGATAGGAAATTGACAAAAAAAATTGTAATTTATATAAAAAAAAATTATAATTAATAAATAAATCTAATAATATAATTCTCTTCAAAACAATTAAAATAATATAATTAAAGAAAAATAAATAAATAAAATAATAATATATAAAGTAAATAATAAATTTTTTTAAAATAATCGGAATTACCTAAGGGCACAACCGTCGGTAATTATCTACGGGCAAGGACGTCGGTAATTACCTAGGACCAAGGCCATCGGTAATTACCGACGGCCTAAGCCGTCGGTAATTACCGACAGTTTTTTAAAAATGATGTCGGTAACAGTTTCCGATGCCCGTTTTTCCTACCAACTTGAGTTCGTAAGTAATTTTCAATTATCGACGGGTTTTTGGGTTTTCCGACGGCTTTTGACCCCCCGTAATACCATTTTTTCTTGTAGTGAGAGGGTTAGATATCTGGTTTTTTGTGCTAAGAGTTTATTGTACTTTCATCAGTTCCATGAACTTTACCAATGGCCAACGACTACGGGCAGAGTTGGTCACCTAAAAAGTGTAGTTTTAATTCGAGGAAAATATAGCGTTTTTCATTTCAAGTGCTATGATAGTTACAACTTCCACATCATTTGTGTATATAAACACTATTAAATTTGTCTATTATGATAGCGCTTCCCCGGTTACGCTATTAATGATGTGTGGGGTAAAGAGCATTTTTTTTTTCAAATTAGGTTATGGGGTAAAGATAGTGTTTCCTTGTTGAACCGCTATTAAAGGTTTATAATTTAGTAGCGTTTCTAATGGTCAGTGCTATTAAATATTTCCGCGTATTTTTTTAGAGCGTCTCTTGCCGAAACCGCTATTAAGTGTGCGCTATTAAATCTCGAATCTAGTGTAGTGTATGTGCTTCTAGAAATGTCTCAAAGCGACACTTGTATGAAACTGTTGTTTCGTGACATAATAATGCAGCCCCAAATATTACGGCTCTTTGGTGGCGGTTAAATCCTGAGAGCACTGCTAGTGGTCTATGCAAACCATTTCTGTGATATGTTGAATAAAGAGAAACCACGTCACGAACATACATGTGACCAAAGTTGTACTATCTTTTTTTTCTTGTAATGTAAAATGTGGTTATGTTCCTTCTCCTTGTACGCTTGAGAACGTTATTCTGTTCATGAAAGTTGCAGTTTACTTAATTGAACTTTTGGTTCTCTTACTGTTGGTCATGCTCGATTTTGATTCGAAAGTTATTTTGTGCACATTTAGTCCCCCTATTTTTTTAATGTTGCAAATTAGGTCATTCCATCCAATATCCATCAAATTTTCAATGATTAATAGAGAGGAAACTGCTCTAAGCGCATTAAACCTCTAGTTGAACGTTTGTGGTAAAGGACCCTATGGTGGAACAAAAAAAAATGTCCTTGAAAGGAAGGGCAAAAGCAGTAAATAGCAAAGAGAAAATATTGGATCATGTTGAATTAATCGGGGGAGGTAGAGGAGGGAAAACCTCAACCAAGGGTTCTATCTACTTAGAGGAGTGGTTCTCCTATGTTGATCATTGAAAAAATTCACAGAATTTTGTGCGCTTAGGGAACCAAAAGTGCAATTAAACGTATATTTTTTTGGATTTTGATCTCTCAACTATTAGATGTATGCTAGGGTCAGAGTTTATTTTTAGTTTGACTTTTTTATGTTTTAACATTTTGGCTTTTTGGATCATTGGATTTAAATGTATGATTGAGATTGGAGGTGATGGAGAAGGGCAGAAGAGAAGCTAGCTGGAGAGGATCCATTTCCATCCAGTATCATATATATATATATATATATATATATATATATATATATATATATAGAGAGAGAGAGAGAGAGGGGATCAATTTACATCGGTGTAAGTCATAT
The DNA here is from genome assembly GCA_035048595.1 of Echinosophora koreensis. NCBI lineage: Eukaryota > Viridiplantae > Streptophyta > Magnoliopsida > Fabales > Fabaceae > Echinosophora > Echinosophora koreensis. The sequence goes on from JAPCYP010000094.1 coordinate 654,048, forward strand.
TTCACTTACATTCAATCTCAACGATTAGGATTGAATGTAAGTAAAAATTTCTTACACTTGTGTAAATCGAATAATATTTTATTTTCACACATAATTAAATAATCATTCACATGATGCTGCAAGGTGCATGAACATTGTCATCACTGAAGAGAAAGACTGTTTCATCCTGGACAGTTGAGTATGCCTGATAAGGAAAATAGCCATGAACACTCTCATTGTAACCATGCCTATAGTAGTTGTAGGAAGAAGCAAAGGTAGACTCATCCAAGTACTGGGAGGCATATGGGTGGTATTCACTGTCATAAGGGAATGGCCAATACTCAGCCTTTCTTCCCGTTCTTCTCACAATCCTTAATACCTTCCTCTTGTCCACATACCCAGTAACTGTTACTTTCTGCTTATCCATGTCTATCTCCAAGGTATCAACACCTGCATGCAAGTTTTCACAACTCATGAACCTAGTAATTTACTTAGTTAATGTTAATAATCTTTTTATGCCGTACAGAGTCATATGTGGTGACTGGTGATGCACCCATCAATTTTCTATTGAAATGAAGATTAAGTAAATATTAAAAAGAAAAAGATTGTCTTGTAGTTAGTTTGTAATAAACATTGTTCATGAGCGTCAGGCCACTTTGTCGTGTGAATGTGTATTTGGATAAGTATTTGATAAAATTGATTTTGAATGAAATTGATTTTGTAAAATTGATTTTGTTAGAATTGAGTTTGAAGTAAAATGATTTATATTTGGATGTTTTCATTTTGAAAGCAAGTTTGATGTAAAACTTAGTGTAAAATTTTCAACTCAGCATTATTTTTTGTAGCTTCTAGTCAGAATCGTTCCTGGAGGCAAAATCAATTATACCTGACAAACCAAACACCTTATTTTTATTAAAATCACATTTAACAGGAGGCATAATCAATTATAGCTGTTTCTAACTTGAAACCAAACACACACTGAGTGAACATGCAAATTAATGAGGAGTAGGGTTTGATCCCCAAAAACACTTTGGTCCATCCCTGATTTGGAAAAAGATATTTTAAAGTGACTTTGTCTCAAGTATGAGTATATTTCTAAGTGTCCTTAAATTCCTATTTTCTATAGGACCTGGTGAGTCGAGCGCTCTTGGGGAAAAAAAAAAAAAGAAAAGTTTGTTTATCTTGCACAGCCTGAGATCAAGTATGGGTTTTTGATGAAGGTGAGATTTTTTCTGAAACAAATTATTAAAAGTAGGCTCGTTTCAAACAAATCACCAAAATGGGGATTTTGCCACCAAGAATATTTTTTTAAAAAATTTACTCTTATGTGGAAGGCGTCCGTCCAAGTGACATCTCTGGTGACGGCACGTGGACTAGTGCCACTCAAGGAAAAAAGTAGTGCCACATGTCACTCACATATTGGCTTGGTTGTTTAAGAAAAAAAATTGCATGGTGTTGGGACAGCCGCATCACATGACTGTGGGAAGGCGTCAGGTCCAATGGCACCTTCCCCACAAGGCGTTGCTATCCCCTACCATCCAGCATCTTAAACCTAGCCCCCAAACACCCCCCCTAAATGCAGCACCCGTAAACCACCTCACTTGGACTGGCGCCTTCCACATCAGTGCGGAAAATATTAAAAAGATCCAGGTGACAAAAATCACTCAATTTGATAAATTGTTTGAAAAGAGCCTCATTTTGGTAATTTACTTCTGAAACAAACCCAATTTGGTGAAAAACCCATCAAATATATTGCTTTTAAATATTATCATTGTGTATTCCATGAAAAGAAGAAAAATAAGAGCTCAGCAGTATGTGGAGAATGAGTGAGCTCTTGCCATCTAATTTGGAGACTGCCCTTCTAATTCTCTCTTCGCACCCTTGGCAATCCATATGCACCTTAAGTTCCACGATCTACAGCCATGAAACAATAGTTGATCAGGTGAAACCAAACCTATAGTTGATGAACTCATTTGCTAATTAATATTATGTATTGTACTGAGAAAGAGAGAGCTGAAACTTACAGACAAAGCATTAGGAACTCTGGTTTTCCCAGGTCGCCATCCAAACATGTTATGCATGTTGTTGTGTTGCAGTGGAGACTAAGAATGCTTCTCTATTTATAATAATGTCAAATGGAACAAAGCACTTTCATAATCATATGTTAACGTCAACCTTTTTCATAAAAGTTACCTTGATCGGTATATATATATCTACAAGCAGATGCTCCAGCTAGTGTTAGATAGCTACTGTACAATTTCATCATATGCATGGGTGTATGCATTATTAATCAAGTAGATAGGAATTTCTTCGCACAAATATTATATACTTAATTTTATTCTATCTTTTCTGTGCATGGTATCTACACAATTTAATTGCCAACAAACGACCTTGACATGACAAAGTTCTTCAGATTTGTATTTTGGAACTTATTCCATCCACGCTGCAAGCTTACAAATTGCAATGCATGCAATTTCTTGAAAATGAATTCTCTCCCACCAATTTGTCTCCTTTCTCTCTCTATCCTCAATCACAATCGTACATTATGCATCCAAAAGTCACAATTTATATTTTAACTCTTATATATATATATATATATATATAATTCAAAATAAATTGTGACACTTAGATACATTATATACGATTGTGATTGTGAATGGTGAGAAGATGAAAGACATATTTACGGAAGAGGATACATGTTCACATTTCCCCCCTTAATTTATGGATTTGAAACTTGTACATAGAAACCTCAAAAATAAGAATCTGATACCGTACGAGTAACCATTTTATGCCTTGCAGATTGAAAACAGTCAAGTGTCATGAAATGGGAACAAATTAAAGTAAATCATTCTCTATCTATAATGACTTGCGTGTTTATATTTTATTTTATTTTATTTTTGAAATAGTTTATGAGAAAAACCTTATTAAAAAACCCATTTTCCTTAAAAATGAATCTAAACATGCAATTAATAGCAATGTCTTGAATTTGGAATTAGAAATTGAAATGGTGCATATATTAACACCTCCATTCTCCTTATTTTTTTCCTCTTAAAAAAATAGATGTTTCTATTGTACGAGTGTTTTTTGTTTTCTTGTTTCTCCTTTTGAGTCATGGTGCTCCTTTCTTGTTTTTCTTATTCATTCTTCTTAGTTGAGGGGACGTTAAAGTTGAGATCAGGTTGCGATATGTGTCATCCGGGTGGCACACCAACCAACCGAATGTGTAGCTTTCACAAATCCCAAGTTACAACCATTGCCATCGCATATTCTTCAATATTAACCTATGGCTCTCCCATTTTCAATTTTCATCCCCATAAAAAATAACGTCTCATTCTCTATCTTATCCACTTAGATTTTGCCATGTCATTTTAAAAGATATATTTATAATAAATAATTTAATTAATTTTTCAAGCAGCACAATATAAATGGATGGAATAGAGGATGAGACATCATTTTGAGACAGGTGATCCCTATCCCCAAATGATAGATGATTTGGATCAGCTAGCTTTTAAATACTGATTTAAGTTCCCACGATGCCTCACGAATATTCGTCATTGCCTAATAAATCCATGAAGCAACTAGGACTTTTTATTAGATTGGATTAATTCGCTCTATATCCGGTATCAAGACTTACATCATAACTAGCAGAAAAGAAATAAACCAACCAAGAACATCGAGTTGAGTCTCGTATTAGATGACCATTTATTTTGAGTCTGGTCTTGTTGCTCTTCTCTACATACTTGTTAAGTGGGCATTTTTTTTTTTTTCCTTTTATTTAAGTACCCCCTACCCCCTTACACTACACTGGATTCAAATTCGGTCTTTAAGAGTAATATTATTTGTACAACTGAATTTTGATAACTGGGGCGACAACTGCGATATCTGGTTAATAGAATTTCAAATATATGGTTAATTACGTTTAGTAATTGGTTAATGCGTTGTGACACATTGTTACATCCATTAACTATCTACTGAATGTGATTAACCACATATTTGAACTGCATTAACCACGACTAATAGAATATATGATTAGTTAGTTGGTTAGGAGTTAGTTATATGATTAGTTAGTTCGTTAGGAGTTAGTTACACTTGGTTAGCCTAATCAAGCTCTATAACACTCAACCCCAAAAGCTAGCTTGTAAGGTGAGGGTTGCTACTTACTTATAAACACTCATCAGGTCATATCTCTATCCAATGTGGGACTCCAACACACCCCCCTCACGCCCAGGACTGGACATCTGGAGTGTGAAGTTTGCAGGACTGGACATCTGCGGGTGGCCCAACGGATTTAGGATAGGCTCTGATACCATGTTACTGATCCATGGATGAGTGATAGGAAGATCACAATAGGTAGAGAGGTAGAGAGCATATTGATACTCATGAGGCAACATTATAGTTGATTGATTGAAAAAGATGATGAAATGTGTACATGGTGCTCTTATTTATAGAGCTTGATTAGGCTAACCAAGTGTAACTAACTCCTAACGAACTAACTAATCATATAACTAACTCCTAACCAACTAACTAATCATATATTCTATTACCCTCCCGCAAGCTGACAATGGTAACCATAGGCAGCTTGAAGTGTAAAGAAAGGAAAAAAATTCCTATATTACAATTATTACAAAAGACCAATCTGTAAAAAAAAACCCAATCAGAGAAAAAAAAAACACATCAAGGCCCAACATACTAATCCAATATTCCAAAGAGAGAACAATGAAAACGGGCCAGGCACAAAAAGAAGGAGAAATGCAATTCGCACGCACCGCACCCAGCGACTCCGTGTGTGTGGTCTTCGCGAAAACTCTTCTCCATGGCGGTTCTCAGAAGACTATTTACGACGTCATCGGCCATCACAGCGGTGATAACAGTAGCGCTTCTGGCGCACGACGGAGTTGTAGACGGCGGCGAGAGCTCCGCCTGGATCGAAGACGGTGATCCATACGCCGGGGTGACCAAACCCAGATCGGAAAAGAAGAACACGTAATCCGGCGGTGAACACAGCATCTGTTAGAGCTCCACCGGGATCAAAAATGAACTCGGAGCAGCGTGGTGGCGGCGCTAGCGCCGTCGTGGTGGAGTTGTAAATGGCGGGTCGGAATGCGACGGAGCTAGCCGCTGGCTTGCGAAAGCTGAGGCGGATTCCGCCGGGATCGAAGATAGTCAGATGCTCGCAAAAGAGGTTGACGAAGGGGGCGATGCCAAGATCGGCGCGACGGCTGTCGAAGGCCGATGAATATGAATCTGGTGCCAGATTCACAGGTTCAGGAGCTACCAAATCTACCTTCTCCTTCTTCGATTTCTCAGCGGCTTCAGAGTTCAGATTGGCGATGACGGAAGAATCAGCGGCAATGACGGAAGAATCAGTACCTGATTCAGGATCTAGATTGCAGTTGACGAAGATGGAGATGACGCGATCTGTGAAATCCTTCGATTTCTCAGCTGCTTTAGAAATGTCAGATTCGGATGCAAGATCGGAGATGTTGGAATTTGAATCGACGAGAATGCACATAATTTCTCCAATCTTGATCGCAGAACCTTCTATCTCTGGCATGATCAACTTGATCGGAATCACTGGAACTGCAACAAGATCCGAGTCTCGCCGGAAACTGCCGAAAGCAATTTCACCGTGACCGTTCTCCTCTAAATCGGAATCATGTTCTTCTTCCTCCTCTGAATCTGAGTCACTGAGATCTTCATCCATGTCTGCGGAAGCACGATATCGCTCTGATACCATCTTAGAATTTGGGTTTGGGCCTAACTCAACCCCAAAAGCTAGCTTGTAAGGTGAGGGTTGCCACTTACTTATAAACACTCATCAGGCCATATCTCTATCCAATGTGGGACTCCAACAACGACCTCATGTATATTTGAATACTATATTTGAACACCTGAAAATCCTGGTTAATGCAATTCAAATATGTGGTTAATCACGTTCAGTGGATGGTTAATTAATGGATGTTACAAGATGTCACAACTCATTAACCAATTACTGAACGTAATTAACCACATATTTCAACTGCATTAACCAGATATGGTAGTTGGTACCCCAGTTATCAAAATCCAGTTGTACACATAATATTACTGTTAATTAATGGGGTGACCAAAGAAGTATTTCTAAAGCGCTATTAAAGACATTTTAACAGCGCTTACTCAAAGAAGCGTTATCTTTTCTCCCTTTTTTTAAAAGAATTCCTATAATCAGTACTCGAACCTGCAGATTAAAAAAAGAGATTCAATTAAAATATATATATATATATATTTGGGTAAGATTACAATTCGAAAACTCAAAATAAAAATAAAAATCATACTTATCTTATTGAAACAGATGCATGATAAGTATGAAAAAAATCGCGATATATCCTTCTAGAAACCTCAAATCTTGTGTATTAGTTGGATTTGCAAATTAAAAAGAGATCTTATCAGTATCACGATTTGAAAACTAAAAAGAAAACAATTCATATTTACCTTCTTCAAACGGAGGCATAAGAATAAAAAAAAAAAATCTCAATATCAACCTTCTTAGAAACCACAAATCTTGTGTATCAGCTGGATTTGCAAACTAAAAAGAAATTCCATCAGTATAACGATTCAAAAACTAAAAAGGAAAGAATTCATACTTACCTTATTCAAACAAAGGCATAAGAATGGGAAAAAAAAATCACATTATTCCCTCTTAGAAACCCTAGATCTTGTGTATCAGCTGGATTTGGACACTAAAAAGGAAAATTTATTAGTATCACGATTTGGAAATTAAAAAGGTAAAGAACTCATACTTATCTTCTTCAAATAGAGACATGAGAATGGAAATGAATTGCAACTTTAATACTCTTAGAAACCTCTTATACTTTGCGTCTCTAATGTCTTGAATTAAAAAAGAAAATCCATCAGTATTACGATTTGGAAATTAAAAAGGAAGAAACTCATACTTACTTTTTTCAAACGGCACCAGTGGAAAATATCCCTGTAACGACTGGATGTAACATCGGTTAGATAAAAACCGATGTTATAAAAGAGGCGGTGACAGTTCCCTAAATATCTAGATCATTTAAAACACTTGTAATGGCGATTGTTGTAAAACCGCCTTTATAAGTCACTTATAACAGCGGTTGTTGTCAAACCGATGTTACAAGTGACTTATAACAGCGGTTTTAAAGCAACCACCGTTAAAAGTGAGCAATTCCCAGATATTTTGATGGAGAGAAAATCTTTTAACAACGATTATTTGACAACCGCTGTTACAAGTGACATATAACAACGGTTGGCATTGCAACACTGTTACATGTCTTTATAACATATGAAAACTCAGATACAACTATTCACTCAATTGCTTCCTCTGAAAATTACCTTTTTGAAAAAATTTCCCGCACAAAGCCCTCCTCTCTCTGCTTCTTTCCCTTTTTGTTTTTTTGAATGATTTCAGTTTCCTTCTTTCTTGCGCCCTCTCTCTCTCTGCACATTCTAAAAACACATTCAAACTTGATTTTCATTGCATACTTTAATCTTCATTCATCTTCTTATTACCAAATCATGTCATCTCCGCAAATGGTTGAGATGACTTGAAGATGCATTTATTTTATTGTCTTTATGTGCAAATTTGTCCTTGGTTTTCTATCTTCTGTGTAAAGAGAAAAGAGTATTAATTGGATAATTTGTATGGATATTACATAGCCACATTGAAAATTTGATGCAAATATGCATTAAGTTAGTCTATGCAAATATGCAAATAATTGATGCAAATCTCACCTGCACTTATTATTTATAATTAGTATATAGAGGTGCTGGCCACAGGGGACAAGATAGAATATGTGATTGCTTGCTTGATTTGCTCCACACTGATATTTGTATGTATTTTTTTTTGTTTCCCAGGATATCCTCCTCGCGCAACTGCGGAGACTAATCCCTCGAGGTACTGGACTATATAAGGGTTGATCGCATGTTAATTTTTTTTTTTTAGTTGGTGACTTAAAATTAATGTTGAATCTCTATTTGAACTTGTGCAGGCTTTGGCGGAACAGAGTTGATGGAGCGCGAATATAGACTTTGAGCACAATGCATAGATTTATGCTTTAGGTATTTAGAACTTATATTATTACTTTGTGTATGTATTAGCTTGATCAATTTTGTTTGTAGATATATGATTTCTTGTTATACGATGTATATATATTGATTCTGCCATGGATGGTTTGAATTTTGGATGATCTTAGTTAGCTTCTCTGTGTGTATCTATGAAATATTGCAGGTGCAGTGAAACTGAAAAAAAACCAATTTTTTTAAATAAAAAAACCACTTGTAACAGCGGTTCTGTTTAAACCCACTGTTAAAAGTTCACTTATAACAGTGGCTCTAAAGACAATTGCTGTTATAAGTCAACTTGTAACAGCGATTTTAAACACAACCGCTGTTAGAAGTCAACTTGCAACATGACCTGATGCTTCAATCCTGCTACTTTTAAAGGCAGCTTAAAACCAACCGATGTTATTGGTTAACTTGTAAAACGTTTGTAAAACCGACGTTACAAGTTAAAAGTCGCCTCTATATCTGACGTTAAAAGTCACTTTTAACCGCTATTAAAAGTGCTTCCTGCACAGTGCGGTGACATAGGAATGAAAATAAATGGTGATACTAGAAACCCCAGACTTTGCATCTCTGGATTTGAAAACTAAAAGGAAATCCATAAGTATCATGATTTGGAAACCAAAAAAAAGAAAGAATTCATACTTACCTTCTTTAAACGGATCCAAAGGATGTGATTAAGTTTGATAAAACCTAGTAGACAACGCAAAAGGAAACTGTGAACTGTAAATATATGCCTTGACAGGTACTTTTGTTTTGATGATTGACAAAAGGAAGAAGGTCCAGAAGGACTAAGTAGCAAAAAGCGCAAATTCATAAAGCAAGCAAGCACAATGGGCAAAATGGAAATTCATAAATAAAGCAAGCACAAGGGGCAAAATAGGAATTTCGGTTATTGTATTGGCTGCTTTAGAAAATGTGTGTAAATGGCAAGTAGAGTTCTCAATTTAATATTGGTCTCGCACACACACATTTAACATGTGCCTAAAACTATTATAACATGTTTTATATCTGACAATTAATTATGCATAATGAGTAATTAAAATATTAATTGTTAAGATTTTCAAATTCAAATGTTCTTCGAGCCATAGTCGATTATGGGAAACCAATAATCAATTATGATATGTATTAAAAGGCTTTAAATGAGTTTAATGAGTATTGATTATTATTATTAAAGCTGTTAAGTTTTGAATTTGAAATAGAAAAATCGATTATGTCATTTATATAATCGATTATGTCCTTATTTCAAAGAGCTTCAAACAGAAACCCCATAATCGATTATGGCGTTTTATATGAAAGTTAGAGGACCCGTAATCGATTATGTCTTTTCTGTCAAAGTGAGCGCTTCTTGAAATTGGTTTAAATAATCGATTATGAGAATGTAATAATCGATTATACTGCGATAAAAATAAATTTCAATGAGGCTTGACCTATTTTCTTTAGATCACTGTTTAAAAGAAACTTGGGCAGCCATCATAGATAGAACTCTATCATTTCTCTGTGCTTAAAACTTTGACAAACATATTCTCTACTATTTATCTTGCACTATCACTTTGACCATATTATCTTGAGAGTTCTACACACCATATAAGTGTTATTGTACTTGTTCTTCAATTTGTTTTTATCAGCACTATTAAGAGTGCATTTTGAGAGTCGTATGACTCAAACCCTTCTTTTCTACACCAAGTTTGCAAGAGAGGTGATATCTCTTGTGGTGTTTCTTGGATGTGATTTCCAAGGATACAAGGGAGGTGATATTCATTGTGGTTGATACGAGAGGTGATATCTCTTGGGTTATTTATTTTGAGGCTCTTTCACTGGGGGAGGTGATATCCCTGGTTTGTGAGGAGTGCTCTCTATTGTAAAGGTTTCTAGCTGCTCCTATGTAAAAGCTAGGGTTGAGTGAAAACCCTTGGTGGTATTGCCTTGAGGACTGGATGTAGACCACGTGGGTAGTTTGTGGCCGAACCAGGATATATCACTGTGTTCTTTTCTCTTCCCTTATCTCTTTACTTTCGCAATTGTTTTTTGCTTAAATGCTTTTTATTTGTACGTGACATTAACAATTTGCTTTACAAAGTATTTTAAAAGGATTATATTTTTAATTTGTTAAAGTTTTTGAAAAACACAGTTCACACACAATTCACCCTCATCTTGTGTTTGGAGTCACTTGTCAACATGAACATATAAATGAATACACGACCCAAGTAGAGCACTTTTTTTTTTCTTAAGAAAAGGGGAAAAAAAGTATTTCCCCAAGGAAGCGCTATTAAAGGTATCCCCTATTATCGTGCTTCCTCGCTGTTGAAAGTGGATGTGCGTTTTTAAAAAAAAAAAAAAAATTGGGAAAAGATATTACTTCTTTGAGGAAACGCTATTAAAGATTTACAATAAGATAATGCTTCTTCAGTAAAGCCCTATTAATGTTTGATTATTTACTTATTTTTTAAAAATAAATTATCAGATAAAGATAGCGTTTTTCAGGGAAAAGCTATTAGAAACAATATTAAAAGTATATCTTTTAATAGTACCTGAGAAGCTCTATTAAAAGCCTCTGCACATTTTTTTTAAAATATTTCCTCTCGAAATGCTATCAAGTTTGCGCTATTAAAGGCCAAATCCGATGTATTATTAATATTCCTTTTGCTTACAAAAAAAAAAAAAAAAAAAACTAAAAACATCAAGTAATATGTACTCTCTGGTATTTAATATTCACCACTTTGGGAACAAGCGTGGCCCATTCCTTGATTTAGCTAACAACCATTTCCAAGAGGTAAGCTTGATGAAGTCCAGCAGTGAAAGAAAGTCTATGTTACCATTTGAGAATATCACCTTGTTTCTTATATCCCAAATTGACCAGGTAATGACATTCCATATCATAGCCTAGAAATATTTTTTTCTTTGACCCCTTACCCAATGAATAAAACTGAAAAATAAACTAAGGTCTTGAGGAATAACAAAAGCAACACCTAAGGGTGGACAGCGGTCGGTTTCGGGCGGTTTCAGGCCCCAAAAACCCAAACTGACGAAAACCTATGAAGCCAAAAGGTCACCCATTTTTGTTCGTTGTTAGTGCGATTTGGTCAGATGATCGGATGGATCGGGTGATGGGCAGGCGGTTTTGCACAGGTTTGCACCACCATAAATAATATTATGCTTTAGAAGAATAAAAAAAAAAAAAAAAGAAGGAGGAGAAGGAATCGCACATGGAGGTGCGCATCAGATCCACGAGCAACCAGGCAAACAAAAAGAGGCGAAGGCACCGCGCATCAGATCCACTCTTGGCCACCAGCAAAGATGCGAGAGAGACTGTTGTAACAAAAAGTAAGACGCAAGAACCGCTGTATCAGATCCATGAGAGAGATAAACTCAAGTAGCAGAAGAGTTTGGATGGGTGACATAAATGCATCGTGAAATTTTTGGGTAAGTGAAGGACTTATATTGAAATGGATTTTCTCTTTATGTAATGATAAATACAAAAATTATATATAAAAAAGAAGAGATGGGTGATCGATGCATTTATGCTTGCAAAATGTGTTTTGGGGATCTATGTAGAGAGAAAGAAAGAGAAATGGAGAAAGAAAGAGAGAAAAGAAAATAAATGAAGAAAGAGAGACACAGAGAGCATAATGCTTGACAACTTGACATGAATAGGAAAGAGAGACTAAAGGGACAACATTCAAAATTTATCTTCCCAACGTTCTTTTTTAATTTTCCAATGAGAAAGAGAGACTGAAGGGACAGAGTCTCGGAGGAGTGTACTGATCGAAAATTTTTACTCAGTGTATTACTTATTCGGTCGGGTACGGGCGGGGTCAAAGTTTTTTTACCCAAACCGAACCCACCCGACACTATCCATGTGAAACTGAAGTGCGAATCTAATGACCAGTGAACCTGCAAAGACCCGCCCGTTTTCTTTCTCCTTCTTTCGGGTTTTTTGGGTATGAGTCTAAATGGTTTTTTTGTCCACCACTAGCAACACCCATTATGTCAAATACAATATACCGAATCCTAACAGAACAAGAACAATAGCCAAGTAAATGTAATGCAGATTCAGTTTCACACCACAAAAAAAAAAAAAAAAACAGAAAAAATCATCCTCATCAGTAGCCTTTTTGTGAAGTAGGTTGTATTTGGAGAGGATTTTATCTAGAAGAAGCTTCCAAGAGAATGCGAGAACTTTGGAAGGAGCCACACCCCTCCATAGCTTCCTAAACACTTTGCCTACAAATCCGAAAACTCCCCAAATTATCCCCAACTTGGTTAGAAAGAAACTTATATGTAGATTTTACGAAAAAAAGCTCCAGAGTTGTGATATTTCCAACTCCACCTATCCTCAACCATAGAGAGTCAAACTGTATTTAACAAGTTCTGAAAATCACCCAACAAATTTGTCTCCCAAGTAAAAAAGTTTCTTTCGCCAATCCAACTTCTAAACCTAACCACCATTCTCCCAAGAACGCAGGCCTCTCACCAAACTATCATTATTAACAAAAACTAAAATTAGTCTCGATAACAAATCCTTCAAGGGAGCTCCTCCAGGCCACACATCGTCCCCACTTGAGTTGTAATATTTTTCTTCATAATTTCTATAGTTTAATTGTCTAATTGTTGCATTGTTTTAAAGATGGATGGTTGTGAATACTAAATTTTGATTTGAATATTTTTATTAAGGCTAAACTTTAGTTTTCATTTTGGTCCCTTATCTTCTTTTTTTTTTTCCCCCTGTTTTGGTCCCTTATCTTTTTTTTAGTTTTCATTTTGGTCCCTTCCGTCAGTTTTGCACTGACGGCATTAGGTATCCGCCGTGAGTCACCGGCAACCGTCGCCACCCCCTGAAACCGCCACCGGAATATGGGTTTTAGAGAGAGAAAATCTTGTTCTCTCTCTCTCTCTCTCTCTCTCTCCCCCTCCCTCCCTCCCTCCCTTCTTCCTTCTCCCTTCTCCCTTTTTCCTCCTTCTTCCTCCATGAAATAGTGACAACATCAATGGGATTTAAGGAAGGGGAGAGGAAGGAGGAAGGAGGAAGAAGGAAGGGGAGGAAGGAGGAAGAAAGGAGGAAGGAGGAAGAAGAGAGAAAGGGAAAACGAGATTTTCTCTCTCTAAAACCCAGATTCCGGCGACGGTTCCGGCGACTGATTGCGGCGGTTTCCGACGACTTATGGTGGCGGACTGACAGAAGGGACCAAAATAGGTTAACGGTTGAAAGATAAGGGACCAAAACGGGAAAAAAAAAAAAAAAAGATAAGGGACCAAAATGAAAACTAAAATAAAGATAAGGGACCAAAATCGAGATTAAGCCTTTTAATATTTATGTGTTTCATTTTAAGAAAACAAAATAAATGGGAAAAAAGAGAAAAAGAAAAGAAGGAATTGGGCTAAACTCACTTTGGTCCAACTTGAAATAACCAAAGTAAATACAAGAAGGGAGTTGAACTGTGTTTATCAATTTTTTCAAAAACTTTGAAAACGTTTTCCCAGGCACAACAAGCATTAAACTAAAGAATCAAATATTAATAGTAAACAAACTAAGCATAAAAAATCAAAACTAATTGCTTTCTTCATAAACGGCCTATACCAGTAACAATGAACTGATTCAGTTAATGTCTTGCAAAAATTATTTGGACAATGCAGATGGAAGCATCAAATGAATGCAAAATTGCCGGTCCTCGATCAAACAAGCAGGACCGTTTCCTCTGCCTTTCTGCTGAGAAGGGCGTTGATCAGAGACAATTATCAGCAGTCATCATTCACCAATCACCAGAGTCCATTTCAGCTTTATGCTCACATATATGGGTCAAGATGGTGGAGAAGGCTGTTATTAACAGATATCATTAATCAAATAATCAACAAAGATAACATTAAGCAGAGTATAATTGCAGTACAGTTGGCACACATGAACTGTGTTGAGAGTAAAATAGAGTTAGTGTAATAATTACAAATATTTCAGTTACTCTAATTACATGATTTAGTTAGCCAACACAATGAATCTAGACAAATATACATAATAACACGTTTTCAATAGACTGTAACAAAACCCAATATTCCAAACAGAAACGTTCAATAAACATGCTTTTTGTATACATGTGCTCATTCCATTTGTGCATAGGCATTAATTTATTACAGGCATTAATCAATACATATGTCAACGTCCAAAACAAAGAGGGAATGATACATATCTTTATTCTGGTAATGCAAGTGTGAAACTTATATTAAAGCAATGCATGAAATGCAATCATTAATTTTCTTCATGCACAAAAATGCATTCATTCATTCGCACTACAATAGGGTAATGCTATTGTCACAACAGGGGACCCAACCACATATACCTCCACATGCTACTGGATGACTTTCTGGTGTTCAACTGTACAGTTAATAGAGGGGGCTTGCATTGATTTTTATAGGATTCCATCAGTTGTGAAGCCAAACTTTCAATGAAATTAATGCCCTAAATGATAATAATAGGGTATTGGGCCCAATAAATGACCCAATTGGAGCAAATGGATTTACAACAATTCATAGGCCCAATCAAAGCAGGCAAAGACCAAAGTACCTCAAGGATTTCATCCTAATACCAACCAAGAACATTCTAGATCTAGCCACCTATTATCTTTTATTTGTTATTTATATTTCCTTTTTAATATTCTAGATGTAAGAAACTACTATATAAAGAGTAGTAAATGAATGAATGGAAAACAAGCAGAAAATTAAGCAAAATCTCTCTTCTCTCTCTAATTTCTAAGGAGGTTTCTTCCTTGTCCTCCATATCAAGGAAACCCAATCCCTATCCCCCATCCATACCCTAACAATTGGTGCTTTCATTGAACTCCTCCCATGGCTGACAATAATCGTTCCCAAGCTCACGCAATTTCTCGCCTTGAGGAAGCTGTCCTCAAACTTACCCAAACCCAAACCACCCTTACCACAACACAGAGCACCCTCCATTCCAAACTTGACTAAGTCTTCTCCCGTATCACTGTACTTCAAACCAATCGTTATTCCTCACCCACACCCACTCTGCCCAACCTACCATCACCAGCTCAACCCAGATTACATTTCAGCAACCCACCCAATAAGCCACTCACCGATTCCACCCCCTTCAATCTACACACACCAATTGCAAATTTTGACCAACCACCGCCGTTTACAGGTATAACCATGGCTGCCAAGGACTTTTGCAATGATCTTGTTCCTTCTGTAACTGACGTCGATCTTCTCTGTGATGAGGTCAACATAGAGCATAAGGAACTTCCAAGGGAGACTGAGCATGGGGTTTACGACATCCTTGTCGCAATACCACCGACGGCGATTCCCTAACCGGAGCCTCTAGACCGACTTATGGTACCGCCGCCACCGATCCAAGCCGCCGGTGTGCTAGGACACGGCTTCCACAAGTCGTCACGGCAGCAGCCGCACGAAAGATCGAGCCCACAAAGCTCGCCGTCACGATCCCATTTGAGTCTGTCAGTTTCCCCATCCTCCGCCAATTCAGTTTCGATCCCAGCGGCCACAGTTCCGAGCCGTCATACAGGGATGCTCCTAAGGTTGTTGAGTTCGGCCTTCCGCAAGTGCCGACCAAACCACCGCCGTCAGATCCGTCGGAGCTTCTGCGTGAGACACAGCCACCGTATCATCCACCGCCAGAGCCGCTGGACTCCTGCACGTGGTTGGCGGCCGCTAAGGCAAGGGTTTTGAAGGTGGGAAAGGAACTGTTGCAGTGTGAACAAGATGGGAAGGGTGAGATCCTGAAGAAGATGATAGATGTGGAAGAAAGTGAGTTTTGTTATTGGTTTAACTTAATGGGCCAAGCCCAAACTCCTCTCCTTATTTCTGATTTTGCAAATGTGATTTCAAGGTCACACTTGACACATGGTGGGCCTATGCTACAAACTGAAAAAAGGGCCCAATTTACTAAAGAGTGGATAGTGTTTCAGGAAGTGTATGGGCCAGAACCTACTCTTCTATTTGAATCAGTGGCAAAGAGGGAAAGCTACCAAAAAAGCTCACTAAGTGACATAATGGGCCAGGCTCATTTCATGAAGAAAGAACAAGGCACTATAAGATTCCAAAGAGGATGTGCAATCCATATTGGGCCTATTTCTCATAATTTTGTAAATATTGGGCCATAATTTTTATTCCTTCCACATACCAAACAGCAACATATGTTCAGCTTTTTAGTGAGCATTGGCAAATGGCAACAATGGGATCCTGGTGGACATTTGGCTACATCTACAACTGTTAGGTCATCCCAGTTCAAGCAGTGGGATCCAGGAAAATTTGTTTTAGGGTAAACTCTTTACAACCTTGAGGACAAGGTTGGTCTTGATGGGGTATGGAATGATAGGGTATCGGGCCCAATAAATGACCCAATTGGAGCAAATGGGTTTATAACAATTCATAGGCTCAATCAAAGCAAGCAAAGAGTAGTAAATGAATGAAGGGAAAACAAGCAGAAAATTAAGCAAAATCTCTCTTTTCTCTCTAATTTCTAAGGAGGTTTCTTCGTTGTTCTCCATATCAAGGAAACCCAATCCCTATCCCCCATCCATACCCTAACAGATACCCAACCACTTTATCAATTTTTCTTTGGCATAACCCCAATTCCATGGATAGATGGTGAATGCAAATTTTGTTGCCTATTTTTTTGGTCTTGGATGCATGTTTTTTTAATTGAAAAACAATCTATATTTATATGAATGTTTTTAGTTCATTATCTTATAATTGTAATCAAAAGAAAAATAGAAAAAAATTACAATATAATCTTGGACCAGATCAATGTTAGGTTGGATGTGATAACTGATCATGATCTTAACCACTAATGGAACTTTTACGAAACTCTAGTATTTTCATGTTTACCTACTTAAGATGAACAACAAAATATATCCTTATTAATGACGATCATTTTTAAACTTAAAAATGAAAAAGTTCCTAATTCAGTTTTTCTGTGGCTAAAATATAATCAATCTCATCTCTAGTACATACCTATCTCCCAATACAGCAAACTTCCAATCATTCTTTTCTCATGGTCAAAATTCCTGGGAATACGATTTTGTTTAGGTAGTTACATCATACTACATTTTTTTTTTGGTGTGAGACTCTCGATATCCGTTAATCACATTGGACTCCAACTAATACGAATCGAGCCGGGAAGACTTTAAGAAAATAAAGTGTTGGGAAAGATAACAATTAAACCGCCTGGTCCCACATTGACTAGAGATAGTATCTAATAAGAGCTTATAAGTAGTGGACAATCCTCATCCTATGAGCTAGTTTTTAGGATTGAGTTAGGCCCAAAATCTAATATGGTATCAGAGCTATCCTAGATCCATTGTTGGGTCACCCACCATGTTATCCATGCATCAAGCCCAATAGTGCTGGGCGTAAAGGGGTGTATTGGGAAAAAAACCCAAGTCCCACGTTGACTAGAGATAGTATCTAATAAGAGCTTATAAGTAGTGGGCAATCCTCAATCTATGAGCTAGCTTTTGGGATTGAGTTAGGCCCAAAATCTAATATGATATCAGAGCTATCCTAGATCCATTGTTGGGCCACCCACCATGTTATTCACGCATCAAGCCCAATAGTGCTGGGCGTGAGGGGGTGTATTAGGAAAAAACCCAAGTCCCACATTGACTAGAGATAGTATCTAATAAGAACTTATAAGTAGTGGGCAATCCTCATCCTATGAGCTAGCTTTTGGGATTGAGTTAGGCCCAAAATCTAATTTATTATTCTAGGATCTGACATTTCCCACACTTTATGTAATCACAATGAGACAATAACAAATATCTTCCACTATAAAAATAATGGGATTACAATAATAATAATCTCACCAAATACAGGAGGCTAAACACTCTTGATTTCTCCCTCGAGGATTTTTCTCGCTCACGTAGAAGTGAGGTTTTTCTTCTTTCTCAAAGCTCTCTAACTTGTTTTGGTTTTCTATGGGATGTTTGAAATGAATATAGACACTGGCTTTTATAGCCAACTTTCCTAACTAATAGGTGGTCATGCATCAAGGAGAACTTTTCTCCTTTTATCTTCCATTGATTTCCTTCAAATTCTTCCATACTCACTTTCTTTTTATTAACTATTTTTTTTTCCTTTTTTTTTTTTCTCCTCCACTAAAGAGGGAAGAGAAGAGAAAAAGATGGAAAATAAAATAGTAAATAAAAAGAAAGTGAGTATGGGAGAATTTGAAGGAAAGCAATGGAAGATAAAAGGAGAAAACTTCTCCTTGATGCATGGCTACCTATTAGTTAGGAAATTTGGCTATAAAAGCCACTATCTACATTCATTTTATATACATCACGCAGAAGACCAAAACAAGTTAGAGAGTTTTGAGAAAGGAGGAAGCCTCATTAGATGTGAGAGAAAATCCTCATGAGAAAAATCCAAGAGAGATCAGTTAGTTACAATATTTATCGTGAGTATAGATTTTGTAACCCCATTATTTTTATAGTGGAAGATATTTGTTATTGTCTCACTGTGATTACACAAAGTGTGAGAAAAGTCAGATTTTGGATAATAAATTATCCATTGGCCGTGTATTAAGCGATTTTATTTGTTATCTTTCCCAACAAGTGGTATCAGAGAAAGCTCTAAACAATACATAGTAAATAGTTAGATATTTGCAAGATGGGAAGAATACCAAACCAAGCTCAGTATGAGGCTATATCACTCTTGACCTTATATTATCCATAAGCACCCCTTTTCACTCTCAAAAGAGTTGTTTTCTTCTTTTATTCTCGATTATCTCCCAATTTTTTGCATAAACATATCTTTTTTTTTTACTTGAAATAGAATCATTAATAATTCAGGTTACACTCTTAACTCATCTTATGTTTCCTCCAGTTAACTCCTCCTAAAGAAAGGGCTACAAGAGTCAAGACACATTAATAGATATTAGAAGAAATGTTTGAAATTCAGACACGTGACATGCACAAACACATACATACTAACACATGAGCACGTGCTCACAAACACATACATACAGAGAGAGAGAGGAAGATACCTGAGAGTCCTTGTTTCTTCATCTAAGCAACACTTTGTACTTACTCTCCAAGCCTTTGGAGTTCGAATGGCGGAAATATAAAAATTGCATCAGTATCTAGAACTTATGTTAAGGTAGATATACTCTTGCCTGCTCACTTTCTGCAATTGTTCAGTTGGAAATCATAGACATTTTGTCTTACTTTTTCAGTTTTGTTTGAAATTCAAACATCATGATACAATATATATTTTCTTTTCCATTTTTCCAGTTGAAATGGCCCTTAAATATTGTGTACTTAGATTGCTTCCACAGTATCTATAACCAAAATTCTTATTAGTTAAAATATGGAAAGGAATATATATATATATATATATATATAGTTAATTAGCTAAATTCTCAGGGTATCATGTTGATCCTACATGTAACTTATGTCACACAGAATCACTTCTCTCTAGCAGCAATAATATGTCAGAAAATAGATACATAAAAAAGGATACAAAAGAATCAAGAAGGAAACATCCTCCAGATTCTACCAGCCATGGTAGATTTGGTCTGATTCTTGACCAATCCAAGCTTCTCACAAGTATGCTGCATAAGACAAAAGCACATATTCTTTGAATATATATGATAAATTAACACTATTTTCAGATGTAAAATATCACTTTGGTATTGATACTTAAAGAAGATAAATATAAACTGGAAGAATACCTGGCTACATAAGTGCCATTCCCAAATAAAGCAAAGAGAAACATCAAAGGATTGAGGCCCTACATATCATTAAAAGAGATTTAGACTCTGACCTGTGAATAATAAAAACTGCATACAACTAAACAGAAGTATCTTTACTGCATTGGTAAGATCTGGTGAGTGGTGAAGGGAAGAAATGTCTTTGCCATACTCCCATTTAACAGTTTTCACTTGCAAAATAATAAATAAGAATAAACACATAATGAATCATAGTCCTTAATGGTTGCAGTTCCTAACCTCAGAATGACCCCTTCTGATCTGCAAAATTGATGAGAATCATTAATAAGTCAACATAAACGATAAGGAGAACAAGATCAAAAAATCCAGCTCAAAGTGTATGATCTACTAGAAAAAGATGCTTATTAGATTATCTTGAAATTTCTAAATAAACACTCCCTGAGAAACTAAGAAAAAAAAATATTTATATTATTTATATCGTCATTGTCTGATGTATGCAGATGGCAGATCATTCTGTTTTCTTTTATCATTTTCTACTGCATAATTTTCTAAGTCCTTCATATTGCTAGCTATGCAAATGATGTGATTGATGAGTACAAATCATTACTAGTTAAACAATAAAAAATCTTATCCCATATAACAGATTTCTTTCAAAAGAATTTCAGACCTAAAGTACTGGAAAATGCAACTCACATTCAAATAAATTTGAGGAAGCCTTCCACCCATATATATAAATGCCATTGCCCAACCAAGGAATGCCCCAATGACACTATTTTGTGTCGCACCATGTTCTGGCGACAGATCACCGCTAACCTGCAATTGCTATATACATATATATTATAACATATTGGAAATCAATATAACCTTCCATGTTTAAAATTGAATATTGAATATTTAGTCATCAACAAAATTATTGCCTCTTACCCATAATTTACCAATGTCAACCATCACCTTGCAATTGCCAAATATAACCAAACTGTTTCACATTATAAATAATAAATTCAGAATGTACTAATTAGTTCAGGTGGCATAGTCTCTTGCAATGGCCAGAGGTAGGTAGGATTACCTCCATTTCAACAGGGAGGGGAAAGTTCAGTGGAGGGGATTACCTCCAATTCTGTAACCCATACAACTTGACAAAAAAGAAATTTGCAGCTAATTGGGTTATTGGTATTCTTATAGGATACACTGGCATAAAACAGCCAGGTGGATATCCAAGCAAGAGTGATCTTTCTTCTACATGTGAAACCAAGTTGCAATTAGCATTACCTGTAACATCTTTCGTCCAACGTAAATCACAAATTCTTGTCTTGGTTTTGAGACCATGGAATGAATTCTTCTATCTGGTGACTGAAGCAGATTGAAGGCACCAAGAAAAGTTAATGTTGACACCTGGACAAGACTGGATGAGATTAGATTTCAATGCTGGCACTATCGTAGTTTTATATAAGAATAGTAGCAGAAACGTTTACCAAACATCTAGTCTTGATGCTCAAAACTGGTACAGATTGTGCAGCACTGGCTGAACCAAGCAAGGGTTCTTCTTTAGGATTCAAAATATGACAAGTAGGTGTCATTCGTTGGTCTAAGATAGATTTCCCTTCGGGACTTTGACTCTTTGATAGATATCTTGCTGACCTAATGCATGAAAAAAATGAGTTATAAGACTTTTTGATGTTTTGAGAAACAAGTTCACTAGAGCTTTAGTGAGCAAATTATGGTTAGTCCCTTTAAACTACCTCATAAGAAACCATACATACTGAGCAAGACCAAGTGAAGGAAGATAAGTCTTGGTATAGTTTCAACGTCAGGGTCAAGGAAAACTTTCAAAAAGAAAGCTAACAAAAGTGCACATGTTTGGGAGAGCATGAAAAGTTAAATCAAGAGTTTTTTTTACACATTCCTTACAAGCACAACTTTATAGATTTATCAATTCCTTTCTTCACTTTTTTAACCTTTGCACAAGTTTCAATAATTACATTCTCTTTGAACAAATAGGCGTCGTGAGGAGCTTATGTACAACAGCTTAGAAAGTAGCATTACTCTTTGATGATAAGATCCTAACTGAAAAATATTGATTCATAGGATGGAGTAGGGTCGCGACACCCAACTCAAGTTACATGGTAAGTAGTAAATCATTTTCTTATGAAACTATACATTATTTGTATTGTGTTCTCTGGAGCTTATCTCATGATGTCAGAAAGGGTCATTGCCAGTTTCCGATAGAACAAGATTGACATATCCTTAATTTGACTGCCTGAACAATTCACCTGCCACCTTAGTTTCTGTTGAAAATAGCTTATAATTATTACTCTTATTGAAACTAGATTAGGATTAATGTTATATTAAGCTTGGACGGTGTGGACGGTGTGGACGGTGTGGACAGTGGATTCTCATCCATTGTATTCTCATTTTCATTGCATCTATTCTCCTAGGACTTAGCATATATAATTAATGCTCTAGGAAAATATATAATTAATGCTCTAGGAATCATGTTCCCTTATCTATTATATATATTGTAGTCCTATTGGAATGCAAAGACACAAGAGATATATTCAGTTTCAGTTTCAAGTGGAGTCTTCATTCTTTTCTTCTCTTTCTCTATCTAAAATCCATAACTTCAACATGGTATCAGAGCGGTACCATCCTCCATGACCTGTCCCATCACTATTCCGCTGCAGAGTTCCGCTAAGTATGAAGGAACTCAAATCATCTTATAATCTTCTCAGTCATACCAAAAAATTAAAAACAAAACCAAAATTGTTGTGGGAGCTCTAGCGAACACAGTTTGAAACAAAGGAGGGTTTAACAAATAGAATACCGAATACGATTATTGGAATAGACCCAAATTTTTTGGGACTCAGCGGAATAGTGACGGGACAGGTCACGGAGGATGGTACCGCTCTGATACCATGTTGAAGTTATGGATTTTAGATAGAGAAAAGAAGAAAAGAATGAAGTTTTTTTTGAAACTGAACAAAGAGCATCATATTATTTATTCCTTGGATGACAAATGTCATAATGCATACTTTCGCTAAAATGGGAAAAGTGTAAGAACAACAATATGGAGATATCCACCATGTATTACTGCCTATTCCAATTGTTGCAATCAAATCGTTCCTTAGTCTTTGGGTTAACCAAACATGGGCCGCTTTGTTTTATAGAGTAAATGGAATCTGAAATATGGCAAGGGACATCCTTTTTTGCTATGAATACATCAAACCATTTAAAGGTATTTCTCCAATGAAAGTGACAATAGTATTGTGTTGTGCCAAGAAGGTTAATACGGAAATTCCAATTATAGGATTGACCTGGATTTAGAAGATGCACTCCGAGATCATCGTCACCAGACTTGCAATGAACACTAAGGCCATCTCCAACGATCTTAGAAAATGGGGTGCTTGCTTGTTAGGAACCGATGCTTAACAAGCACCCAGGGTTGGAGCAAATTAAAAAAGGAGTGCTTATGAGGGAGAGGTGCTTGTAGAAGCACCGATCCTTAAGTCTTGGGTGTGGGCCATTTGTACTTTTTTATTTAAAAAAAAATATAGAAATGAGGATAATAAATAAATTATTGATGAAATGTAAGGATGTGAGGTTATTGGTGGGACCCATTTAAGAACTTTTTTGAAGTTTCTGGGTTGGAGACTTGAGGTGCTTAAGTTATAAGAAGTAAAAATGAGTGATGTGTCAAGGTGTGACCGATTTAAGAACCCCAGAAAGTAAAAATACGGGGTGCTGGGATGGAGATGGCCTAAGGTCCAGATTGCCATCCAAGTTGTTAATGATCGTCATGGATATCTTGTCACCAGGGAAAGCATCGGAGCTTGATGGCAACATTAGCACACATAGCAGGAGAACCGTCTTGGTAAGCTAAGACATTGTGATGGTATTATGTTTCTTTTGCATTCCAATAGGACTGCAATATATAATAGATAAGGGAACATGATTCCTAGAGCATTAATTATATATGCTGTTTCTAAATCAACCATTAAGTTTAAAGATATTTGCATTTTAAAATTACGACTCTGATTATATGAATCCAGAATTTTCATCAAATTAGATCCTCTCCTGCGTGCAGCCAATCTCCAGCCGATTTTTTCTTCGTGGATTCTGTACGTGCAGCTGCTACCGCATGCAGTATCAGTTAAAAAGTTTCGCTGCACCCTTGGAGAGGATCCAGATCCGATTTTTCATTTATATACCATCCTAGATAGAGAGAATTGGATATATCATTTTCTTCCTTTAACACACCAAGATATTGACATCGTAGAAGCTAGTGTACAGCAGGGTATTTTGCATAAATTTAAATGAGAAAGATTAATTACTGGTAGTATACGTCTCTTCCGGAAGAAATTTTTTGAGTATGCCCTGGAAGAGGAATTGAAGAACTCAAACCAATTCCCGTATTGAAATCGACAAACCCATTACTCTGATCATCGTCATTGGCTTTTTCCATTCCACTTTTGTTTTGTCCAGCATTTGTTGGTGCCTCAACCTGCCCATGCTCAGAAATCTAGAGCACAAATGAAAAATAATATATTAGGTAATTGAAGTGTACTAAAAGACTCTCAACATGGTTAGAGTTGCTTACAAACTTTTAACAAAAAAAAGTTTAGTGGATATAAGAAAACTTCCATCATCTAATGTGATCATTTAGTCTGAAGACATATAAGAAAACTTCCATCAAATGATTCAAAACTACGAAATTAAAATAAACCATAACTTTAAGAAAAAATATTTTTTCTACCATGAAGTCTTTCTATATGAATTACAGGATATGGATTTAAAACTCTTTTAATATGCAGAAAGCAAAGAACTGCCAAGATACCTCAGAAAAATGCCTGCTTAATCTTCCCCCTGCGGATAAGACCAATAGTCATATATGATTATGGTCTACCCACCCACACTGTTGATTTGGTGTGGATTTTCAGAAAACTAAGATATTCCATAAATACAAATGCATATAATAAAGAGACAGACAAGAAACTTTTGAAGTGTATTTCATTATAAAATTAATCTCAATAGCTTGGATCACATTCATAAATTTTTAATTCTGAAACAGAAGCGACATACGCATGCTGCCTCTGTGCACTTAAGATCCAGTGTTATACTCTGCCGCCAAGTTAACCTGCCTAGCAGATTCTTTTATATTAACCTTGAACTTCAGTTTGATTCCGAATTAAATAGGAATCTGGTATACATATTTTTCACCAGAAAGAATTTACCCGGAGTCATATCAATAAGGAATTAGCTTCACCTCACACAGAATAACATGTATTACTTCTGCTACTTACTTTCACTTTCCTCAAGAAATCTCAATCTTACTAGTTCCAGGAGGAGGGAGCTATAATATTTCCAATCTTGAAAAAGCAACAATCATCATCCATCAACAAGCATATAACAGTATGTCAAAACAACATATAAGAATTTGTACCTTGAGCTGTCTATTGAATTTCAGTCGAGGATATATGTGTTCATAGTAAATGGCTTGTGAACAAAGTGAAACAGTTATAATGGTATACAGCTGCACATTAAAAGCAGGAACAAAATCACTTCTACTGGCTGAGACTGGGACAGTCAGCTAAAAAAATTATTTGCAAGGTATCAGAACACCTCAGTCTTCAGCTAGAATCCTTACCACAGCTATATATAATTGAGTTGATAGCTGCATATACAAGAAATAAAATCATCCACTTAGCATAACCATATTATTTTTAAGTATCACAGATTCTATATTTTCAAATTATATATTCGGCTAATTTAAGCTTCAGGAAGGGCTGATTTTGTTAACACATCTTTAGACTAGAGATCAGTTAGCTTATATCTTCCCCCAAGCCTTAGTAGGGAAGCAAAGTAAATGTAATGTAACAAGCTGGGCATGATTCACAAGTTCTTTATTTTCAAATTATATATTGGGCCAATTTAAGCTTCAGCATTGGCTGATTTAGTTAGACTAGAGATCAGTTAACTTATATCTTC
Organism: Echinosophora koreensis; assembly: GCA_035048595.1. NCBI lineage: Eukaryota > Viridiplantae > Streptophyta > Magnoliopsida > Fabales > Fabaceae > Echinosophora > Echinosophora koreensis. The sequence continues at coordinate 679,783 of JAPCYP010000094.1, forward strand.
GCCCAACCCTTAGGAGGGAAGCAAAGTAAATGTTACAAGTAACAAGCTGGGCATGATTGATATTTATGAGCCGGCTTGAGGGGAATGTTAAGAATAAGATGTGATAAGTTGGTAAAGCATTTAAGGTTACTGTCTTTTGGGTATCCTATGATTGCTCCAAGAACTGTGTGTGTGTAACAGACAATTTGTCATGGTTGGTTGAGTCTATATGAGGTTAACGATGGAAAGGTTTTACAATAGAATCTTCTGTTTCAGAGTTACAAGGCATTCTCAGACTTCTCTGCAGATTACATACAGCAACTCCTCACCCAAAGTCGTTCCCTTTTTCCTTTTAATTTCAACTATTAACACTATATTGTTTAGAGTATTTTCAGAAAATCTGTAAGATTTTAAGAGGTTTGCCATGGATTAGCTATAATTTTCATGGGCTTTGAAGTAATTTCTTCACTTCAGAAATCAGAATTCAATGTTAACAGAAAAAGGCATAATCTAAGAAACCTTTTAATAAATTTCATTTTCTAATAAAATATTTTTTGTGTTCAAGTATGTATTAAGTTATTTAGTTAATGCCCTCTCCTAAACTTTCTTTTTAGCTGGATTTTGTTCAACAGTACTGTAATGTGAATGTTAATAATGAGAGAAAAGGAAGAGCAAATTTTACAAATCGATCCTAAAAGACATACTACTTAAAATCTTTAAGACGTATGAGAAAACACTCACAGTAGCAGGTTCCAGCAAGCATCCACAGATGTTGAATAGATCTCTGCAAACAAACTAAGTTGCATCAAAATATTGGAGATATGTTGAAAACATGATTATAATCTTTGTAATTAATGTATAGGTTTAGGCATATCATATCATATCTTGTAAATAGGAATAGAATCTTCTATATTCATTGTGTACTTATTTCATTAAACCTATATAAAACGGACTCCGTTGTATAGTTGAGACACATGGTTTCACCATCTCTATACCTCTGTTTTCTTTCTTTTAACAAGATATAACCAAATCAGAAAAATATAGAGGCTGTGGAATGAGGAAGACTCGAAAGCATTATTAAACTTTGACATGGAATACAGATAAAATACAAATGTAACAACTGTATCATTGGAATTAGTACTTTGTATCATTCATCCATGTAAGTCAAAAAGATGAAACAATGTAACAAGGAAAATGAATCATTATATTTTAATTATTTCATCTTCCCTTCCACTTCAAATTTAAACTCTTGATTCCCCTAATTTAAATGTTGGGTTAGCTAGTTCCTAGTTAAAGGGATTCAATTAACTAACAAGATATGTTAGAGATTCAAATAAAACAACAGAACAGACAGGCAGATAAATAAGAACAATTATGGATTCATGATTTAGGATTGAATCATACAAGAACAATATAACAACCCTCAAATGATCAAAAGAATAAAAAAAAAAAATTGGTACAAAAAAAAAATGAAAACTTTGTTAATTTACCCGATTATCCATGCTACCAAGAAAGCAAAAGAGAGACCCTTGGTAGATTTTTCTCTGTAGTTTGTGATTAATTGAGGTATCTCAGCTACAATCCAAACAATGACACTGATCAAACCTAATGTGATAGAAGCTGTCTGTCTCACATTGCTCATAAGCTTTTGGGCCAATTGCATGCAATGCTGATTGCCAAGACACAATAAGTTGGAACTGGCAAAGTCATCCATTGCATCAAATAGCTGCTATCTACAGTATTATCAAGAAGAAAAGAAGAGTAAGGAAAAAAAAGAACAGTGACAGAATAGCTTCTTAACAAAATAAACACATTACCAAATACCAAATAATAAGAAGTTCAGAACATGGCATAAAAAGCAGAGAAGCCAAAAGTGTCAAATAATAAGAAAGTGATTAATGCTGGGGTTGTCCACTTGTCGTTTTTGAAAGTTTATATGTTAATGGGAATATATTATATATGGTATTGCATTGGATCAGTTTGCTGCAAAAGGGGTGAATAAAAAAAATTTAATAATAATAATAATAATAATAATAATAATAATGCAATAGTCTGAGGTTAAACAAAGTTACTGAACAACAAGTAACAATTGTCTATAGACAAAAATAAACAATAAACAATGTAGATAAAAAAAAAATTAGTAGATTCTGGGTTTTGTGGCGAAAAGCATGAGAATGACAAGAGAAAAAGATTGATTGAAAAAAGTGGGTAGGTATCGAAAGGCATGCAATGGAAGATAGATGGATGGATACCCAGAAAGAAAGAAAAAAGAAAACAAATCTTAGGAGCTGCTTTTGGCTGAATCTGAGAGGCTGTGTTTCATGTGGGAGAGAGCGTGTGCGTGTGTGTGTGTGTGTCTGCGAGAGAGTGCTTTGGAATGAGATTCAGGCGAGAGTGAGTGAGAGTGTCGCACAGCACACTACAAAGTTGGCTGCTTGGTCAACTCCCAACGTGAAATAGAGCCCTTAGCCTATTTGTAGTTGATATACTTCACGGTTTACGATCCTCGTGTATATAAATATTAAAAACTAGCTAACTGCGAGAAAGTTACAACGAATGAGCTAACAATGGATAGAAGATACGTCATGAGATTGGATTTAAAATATTTTGTAAAATTAACAGTTTAAGTAATTGATAAATATAGCAGATAACGGATAAGCTAGATGATAGTGAATGAGTTTATAGGGGATAGTGGATAAGTTAGCTGATAGTGGATAGCAAATAAGCTAGCAGATTGGATTTAAAGTATTTGGTAAAACTAGCGGTTGAACTAGCAGATAAATATGAAATGACATAAAAGGACATGTTTATATGCTTTTTATATAAATTATATAAATATTATTTATTTTATTTATTTGAAATAATTATCACTTTTAGTACTTTAATTTATCACTATTTTAAATTACTTATATAAAATTTATATTTTATAGATAAAAATATGTTTTCTGTTATTTTATCTTAAATATAAATCTAAATAGTGAAATTAATTTTTATTTATATACTTAGCTAAATAAATAAATTTTAAAATTTTTTATATGAAAATTTATAGTAGGAATAAAAATGAAAGAAAAGATGATAAGTTATAAGCTTAAACTTTAAGTAGCGTCTAAAAAAAACGCTACAAGCTAGTTTTAAAAACGGTTATCAAACGAGACTATTTTTTCCCTGTTATAAGCTATCCGCTATAAGCTAACAGATTTGACAAGCCAAACAGAGTCGTAAAATTACATAAAAGACCACACCAATCCTTGCTCTGGGCCCATACCCTAGTCCACCCCATTTAGCCTCCTATATAGCCCACTAACCAAAATTATTTAATACCTAACAAAATTGCACATACGAGACATCGTCCCAAAATTTATTTACTCTGAGGTCAAACCTTACTTTAGGTCTCACCTTACCTTGGATTGGTGTTGATCAGAAAAATCAGTTCTCACACATGCACCCTTATTTTCATAAAAAAAATTAATCAGGATCTACTTTTAATTGCACAAAAAAAAAAAAAACTACTTTTTATTAAAACCTAAAATTAATAGCCTGTTAAAAAAAAAATCATTTTAGGAAAGATAAAATAAAAGAGATAAAAGATTCTTTATATAATTATATCTAAAAACAAATAATTTTTCTTTTTACAAAAATATTTAAAAAATCATTTTATATAATATCATAAAATTTATTTTTTTTAGAAGCTTAACCAAGCTCACCTTTTATAATTTAATATATTAACTGAAAATTAATTTTAAGATAATATATTATATTTGAATTACTTAAAAATGGTCTTTATACAATAAAATCAAGGAAAAATTCTATCATTTTTTTGAATTTTAGGATTAAGAGTGCCCCCGTCTCAATATGATTCCTTCTACAATTCTGAGTCCAATTTCATTAGGAATCTTGGTTTAGATATTGAAAATCCTCAAAGGAATGAAGGAGAAGTCAAAAGAGAGGAAGAGATTTTGCCACTCCAAAACTGCCACGTCGCGGAATTGAGGTAGCAGTTATATAGTGTCGAAAGGCAGACGTGGTGCTGAAACAGCACTGTTGCCACTTGAAACGGCATGCCGCCTCAGGAGGCGTGATTGACAATGACATTGCCCTCCTTTCATGATTCTCTAGAACATTTTTCACGGAATGGTCGAAATCCTGACTGTCATTCTAATTCGGAATCAATTGGTGGCGGTGATGGGATTGTGGGAGAGTGAATTGGGTGAAATCATACCAGGCATTATTGTTGGATCTTGCTAATGCATGAATTTGAATGTGTTATTCTCCTCTTATAATTTCTGCATCAAGTGAAACGACTACGGATCTAATGAAAGACTTTTGTGGTTGCTGAATTCATTTGTCCACTAGTTTTATCGGATGTCATTGTAGTGATGGTGGAGATTTTGGGTTGAAAAATTGAAGACGGATTCAACTCATTGTGTGCAAGAAAAAGGAGAGTTTAGGAATTTGGGGATTTTTATGTTTGTGTTTCTATCTATGATGATGAATTCAACCTATGTGGCTTATACATGTGGGGTGGGGTGATTGAAATTGTGTTTCTTCATCTCCGCTCTATTTGCATTTTTCTTGTTTTGTGGTTGAGTTTCTAGATATGGAAGAAGACAAGGAGTAAGAAGATGAAAAAAAAATTTGAAACTAGGTCTAAAACAATGTCGTTTTGGGCTATGTTAGATAGTTAATGTGCCATTTTATAGACAATTGTTAACTCTAATGGATCAAAGTTTACAAAAAGACTAACGTGTCCCACGTTTGTAATTTTTAAAGACTAACTAGTTAACTTTTTTTTTTTCAGGGACTAAAAAATGGGTCATTGAAATTTTTGGAAGACCGTAGCCTTTACTCAAAAAAATAAAAATAAACATAGTCATGTGAATCCATTTACTCCCACCAAATCGATCTGGTTTTTTTTTTTCATCCCCACTTTTTTTCTTTGCAAGCCTTTCATTGAAAGCTCCCCCCTCCCTATCTCTCTTTCTCTCACTACGGATTCCCTTCAGAAACTAAAATCTTACCTTTTCATTTTCATCTTAGTAGTGTCCAACTACGTTAACATTAAACTTTTTTTTTTTTTTTAACAAAGAAAGAAGTATGCAAAAGCATCACCATAGGAAAAGACATCCCAACTAGGTTGGCACCTCAATCCCTAACAATCATTTGCAGCATACTTCTAGATTTATTAATAAGAAGAGAAAAATAAAGAATACAAAAGATCAAGGGGGGACATGAACCTTACCCAAGAATTAGCTACCTAAATCTATAAAAAGGAAGACCACATCTATTCCTGAAAAAGTCATCCTTAATGAAAGTAGGAATAGTGTCCCACCAAACAAAATCACCAACATTAAGCCCATGGGAGGCCAACTTATCCGCACAAGAATTGCCCTCTCTAAAATTATGAGAAATAAAGAAATTCATCCTTCTAGTCAATACCAAACAGTTAGACCACCTATTCCTTAATTTCCAAGGGATGACTAATTTTCCTGCAAAGGCATCCACAACCAATTGAGAATCACTCTCAAGCCACAAATACAACCAACCCCTCATATAAGCTTGCTCAACAGCAACAATTGCTCCCATCAATTCTGCATGAAACGAGGAACCAACACCAAGATTAAGAGAGAAGGCACCCAGAGCAGCCCCTCTATAGCCTCTATAAATACCTCCACAAGCAGACCAACCTGGATTACCCTTAGAGGCCCCATCTGAGTTACACTTCACCCAATTACAAGGCGGAGGACTCCAAGTGACCTCAATAATTTTAGGAGCATGACAGACATGGCCATTTATGTTGAAGGCTTTTAAAATAGAGAATTCTTTCATGGAAGATGACATGAAGCCCTTAGAAAGGATACCAGAGAGGTGAACTGCTGCCACTATGTTGTTAATGCAATAACTCAAGGGGAGAGATTTATTTTCAAACCTGAGCTTATTCCTGCAGAGCCATATCATGCTAATTGAATAAGTGATGGCAGCCAGAATTATGTGCTTTAATTGACTACTCCAACCCTTATCACAAACAGAAAAAATTGAATTGACTGAAGACAGATCAATGTCACTGCCAATGACCCCTTTCAGCCAGCTCCAGATATCCAAGGCAAAAGGACAGTTGAAAAAAAAAAAGGAGCTCTTGATATTTCTCCAAGATCTGTGCACCTTTTTCATGAATCAGAATGTAATATTCAACTAAAAAAAAAAAAGCACATTCTTCTGTCACTAATTCTGTCAAAATGCCAGCGTTTTAGCAATCAACTTCAAAACACACAGGAATTGCAGGGTACGATGCATTTAGTAGAATTCTTTGTACGAAAGAGAGAACTAGCGGAAACACTACCTTTATAGCTCTAACAGTAACAATGCTTTTGGTTTGAAAGTGAAAAGGTATAAGTTTGGTTTTTGAAGAGAGTTTTGAACAATCCAAAGAGAGAGAGAGGCTTTCAATTCGTACCATGGAGCTTCAATAAACTATAAGAGGCTTTTGAACAACTAACAACCTTTCTTAGTGAAAAGGTTTTATTTGAAAAACAATAATGAAGAACACAAGTTTTATTCTAAGAGGTTTATAAGCTTAAAATGGTTCTTTGAAAAAGCTCGAAAACTTGTTTTGCTAATCAAAAAATGTTCAACAACTTGAACCCAAAATATGCTAGAAAACATCCTCTTCACGCTTCTTCACACTAGTATTCTTCGTGGTCTCTATAGACCGTACAAGTATTCTTTCTCAACAAAGTCTATATGTTTATATATGCTTTGTATGCTTGTTCTTGATGTCTAAGTTCATGTTTGGGGAAGTTTAGCCTTAGAAAGGTTCAATCATTTTAGAGTCCTAGTAACCTGTTTCACTGTTTTGGCCATATCCTGAGTTATAGATGTCTGATTGAGGTGATCTTTGATGTGTTGGAAAGCTAAGAGAATTATCTACAAGTATTATTTTATGTGTTTTGGCCAATTCGGTTTTTTAGTAGGCCTCGTGCCTCAATTTTTGTTCATCCCGCGAATCGTATAGATCCAAAAACGTGTTTTGGGCTATAATTAAGCCTAGTTATGCATAAATCGTCCTTAACCTCCAAAAGTAGGGATGGCAATGGGTAAGGTTTGGGTAGGGTACTATAGTACCCGTCCTCATACCCGCATTTGAAAAAATTACCCGGACCCGTACCCCCGTGAGTAGCAACCTCAGTACCCTTACCCGTACCCTTTGGGTACCTAAGTACCCACACCCGCACCCATTACCCGCACTTTAACAAAGAAAAAAATATAAATAACAAAAAATCATAACTTAATTGAAAAAACCATCCAACGATGTTTCGAATGTATTCATGAAACATTACAAACCAGCATATTAGACTAAATAAAAACATGTAAAATATCCAAAACAAGTAAATAACAATAAACATCCAAAACAATAAACTCATCAAGTTGTAATTCCTGAGCCGATGTTGCCAATGTTCTCCAAAACCTGTAAAATAAAAAACATACATTATATTAGTTATATATTATAAACTTGTAAAGCAATAATTAATATCAAATTATTAGATTATCTTACCTCATCTTCTGAATCAGAGTCTTAAAAAGACTGCAAATGTTTGTCTTTCATATGTAAATATTGCTTTGATCCAGTTATACCAATAGAAATTAGAACAAAAAATAAAATTAATGGTTAGACTGAACACAAATTTGATTAAACAAATATGTTAATGCAACATTTATTATATTTCTTATCATGCTTTATCCAGCTTTGTGCACACATAAGCACCTTCAAAGTATTTTGATTATATATATATATATATATATATGGGGCGGGGTGGGTACCTCTCAGATTTGTGGGTAAATACCCGTGCCCGTACCCATATCCATAAAGCGGGTTTTTATCCTACCCATTGTGGATATTTTTTACGGGTACCAGGTGGGTAGGGTCCGAATTGCCATCCCATCCAAAACCACGACCTTAACCTAATGTTATATATCTAAACCACTCTACATCAGCCTCCATTCCCTCCTCTTTGAATTCCTAACCCTTTTCTCTCTAAAACTCCCTCAAAGGAACCCGTTCTTGTACCGTTCTTCACAGCTTCTTAATAGGAGAACATCGCTATGAATAGGGGTTCGTTGTGTGCTTGCTACTTGGGACTTTAGAAAAGGTAAAATTCGTGCACCTTATCCCTTGTGTTTCTTTCTTTCAAGTTCTTGATCTTTTCCTTTTGATTCTTTGATCTTAGAGTTGAATCGAGGTGTTTCTTGTCATTCTTGAGGTAGTAGACAAGCGTTCGTGAGATGGGACCCTAGCGGACTTTCTTCCATTCCTTTTGAATTTCAATCTTCATACCAGGTATGGGGAGAAGAATAGTATGAACATTAGGCAGGGGTAACGTAAGATGAAGGGTTCCCATGACCCTATTGGTTGTTAAATGTTAATTGCTATCTTGTAATGCATATTTGCTATAATTGTTTTAGTGTTCATGATGAAGAATGCCAATTCATGTATGTTTTAATAATATGTTTCACGCCATGAATAATTGGTTGAATTGGTATGTTGTTTATGCCATGAATGTTGTTGGTTTGATAATGTTGTTATGACATGAGTGAAAGTTTATTGTTTTGATGATGAACATGCTTAATAAGACTCTAATTGGTTAAAATAGGGCTCATTATTAACATAAGACTTAAAGGAATAATTTCCCAAAAGTGTTCATAAAACATAGATTTAATAGTGAGAGATGAGGTTTATGCCAAATGGTTTAGTCAAGGACCCTAGTATTAATTTAAAAGTGTTTAGGGAGTTTTTGGGTAAAAGGACATGATCAATCTGCCCAGACAGTACGACCACGCTCCAGGAAGCAGCCGTGCTTAACAGGGAGCATGCCCATGCTTCTAGTTCAAATTCAAATCGGCTGCGCTGCTGAAGCACGACCGTGCATAACAGGAAGCACGACCTCGTGCTTCACTTAAGTGGAAGCATGCCCGTGCTGAGGGTGAGCACGCCCGTGCTCCCCCAGCAGACGTGAACTAAAGGAATTAAAGGGGTGTTTCACCCAAATTGTCCCCAATGATGAAATAAGACACAAATCGAATAAATACAAGTTAGATAAATAAGAATAATAAGTTGGTTAAGCTGGTACCCAATAGGTTACCGCACGTTGATATGCTTTGGTGCTTTTTGGCTAAAGTGGCCTCGATGCTTTTTGGTCGAGGTGTTGTTGAAGTTGAGCCTTGGTGCTTTTTGGCCAAGGGGACCTTGACTCATATGAGTCAAGGTGTAGATGATGATGAACTTGGGTGCTTATTGGCCCAAGCGGAGGTGGTGGTTGCCCACTTGTTTGTTGTTGTGCTCATGCATTCACGTATTGGAGTTGTTAGTGGGGGAAGTTCAACATAGGGGAGGTCGTCCTAGAGTACGGCGATCTGGCCGTCAGCAGTGATTCACCCAAGGTTTGGTGAATCTGGCCCCTCGTGGTGGCGCTTCCTAGAGTATGGTGCGTCGGCTATCCAAGGGGTTCACCCATGGTTTGGTGAACTACCGGCGTTGGTGCTTATTGGCCAATGTGGATATGTAACTCCGAAGTTGCCTTCCTGAGATAGTTCGGATCCACATGCATAATGGAGTAGTGGAGTAGTGTTGCACCGCATTGCATATGTTGGTTGATTTAACATGTTGATATACTTATATGTTGATGCTTATATAATGTACGTTGTTTGCTATGTTATATGTTATATATGTTCATCTTGCTTCCTATCTCCATGCCGATGTGTTTCATATGTTTTCTTACTCCCTGTTTCTCTTCTGTTGTTTTGTTGGCTTGTATCTTTTATGCAGAGGACGGCGAGCAGCCAGTTGAGGAGTGACTCTGAGGAGCCGCGACTCTAGTTAGGATTTCCAGTTGTTATAGTTTGTTTTAGCTTCAGTTTAGTTTGTATTCCGTGATATTTTTCCGGATTAGTTATACCAGCTCTGTAATAGACATCGGGGTTGGGTTCTTTTGATGTTATGTTTTATCTTCTTAAAACCTTGTTAAATTTTTTTCCACGCTGTTGAGACTAGTTCATGTGGTACCTTTTCTACTCGTGGAACCTTATTTATTTGAATAAATGAATATGCATGTTTTATTTTATTTTTTATTTATCTTTAAATGCTTATAAATACATGCGGGGTAGAGGATGTCACACCAAGACTCTTCAGGCTCTTCGTAACATCATAGGCTGCTTTGCGGATTGACGACTGTCCCCATAAACCAACGTGGGTCTTTTCAGGATAATTTGTCCTTACTCACACGCTTCTTAGGAAAACTTCTCAGGAGGTCACCCATCCAAGAATTACACCAAGTCAAGCACGCTTAACTTTGGAGTTATTAAGTGATGGACTCCCGAAAAGAAGATGCATCTTGTTGGTATAGGTAGTACCGATCAATTCTTTTATGTCATTCTTAACTGTTTATTGCTATACCTATATAGTCTCAGGATCCCTCTTGTTTCGGTATATAATCGGTTCATTCATGTGACCCTCTGCCTAGAAGCCTGTCAGGAACCGCTCCTTGACTGTACTTCCCTTTTGCACCGGCGACCACTCCCTGCCTTCGTCAACCCCGGGTGTCACACTCTTACAACAAGTATTCTTTGACACTGTGCCTCTTCTGGCTCTACAAGTATTGTTTACTAAAGCCTATGCAGGCTTATCAACAGTATTCTTCAACCCATATCTTTAGCCTTATTACAAGTAATTTTACTAAGCCTCTACAGGCTTATCAGCGGTATTCTTCAATTCTCCTCTTCAAGATTATTACAAATATTCTTTATCAAGTATCTACAAGCTTATCTACACTCTCAAATCAACAATAGTTCTTCAACAACTAGCTTGGCAAAAACTCAAAGTTCACACTTTTTGGTTTGCTGAAACTCTACTTCATAGGTTTTCCTACACTCAGTGAGTAAATGACCCATTTTGAAACTAGTTATGTTTTTGACATTCTGCTGGAGTGATGTGAAGGAAATAAACTCAGCAACATGACTCAACAATACTTGTGGCATTCTTGGCCCTTTAGCGGATTTTTCCTTCAATGTTTTGGCTTGGTTTTTCTTTAGTAATAGCCATATTTATAGAGATATTTCTGCTCCGAAACTAGCTATTTGTGATTGTTGCTAACCATAGGGATTAAGGTTCAAAACATCTCTACAATTCTGTTGTGGCCTGTTGTACTTGCAAGTTCTTTTTGCAGCAATTTTAATTTATTGGCTTTGATGATTAAAGCTTTTGACGATAAATAACTTGCTCTTTGCCTCTTTGTATTCTAGCTTATTACGATGTGTATATGTTGTATGGAGTGGTGATAGGACCATGTTGATCTTTCCTCTATCTGCATGATCTCAAGAACTTGCTTGATTGCTTCTGATACAACTTTTGATGAAACTTCTGATGCAGTTGCAAATGAAGCCTCAAATACAGGTTTCTGGTGGTTAGAAGTTGCTTTTTGATATGGGCATCAACTTTCTTATGATGTGAGTGCTTGTTATAAAGTGGTAATACGTTCATCTTTGAAAACAATGATCTTGAGCTCTTATTGGTTTTTAGCGCACAACATTTAATACCATACAACATTTTCAGACTTATAGTTGTGTCGTAAAACTTTTCTTTAAGCTCAAGTGACACTTTTTTATTGCAAAAGAGACATCCCAAGCACTCCCTTATTTCATCCACCCAACTTAAATTTATGATTAATATTTGCCTCCGTTTCTTTTTGATTTTGTATGATAAATCTTAGATAACAAAATCGTGTGACTTGTTGTGGCAAGATAGGATGTAATAACATTCCAATAAATAGAAATAAAATCTGTCCAAATAAAAACAATATTGCATAAAGGAACAATGATTTGAACACAATATATAAATCTCTGCTTAATTAGGTATTCTATTGCACAACGTGTATGGTGGTAAGAAAATAGCTCAAACCCTTCTTAACGTAGACCACTAGACCTCCTAGTCTTAAGCTTGTAATGTGAAAAGCTATTACATGCTAAACCTTTTTCAAAGATAACTATATATTTGAGGCTTTGCTTTACAGTGAAGGGTTTAGAAGAAGCAGAAGGGTAATTCGATTTGTTTTGTTTTTAATTTCCTAATTATGTTGAGCTACATAAGCACTACAACTTTTTTTATTATGTTGTCACAAAATTTTGGAATTTTACGAAAATGACTTGAACACTTGGAGATGTTTGGTCCAATTTGGAGTTATTGCACTGATTATATTGATTGGATATTTTAAAGAAGGGAAATGCTAACTCGTGGTTAAGGAATTAAAATGGCAAAATTTCATTGTCCGAAGTAGGGGTGTAAATAGGTCAGGCTGCTCATTAGGGGCCTATGGCCTAGCCTAGCCTATTTAATAAAAAGGTCAGGTAAAGGCTTTTAGGCCTATCAGACCGGCCTATTTATAACACGCACACACATACATATATATAATGTAATTTAATATAGGAACTTGTGTATTTAATATTTGGAAGTGTGATATACTTAATTTTTCAATGAAACATTTCCCTTTTGAATTCCTTAATCAGTGCCCTTAGGACACTAGTTAGCATTACTCTTTAATATATTATAATACCATAATATATTATTTATAATATTATAATATTTGAAAGAAAAGGACTAATGACCTATTTAAATATAGATGCATACTTGCCTATTTATTTGTAAAGGCTTAGCAACCTATGTATCATATAGGCCTACCGGCCTCTTTATTATTAGAGGCTTATAAGCCTATTTACAAGTGAAAACCTATGACCTATTTATAGATAGAGTCATATTTAAAGGCCTTTTTGAAAGGTAGTCCTTTAAATAGGCTTTCAGGTAAGAACATGCTTTGAAGTAGGTCAGGTCAGTCATTAACAATTGGCCTATATCAGGCTAATAGGTCAGGCTCATGCATTGAGATTGAAACGCAAGTCAAGCTCAGGCCTGTCAAGGCCTTGCTCATCCTAGCATATTCCCACCCCTAGTCCTAAGGATACTGATTAAGGAATTAAAATAAAAAATTTTCCCGGTGAAGTGGTGTAGTTAATTTAGGGAGAAATGGAGTTTAAAGTTTTCCAAGAAAATCTTGCCTTTTCTTAATTCCTTAATCAGTGCCCTAAAAGCATTGATTTCCATTTTCCTTAAGACTATGTTTGGTTGAAAGGAGGGGAGAGATTTTAATTAGATATTGTGCTTGGTTAAAAGGATGTGGAAAGAATTTTAATAGAGGGATTGAAAAATAATAGGATTCATGTTTGGTTTACAAGGGAATGGGGGATTTCTAAACTAATTTACTTTCATACCTTTATATTTTGGATTTTAAAATACATAAAGATATAGATATTTTATTCAATGCATTCAAAATGTTTTAAACTCTCAGCCCCGCTCCAAATCACCTCAATATTGGAGGAAAGCAAAATTGAGTAAGGAGAGATTTTGTTCCCCTCTATTCCTCTCCCTCTCCCAAAATTGAACCAAATAAGGATAATTTATAAAAATCGATGTCCTCCCTTTCCTTCCTTCTATTCCCCTTCAACCAAAACTATGTAAAAAAAAAAATTAGGTAAGTTCGTCTTTTCATCTAGTTGACCGATGATGCTTAATTTTTTTTCTGCAAATGTCACTCGTGAGTCATGACACGTAATTATACTTTTGGGACTTGCAGATTGGTAGAAAGGAAAAGACCACTGCTGAATTTGCTATTTTAATACTATATCAATAGATGTCTCATTAACAGCAATGAAATTGCCACTATTATCACACCACCTTTTGTGTAAATATTATTTATGTCTCCTCTTTTTTTCTCCTTCTCAAATTTTTCTTTACTTTTCTTAGAAAAAGGCAACTAGGGAATTTTTACTGTCACTACAAAAAAAAAGGTCATTTAGCGACCGAAATTAGCAACCAAAATTGTTGGTTGCTGTTTGCGACCGAAATGGCGACCGATTGAAGGATATACAAGAGACACTTGTTATAGTTGATACTGCGACTGAATTAGTGACCGAAATAGATCGTAGCAGAGATATCGGTCTCTATTTCGGTCGCTAACTAAATGAATTTAAAAGTCAACCTTACTGACTTTTCAGCGACTGAAATGGCGACCGAGTTTAATGCAACAGATACATTTTTATTTATTTTTGTGACAGACATTAATTCGGTCGCTAAATGGCGCGAAAAAAATTTAAAATAGCACGTGTTAGCGACCGATTTTAATTCGGTCGCTAAATATTTTAAGTCAAAATTCAAATTAGCCCTTTTGCGACCGATTTAGCGACCGAATAATTCGGTCACTAAAAATAAAATCCCTAAATCAGCAGAACCCCCTTTCTTCCTCATTTTTCTCGGTCTCTCACTCTCTCTCGCCGTTTCTCTCTTCCTCTCGCGATCTCCGGCCACCGTCGTCCCCTCTCCTCCGGTAAGCTCTCATCCTCTCATCTTCTCCATCCCTCTCTCTCTGTCTCACTCTGTTTCTCTCTCTCTGTCTCACTCTTGTTATCTCTCTCTCTCTTTCGCAGGTGCTCTCTCAGGTTCCCTCCGGCCACCACCACCGCCGCCGCTATCCTCCTCTTCCATAGGTAAGCTCTCTTCTTCTCTCCTCGCTCTCTCTCTCTCTCTCTATCTCTCTCTCTCTTCTCTCCTATCTCTCTCTTTCTCTGTCTCTCTCTCTCTCTCTTACTCGGTTCTCTCTCTCTCTCTGTCTAAGTTTCTCTCTCTATGCCTTCCACTCAACTTGACTTTATCCAATGCTTGGAATTATTTATTTTGGGTCAAAATTCATTTTGACAATGATCTTGGCATGATTGTATCTTAGCACTCACTGGCATGAAATGTCTAGTTGCAGAATATCAAGTAGCTAAGTTATATGCTTATAAAAAAAAAATCTAGCTAAGTTATATGGTATTGCTTGTCAATTTTTGTATGATTGAAACATGAACTATATAAAATTTAAGAAAGACATGTGTGACACTTAAAGATGGATCAACATATTTGCAACATATTTCAAGTCAGTAAAAAACAAACATAAACCTGAGCAGCTGATACTTTTTGCCATGTTCTGATTCGAGACATTTGAAACAGCTTGCTATTTGGATTTAAGAATCTGTTATTACTTATCACTTCTGATCAAGGATCTTACCTTGGCATTACTCCAAGTTTCTGTGTACACAGTCTTTGAAAGAAGGCCAGATTCACTTGTAGGCAAATCTTTCATTTTATGTCCAGGTTTAGTGAGAGGCAGAGGCATCAGTATCTTGCCTAGTAGATCTTGGATGCTGTTTTTCTTTGGTTCCTACTCTTGGCTGTGAATATCGCAGAAAACCTTGAGGAATAGAAGATCTTGGTGCCTAGCCTTTTAAGTATCGATCAAATGAAACTTACAGATTGCAAATTGAGTAGCTTTAAGTCCTTTATTTTGATGTCAAACCCTTTTTTTTTCTAATACCAGGCATGTATTCAGGGATTAGAAATTAGTTTGGCGAAACTAGTTTGTCGAATGGAATCTTGACCACTTTAGGACTTGGGGGTTTCTCCTCTTGCCAATAGAATTTTGAGTGAGAAAGTACTTGATATGATATTGAATCACTCTGAATGCTTTTTCCTCCATTTGATCAGAATGTGCTAAAAATATTTTAGCTAAGTCTAACTATGTTGTGTTTTAGTGACAGCAGTTCATATTCATTAGTCAAAGTTTATACTTGGATGCAGTCTATCATGAATTGCTTGATTGTGTATTGTCCTGAGTGAATTTTTTTTTTCTTTTGTATGTGACAATCGAAAGTGATCGTGACAGTAGTCTGAGGATGTGAATTCATTTTGTGCACAATATCTATTTGATCACTTTTCATTTGTATCATATTTGGTTTTTCTTTATTTGTAGTTTGCACTCAATAAGCTTGTGCCACATTACTATATATAGCCCCATTAGGTATAAGATGATATTCTCTGTTCTGCGAGAATTTGCACATGAATTATCATGGTGCAGGTACTTGAGGTTGTACTAAGTTTTGAAATCTTGGTTTTGATTAAAAGTGAGTTTGTAGTAACTGGTTTATGTTTGGATACTTTATTGTTAAAAGTAGTTTTGATAGAATGAAGATTGTTTGGTGTGTCATTCAAATTGACTTTTAGATATGTAGTTATCGAGTTGTTCCTCAATTTTATTTTATGGTCTATGCTACTTCCATTCGGTGGCATGTACAAGGCAAAAGAGAAAACTGTTCTGATCGTAACAGGACTATTGGGTGAAATCTAAAATCTTATTTCAATAGAAAAACTACGACACTTTTCAAATTAATAATGATATTTGTACACCTTAAATTTGACAACTTAGGACACATGGTTACTGGTTAATGGAATTCAAAATCGGTCATTGTTGATACTTCATTTTATTTATGCATTATAGGTCATTGCTCTATTTCTCGTGAGTTGAAACCGAGTCCCTTCGTCTCCTCTACATCTCCACAAGTAATCAATTAGTCGTAATGACAATTTGTTGAACTTTTATATTACAGACTTGAATACAATTAAGTTGGCTCTAAGGATATTAATTTGCTTTCATATTGTCTTATTATATTTATTAGTTCTCGATCTTCTTGTCTGCGGCTCCTCCCCTTATCCTTACTTGTTTTTGCATTTTGTCGCATAGGTAAGTTCTCTCAGTACTCTTTTTTAAGGTTATGCTTTGTCTAAAAGGTTCTGATTGTGTGGTGCTTTTAATGTGTTATGTGAAATAGGATGTGATCCTGTCCAAAAGGCGGGATGCTTGTTGTGTGCTGCTAATTTAGAAGTTATGCATGTGTTTGACAATTATGTGTTACTTGTTAGTGGAGAGCGGAGCTCAATAGGATGTTTGCTACTATATTTTATCTAAGTTTGTATTGAATTATGCTTCAATATATATTTGTTGAAGTATGCTGCAATCCTTATAAGTCAATGGTTTTATTTTCTGCTAGAGTTAATTATTAAGTTACGAAAGCCTTAGTTTCCTATTTGAGATTCAATATTAATGAGCATGCGTACCTTTAATGAGCATGCGTACCTTCCCAAGGTACGCATGCTCATTGTATTGAATCTTGAATTGTCCAAATGGGACAGTTTGGGAAAAAACCTTTTTCACACTCGTACAATAGTCATTTCCATGTTCAAATGCCTTATATACTTGTTGAAATCTCGGTCTGATGCATTTCCTTTTGTTCTCCGAGTGCATACTTGATCGTGGTGATTCTCACCGTGCTCGAGTCGTGTACTTGGAGACCGATGGGAAATGCTGCCGAAATTTTTTTTAAGTATAAGGTGGTTGAATAAGGGAATAACTATTATTAGCCGAGTGTGGTAAAGGTTTCTTCTCGAATGGGATAGGTTCATACCTTATCATAAGAACGAGATTGATGTAGTTATTGGAATGCACCGTAATATATAAGTGTTATTGTAGGGTTGGTCAGGCTATTTAATTGGCAGGAATGGATATTCCGGAGAATCGGAAATGGATGTACCGTAGGTTGGATCGGAATAAACGTCTTAGGCAAGAGTATAGAGTTGGAGTGGGTGAGTTTATAGAGTTTGTTGTTAGCCAAGAGAGATTTATACGGCTGGGCGATGATCATTTGAGGTGTCCTTGCACAAGATGCAAGTGTCAATCTTTCAAAAGCGTGGATGGAGTTGTAGCCGATCTTGATGAGAAGGGCTTCATGCCTGATTACTATTGGTGGAGTAACCATGGTGAGACGTTGCCTGATTTAAACCCGGTTGTGTTTGAAGGTTCGTACTATGGAAGTGGTGACCGGAGGGAAGAATTGAATCCATACGAGCAGATGATAATGGATCATGCTGGACCCTCGGTTGGTGTTGCACTAGAAGAAGATGGGGGATCAGCTGGTGGAATGGGTTCCTAATACATAGAGGAGAATCCGAATCCCGAAGCTCAAAGATTCTATAATATGTTGAGTGCTGCACGATCTCCGTTGTGGGAAGGATGTCGGGAGTACACAGAGTTGTCGATGTGTATGGAATGGTTGAGTATCAAATCTGACTACAATATGCAAGAAGACTGTTTTAATCGCCTCGCCATGTTAGTGTGCAAGGCGTTGCCGCAAGACAATCGGATGCCTACTAGTTTTTATCATGCTAAGAAGTCTGTGGAGAAATTGGGTCTGGGGTGTTTGAAAATTGATTGTTGCCCGAATGGATGTATGTTGTACTATAAGGATGATTCAGCGGAGAGCATAACATGTTGTCGATTTTGTGGTGCGGATCGGTATAAGACAACCACTAGGAGAGGCATTGAGAAGAAGACCGCTCTAAAAAAGATGTGGTACTTTCCACTCGTGCCTTACAAGATTGTACTCTTTGATGGCCACTGCAGCTCACATGAGGTGGCATAGTGAGCATGAGAGGGAGCAAGATGTCTTGTGTCATCCATCGGATGGAGAAGCTTGGAAGCATTTTGATAGGGTTCACATGGCATTTTCGCAGGACCCTCGGAACGTCCGATTGGGGTTATGTACGGATGGATTTAATCCTTTCGGGCAATCTGGAAAAGCATACTCTTGTTGGCCGGTTATCCTGACTCCGTACAATCTTCCCCCAGGGATGTGCATGAAGCGGGAGTTTATGTTCCTAACAGTCATAATTCCGGGTCCGTCTAATCCAAAAGAGAAGATTAATGTGTACTTGCAGCCGCTGATAGATGAGTTGGCAATGCTGTGGAATGATGGTGTGTTGACATATGACGTATCTTTGAGGCAGAATTTCATGATGAAAGCAGCTTTGATGTGGACGATCAACGACTTTCCCGCCTATGGGATGATGTCGGGTTGGATGACCGCGGGGAAGCTTGGTTGCCCAATATGTATGGAGCGATCGAAGGCATTCACGCTTAAAAACAGTCGAAAGATCTCATATTTTGATTATCATCGTCAATTCATTCCAGAAGATCATCCTTATAGGCGGAACAAGAATGCATTCAAGAAGCGTTGTGCGGAGACAACACCGCCTCCACCACGTTTGTCTGGTCCAAATGTATGGCGGAGAGTACAGTACTTACCGCTCGTCCATGAATCCCAAGGAGAACATATCCCTGATTATGGGGTCAACCATAATTGGACAAAACAAAGTATATTTTGGAGGTTGCCGTATTGGAGGACGCAGCTACTCCGTCACAACATTGATGTCATGCATACTGAGAGGAATGTGTTTTTGAATGTGTTTGACACTGTGATGGACATCAAGGGGAGGACAAAGGATACAAATAAAGCCCGATTGGATATGGCTGAAATTTGTAATCGGGAGGAGCTTGAGTTGCAGGACGGTGGTCGTGGCAGACTTATCAAACCGAAGGCAAGTTATACATTAAGCAAAACACAGAAAGTGGCTGTCTGTAAGTGGGTTAAAGAACTAAAGTTACCAGATGGGTATGCTTCCAATCTGGGTAGATGTGTTGACATTAAGGAAGCAAAGTTACATGGAATGAAGAGTCATGATTGCCACGTGTTCATGCAACGGTTGCTTCCAATTGCGTTCGACGCATTACCGAAACCAATTTGGAACCCACTTGTTGTGCTTAGCCACTTTTTCAGGGAGCTTACGTCGACAACACTAAATGTGAATCAATTAAAGGATATGGAAGTCAAGATACCCGTTTTGTTATGTAAGCTGGAGCAAATCTTCCCGCCGAGTTTCTTTGATTCAATGGAACACCTTCCGGTTCATCTACCTTACGAAGCAAGAGTTGGTGGTCCAGTCCAATACCGCTGGATGTATCCATTTAAGAGGTATACAACATCAACTATTTTACTTAATACATATGAAATTCACGAACACGAAATCGTAGTTCAGCTTTCCCTAAAACTAGTAATTATTTGTATGTATCCATCTTTAATAGGTTCCTGCACTCCCTTAAACACAAAGTCAAGAACAAGGCACGAGTGGAGGGTTCCATTTGTGAAGCATACTTAGTAGAGGAGACTTCCACTTTTGCCTCTTATTACTATCCGGACGAAGTTAACACGAAAAGGACAAGGATGCCTAGAAACATTGATTCGGGCGAAGGAAGTTCAACTAGTCCTCCTATATCAATTTTCAACTATCCGGGCAGATTTAGTGGCAAATCAAAAGGATATTTCTTGGAGCAGCGTGACATTAATGCTGCTCATCTGTATATCCTTCAAAATTGTGAAGAGGTGGCGCCATATTTAAAGTAAGTTGCTACAATGTCTTTTATAAGTTCAATTGATATTTATGATTATTAATCGTCCTGCTGTTAATCTCCCATATGTAGGATGTACGGCAATTTTCTAAGGGATCTCCAACCTGACATTTCAAACAATCAGGTTGATCGAGAAATTACTTCTCACTTTGCTACGTGGTTTAGTAAATATGTAGGTTAAGCATCTTCATTTATTGCAATACATTTTATCTCCTTAAATATATAGCATGTATAAGAATAATATAATATTCATTTTTTAGGTACTAGATCCAGTAAACAATGTTCAAAATCCATTGTTGACAAATTTGGCATGGGGGCCTAACAGATGGGTTACATCATGGAATACTTACATTGTAAATGGATATAAATTTAACACAAAAACATGGAATGAAGGAATGTAGTCGTGTAACTATGGTGTTTGTGTGCGAGCCACTGATGGCAATGTAGAGGATGATTTCTATGGGGTTCTAACTGACATCCTTGAACTCAATTATACCGGTTTCCCCGTGATGAAGTTGGTTCTCTTCAAGTGTGATTGGTTTGATCCTACTCTTGACGTAGGGACAAAAATGGATAAAAAAATATGGTATTGTTCAAGTTAGACTGTCTCGTAGGTATAACAAGGCGTACGACCCATTCATTTTTTCACAACAGGCAGATCAGGTTTATTACTCGCCATATCCCGAAGGACATCAAGGTTGGTTGGGTGTCATTAAGATAAAGGCTAGCAGTACAATTACTGATAATGTAATCAACCAGCCTGAAAAAGATGCTCCGTACCAAGACGATGAGTTTTCAAGACCCCACGTTTCATTGCAAATTACGCCGGACATTATTGTTAATTCTCTGGCGGACATTTCCGGCGATGGGGAAGAAGTTGAAAGAGAGTTAATGGATCAATCTGAGTTGGATGCATCTAGCAAAGCCACATTCCAATCAAGTGAGACTGATGTGAGTGAGGGTGAATTTAGTGATGGAGATTCTACTTAGGTAATTTATTTATGTCATAATTCATTACGTAACGCTCATTCTACTTAGGTAATTTATTTTTGTATTATTTACACTGTGGTGTAATCGTCTTTTCATTTTTTTTACACAGATGGCAGATTCCTCTAGACGTAGGGGGCAGTATGGTGGTCGACGAGGAGGTCGTGGCAGAGGTCGTGCTGCGAGAGTTCCTTCGCCGGCCGACCCACAGCCTTCGGATCGAGACCACCCTACCAGCACCTCTGTGGACGGGCCACATCAGGATGATGGAGTTGCACCCCCTACCCAACCTCATGTGGTCGGGACACAGGCTGCACCGTCATCATCCACACCTATGACAGGACCATCATCATCATCGGGGCAGGAGAGCCGTGGTCCATCCAACAAGAGGATTCTTCTTATCCCCAGGGGGGATAACGAGTAAACTAATTTAATCAAATTAATATATATAAAGTATCGTTAATTTCTATTTACTTGTTTTTAATTTATTTATAACATTTATTAATGCTCTAATTTTACTGTAGCTTTCTGCCCGCGAAGGGCCCTTCTGATTCGATATCGAAGATCTTGCGACGCAAGTTTGATGGTCCATGGCCTACATGGAAGGCCATCCCATCAGTTGTTTAAAGAGTTTAAGGTAACAATTTATTAAGTTATTTAAATTAAATTTACATTATATATATATATATATATATATACACACACACACACACACAAATTTCCTAACAACTGTAAGTTGCAGAAAGAGTATAGGTGGGACGCAGCTTTAGAGGGTCTCGTCAGGGACAGCCGCCGCCCACTACGACGAGCTGGTAATACTTAAAACTTTATTGACTTAGTATACTATTTAATGAGTTTTCATTTTTAAATATTCGTATGAATTTAAGATTATATTTTTCTGTGCAGAAAGCACAGAAACAGCGCCCCCCCCCCCCCCCCCAATTGCTATGGAGTTGGTGGAGAGGACGAAGAAGTTGAAGTCGGGGGCATGGGTCAACGACAAGGCCCGTAACTATGCTGTAAGCAAAAAAATAATTTAGTCTTTACTTGTAATTTATTATAATTGATTTGTTAATATGGATTATAATTTTAACTAAATCTCTTCATTTATACTTTGCAGGTGGGCTTCAACGAGAAGAAGGACGATGCCATATCACGTGCCTCACAGTCACAGGATGAGACCTTGACTGATGATGGGCCCAACCCTCCTATCTCCGTCGACGATAATGCCATTTATTTGGAGGTCGTCGGGGGCAGGAACAAGAAGGGGCACGTGTATGGCTTCGGACACCTGGGAGGCGAGTTTATAGCTTCATCATCCGGCACGCCTGCTCCTTCCTATGCCGATACCGTCCCTCAGGAGCAGTTCAACCAAATGCAGGACACCATCACGCAGCTGAACGCGGAGCTTCGGGAGAAGAGGGAGACAGAGCAGCAGATGGCGAAGCAGATTGCACAGTTGACTCAGGCACACCAGCAGCTGATGCAGACGAGCATCGAGCAGGGCCAGACACTGCGGCTGGTGTTGGAGCAGATGAGGATCCAGCCTCCATTTGCTCAGGGTGATGCTCCGACGGTTGTGCTGCCTGTAGCCGCTCCTCCAGTTCCGCCGCCAGCTACTGATGATGCTACTCCAGAGGACGATCAGATTGCAGACGTTGGCGGCACAGACGCTGAGGATGATTGGGTTCCTCCTCCTCCACCTCATCATGACTGATTTTTTTTTTTTTCATTTTTTAGATTTTAAATCATTCTTGTACGACACTTTGGATTATTTTTTTTATATATATTAAGTATTTTTTATGATTTTATATTTCATTAGTAATTTGGTGTGTTTTATTAGTAATTTTGCGAAACTATAAAGCAAAAAAAAAATTTATTATTTAAAAAATTAAATTAAAAAAAATTAGTAAAATCCAGTTTAGCGACCGAATTAGCAACCAAAAATTCGGTCGCTAATAGAGGTTAACAGTAACCAACTCTAGCGATCGAACTAGCAACCACCAATTCGGTCGCTAATCTAGATTAACAGTAACCAGATTTAGCAACCGAAATAGCAACCAAAAATTCGGTCGCTAATGTAGGTTAACAGTAACCAGATTTAGCGACCGAACTAGAAATCGATTCTCGGTCGCTAAAAATGGTTACCCAATCAATGTGACCAAACGATTTGCGACCGTTATTTATTATTTAGCGACCGAAAATACAGTCGCCAATTAGCGACCGAAATATAAATCCGGTCGCTAAAATCTTAGCGACCAGGTTATTAGCTACCACCTTGATGCGGTCGCTAATTCGGTCGCTAAATAAAATAGCGACGATTTAGCAGGTATAGCGACCGATTGTGTCGGTCTCTAAACAGATGATTTTTTGTAGTGTGTATTTTTTCTTGGGTTCTTGATTGCATGTGAAAACACTTGGTAGAATTTAATTCCAAGATGTGCTTCCACTTTTTTTGTGTGGGTAGAATAAAGTTTAGATTATGGGAAAGCACGCCTCGTTGTAAGGTCATGAAAGACACTATTCTCAACAAAGATTTATAGTTAAATTACTTTTTTTACAAGAAAAAAATTAAGTCATTCCATTAATAATCAAGAACGCAATATATTCCATCTAAAAGGAAAAGAACTAATACATCTGGAAGCATCATCACAATTTTGGAGGATAGTAATATATGTAGCCACCCCTAACAAAGTAAGAGCAACTACATGGACTTCCTTCCTAGCAAATTCTACCAAAGAGTTAGGAACAGTAGAAGATAAAAGACTCCTACAATTTGAAATAATAACCCTATATTTAGTTTGGTCCTCTTGAATATTTTTTATGCTATCAAAGACATACTTTGAATCAAACTCGAACAACACCTTGGTTGAAGCAAACACAATTAACCATTGAATAGCATGTAGGAGACGTAGGACTCTCCTTCCTTGCACCTGGAGTCTGGGAGAGAGACCATAAGATTTAGCTTTGAAGAAATGTCCTCTCTCATAACATAAATTGATGCAAGAATTGATTGTTAGTTCAGCGAGACGAGTAACCTGCATAAAAAGCTTAATGCACTGCCAATAAATTTCCTTTACTTTATTTTCTTTGACTAAAAAATCAAACAGAAAACATGAAAAAGCAAAAAACGCTTCCAGCCAGTAACATCGAACGAGGCATTTAAAATTAGGAACTGCTCGCATGATACCTAGGCCTCGACACTTCCAAATGAAATGTCAGTACTACCGGCAAGCCTGGGGATCAGAACATGTCATTAAAAAATGGGCAATTTGTTTTTTCTGACAAAGGCCCCACCTCCTGCACGTAATCCCGTTTCAACAAGATCATCATGCACTGCTCCTTCCTTCCCTATGTCTTTTGTGTTCTCCATGATCTTTGCATGTCATATCAATATCTCCTGAAAGAATAGAATTAGGATAATTGCGAATAATGGAGCTAATAAATGCCATATCTGTATGGGCTAAAATATTGGGCTTTAACGTGCCACTCGTTGATCCTATCTCAACATTTAATTTATGAATCAAATTCCCAGTAGAGGGGCAATTATTCTGTTGGCTAATATTACCCCATCCCCACGTGTCTTGGTTCCCATATATCTGTGATTACCGCTAACTCCATAGTTTTCGCATTACTCTACTTGATTCTCCTCCCTCAACCAGCGACCACCTGAAGAGGCACCAGTGTGCTGGTTATCAGCCGTGAGGTCAACACCCCAACCACGGGTGCCATTGTGCCCTATCAATCCCCACCTTATTTTTTAACTATCTTTTCTTTCTGGAGAGGCTTACGAACATCCACTTTAACTCTGATTCGCATATATCACCTCCATACACCTAAACTATTGTTAGGATCATATCAATAAACTCCCCAGTGAAGTTGTCAAGATACTGGCCTACCACTTGAGTCATAAAGCCATCTAGAATATCATGACTTGCTCCCAAAAAACTACATGATAGATGGGAATTTGGCTTGGAATGTCACCCGGTTGCACTCTCCCAAGGATCAACAGGTGGTTATCGAAAGTCCATGGGCCACCTGAGAAGATACATTCAACATCCAATCTATGATAGAACTGAAACATATAAACACCCCACGAGAGCGCTTTGATTATCATACCTTTCCATGCCAACCATTCTATCTTTCGTGATATGCACTCTGATCGGTTTGTTAGTCAAGAATCTTCCCTCTAAACAAAGGGCCACTCAATACTTTGCTCACGAGTCTCTTCCAAGTGAAACACTAAGCCATCATCTTCTTCATGAATCAAGGACAGATCACTCACGTCTGCCTCCATGATGGATGTCGATTCGCACAAGAAAGAAAAGTAGAACGAGAGAAAGCCTGTACCCTCAACCCTGGACATTCACTGGAGAGAAAACCTAGGCTCTCACTTGGAGAGAAAACCTAATGGATTTCGGTTGCACTATAGTTGAATTACATATTGTTTACTAACAAAGAAAATGTGATAATCAAACCAAAGTATACAATAAATGTGTGCAGGAGACTTGATCAGATGTGCCCATCCCCATTGGCTTCCACTTTAAAATGGAGCTCTATTAGAGATCCAATAGGACAATAGAACTCTTCGGCTTAAAAATAATAATTATTTGAACATTTGAGAGGTTGACACCTGCACACTTAGTTAATGACGGGTTGAGTTTGATTAATGGATACACATGTGGTAGATGAGTAATTTATTAATGGACAACTTGATTAATAATGTACAAAATACTGGTTAATGAAAATTAACTGATGGTTAATGAGTTATCTAATCTTATGGTACCCGTTATCCAAACTTAATATGTCATTAACCACAATTTTGAATGTCATTAATCAGGTATTGCAAGTGTTGGATTTTATATGTTCAAATAATATAAGTGAAGAAAAACTATAACATTTACACGTGCATTGTGTAACACCCTTCTCGGGCGCTACATTGACTGTGACATTTTCGCAATATTGTTTAACGTGGAAAATAAATTTTCTGAAGATATGGGTTTATTTTTTTCTATTCCTTTTCGTAAATAAGAAATTAGGTAGTACTTAACATACCTCGTCCGACTTATACATATCATTTGTTAACATCTTCCAACCACTAATAGGCATAAGACATATACATCCAGGAAATGGGAAAATAAGCAGTACATAATCATACATTCCCCGTATGTACATAATATTTTCATAAATTCTTTCAAAAGATAAAAGTCATGAAAAGACAGAAACAACAAAAGGCGGAAATAGCAACGCCATTAAAATAACATGACCAATAAAAACATAAATAACCTTGGAGACACAGCTCCATAAAACTATTCCTAAACGCAAGGGCTCATCATGCTGCCCAGTACAAAACGATGACGAGGTGTTATCATTGTACAACGATAACAACTGAGGACGATACATCGTCACACTGGGGTTGAGCTCTCACATCTTCCATATACTGATCCCTGAAGATACATCCTCATGACCGGTTCGTCTCATATCCAAAGCTGGTTATGATGGTGAATCAGTTCTACCATCTTTGTTGCAGAACAAAAAATAAAGCAAAAGACCAGAAAACACAAAAAAAAAAAATGAGGTGAGATCCCCATTCATCATACACATAAAGCACGCATGCAGTGGTACGACCCACATACATATATCCATATTATCATCCATTCTATGTCCACAGATCAAAAACCAAGATAAACGGTAAGCTTATCAAAGCATACCAGACACTATATGTTCACCGAGGCATGAGAATAGAGAGAAAACTGATTGAAACCATATAGTCCCATACCTACACAGCCTCAAGGAATATCTGATCCTAACTCCAGAGCTAATTGACATTTTGGAAAGGAATTGGTCAGTACAAGTTTCACATCCGCCCACCTTAGGCACCAGGTGTGACTAGAATACTAAGCACACAAGGCTTAAATCATAGCGTACGTACAATCATAATCGAATGTGATCTCAAATTCTCTGTAAGACATTAGGCTCTTTATAAAACCTCTACAACCGGGAAGCTTAGCTTCCTAGGTACAATGGCCTCACCGAACATAGTATCAACTACGTGTTTGGGCAAAAAAATTCGGAATACATCCAATTTGTCCATCCATCGGATAAACCTCGTGATTCCGCTGGAATCCATTTGATGTCAATTTCAGACGGACGGTATCCTCGGGTCCGAATCATCGGCCCTTCGTTGAACCACAGTTCTCAAGCAGACTTTCCATGTTTGTGCAAAGATGTTTTAAGGCACTTTCTTACAAGTCCTAACCCATTATGGAATTGGATCGACAATCCAATCATTTATTTCTTTGCCCTTTTCTAGTGGAGCCTTTTGCTTGGCTTTCAAGAAATCAAATTATTCTGAGTTTATTAAGTCTTATGGATGCGTGGATATTGAATTATCCACACTTTATGACAAATGGTCTTGCTTCACCATAAGTCATAAATCATTAAGTTCGTATTTTCACTAAGTCATCTATGACTTAGGTTTTGCATTTTACTGTAAATACTAGTCTTTGAAGACTAAAGTCCTTTTTGACTTAAAACCAAAACCTTTAGCTAAAACCTAATCATTTTGAAGTAAAGCCCCAACAAAGGTATATAGATACCAACTTTCGCAAAATAGTCTTTCGAAACCACATAAAATTCTTAAAATACCGTTTTACCGCCTTTTACTATATTTCGGCCTAAACTTCGTATTTTCAAAAGTCTAACTCTCTTTATAACGTATTTCACTTTACTAAGTTCCAATACCCATGTTAAGGTATTAAAACATAAATTCCAAGTATTATGCTATGGTTTACACAAAAACCCTAGAACTCAACCGAACGTCGCTAAGTTTAAAAATCGCGTGATTCCCTTTTCAACGATATTTAACCTTAATGGTCCAAAACTCATTTTTGGGTCTTAGGACACTTAGTTAGGTCTTAAAAAGTCTCTAACTGTCCAAAAACTGTATTGGCCGAAATTCATGCCTTGGCTCATTTTACATGTCCGGTTCTTTGAAAATTCCGTTTTTAAGTCCGCTAAAACTCGATTTATGTTCTCTTAAGACTTAACTCAACTAAAAACTATTTTTGGGGTCTTTAAACCATAAAAGTTAGTTTCCACAACCTTGAAAACAGTTTTGCAAACTTTCATTTTCCTCTTGGTTTTATTACTTTTTAAACCTTTTAGCAACCATAGAATTTGCATACTTTAAAGGTTTAAGATGGTTATGCCTTTTTCTTAGGCTTGGCCGAATTTAAACCTAACAAATGTGAAGACTTTCTTTTCACCAATCAACTCATAATCACATGTACATACTCATGTATCAAAGCATTAAAACATGGCATGAAACTTTAACATATTAAGCATGCTTTATTATATATGACTAAATAAGCATATCATGATCTTTTTCAAGTTAACATACTTCAAATAATCACATGACACATCAATCATGAACACTCCACAACCACAACACAAATATTACACAAAGTTCTCTTCGAGGATCATATGAATAAAAGCACATAACCCCACACTTAGGGATTCAAAACAACATAAACATACTTTAAACCACACACACACCCATAATAAGGTAGATGGTGGTTAATCTCCCCCATACCTCTTGTAAATCACTTGGAATCAAGCAAAACAAGCTAAAAGGATAGTTGTGTACTTAGGGTGTGCTCACGATTTTGGCTCCTCCAAAACCTAGCAAGAACATCAACAAAACAAAAGATTACACACATGGACTTAGACATAACCAAGGGAGTAAAATCAAGACTTGAATCACTTAACTCAAGCCAAAAGGTTGATGATCAAATGGATGACAACCATAGGCTAGAAAAACCAATTTTTATAGAGGGCTCAAAATGGAAAAGCTTGTGAGATAGCTTTGTCTTAGAATTATGAGAGGATCAAGGATATGGTCTTAAAAAATCAAAACAAGATTTAGGTGAGAGAATTTAGAGGCTTGGCTGAATTTAAGGGTTAGGAAAAAAAAGAACTTGAATGTTCTTGGATTTAGGAACATGATAGCTCAAAGTGAAGGCAATGATATAGGGAACAAGTTTCATCAATTAAGAATCATGAAATATGGAGTAGAAATGAAGAACAAGTCATGAACTTTCTCAAGAACAAGTGAGAGAAAATGAAGTTTCATGTTTTGATTCTTGAAACTTAATAATTTAACAACTTTGGTGTTTGTATGACAAAATGAAGTGGGATGTTGTTTCTATCACCATATGGCACGAAAATATCAAGGGATATAGGAGGGCAAAATGGTCAAAAAATGGTTGGATCAAGTTGGAATTATCAAGGAAGGTTAAGGGCATTTTGGTCATTTTACATGTAAATTAAGATATTTATGGATATTTTGAGATATTTTTCAAAAACTCATCATTACTTTGATGAGTCATGGTGGTGACTCACCATGGTGACTTATGTAGGTGATGAGCAGCCCCGTTTCCAGCTCCGTCGTTTACCCGATTAGGGTTTTCAATAGTTTTTCGCCAAAATTTTCCCTAATAAAATATTTTATTTTATTTTTGTGCGAAAATTTTAGAAATAGACTTTATCAATAAAATTATGATAAAATCTAGAATTTTTCGGTTTCGAGTCAAATTAGGGTGTCTGCCGGTATAAAACTATATTGTCAGTAAAAACGCAGACCAGTTTCGTCTGAGTTTTAAACCCAAAATTTAACCATAATGACTTCGATATAGAAGGTTTCAACCATGGTTTTGTTTTCCTCAAAATCATTTTTTGGATCTCCGGTAAAAATACAGAAGATAATTATCGGTTAAGACAGGAGAAAACGTGGTGTTACAACACTACCCCACTAAAAGGAATTTTGTCCTCGAAATTCACTGATCTAAGGAAAACGAACACGGATACCAATCCTCTATCTCATGCTCCATCTGCGAATCATTCTCGTTTCTCGGAATGTGCCGTGAAGTACTTCATAGATTAGACTATCTTCCAGACTTGTACTGTATTAGCGAGACTACACGAGAAGGATAATCAAGGCAAATCCTTTTTTATTCTTAAGACTCGAGTACATTCGGATAATTCGAACGTTCAATAGAATCAAGTATATAGATATTAGGTAGATCTTGACACCTGAATGATACAAAACTTTGTCTCCATGTCCGGTGGCAGTTCTAACACACCAGTGATAAAACAAGAACTTAAAATTTGCACCAGAAATTTTCAGAGAGAGGAAAAAAATAAATCTCTAGGATTTACTCTTGCAAGAAAGAATAAAGTAGAATGAATAGAAAGACAGATGATATTCTATATGAAAAAGACTCCTTAACAGATTCCTGAATGTAAAGTGCCCGGCTGATACAGATTTACAAACATGACTCTAATAAGGTTCCTCTTCCCATGAGAATTTCCTTCGAAAGAAAAATCTTTGAAGACGGTCATTTTATTTCTTTCCAAGAGTCAAGAATTCAAGTCAAGCTTACTCTTGGTATTTTAAACGATAATAATAAAAATTTTATGAGTTTCCTCAATTTGAGTAACTCTGACTCAGTTGGCATAAAAAAAATTTAACGTGTATTGTCAAAATTTTCATCTGCCGGGGAATTTACAACTTTTTGGTTACGAAGGCTAACGAGATATGATCTGTCAGAGATCACACCATTTCTCAATTGTGCACATTTGCGGAAAAATTAAATGGTCAAGTTTACAAATCTCGACAGTAAGGGAATATCCAAACAGATTTCCCCAACAAGGATGAGTTAGCGAAATTGCAATGACAACCATATCATGAAATAACAGAGGAATACAACTTCCGATTGTTTTGCATACAATTTAGACAATAAAAGATGCGACGATGAAAATAAAACAACTCAAAACAGATTGGTTATAAAAATAGCTAGTACATAGATAAATACACAGAGTATTTGACACATGTCACCTATCACCTTATCAATTGGATGGTATTTGGTCATTTTACATGTAAATTAAAATATTAATGGATATTTTGAGATATTTTTCAAAAACTCATCATTACTTTGATGAGTCATGGTGGTGACTCATCATAGTGACTCATGTAGGTGATGATTCGCCGTTCCTATCTCCCGGCATACCTCTACAGTCCCCCTATTCAGCTCTGTCGTTTAACCGATTAGGGTTTTTCGATAGATTTACGCCAAAATTCGCCCGAATAGAATATAATATTTTATTTTTCTGCGAAATTTTAGAAATAGACTTTATCAATGAAATTATGATAAAATCTTGAATTTTTTTGGTTTCGGGTCAAATTAGGGTGTCTGCAGGTATAAAACTATACTGTCAGTAAAAACGCAAACCGTTTTCCGTCTGAGTTTTAAACCCAAAATTTAACCATAACGTCCTTCGATATAGAAGGTTTCAACCATGATTTTGTTTTCCTCAAAATCATTTTCTGAATCCCCGGTAAAATTACAGAATATAATTACCGATTAAGATGTGAGAAAACGGGGTGTTATACATTGTTTTCTAGATTGTATAGAGAAAATATTATTTGAACATCAAAATGGGACAACAAAATTTGACAACAATTTTCTTGGTTAATGCAATTTAAAAATGTGATTAATGAAGGGATGAGTTTGGTTAATGGACATACCAAAGTATCACAACTCATTGATCATCCACTAAACATTATTAACCACAATTTTGAACGTCATTAACCATGTTGTTTAGGTGTTCAAAACTTCAAATATACAAGTAGGTTATATTTGAACACCTGAGAATAATGGTTAATGACGTTCAAAACCGTGGTTTATGAAGTTCAATTGATGATTAATTAGTTGCGACATCTTAGTATATATATATATATATATATATATACATATACATTCTAGGATAATCTTAAAATAGAAACTTCCAAGTGTCACTCAACCAACCTTTCCTCAAGCAATTTTTTAACACATGGCAACACCACACGTCTTCCCCCCAAAATTTGTTGACATGTTGTGCTAACATTGTTTTGAAGACAAATGATGTTAATGGTCAGAGTTTCATTAATTAAAAAAATGATGAATAAAATTTGATTTTCAAAATTTTATGAATGTTTGAATGGTCAGATTGCCAATTGAGTATTAAAATAATTTAATGCTTAAATAAATTATCCAATTGCCAATTAATACTGATTAAATTAAATATATTAATTATCAATTTAGTATTAAAACAATTTAATGTTGAAATACATTAATACAAATTTCTAATTCAAATTTGTATACAAAAATTATAAGAATTTATTTAAATTCGAAATTGAAAATTGATATCATTTAAATCAGACGCATTACGAGTTTATTAGTTCCACACAGCTTTTTCTTTTCTTCTCTCCTCTGTCAAGTGCATTTTTACTTGGGCAGTGGCAGCAAGGGGATGGGGTTGTGGTTGTGGAAGGGTTTCTAGCGAGCTGGTCATATACACTATTTTCTTTTCTTTCTTTTATTTATTTTTCTTTAACATTTATCCATCGTAGTTTTCTTTTTTTCCTTTGTCCCTCTTAGTCGATACCACCACCACAGCTAGCTAGGAGACCACAGACGCTGTGAGGACACCACCGACGCTCAACCACCATCTTCTCTGCCAAGCTCTCTCTGCCTCTGCCTCTCTCTCTTTCTCCCCGAGGTACCTCTTGCACAATATACCAATAATTGTTCCAAGCACAATCACAAATCCTTCATAGAATTGTTGCTTCTTTCCGTTCTTTGGCTTTTTTGTTAGGGTTTTGTTATTTGTTTCTACCCTTTGACTTTTTTGTTAGGGTTTTATTATATGTTTTTACCCTTTGACTAATTATTTATAATGCTCAGTAACAATTAGAAACTTGCTAAGGGTTGTACTTTATCACTCACATTTGAATAAATCAATTTTTTTTTATAGTTTATATCACTTTGAGACACACTTGGTTGGTTTAACAAGACATCACCATGCCATATCCATCTTGTACAATTCTTGCAAATACCTTCACAAATAAGATGAGCACGTATTTTCTTAACTTCAAATTTCCTCATATTGACACATTTGACACAAGGACAACAAAACCTTCCATTACTATCAGGAAGATTTCTTTGAGCAAATTCTAGAAACTCTTCCACTCTCTTCCGATACTCATCACTTGTGCGTCTATTAACCATCTAACTACGATCTATAACTATGTTCTGTAGGTATAGAATATAAGCACAAGAGGGGATATTAGAAGAGGAGTATATGAAAATCTATGCCTAATATAAAACAACACAATTCCATGGCATTCTAAATTAAATTGACAAACACATGCATTCTAATTATCAACACACAATCAACACCCTATTGAGCTCAGCTCTCCACTAACAAATAACATGTTCATTCATCACTGAAATTTTAGCAACTTAAGAGCAGTTCTTAGCATGGGTTACAGCACGAAAGCAAGTAAAAGCTAAGTCACAACTCACAAAATTTAAGAAATAAACATACCTTGGTGAGTTATCGAGAATGAGTAGGAGCAGCGACGGTGCACGAACACGACTGAGTAGCAATGAGCAGATTGCATAGCCCTTAGGACTAGCTATGTAAAGTTTGACCCAAAAAAAAAGAAAAAAGAAAAAAGAACATATGCAGAATTAGGCTCAAAAGACCAATATAAAGGGATATCTTGATTTAATCTCAAACAAATCAAAACTCCGTAAGTAACTATTTCTAGCATCAAAACTTTCCTATCTTCATCAATTAATTGATTTAATGACATTATTACCAAACATATAGTGAGATTAAAGAACATCACTCATTCATCCAATCACTTCAGTTATATTTACCAAATATCAAGCATGATGGAAACTCACATTTCCTAATGCCATCCAGTATAGATAAAAGCAGATAAACATTTTAAACATGTTGAAACAAGAGCAATCTCAATTTCAATCAAATCGACCACACATCTAAGGTGCTCACAAAGAAATGTAAGGCAACATACTGAAACTTCGATTGTCATTATCATATTGGCATTGAGAACTTGAGAACATAATAAATCATCCATTCATTGCAGAACATAATGAAAGAGGAAGAAACCATAACACTTACACGAGAATCACCCAGAAAATCATCCAAACATAAAAACCAAAAGAAGAACCACAATGCACTTACCGGTTCTTGGAGAGGGAGCACGTGCTATGACAGAGGCGTGTAGGAACCACAATCCTTCTCAACCTAGACAAATGGATGCCCCAAAAATGAGGGACTGCCTCGGTAGTTTCTGCAAAGCCTAAAAATGTGAGAGTTTGAGGGAATGCGAGAAATGAGAGAAATGAGAAATGCGAGAAAGAGGGAATACCTGGTCTTGATGGTGGAGTTCGCATAGTGGTAGATGTCGCAGTGGCTGAGGAGCGTACCCTACCTGAGACCGAGGTGGAGGATGTCACAATGGCTGAAAAGGGTTTGCAAGAAAATAAGGGTTTAGGGCACGCAGAAGAGAGCATACAATTGTGTTAAAGTTATAAAGACATGTAACGTCAGTTGCTAGTCCAACATGACATCGGTTGCTTCTCAACCGATGTTACAAGTTTTTCCCTCCACAATTTGCTTCACTTGTAACATCGGTTGTTTCTCAACCGCTGTTACAAGTGACTTGTAACACCGGTTATATCACAACCATTGTTACAAGTATTTTAAATGAAAAGATATTTACAATATTGCCACCGCCTTTTTTGTAACATCGGTCTAAAACCAACCGATATTACATCCTGTGTTAAAGGCATATTTTCCACTGGTGCATCTATATTTAAAAATAAAATTTATTAAAAAAATAATTCATACAATTCTTCGTGATTAATATATACCCGTGCATGACACAAGTCACTATACTAGTTAATCATGTTTTTGAATTACATTAATCATAAAAAGTATTGTTGAATCTTGATATCTTATTTTAATGTTCAAACAACACAACTAGTTGTATATGTGCTCGAGTTTTCTTTTTTTATTGTTGTTTTTACGTCTTCATACGTTTTTCTTAGTTTATGTAATATCTTGTGCTGCACACCTGTTACAGCTTGCCAGGCACGATTTGTTCTTTGATAAATGGGTCAAACTATCTTATCTACAAGTGTTAATGATAAATATACCCTCATTCCATAAAATAATGCTTTTAATGATTGAGAAAAAGTTGAGAAAATAAATGATAGATTAGTGGTGGAGCTCATGTCTCATGTAGAGGTATTCGTTCATAAATTATAAGATAAAGCTATCAACGAAGGTTAGTCCAGTTGGTAAGGATAAGACTCATAATTCATAAGATCGTGAGTTCGAATCTCACTGCACTACCGATGTGAGGATCTCATTGGTGGGTAATCTGTAAGTATATCTATAATGCTCTTTGAGCCTTGAGAACTACACTGAGGTGAGCCCCCGGAACTCAACTCACCTAAATTTTTTGTAATAAAAATAAAAATAAATTATAAGACAAGGCTCATTTAAAAAGAATAAAAACATAAAGTGAGAAATTAAAAATAAGTAGCTTGGACTCTCCCATAGTTAGAAAAGGGGTTGGGATTTGGAGAGAGACCCATTGTTTAGGCGGCTTTGGAATTTGGAAACAGTTGCTTCTGAGTTTGACTAGTCTAAGATATCACTAGGCCCATAGAGTGATAAAGCATCATATACAAGTATACAACAACAATATATAGCAGGAAAGGCACAAAACCATAGCCAATTATATTGCCTGCAGAAAAGCTACATCCATTAACCCACTGCTTTCATTAGTCCATAGTTTTGCTATGCCAAATTGTGAACTAGTCTAACATTCTCATTATATAAAAACAACTGTATATTGGATTGGCGAGAAAAGGTTATTCAAAGAAGACAAAATGAGCATGAAGTACTGTGCCATAAGGTCTGAACCACGCAAGTTTGGAATCTCATTCACTGTGCCAGACCGTGTCAGTGCAGAGATCAATGATAAGAAGAGGATCATGGGGAAGAATCCCTTGAGGATCACTAGAATTCCTTCAGGAGGACCAAGTGAATTTCATAAGCTTATGCAAGAAGCTGAGAAAGGGTCATCGCCTTTGACTTTTAAGAAGAAGAAAAATGGTATTGCAAAGTTGCTGATCAATCACAAAAGGGCGTACCATAGGTGCCGCTTCAATGACTGGTATGTGGAAGTGTTTTATTTTGAGAGTTGCAGTGATAATCAACCCTCTCACGCTAACTCATCAGGGTAAAGTAAGATTTTTGCCTATCAATTGGAGAGAAGAAAAAAAATAATGCTTTTGCATATCACTTGGAAAAAAATCTGGCATCCGGAATAGGTCTAGAGATTTCATGCTTAGGAAAAAAATAAGTAAGATTAATTATATTGTGAAAACTGTACAGATATGAGTTGATGCAGGTCCAATTGTGTGTGTGTAACGTTGTTCAATAAAACATTAGATGCGACTGAATTATTCATTTTTATTATATTCATGAGGAGTCTCATAGGAGACTTTACATGGGGACGAAGAGAGGGGAGAAGCCAATGAGAGAGAATACATTGTGGGGGTCATATTCCACAACTCAACTCATTGATAGCATGTTTGGAACTGAGTACATTTGCCTCAAAATCGCATTAGTCTTGTAGAAGCTATATATTGGAGCTTCTAGTTTGACGTGCTTTTAAACAACATTAACTCAGGTGACTAAGTCTCGAGGACCTCATGCTTTGGTAGTTTTTATTAGGGTGCTTATATGAATTGTTAGATAATCTTGATTAGATTGAGAGATTTAGATACGACTCCTAGGATTCCAGACATGTCACTGACGCCTTGATGAATAGTATTAAGGTACGTTTGATACACATTAATGCACAGGACAAGCAGGACAAGCAGGACAGCACAATACAACCCCTTGAGTTACAGGACAACTTTTTGTCTTGTACATCATTTGATAGATAATGGACAACACAAGTAAAATAATATTAATTTTACTATAATACGCTTTGTAA
Organism: Echinosophora koreensis; assembly: GCA_035048595.1. Lineage (NCBI taxonomy): Eukaryota > Viridiplantae > Streptophyta > Magnoliopsida > Fabales > Fabaceae > Echinosophora > Echinosophora koreensis. The sequence continues at coordinate 716,884 of JAPCYP010000094.1, forward strand.
TATATATTATTATATATTAATATATAATATTATATATATTATTAATATGTACTCCCTCCGGTCCTTATTATAAGAGGCAAATGACTACTTTTTTTTTGTCCAAAATATAAGAGACATGCATGTATTTTGACAAATATTAAATGCTCATTTCCAATTTTACCCTTATTTATAATAGGGTTTATATTTACGAGACAGTACAACTTTCAATACAAGTAGGTTTGTTCATTAATTATTGAAGGGTTAAATTTGTAAATTTATATGAATATTAATTACAAATAGCTTATTTCAATGCATTTCCTTGGTCTGTGTGTTTTAGGGTTTTGCCTCTTATATATAGGACCAGAGGGAGTATTATATATAACATTAACTTTAACTTTGAAAAAAATTAAATAACGTGGGGTGGGGAGAGAGGGAGGGAGGAGAGAGAGGGGAGGAGGGAGAGGGAGAGAGAGGGAGGAGAGAGGGGGGGCGGAGAAGGAGGAGAGAGGGAGATGTAAGGATAATTTTGTCTTTTTTGGTACTCTGTCCATGGGACAAAAAGTTGTCATATGGTTTGGTGAGGGACAAAGTTTTGGGTTTTTGTCATGTCTCTTAGCCCCTATTTTGTCCTGTCCCATGACCACTTTTCAATTCAAATAGGGGACAAAAAATTTTGTGCTGTCCAGTCCCTGAACTTTTGCAAATCAAACGCACCTTTAGTTTAACATATCGCTAATGCTACTTTTTATATTCCAAGTTTAAGACAGTTTGATCTATTTAAATGGTTATTTCATTACATTCATTTTGCTTAAATCCAAATTGCTGATTATATTTTATTTTATTTTCATTTTTTAACAAACAAGAATGATAAATAATCAAAATTTTAAATTAACATAAAATAATCATATTATATATTTCATAAGATAAACCAATGAAGAGGAATAAATAATAAAAGAGTTTAATTGATATATACTGTCAGTGTAAAGGTTTTTTTACACTGTTAAACAATCATAAGTTGTCACATCATTGAAAATCTTTGACTCTAATCCTAACAACCTTAAAAGTAATCAATATCAGATTTGTGATTGGTTGACATTGTAAAAAACTTTACACTGATAATGTACAACAATTAAACTCATAATAAAAACTCATTTATATGTATTTTTATAATTTGTCATTGAACTGTTATTTGGGGCGAAAATATTTTTATAATTCAAAGATAAAAAATTGATTCTTTTTTTTTTAAAAATAAAATGACTAGTTCAAAATTCAAATAGATTCTCATCACCAGTTTTGGACCAGTTTAACTTTAACCAGTTCTCATCTGTTTTGAGACTAGCCACTTTTTTTATTGAACGGACCAAACACCTAATCAATTCCCGATTCAACAAAAACTATGCTCGTAACAATAGTAATAGTAACAATAGTAACGGGTAACTCATGGACAAACATCAAATATGCTAGTGTAGTTAAAATAAGGAGGATGTTGTTTCGTACGAATTCAGAATAACATAAGAATCATCATCAACACTGCTTTTTTTTTTTAAAATTTTTTTTGTGTGTTCTATTTTATGACTTTGAAATTGTTTCGCTGTCCTGATTTGTCATTGGTCTATGTTATTCGCACTCTATTCATTATTGAATCTTTACACCGAGAAAAGTGCTCTTAAAACAAATAAGGATGTGTTTGGAAACTCCTTTGAAAAATTGAGTTTCAATAAATTGGGCTTTATAAAGTTTTTGTTTTTTAAGCAAACAAGAAGGGGAGCTGCTATTCACACCTTGCAAATTGCTATTTGCACCTTGCAGCTTCTACTTGAATTTTTTTTCCCCAAAAATACCCTCCTTGCACCTTGCACTGTGACTCTTCGACACCTCTGACGGATTTCATTTTCCGGAAAACACAAGCTGAGAAGTTACCACTGTTGAGCCATGGAGGTTGCCACCGTAGCTTCGAGCTTCGCAATCAACAAGCCTATGCTAGCGTTGCCATCATCATCACGATTCCGAGCCATGAACTCCTTTGCCATCGAGAGAGAGATACAGGAACAAGGACACTCATTATTTTGTTCTCCGGAATTGATTTTCGGGATGATTTCCGGAATTGATTTTCCGGACTCTTTGTTCTCCATATTCTTTCTCAACTATGCATCCGGATTTTGAATTCCGGAGGTGTAAAAAGTGTCCGGATTTCATTTTTCGGAAGCTTCCGGAAAGTAATTTCCGGAAGTTACGTTGCATAAAAAAATTTGCAAATTTAACACCTCCGAAAAACTGCTTCCGGATGTACTATTATAAAAAATATGCAATTTATACATCCGGATTTTGAATTCCGGAGGTGTAAAAAGTGTCCGGATTTCATTTTCCGGAAGCTTCCGGAAAGTAATTTCCGGAAGTTACGTTGCATAAAAAAATTTGCAAATTTAACACCTCCGGAAAACTGTTTCCGGATGTACAATTGTAAAAAATATGCAATTTATGCATCCGGATTTTGAATTCCGGAAGTGTAAAAAATGTCCGGATTTCATTTTCCGGAAGTTACGTTACATAAAAAGGGTATTTTTGGAAAAATAAAAAACGAATTGAACCTGCACGGTGTGAATAGCAAAAAGTAAGGTGTGAATAGCAAAGGCCAACAAGAAGGCATGCAAAAGTGGATCTATAATGACAGGTTTATGTTCGAATACTTTATTATTTAAATGGTTTAAATAGAATTAATATTATGCGGGTATTGTTATTCAAACTGACTTACCAAATTGATTAATGATATAAATTGGGATGACAAAATTACCCGCCCGCGAATACTCGTATGGATTACCCACAATGGTTAGTAAATAAGTACCTATTAAATGGGGATGATGATCATAATACCCACAGGCGGAGCTAGGAAATTTATGTAAAGGGAGCCAAAATCAAATATATATATATAACATGAAATAACAAACAAAAAATTAACTAACATATAAAAATAAATTATATGAAACAAATTTCATATATAATTAACAATTTAATATGATATAAATTACTCAAACTATATGAAACGACACTCAATCAACAATTTTCTTTGTAAAATCATTGTTGTAAAATAAAGAAATATAATCCAAATAAAAAACATTCCATTAATTACATGATTAAATAATAATAAAAAAGGTTAAATTCTGATTAGTAAAGTCCAAAGCCAAGTCCAATTTAGAAGGAAAAATAAGCAAGATATACGTAAAACGATAAGGCTGCAAAGTAACTTTTTTTCTCCATGTTTGGTTTTGTATCTGCTAATTGAAGTCGGGCCCCCTGTTGAATATTTGGGCTTCCAGCTTCACTCATGTCAACATTAGAAAGATAATAACATATAAGTTTGTAATAAAACAAAAATATAAAAATGTGGGGGAGGCCATGGCCTATATAGGCCTCCCCCTCCCTCCGCCTCTAGCCGTCCCACGATACCCACATGTAAATAATAATTTATTATTATTAAATATATAATATATATTATGATAATTTCTATCACTTTGAGATGAAATAAATTTTATTTTTTTATTATTTCATATTTTTTGGTGGTTAAACCCACAATAATAACTTTTTTTTTTTAATACATATAGTATATTGTATAATATTAAGATAATATATTGTTATATTATATTGTATAATTTATTTTCTTTCCATTTATTCTAAACTCTTAAATACACACGGATATTCATGGATACTCGTTACCCGCATAAATATCCATGAATATTAATGAGGATAGATAAGCACTATTCGCACCCACCCCATTGCCATCTCTAGATATAAACGTGAAAAGCATGAGGAAGTAAATAATTTTTAAGGTATTACGGTAACAGTAATAAATGAAAAAGAGTATTATATCCTCTTACAAAATCTTCTTACTAAATGAAAGAATATAAAAAAAAAAAATTGCAAAAGCATTCCATGTCTTGTTAATATTAAAAAAAAAATATTCAATATATATATTTATCCATTAAGTAGAGGATACAGTAGGAGGATTTAAAATTATTCTCGTATCATTAGCGCTAGCCTATATATATTGCTAATCAGAATCATAACGCATTTGTTAATGATTCTAATAAAAATAAGTTTTGATACAAAATAAAAAAAATGAAAACTAGCGATACCCACTACTTAAAATTTTGAATACATCACTCCCCAATAAAAACTTTCTTCTTTTTATTCCTTAGTCAATGTCCTAAGAGCATTAGTTAGCATTTTCAATCAAGTTAATCATTGTAGGCTTGTAAGTTGTAGCCCATCTGAAATTTGTGCTCTAATGCATTCGTTAAACCATTGACAAGAGAGCTAGCAGAGTAATATGGCTGTAATTTGATAGAGTAATGATATTATAACATCAAAAGTTGACACCAACTTTTGACACCTTGGTTAATCGGTGCAAATATTTAATTAATTCAGTTCATTATATGGTTAATCACGTGTAAATATTTGGTTAATTCATGATGACCCATTAATCATATAAAGAACTGAATTAACCAGATATTTGCATGTGATTAACCAAATATTTACATGGTTATGGAAAATAAGCTTCAGATAGCCCATTAACCAAACTGAATTAACCAAAAAATTGCACGTGATTAACCAAGATGTCGCTTGAGGTGTCCAAATCAGGTGTTAGAATATCATTACTCAATTCGATATAATAGCATAAAAAAGCAGAGTTTACAAATTAAAACAGGGGAGAGGAGAGGGATAGAACAGAACATAAGATAGGGTATATAGATAAATAGATAAACATAAATTGAACACTGGAACTGGTATTGATCAAAGAGCTAGGATGAAAGATAAAGTTAAAAAGTGAAGATTACATGAACCAATAAACTCAAACTTCTGGGGGACACATATCTCTCTGGCTAAACCAGATAGGCACAAACTCCTGGATCCATTAGTATCTTCCCCAACAAATTGTCATGGTTACTGGTCTCTCTTTGAAGCGCCCATCTTACATGCAAACTTGAACCGTCTTCAATATTGTCAGAGGAGGTAGCAGTAACAGTGGAAACTTGGCTTTTATTTTTAGGACGTACAAGAATAGATAAAAGAAGTACAAGAGAGGCCATGGCATAGAGAATGAAACTCAAGCTTCAATTTAATTCAACAGATCACTGTGTAAGAGTTTGGTTATATAAGTACAGAAAGTTATTGCCAGCTAGGATTTGATGAAAATGTAGGAGAGACAACTACTTTGGTTTTCTTTCGGTTTTCATTAATACTATGAGCACTTTTGGCCATGGTGCCGTTAGAAGTAGTTGGGGTTGTTGAGAGCCTCGGTATTTGATAATTAATGAGGATAAATATCACATCAATTTTTGCCTGGATTAGAAATACTTTCACGTTGTAACTTCTAGCCTTTTTTGGTAGGACCTAAATCATGTTATTGGTATGAAATATTCACTATTGTAAATAATGACTAATCTTCACTTGTTCTATTTTAGTGTATCACACCATGTATCAACCAATAATATCTTATCAGGTGTTTTACTTTGTCAATATTAAATAAAATTTTAACTTATATGGCAAGATATTATTGGTTGGGACATAGTGTGTGGTACATCAAAATGGGACAGAAAATCCTCGTCCCTAGATAACATTTAAAGATTACCCATTCCCAACAAAATTTTCTCCTTACAAAAGAGTCAGAGTCAAACCATTGACCACTTAAGAGGTCGGAACTCATTACCACTCGAACCATATATTGTTTATTTTTTCTTTGTAGAAATTCCAACTATTAGCCTTTAATATTTCATATTTTAACAAAATACTTTTATATTCCATAAAAGATAGGTATGGTAGAATTTTCCATTTAAATTTTCCATTCAAGATAGGTTCAGTTATTACCTATTCAGCTATTACTATCAAAACTAGAGATATTCATATCCAAACTGATTAAAAAAAACCGAAAATCGATCCAAAAACCGAACAAAAACTGATCGGCTCAAATCGAATTTCGGATCCTTTATTTGAAACCAAACCACATATATAAAAATTAATATATATTTATTTTACTTTCTGTATTAATGGTTTTTTATATGTTAATTTTTCCCTAATAATATTTATTAATTTGATGTAACATACTTTTCTAATATTTTTAATGTTCCAAACAAAAGCTAGTTCGTAAAATTTTAATTTTTAATATGTTATATATTATATCTATTAATGTTATTTGGACTTATTTTTTAATTATTATATTGATAAAAACCAAATAGCTCAATCCAATAAAAATTAATATATATTTATTCTACTTTCTGTATTAATGGTTTTTTATATGTTGATATTTTTTCCTAATAATATTTATTAATTTGATGTAACATACTTTTCTACTATTTTTAATGTTCCAAACAAAAAATTGATACTTGCTAGCTCATAAAATTTTAATTTTTAATATGTCGTGTTATATATATTAACTATTAATGTTATTTAGACTTATTTTTTAATTATTATATTGATAAAAACCAAATCACTCAATCCAATTCAAATCACATTTAATTGGATCGGATTGATTCAGATTTTTGAAGGAAGCAATATAAACCAAACTGTTGTTTTTAATCCTTGAATCGAACAACTTTTTGCCTCAACCAATTCAAACCGATTCGCAATACCCCTAATCAAATCCCTCTTGCCAGAGAAAATACACGACTTATTTGAGATAATGAACGTTGATGATTGGAAATTATTTTGGATAGATTGAAAATTGAAATGATTTTCCCCAACATTTTTCAAGCTCAGTAATACATAATCCTAAAAAAGTTATTACACGACGAAGATTAAACATAAATAACATCTGAAAGCTTCTTTAGTTATACAAAGACATAAAATTAACTGTTTCATCCTCAAGTTCATTACATTGAACGGCATCCACCGAATGTTACATAAAAATAAGAGTGAATATCCAAAACCACACCTTGGAAAACATGCGCCCTCAAATTTGTTCTTAAAAAAGAAAAAAATTAATTTATTCCTCAGAACATCTGTCAAAATAGTATTTTACAAGAACTAAAATATCTCTAAATTTATTTTAAAAAGAATTAATTTAACTGACATTTGAGATTTTTAAAGATGAAGTTGTGATTTTTCATTTTTCAAGAACTAAATTAAAAAGTACATTTTTTTTTTCATAGAGAACTTTGGATATTCACCCAAAAAATAATTGACTCCTTCACAAACAAATCCACACTGTATTTCAGACTCTTTATCAAGGTAAATATTACCATTTTAAATTTTAATTTATTTTCATTTTTTATATATAAATTTTATTTTGTAACGCATAACACTCCTAAATTATAGTAAAACATGAAGATCAGTATTTTCTTTTAAATCTAACAATGTTAGTTTTTCACGCATTTAGAAAACTAAGTTAAAAGAGATCGCATACTTTATACAGAATACATAGCATAGATTTGCACCTGTGGTTAGTTTGAATAGGTATAATATATTATAAAATGAAGTTCATGAACAAAATCAAGATAAATTAAACTCTAGGGGAGTGATATGTAATTTATCCTGTTATACACATTAATTAATTAAATTAATTAAATTTTAACTCAAATAATGCTTAATAAAAAGAGAGACAAAAAATAAACGCTATTTGAGCCGTAAGGCCTGTTCTGAAGCCCCCAGGACCCAACTCAACTAAACTTTTCAACAACAAACAAAAAGAAAATAAATAAACATATATTAACGAAAAACCAAAATAAAAATATAGAAGAACAAATCTACCTCTTCAACCACTAATCACTCTGTTGATAAGTGATGCAAATGCTCATGTCATCCCCGCGAGAGAAATAATATAATATAAAATGAAGTTCATGAATAAAATCAAAACAAATTAAACTCTAGGGGAGTGATATGTAATTTATCCTGTTATACACAATAATTAAATTTGAACTCAAATAATGCTTAATAAAAAGAGAGACAAGAAGTAAACACTATTTGAGTTGTAAGAGCCTTCAGGACCCAACTCAACTAAACTTTTCAACACAAAGAGAGAAAAAATAAATAAACATATATTAACTAAAAATCAAATAAACATAGAAGAACAAATCTACCCCTTCAACCACTAATCACTCTGTTGATAAGTGATGCAGATGCTCATGTCATGACAAGTGTCCCTAAAAAATGTGTCTGGATCCTCTATTTCTATAGGAAAAATGGAGATCTTCATTTCCGCTTTTGTGCTGCTGACTAGTGTCTCTAAAAAATATCAAAGGTTCACATTTTATTGATTTAAATAAATTAATTTAAATATAAAAAAAACGCAAAATGGCTCTAAGCTGCCGTGAATAGAAATGACACCGAACAACTAGGCGGAGAATTTTTTGCTTCACTTGAACTAGGTATCTGCTGCCTAACGGAAAACGTAATTGAGAAATGGAAAATCTCTTTGTACTAGAAACAAAATTTCCATCTTTGGAGATTTCACTGCTTCAATTGTAAAGTAATAAACCTTCATAACATTTGTCTAAAAAAAAAAAGAAAAAACTTTATAAAAATTTGGGTCACCGATGTTCTGATGTGCCGCCGCGCTGCTACCCCGCCCTGTTTCTGTACCACCATGGCCCACAAATTTATGCATAAAGTCAACGCTATCTCTTTTTTTTTATTTTTATTTTAATCATTGAATTTCATTTATAACCTTTTATTCCAGTGTTGGCTTATTTTTCAATCATCATTGTCATATTGACTGTACTTTTTTTTTCTTCCAGAAAACATGAATGTGTCATCGATTTCAATAGTCGAAGGTGTAGACAAATGGGTCAACAATGTCCATTAAAATATTGTGCAACATGGACAAGAAAGTGTTGTTCATTATACACCACACTTGGGAACGGAGTCTGAATCTGAGGCAATGACTTATGAAGTTAATAATGGGTACAATAGGAGAATTGGGTTTGATATTCATCGAGAATATGGAAATAAAAGCAAAATAGATGAAATTCTGACTTCAAAAAGATTTGCATGCTTCAAAGAGGGTAAACGAGGTGCTGACAAACGAGACCATATGACAAAAGAGCCTAGAGCATAAACCAAAAGAGTATGTGGCGCATATGATTATTTCACTTGATTGGAATATCGGGAAATACAAGGTTGTTGACTTTGTAGCTCAACATAATCACCCTCTTCAACCAGCAAAGTATGTTCATTTGATTCGCTCTCATGGAAAGATATTCGAGTTACAAGCATCACAAATTGTATTGGCTGATGAATCTGGATTAAAACAAAAATATTTTCATGAACGTGTCCAAGCAAGGTGGTGGAGTAGACACAATCGGTTATACAAGACAAGATCATAAGAATTATCTTTGAACTAGAAGGAAGCAATTGTTAAGGTATTGTGGAGTGGGTGCTTTATTGATGTATTTCAAACAACAAAGTGAAAATCCTTCATTCTTTTATTACTTTCAAATGGATGTTAAAGAGCCAATAACAAAAATATTTTGGCCGAATGCACAAATGATAAATGATTATGGGTACTTTGGTAATGTCATTACTTTTGACACCACATACAAGACAAATAAGGATTATCGGCCCATGGGAGTATTTATTGGACTTAATAATCATAGGCAAACAGTTGTTTTTGGGGTAACATTGCTATATGATGAAATAGTCCCTTCTTTTCAATGATCATTTGAAACTTTTCTCAATGCAATGGGTGGAGAAAAACCTAAAACAATTCTAATAGATCAAGAAGCAACAATGGCCAAGGCCATTTCTTTAGTTATGCCAGAAACATTTCATGGATTACGCACTTGGCATATAAGAGAAGATGCATAAGGTATATGAACCATCTATATCAAAAGAGTTCACAATTCTACTAAGAATTTGAAGCATGCATTGATCTACACGAAGAGGAAGATGATTTTTTGAACGCATGAAATGCTTTACTTGTTGAGCATAATGTTTCCGATGATTCATGGATACATCCAATTTTTCGAGTTAAGGAAAAATGGACATGTGTTTATGCTTGAAAAAACTTTAACTGCGGGTATGAGATCTACTCAATTAAGTGAGAGCTTTAATGTTGATTTGAAAAACCATTTGAAGTCGGATTTAAATTTGGTACAATTTTTCACATACATTGAAAGGATTGTCTATGGAAAACGGAACAATGAGTCGGAAGCTGATTATGACTCGAGACATAAGCTGCTAGATTGAAAATGAAGAAGGTCCATATGCTTGTCCAAGCTGGAAACATTTACACTCCAAAAGTTATTAGGAATTCCAAGAGGAATATCAAGACATGTTTGCATAAAGGATTTGGAAGAAGGATTGTATATTGTTACAATTTATGAAAACAGTAAGGCAAATTTTCAACACTATATACAACCATTACTCCTTACTATTATCACAATAGACAACCCTTCTTCCAAATCCTTTATGCAAGTGCCTTGATATTCCTCTTGGAATTCCTCAAAAACTTTTGGTGTGTAAATGTTTCCAACCCAGACAAGCATAAGGACCTTCTTCATCTTCAATCTAGGCAGCTTATGTCTTTACTCATAATCGGCTTCTGACTCATTATTCCATTTTCCATTGACAACCCTTTCAATGTATGTGAAAAATTGTACCAAATTTAAATCGGACTTCAAATGGTTTTCCAAATCGGTATTAAAACTCTCACTTAATTGAGTAGATTTCATACCTGCGGTGAAAGTTTTTCGAACATAAGTTCATGCCCATTTTTCCTTAACTCAAAAATTCATATGTAGCTATGAATCATCAGAAACATTATGCTCAACAAGTAAAGCATTCCATGCATTAAAATTTTTAGCCAATTGATATCAATGGATGCTTCAAATTTTTAGCAGAATTGTGAACTCTTTTGATATAGATGGTTCACATGCCTTGGGGCATTTTCTCTTATATGCCAAGTGCATAATTTATGAAATGTTCCTGGCATTACTATAGAAATGGCCTTACAAATTGATGCATCTTGAACTGTTAGAATGATTTTAGGCTTTTCTCCACTCATTGCTTTGAGAATAGTTTCAAAAAACCATTGAAATGAAGGGTCAGTTTCATCATATAGCAATGTTGACCTAAAAACAATTGTTTCCCTATGATCATTAAGTCCAGCGAATACTCCCAATGGTCGATATTTCTTATTTGTCTAGTATGTCGTGTCAAAAGTGATGACATAACCAAAGTACCCCTAATCATTTATCATTTGTGCATCCGCCCAAATATATTTGTTATTTGCTCTTCAACATCTATTTGAAAGTCATAAAAGAATGAAGGATTTTCAATTTGTTTTTTGAAATACATCAATAAAGCACCCACTTCACAATACCTTAATGACTGCTTCCTTCTAGTTCAAAGATAATTCTTAAGTTCTTGTCTTGTATAACCAACTGTTGTCTATTCCACCAGCTTGCTTAGACACATACTCATGAAAATATTTTGGTTTTAAAATTCAGATTCATAACCAATACAATTTGTGATGCTTGTGACTCGGATATCTGTCGATGAGAGCGGATAATATGAACATACTTTGGCAGTTGAAGAAGGTGATTATGTTGAGCTACAAAGTCAACAAACTTGTATTTCCCAAGCTCCTGATCAAGTGAAATAACCATACATGCTACACATCCTATTCTGGTTTCTGCTCTAGGATCGTTTGTCAAGTGGTCTCGTTGAGAAGGAAAGAAGCAGATGAAGGTCAGGAGTCAATAAGATTAAGGAGGTAGGGTACAAGGAAAAGTGTGGCACATGCAAGATACCTTCCTAACTATGCAACTTTGATTGTTGTGGACGTATTCATTGCATGTGCCACATTTTTCCTTGTACCCTACCTCCTCAACCTTATTGACTCTGACCTTCATCTGTCTCTTTTCTTCTCAGTCGTTTAGGTCTTCCTGGTCCTCTCTTGTAATTGGGAGGCAAGATCTCCACATCATCAGTAATAGACCACTTGTTTTGACAATTTATTGGGTTCATGGTAAGTCCATATGTTAGCTCATAATTCATATTCCTCTCTTTTATAATATAAATAAATGCACATAATCCTCAAGCTCATCTATCTTGTAGCAGGTGGCAACAACTGCATGCCTATAAGGGACGTCGACCAACCCTAAAAAATTGCATGAGCAAGAACATGCACCTAGATCTACAATGAACTTGTCAACAAAGTTAATGTGAGTGATCTCACACTTCAATTCACTTGCCTATGTAGGAAACCATTGCTACTCTTCTCAGCCTCCTCAGCTAGCCTTTTTCCTAGGTTTAGGCATCACATTGATAAGGCCAATGCTAGGGTGGGAGACCATATCATGTCTCCCACCGTGAGCAAGCCTATTTAGACAAAAAAGTTATTACTTTTAAATCCTTAAATTTTTCAAATTTCAAATTTTACCCTTCCCTTCCAACATCTCTCTTCTCTAGTTTCCTTGCACGAATTTTTCAAATTTCAAAATTTACCCCTGCCCTTCCAACGTCTCTCTTCTCTAGTTTCCTTGCACGTACACCATCCTCTTCATCCATTATTGTTGCCGTGGAATCCCTTCCCTCTCATCTTCCAAATCCTTCTTGTTCTCTACCTTTAAGTTATTTCGACAAATTACATAAACACTTTCAAATCAACCATCTAAGCTAACTCAAATGCTTTTTCTACTTTCCAACGGTTAATCTACAAAAAGTACACATATCATTTGCAGACCACTCAAAATCATGAAGAAGAAAATTTATTCATACCCCTCCATTTTTTTCTGAAACTCAGAAACAGAAGATTGGGAACAACCTAGAAAAAATAATACAAAATAAAAACCTATGAAAATAAGAGTTTTTTCAGAAGGTGGTAATGCATTAATCAATAACGGGGTCTTGAGAGAAAACCAAGGCTCAGAAATGCAAAGGAAGGAGTGAAAATGTAAAGGAAAGTAGGTGGCTCTCGGTGGCGAAGGCGGTGTCGTCGGCAGAGTCGACGTCCTCGACTGCGATTAGAAACGGGATTTCGGAGGCGGAGAACCAATCTGAAATCCAAAGAAACCATCGTTTCCATACCCACCGTTCTGGTACCCATGAGGAGCAAAATATTTCATCTCCTCCTTTTGTTCTTGTTAACGGTGTGGGTAATGGAAGTGGAAGAAGGATTGGTGTGTACTTGCGGCTGAGGGGCATGGTTTGAGGGAGGAGGGGAGAGAGAAGGAAATGGGATGAGAAAGAAATGGGGTAAAATTTAAAATTTGAAAAGTTTAGGATTTAAAAATAATAATTTTTTTTTGCCTAAATAGGCTTGCTCATGGTGGGAGATATGACATGGTCTCCCACCCTAGCATTCACCTCACATTTCTAGGATACTTGCAAAGCTTTTCTCTAAGTGATGGTAACCTCCCCATCAAAAATCTCCTAATGCACAAAAACAATATTTTGCCACGTGGCTCCATGTGACATGCACAACTGGCCTATAATAAATTATTAAAATAAGAAAATAGTTAAATAATATTTAAATATTTAAATAATAATAATAATAATAATAATATAATATATATAATAATAATAATAATAATAATAATAATAATAAAAGGGTAAAATGCACTTTTAGTCCCTCAAATTTATCATTTTAAGCAAAATTTGACCCTCTATTTTCTTGGTGAATTTAATCTTAGGGTGTGTTTGAATGCAATGTTTCAAAATTTTAAAGAATTTGAAATTTTAAAATTGAAATACATGGCAATTCAATTCCTTTCATTTTTAGAATACTTTATTTGAATAAAGAAATTCAAATAACAATATGATTTCTTGGGATTACAACTAAGAGTCTGTTTCCCTATTTTCATAAATAATTACAAAATCTGTCACTTTATTTTCATTATGTTTCCTGTTTTCAAAAATTTATATAGGAACCACCAAAAGCAGTTTTTTTTCTCACTGTTTTTATACAAATCTTTGAAAACAAGAAACAAGATGGAAAAAAAGTGGCAACTTTATGATTATTTTTTAAAATAGGAAATGATATTAGGAATCTGAAAACAAAGCAAACATACCCTAAGTTTTCAAATACATTTTCGATCAAACAGACAAAATACTAGACCGATCTCATAGTCATCTAATTAGACATCACTCAATTGCTTTTACATTTTCACATCTCAATTTGGTAGTTCAAATGGGCAATGATTCTTGACAAATTTTTTTTTTTTGATGTTCATTTGAACTACTAAAACTAAGACATGAAAATGTAAAAACAATTAAGTGATGTCTAATTACATATGACTATGAAACTAGTCTTGTATTTTGTCAGTTTGATTCCAATATGTATTTGAAATCTCGGTTGTGATCCAAATAAATCATATTATGATTTCAATTACTTTATTCAAACAAAGTATTCTAAAAATAAAAAGAATTTAATTGAAATAATTAAAGAGTTTAATTAATATACATTGTCAGTGTAAAAGTTTTTACACTAACACTCAATCACAAATCATAGAATTAATGACTTTTAAGGTGATTTGGATAAGAATCAAAGATTTTCAATGACATGACAGTTTATTATTGGTTGACAGTGTAAAAAACTATTACACTAATAGTGTATACCAATTAAACTCATAATTAAATTACAATGTATTTCAAATTCCTTATAATTTTAAAATACTACATCCAAACACACACTGAAAGTAAATTCGTAAAAACAAAAATATAAGACAATTTTTGCCAAAATGATAAACTTAAAAAACTAATAGTACATTTTCCCTTTTATAATTATAATATTTTAAATATTATTTTATTATTTTATAAGCCAACTGCCATGCCACGTGAAACCACGTAGCAAAAAGGCACACTCTATTAGTTTTCTGATAGTAACTTGAAGGAGGGACGAAAGTTGAAAGCTTTGGAAAATTGGAGGACTAAATTCACCCCACTACGCACGTAGAATAAACTTTAACAGTGTTATAACTTTCATTTAACAGCAGAGATTAATTTGACGTGTACAATTGAAACGGCTCATGCAAAAATTAAATAAATATAGAGAGGCCAACTTTAAAGCAGGTATTAACTAAAATAAATACGACATTGCACTCACACTATTTGCTTTGTAATGCTTAAAGTTAGCGTAGTTATGAAAACAACTATTGATTATTTCAAGTTGTAGAGGAGCTTTTTTCCCTTCCCACCAACTAAATTAATATATGCATGTACCTTCGTACGTGTTTGTATTATTCTCATAAAATAGCTTTACCTATACCCAAAATATGCAAGGCTCAGATTGGGGCATTTTTTGCAAAAATGCAAGTTAAACTAGACTACTTAAACTTCCCCTAACCTAAACACATCCTAATGTACAAATAGCAATTATAATACCACCTCCGGTCCACAATATAAGAAACAAAACCCTAAAATACACAGACCAAGGAAATGTATTAAATGAGCTAATTGTAATTAATACTTATAAAGATTTCCAATAATACTCCTTCCAATTTTAATGAACCAACTCACATACATGGAAAATTGATATATCTCGTAAATATAAATCATATTATAATTTATAAATAAAGGTAATATTGGAAATTAGCATTTAATATATGTGAAAATTGATGTATGTTTCTTATAATTTGGACAAAAAAAAGGATCATTTGTTTCTTATATTGTAGACCAAAGGTAGTACATAGCATGAGGGAAGACAATCAACAAGAAGAATCTGGAAATAAGTTTGCAACTTAGGTGCAGTTCCATAGGTATTAGGTACTTTAGACGCTGTTATACATGTTATAATTTGATTGATGGGCTATTACACATGTCATATTTTCATTGAAAAACAACACCTAAAGTATCAATGGAACGGCACCTGAGCTTTGTCCTTTGCAATTTAGTTTAAGCTTAAATTCAGAACAAATACTTGCCATATAACTCGAGTAAAATGTAGCTACTTGTTAGTTACTTGAAACGATTATTAAAAGATACCATAACCAGAGTGTTGCAGCAGGCAGAATCTTGCGAGGTCCATGGCTCACAGTGAATCCTTTCCCATAATTAACCAGGAGGCCAGTTCATCTGTCGTCCCCCAAGGAGGTGCACATGAATGTGGTAAACTGATTGGCCTGCCAAAAATAAATCATAACTCAATATGATATATAATAAGAGAAATACTAGTAACACTTTCTTCACACTAAAATAATCACTCAATAACCTATAACCCAAAAAAAAAAGCTATAAAGATGATTTATCAAATTTCAAGTGTAGGCATGGAAAAGAAGACTTACACCCCTTTGGCCCATCATTAATTACAATCCTGAAGCCATCATCAAGACCTTCTTGCTTTGCGATCAGTTTGGCAGTGTAAAGAAGGTGGCCAAGAATTTCACAGTGCCTTTCCTTAGCCTGGAAAACAATGACTTAATAAGAACAAACATTATAGGAAAAAAAATCTAAAACAGTTGTAGGTGGTGGTTGATAGAGCTCAAAGAATGAACAATGAAGAAATGAAGAAATTATTAAGAATTGAAGAAATACTATACTAGAAACCAGGAAAAATGGAGCCTGAGCTCCTTACACGACCCCAGAACAAAAGCTCCTAAGAGGAAAGAGTATTTTCTCTATCTATACCCATTCCCTCCTTTCCCTATATAGCCTAATCTGCCTCCCTTAACCAACTTGACAGCTCAGCATCCCCCTATTCCTTGCCTCTCCCCTTGCGGACATAAGCTTTCCAGCCCTGGGCCTTGCAGAGTTCAAGCCCACATCATGATCTAGTGCTCTATCACTTCCTGCCTCTGAAAGGACAGCCTTGTCCTCAAGGCTAAAATGAGGAAATTGACTGCCACAAATTAAGTACATCCTCCCAAGGCGCATCCTCCACAGACAGCCCTTTCCAGTGCACCAGAAACTGCATGATTTGACAGCCATTCTGCATAACATTCCTACTGGCCAGCACCTTCTCAGGTTCCACACTGTCGGTGGAATCCACCTCCAAGTCAGTCGGCAGATTTGCTTCTGCCGCATACTCCCCAATGCCTTCTTTAATTGTGTAAATGAAATACCGGGTGGACCATAGAAGATGGAGGTAGTTGTAGCTTATAAGCCACCTCGTCTAATTTCTCCAGCACCTGAAAAGGACCACAGAATCTTGGGGTGAGCTTCGGATTCATGCGACGCACCACAGATTGCTGCCTATGTGGGCGCAATTTAAGGAAAACACAATCCCCTATGTTAAAAGTTTGCATCCTCCTCCCTTTGTCAGTATATCTCTTCATCTGCTCTTGTGCCTTAGATAAGTTGTACTTCAACTGCAGTAAAGCCTCATCACTGTCTTGTAAGTCCTGTGCCACCGCCTCTACCTTCGTTTCCCCAGGTAAGAACCGTATCACTGGTGGGGGTCTCCTGCCACACTGCCTCAAATGGGGTCATGTTAGAGGAAATATGGAAGGTGGAATTATACCAAAATTCAGCCCATGGTAGCCAATCCAACCAACTTTAGGCTGTTCTGAAATAAAACGCCGGAAGTATGTTTCCAAATATCGATTGATAACCTCTGTTTGTTCGTCAGTTTCTAGGTGATAAGAAGACATTTTTAGCACAGTCCCTTGCAGTTTGAATAACTCATGCAAGAAAACACTAAGAAACAACGGATCTCTGTCACTGAGAATTGAGTTTGGAACACCATGTAGCCTCACTACTTCTTTAGCGAACACAGCAGCAACACTCTTTGCTGTGTAAGAGTGTTTGATTGAAATAAAGTGTGCATACTTTGACAAACGATCAACCACCACAAGGATAACCTCAAAGACTGTAGACTTAGGCAATCCAGTAACGAAATCAAGAGAAATATCCTCCCAAACTTGAGCAGGAATTGGCAAGGGCTGCAGTAACCGATAGGGTGATGCAACAGAGCAGTTTTGGTGCTGACAAATATCACATGCCCTTACAAATTATTGAATTCTCTTCTTCATAACAATCCAATATAGACTCCCTGCGATTCTTCTATATGACCTCAAGAGCCCTGAGTGTCCCCCATAGGAGTAGAGTGAAATTCCTCTAAAAGTAAAGGAGATAAATCAGAGGATGAAGGAATAACCAACTGTTATGGCCCTTGGCGTAGAGATAGTTTCTTGATTATTTTATTCCAGCCCAAGTCTACCTTTTATAAAAGGCTACAGATAAGAGATATCCTAACAAAATCCTAGTTGATAGATAACAAAACTTTATCCTAACAAACAAATCAAAACTAAATTCAAAACAAAGATTGATACGGATTCTGTTAAGCAGAATCTTATCAAAACAGAAAATAATCCCAAATTATTAGGAAATAAAAATATAAAATTATTCTAATCTAAACAGAGAATAGAGTTATGATATTATCCTGAACATCCATATCACACTATTACTGCATGAAGATACAAGCTGAGCAATCTTTTTTTTCTCCAGAAATATTAAACCTTTCCAGTATCAACAAGCTGACACTGAATGAAGACGATCATTGTCGTGAATTTCCCAAAACACTAAATTATCATTTTTCAGTTTTCTTAATATATTAAAAAAAATATGGATTAATATACAGGAATACTTTTGTAAATGCATTTAAAAAAGAAATTAGTTTTGTATATTTGTAAATAATTGATATATGAATATTCTGGGCGTACTCATATGTGTGCTCTGTTCCCGAATGAAAGTTTTGGATAACATAAAAAGAAAGTGCCATTAAAAAATACCTTGGATAGGCCAGTTAACCCATCTTTGACTTTAGGAATGATTAGAATGTGCGTAGGAGCTTGAGGAGTTATGTCCCTAAAGGCAAGTACCTGTCAAAAGCAAGGGAAAAAAGAATAAGATGATTAATTGCTATGACACAACATTAAATGAAATAACATAGTATGACCAGAACACTGGATAAGGATAACAGTGGAACTGTGGAACCTTGCTAGCCAATACTTGCTAAAGTTCACAAACATAGACAGTAAATATAAAAATTTCACAAAAGATGCAATTAAAAGAACTACCCCAGCTAAACATTTTGCAAGTTAGTGACACTTGTTCTTTCTATAATGACATAAATAAATTTAATGGCCCAATGCTACTTATGTAAAAGAAAGTGGCCAAGGTTTGGAACAAAAAAAAAAAAAGAAAGTGGCCTAGGAGTAAGCAAGACAAGAATAAAACTATAAAAGTGAATACAAAACTCAGTCTTTTAAAGCTCACCAGATAGATAAGGAATATCCATGTAAAGAAATGAGTTGGCATGAAATCAAGTATACCTATAAATTTACCGGTTGCAAACTTCTTCATGTTTGAGCTTGACCCGTGTATTAGGATATGTAATCCAGCAGGAAAAGTAGTTTCTTATAAAAGCTACAGTTCAGAGAGCTTATCATAATGTCCAATTTCTTGCATCATTGAAAACCCATTGAACCATTTTACATGTTTACATATCAATATGTCTAGACCCTAGACCGTTAAGAAACGTCAATAAGAAGACTTCAGGAAAAAAAAAATGAGAACCAGACATAACACTACAACAACACAGTTTCAACATAAATCTAGAATGTACTGTTTTCACAATATAGCAAACTTATCCCTGTCATAAATTCCCCAAAGAAACAGGAATGTAGCACCCACTATCAATAACTGGCATAAAACACATCAAGCAGTACCTTATCATCCTCATAAACCACAGTAGAAGGGATTTCCTTATTGATGATCTTGTCAAATCTGTCCATCATAGAATACAACAGTAAGAATATCAATGAATTAAGTACAGACAAAACCTCACAAAATAGATATATCTGCTTATGTCCCACTCACACGTCCAGCAGAAAGAGGCAGAACCTCCACCATAGCCATATTAAAAACATTGATCAAATCCCATCAAATGCAAAATAGTACCATAAACCGTGGATCTTCACAGTATAAGCATCAAAATAGTACCAACGATACGCAAACACAGATGTGTATAAGCTATCACTTTTTACAATAATATTTTATGTTAAAACTTAAACAAATGAAAATTTTTAATGCCCACTAAGCCTGACCACATAAAAAAGCAATATTTTTAGGGTTTTCGTACACTAATCGAGATTACCAAACATCAAAACAACTTACCAGACAATGAGAAGAAACCCATAAAAAATGGAAGAATAACATACATAAAAGGAAGAAAGAAATAGTGCCCATGATTGGAAAAGCTGAAGGAACATGGAGATATAAGTAAAGGTGTAAAGGAGGAAGGTTTAAGGATTACATGGTGGGAGCATCAGCATCAGAAGGAGTGGCAGCGAGAGCAGCTTGTTTCTCTGTAGCCATAGCAATAGAATTGGAAGAAGTGAAGTGTGATGCCAATACAACAATTCTTTCACTTATATTGCTGTTGCTGCCGGTAATGCCATTACTCTGTCCCTTCATAACACTGAACCCAATTGGATTGGATTGGGGACCTCATTTCCTTTCCTCCCCTAGGCTGCAATATTTAATCTTTTCTGTGGAAACTTCACACTTGACAAATCACAAGTCACCACGTGTTAACTAGAATTGGATATGATCCCATGCAAAAACTATCTCTGAGTTCAAGGGCTCGTTTGGATAGGATAACGACGAATAAGATAAGAAAGTTAGATAAACATAAAATAGGATATAGATTTGATAAGCTCTTATATTATCTTGTATTTGACGTACATCTCATAACAAATTACATAACAATATGTTATTTTATTTTATTTTGCTACATCAAAAAGCTTAGATTATGGGAAGGTACGCTCTCTCTTGCAAGACTAGTGAATACTACCAACCTCGGCGAAGATTTATAGTGGAATTTACATATCGCCTATTAATAAGAGAGGTCTGGGAATCGAACCCAAATCACAGCTAGTGTGAGCAGAAGGCTTGACCAGATTTATCAACCCTCATTGACTAACATTATATTATTATTATTATATCATATATTTGAGATGGACCAAATAATTGTATGAGTAAATTATATAAAATGAATAATTACTCATGCAACAAAATTATATATATAATTTTTAAAATTTATTTTTACTTTTTTATTAGTTTTATATTTTTATGAAATTTAAAATTTTTGTTTTTATTCTAAATATTTTCATATTTTATTAGATTTTAAATTTATATAATTTTTACTTTTTAAATCATATAAAAAGATAAAATTACCCTTATGACAAAATTACATATAATTTTTTAAAATTTTAAAATACTTTTGAGTTTAATTGTTATACATTGTCGGTGTAAAGGTTTTTTACACAGCCAACCAATCATAAATTATCACATCATTAAAATCTTGGAATCTTATTCCAATCACTTTAAAAGTCATCTATCTCATGATTTATGATTGATTGTCAGTATAAAAAAACTTTACACTAATAGTGTATAACAACAAACTCAATATTTTTTAACTTAAATTAAATTTTTATAACACTTAAATTTTTATTATTCATTTTAGTTTTTAATTTAGATATAATTAAATTATTAGAATAATTTTTATATTTTTTTTAGCTTTCTAAAATTATATAAAATTGACAAAATTATTCTCTTTTTTTTATTTTTTTTGAAATTGGTGCTGCTATATGATTTTTTCTGTGTAAGCTCATCTATATATCTCCCTTTCTATCAATTTTTTCTCTATTTAATTTTTTCTCCATTCCTTCCCTTCCTATCAGCAAGAAAAAAATAGAGCATATACAACACAACTCAGCTCATCGTGAAGCTTCTTGCTATATGATTTTTCTTTCGGAACATCTGTTCATGTTAATATGGTGTTTCCAAAGACTCCATACAACTTGGAAAACATTTTTCATTTTAACCCCAATGCCTTAAAGTCTGATTGGCATAGAATATTTCTTACATATCAGTGAGGGTGGGGGTTTAGTTCTATTAATGGAAAGCATGTTGGCATAGAAATAAGTTTAAATGTTTCATGCTGCTATGCTCTTTTCTTTAAGGTAGGGATTTACTTTCAAAATGAGAAGATTGAAAAGCATGTTTAATTCTGTTATTTAGATGTCTAGCTTTTTGTATATTGCTAGGTGACTTTCCTCAAAGAATCTAACTTTCCCCTACTTGCAAAACTATTCCTATTATCAAATATATAAATACTTCCTATACTCCCATGGCAAGATATGCCCATCCAATATCATGTTGGTTGACTCATTATTATCTATGGTGGATTATCCCATTATTAATCTATGGTTGAGTACTCATTATAACCATGGCCCGTAAAATAAACATGATCGCTAATATAAATGACATGAAAGACATTTGAAAGTTGGCTGTCAGAATTTCAGGTCTTTGGCATGTTCGTATCCCGCCGAGGCTAGAGTTTATTGAAATGATTTTGATGGATGCAAAGATACCTTCTTTTTCTCATGCTTGCCTCTAACAATTATATTACTGGTTAATAACATCTCATGTATTGTTTTTTTTAAACTAGGGAAACAAGATAGAAGCATTGGTCAAATATGATCTGGACAAAAGAAAGAAGGAGCTGAAAGAAGGCAATACTTACATTCTACAAAATTTCGATGTTCAAATAAACGATGGGCACTATAGGAAGTGTAGCCATCCATTCAAGTTGATGTTCATGAAGGGAATGATAGTGGCAAAACAGGATCTTATAGAAATTCCTCTGGATAGTTGTGTCTTCAAAAAATTTGATTTGTTAATAGGTAATGTTTATCTAATGCATGCAATCCATGTTTTTTTTTTCATTTACATTTACCAACTTACAATATTTCCACCTTGATACAGATGTGATTGGAGTGTTTTATGAGCTAGCTTCTTTATTTCCAGTCTGACAAAATAACAAAAAAAGGTTGTGTTTTCCATGAAAGACCATAGGTAATTAGAAGCAAATGGTTATGCAAGTAAGTTATTTTTTGGTTCTCAAATTTGTGGTGTTGCACCTACTGTAACATGACAACTTTTTTCCCCCAATTTCATTGTAGTGGCAATATACTTAACACAACTCTTTGGGAAGAATACGCCTCCAAATTTAAGAGAGTTTTCATGGGAGTCACAAGACTTATCCAATGGTATATATTTTGACACTTGCAAAGGTAGAAGAGCTAGAAGGTTATAATATGCTAAAGTTCACTACCTTATTAGGAAATTATCCTATATCGATACAAAATTCCAAGCATGGTTCAAAGCTGCTAATAAATGAGAATATATTTGAGATTCAACAGTTCAAAAACAGGTCTATGTTCCTTAACAAGTGTTAAGTGATGGTTGCATTTTTATATGTATTTCAAATTTTACTGATGTTAGCCTAAGAAAAAACTAATTGCATATTGGATAGTACTTGTTTCACATATTTTTGTTCTCAATTTCATAGCTTATACATTTAATTCATGGCTTAAAACACCATATTGTCATGAAAGCTAGACAACCCCATGCTTCATTCCTTTTTCTGCTAGAACAACTACACTCCTCCTCCCAAATCTATCATGTTGTCTACTTCACTGTAGAACTATAAGGACCATTTTAAAACCCACCACCAGCTCTTTAGTAGATCAAAATAAATACAACCAAGTTCCCTCAATGGCCAATTTGTGACAATATTGCTTTTCTTCATATATTTGCTATGTTGCATGTATCAAAACCAATGTTATTAAAACCGAACCGGACCGGCCGGAAACCGAACCTATGGCCGGTCCGGTCAGCATGTCGAACCGTTTAAGCTGTCGAACTGGTACTGACGGCATCGACTCGCGATCGAACCAGCTTGACTCGGCTGAACCTGCCGAACGAACCGCACCTCCACTCGGCCGGTTTGCATGCGTGCGTGCGTGCGGGACCAGAAATTCAGCTGAAATTTGCAAAAATCCTTCTAGTGGAGCGGCTGCAAGGATTCGAACTCTGCCCAAGTTGAAAGTAGCACATGCGAAGTACCACCGGGCTAGCCAAGCTGTTTGGTTAATGCTTCAAAAATATAATATATATACACGTTTTATGGTAATGATTTGAAATTAGAGTATGGACATGTTGATTTATGTTGTCATATATATGAATATTTAAGAATTTTTTAATGTATATCGGTTCAAACCGAGTCAACCAGCGAACCCCGGTTGAACCAGTGACCCATTAACCCAGTGCCCTGACCGAGTCGATCACCGGTTCGATTTTAATAACATTGATCAAAACTTATACTAAGCTTCCAGTGCACTACAAAGTGCATATCTAAATTCCTTTATGGATGTTTGCCTAAGAAAAACTGATTGCAGCTTGGAGACAAATCAAGTGAATGAATCATGCAATCAAAGGCTGAGTTAAATGTCTCTGTTCTCCCACTTTTCTTCCCAAGCTAAATTTTTATATAAAGTTGATGTCATGAGTCTTTCCAAGGTCAATGGCATCATGCAAGTATGCATCAGATAACATGTGAAAATTACATGTTTGTTGTGTCCTAATTGCTTCCTTGCAATTTTAAGTATTAACAGCTTTCTAATGTCATTACCCTTTATTGTTCTACTTGTGACTTAGGAATGTATATGTGTTACTGGTGGTTCCAAGACTCAGATGGAAGCCATAAATTCCCTGAACACAAAACAAACACACAAAGAAAACAACAACCACATAGGAAATACAATAAACACTTGGTAGGCACAATGCTAAAAAAAGAAATTTCAGCAAAAACAAGAAAGGGATAGAAGAATTGCACACACAAGATTTAATTAGCGTGGTTTGATTAATGTGAGCTACATCCACTAGAGAGAGCAGCACCACTAAGAATCAATCAACGTTTACAATAGAGAACTCCTTTGAATTCATCACTCCCCTGTTCACAAGAACATGAACAAACCCCAAAGCTTATATCTCTACTTTCACACAAACTCTAGATCAATAATCCTCACTTGATTTTCTCTCAATCTCAATGAATCAAATACAATGAATAAAAGTACCATTTTTATCTCTCATAAATGTGGACGAAATTCAAGCTCCGAGAACCCTTGAATCTTTCTCTCTAAAATCACAAAACTGTTTTGCATAAAAAATGAACGTAACAGCTTTTGTTGTCACACCATAATCGTTTATTTAATTGTCATAATCAATTATGCCTCCTCTATCTACGTTCCGCGTTTCTGGAACTTCATGTAATCAATTATCATAATCGATTACAAGTTTTCTGCCAGTCCCATAATCGATTATGCAAACTCATAATAGATTATCCATGCTGAAAACTCCATTTTATTGATTTTGAGGCATCTTTCAACAATTTTCCGCCTTGACTCCAAACCAGAGATCCTGAGACCAAAACCAATCACCGATGTGTGCTGCTCTCCCACTTATGGGATTACGCTTCATAGAAGTTGACCAAGTCCAAGCATGTCTTGAACTTTGATCTAGGTAGTGACTTTGTGAACATATCCGCCAGTCACGCGGGTATACCAACCTCGCATGACTCCCAATCACGCGGCTCACCACCTTGACAATATGCAATGCACAGAACCTAAGTTGACACCGGTTCCGTTTCCACACATACACGTTTCACAACGCCCTAGGCATCCACAACCTCATCTCGGTGCCCATACACCGCTTTCGCATCACTTTCACAAACAGCGTACCCTCAGGGTGTCAACCAGGTTTCTAACAGCACATCAATCAGACAACCTCAACATCAATACTCGTTTGTACATATATATCATACAACCAACCATTAGTAATATAACATAAATAAACATAAAGCATGCATCACACATCAACTAGCAGAGACATCCATAGCAGTAGTATAAAGCAGATAGACATGTAACCTCAATCAGTATGATCTAGCCTAGGGTTTTGTCCTAAAGTCAATAAGCGTACCACAACAAAACCCCTGTACACATTTTTAAAACCATTTTTTTAAGGTTTTAGTCACCGTAGGCTATTCGACAACTAGTAGGGTCCAGGGAACCCTACACATACAAAAATAATAGGCAGTACTATGCTTGCCTTCCCAGTGTGTTAGCTACTTTCTCCCTACCTTGTAAACTCGCTAACTGTGACACTCTCTACCTCGCATGTATTCATAATACGTAAGAGTGATAAAAGAAATAAAAGAAAGAGAACACATGTATATTATATCATAATAATAAAACCAAGGTAAAGGTTGCAGCATTGTAACAAAATCTCAAACGCGGAAAATAAAATATGTTTTAAAAGAAAACATAACAAACATAACGAAACCCAACCCCAGATATCACATTATAGAGCTGGTATAACCAAAGTCAGAAACATCTCTGATAAACAACATAAACTAAGAAATCCTAGACTATGAGTAGCGGCTCCTCAGAGTCACTCCTCAGCAAGCTGATCACCGTCCTCTGCATAACCAAAAAGATACATGCAAAGCAAACAACAAAGACGGGGAGTAAGAAACATATATATGAATATAACGGCAAGGAATCAGTTAGCAAGATGAGCATGCATCACATATAAACATATATAGCATATAAAAAAACATAACAACATCCAACATAATAGATTCATATCATACCCATCATATCAACAATGTATGTTATACGATGCAACACTACTCCACTACTCCACTATGCACTTGAATCCAATCTATCTCAGAATGCCAACTTCAGAGTTACATATCCATATTGGCCATTAAACACCAATGCCGGCAGATCACCAAACCATAGGTGAACCCCTTAGATAGCCGATGCACCTTACTCTTGGATGCGCCACCACGAGGGGCCAGACCACTTAGATCACCGCGGATGGCCAAATCGCCTTACTCTCGGACGACCTTCCCTATGCTGAACATCCCCCACTAACATCTCCGATGCGTGAATGCATGATCAACACAACACACAATCCACAATCACCACCTCCGCTTGGGCCACTCGGCTACCCAAGTTTTATCACAATCAACAGCTCGACCACTTGGTTATCGAGGCCCCCTTGGCCACTAGGCTACCAAGGTTCAACGTTATCTTTAATCTTTAATCTTTTATCTTTTAACACTCTGGTCCTTTAGCACCAGATCAATACCTCGACCACTCGGCTATCGAGGCCCCCTTGGCCACTAAGCTACCAATGTACAACATCGTCTTTAATCTTTAATTAACACTCTGGCCAAAAACAACAGAGCTCAACACCTTGACCATATAGCATGAAGGCCCCTTTGGCCACTCGGCTACCAAGGTACAACATTATCTTTAAGTTATCTAACTTGTATTTACTTCTTTTGGTGCCTTATTTCATTATTGTGAACGTTTGAGGTGAAACGCCTCTGTTCCTATTTCAGTGTTCTATTCTGTCTAGGGGAGCACGGTTGTGCTGCTCCCCAGCACGGGCGTGCTAAACTTTAAGTTAAGCATGGGCGTGCTGACTATTAAGCACGGTCGTGCTCGTTAGAGCATGACTGTACTGATCTGGGCGGAAAGGGTTTAGGAACCTTTGCTATGTTTCCTAGGGCATTTAAGTATCAATCCTATTGGCTTTTAACTATCCATTAGTCCTCAGTTTCATTATTCTTAATTAATCTACATGTCTTATCATTATGGGGAATTAATCCTTTTATTCCAACTTCATTATTAATGTTCCTAAAACACTCATGAACAAGTCCTAGGGTCTTTAACTAAACCTTTGAACATAACATTGCCTCTCATACTATATTCATGTCTTATGAACAAACTGGGAAAACATCCCTTAATTCTTTAACATCATTATTATCGTCTTTAACTGTCTTATTAATAATAAACCCTATTATTTAATTAGAGTCTTATTAACATCAACGTTCATCTCACAACATCAACCAAACAGCCAAATCAATCATCCATGGCAATATCATCATCAAATCATAACAGCACCATTATCATCATTACGAACATCCAATCATGGCATCATTAAACATCATTCACAAATAGGTATACCAATAACAAATAATCATACATCATCATGAATAGGATAACGAATAACAATTAACAAACAAGTACCATTTAACAAATAGCAAACAGATAGGGTCATGGTTAACCCTTCATCTTACGCTACCCCCAATAACTACATATTCATACTATCCTTTCTCCTCATACCTGGTATGAAGATTCCTAACAACGACGACGCGGGTAAGCTAGACACGTTCCCTCGAGCGGCTCGACGAACTCTTCAAGCCTTGGCCAAACATAAGAGGATTAACCAATTAATCTCCAATTTACAAAAAGGAAAAAGAGATTAAAGAGGGATAACAACGTTACCTGTTATTTGACACTAGTGTGCTTGATGTCTCTCCCAAACTAGAGCAAGAACACCAAGAACTTCAAAGGGTTCAAGGGGAGGGAAAGGGAAGAGGTTTCTGTCACAAAGATTGCCCAAAGTGCCAAAAAGAGGGTGTTCACTCGAAACCCTCGCAAACTGCTCTCTGTTGTGATCTCATAAGTCTGAGACACATTCAATGTGTAAATTTCTCTAAGTTTTGATGATTCAAAATATATTAAGTATGGTAATATTGAACCATATGAAATTACTGATAAGACTGTTAAGTGTGCAGGAAAATAGACTTAAGGTCACTCGTCTAAATTCTGACCCGTCTAAAGTTTCAGTACAACGCAGTTTTAAGACTCGTCTAAAAACTCAACCGTCTGAAAATAAAGTCAACTCAGACATAGACCAAGTGTGACACCCTTCTACCCCGCATGTTAAAAGCCAATTAATTTAAAAACAAATAAAGGAAAACATGCAAATATTGAATAAAATAAACAATTGTCCATGGGTAGAAAAGTCCCATATGAACCGTTGACAACGCGAAAATGAAATAAGTTTTAAACAGTAAAAACATAACAACCAATAAATATAATCCAACCCCGATGTCACATACAGAGCTGGTATAACCGTTCCGGGATAAAATCCACGGAATTACCACTTAAACTAACAACTACCATAACATAAACTAGCCCTACTATGAGTGGCGGCTCCTCAGAGTCACTCCTCTTCGGGCTGCTCGTCATCCTTTGCAAGGTGCCAATCAGGCCAAACATAAACAAACATGGGGAGTAAGGTCATGTAATCATATACAGCAAGAAGTAGGAAGTAAAGTAAATAGTAAACATAGTAACATTACACCAAACATCAACGTCATCATTATACTATGCAGTGCAATGCAGTCCTACTCCGCTAAACCAACAATACATGTGGATCCACTAAACTCGAGATGAACGACTTCGGAGTTAAATATCCACATTGAGAATCTATTGAACGCAGAAGAATCTACTCCTTGGATAGCCAACGCATCAAACCAACGCATGCCTCGTCACGAGGGCGCTAGGAGAATCTACTCCAACCGTGGATGGCCAGATCGCCTTACTCTAGGACGATCTCCCCTATGTCGAACATCCCTAATCAACAACTCCGATGCTATGCGTATGCAACACAACAACAACGACAACACCACCTCCATAACTCCAACGGAAACGACCGAAGATAACAGCGGAATCAACCACAACAACTTGCCTCGCGGAATCTACCTGAGGACTTAAGCGGAATCAACCGCAGTACCTCGGGCAAACTCTTTGCCACCAAGGTACACAACAACATCAACACCTTAAACCCAAACCACGGGGTCAAGGCTTCCTTGGCTCAAAAGCACCAAGGCATAGCTCATCAGCTTGCGGCACCCAAAAGGGTATCGACTTAACACCTCACCATCTCATTATCTTTAATTATCTTTAGTATTATCAACCAGATTGTCTAATCAATTAATCATCATTGGGAAATGAGGTTTAAAACCCCTTAAGTCCTTAACTCGGTTCTGTCCAAGTAGGTTGAGCACGGTCGTGCTCGTAACCCAGCACGGTCATGCTTAAGCACGTGAGGGGCGTGCTCCCCATTAAGTGAAGCACGGTCGTGCTCTTTGTCCTGCACGGCCGTGCTGAACAGCGCTGCCATTTACCCAGAATTCAACTGGGAGCACGGTCGTGCTCCCTGTTCAGCACAGTCGTGCTCATCGCGCGACAGTGCTGTTCTGGGCAGGAACAGGGACTGTGTTTTAACCAATTTCCAAGTTTTAAACCATTATCCACCCTAAGTCAGTTACCAATACGTTTCTAAACATTAAACTCAGTAACATCATCACATCAACCAAACAGTGGCATCGACCAACAGTATGTCAGGTTCATAGTCATTACAATAAGATAAACACAACCAACACCATGTACATAGGCATACATATTATCAACACTAGCATGTTATCAGAACAATTAACCAATCATGCATACATAAACAGCCAATCATACAACAAAACCGGGGCCATGGGGACCCCTTTACTCTACTCTAACCCCGAGCCTATGATCACACTACCCTTCTCCCCATACCTGGATTGAAGGTAGCTCTAACGACGTCCCAAACAATGAACCGGTTCCTCCCCTTACAGCGACTCACACTGAAACGAACCTTGGATCAACAAAATACCAAAGGTTAGTTCCTTATTCACAATAATGGAAAAGGAAACTAAGATAGGGAAAGAAACGTTACCTAGGCAATAAACACAGATGTGCTAGCGGTCTCCCCAAGGCTTCCAAAACTGATCAAGACGAAAGAAAACAGAATAGACTCTCACTGGCCGCACCTGTAGCTGCTGCAACTCACCAAAAATAGGGTTACCCATTAAACCCTCGAGTTCTGCTCACGTATATAACATTCGGACCTGAGCACGGTCGTGCTCCACTTAGCATCATTGAGACGCGGTCCACGCATTGAGCACGGGCGTGCTCACTGTTGAGCACTGTCGTGCTCAACTTAAAATCAGAAACACGCTTCTGACTTTAAGCACGGGCTTGCTAGCTAATAAGCACGGGCGTGCTCATGTACCAGAAAGGGACTTTAACTAAAAATCCCACTAAGCCCTTAATCAGCCAACAGCTTAACAAAACCAGCTTTAAAAAAAAAAAATTCCGAAAAACAGGGTGTTACAATTCCACCCCCCTTATAAAAATTTCGTCCTCGAAATTTACACGTACCTCAAGGGAAAAGATGCTGGTACGCTTCCATCATCTTACTCTCCAGCTCCCAGGTAACACTTTCCTCAGTTGCCCCACTCCAAACCACTTTGACCAAAGGAATTTCCTTGCCTCTTAACTGTTTCACCCTCCTATCCTCGACTCGAAGAGGTAACACCTCAAACGTCAGGTTCTCTTTTAACTGTATAGTGTCGGGTACTATCACGTGACTAGGGTCATGAATGTACTTCCTAAGTTGTGACACATGAAAAACATTGTGGAGGTTTGACAAGAACGGGGGTAAGGCTATCTGGTAGGCGACTTCGCCGACTCTTTTGAGGATTTGGTAAGGACCAATGAACCTCAGAGTAAGTTTCCTCGCCTTCATCACTCTACCAACCCCAGTCGTCGGGGTAACTCTCAAGAATACATGATCGCCTTCCTGGAATTCGAGCGCCTTCCTCCTTTTATCATGGTAGCTCTTCTGCCTACTCTGTGCAACTCTCATATTTTCCTGAACCAACCTAATCTTTTCTGTTGTTTCTGGACTATTTCTGGCCCTAGCACCACACTATCACTAGGTTCACTCCAACACAAGGGTGTCCTACATCTCCTCCCATACAGAGCCTCATAAGGTGCCATCCCAATGCTGGAATGGAAACTGTTGTTGTAGGTGAACTCTATCAGGGGCAAAAACTTGTCCCAACTTCCTGACTGTTCTAACACACAAGCCCTCAACAAGTCCTCTAAGGACTGGATGGTCCGCTCAGACTGCCCATCGGTCTGTGGGTGGTAAGCGGAACTAAGCCTAAGCTTTGTCCCTAAAGCCTCTTGTAAACTATTCCAAAACCTAGAGGTAAACCTCGGGTCTCTATCTAAAACTATGCTAGAGGGTACACCATGAAGCCTAACTATCTCTTTGATGTACAGCTTAGCCAACTTCTCTAAAGGATACTCCATGTTCATCGGAATGAAATGGGCAGACTTAGTCAGTCTATCCACAACAACCCAAATCGCCTCAAAACCAGCTAGAGTCCTAGGGAGTCCAGACACAAAATCCATGGAGATACTATCCCATTTCCATTCTGGGATACTCAAAGGTTGCAACTTACCCGAAGGCCTCTGATGCTCGATCTTAGCCTTCTGACAAACTAAGCATGCATAAACAAACTCAACTACGTCCTTTTTCATCCTAGGCCACCAAAATATTCTCTTAAGGTCCTGATACATCTTAGTGGCACCTGGGTGCACACTCAATCCACTCCTATGACCTTCTTCTAAGATCAACTTCCTAAGCTTAGGAACATCTGGCACACAAACTCTATCCTTGAACCTCAAGATACCATCACTGCCATCCTTAAAACTTAGGTCTCTACCCTGGGCGAGCAACTCTCGCTGGTCTAAGAGATACTTATCTAACTTCTGACCCTCTCTAATCTGATCCATCAGACTGTTGGTAACCTTCAAGGTTCCAAGCCTAATACTCTTAGGGGTAAACTCACAAGCTAGACTAAGGTCTCTAAATCCCCAATCAGATCCATCTCCCGAACCATCAAAGCGGAGATGTGCAAGGTTTTCCTACTCAAGGCATCGGCCACGACATTGGCCTTTCCTGGGTGATAGGTCAGCTCGAAGTCATAATCCTTTAAAAACTCCATCCACCTACGCTGCCTCATATTCAACTCTTTTTGATCAAAGAGATACTTCAGACTCTTATGATCACTAAAAACCTCAAACCTCGCTCCATAGAGGTAATGCCTCCAGATCTTTAAGGCAAATACCACATCTCCTAAACTCTAGGTCGTGGGTAGGGTAGTTCTTCTCATGAGTTTTCAACTGCCTAGAAGTGTAAGCGACTACCTTACCATTCTGCATCAGCACACCACCTAACCCTTGCTTCGAAGCATCGCAGTAAACTACGAAGGGTTCACTAGGATCTGGCAAAACTAACACTGGTGCTGACGTCAACCTATTCTTAAGGGTTTGGAAACTCTCTTCACTCTTAGAGTCCCACACAAACAACTGTCCCTTTTTCGTGAGACGGGTTAAGGGTAACGCTATCTTAGAGAAACCTTCTATAAACCGCCTATAATACCCGGCTAACCCCAAGAAACTCCTAATCTCGATCACAGACTTTGGCGCTTCCCACTGGAGCACCGTCTCTACTTTAGCTGGGTCCACTGCTATGCCACCCTTAGAGATGACATGTCCTAAGAAGCTCACTTCCTCTAACCAGAACTCACACTTAGACAACTTAGCGTACAACTGCTTCTTCTTAAAGGTCTGCAAGACAACCCTTAGGTGTTCCTCATGTTCCTCCTTACTCTTGGAGTACACTAAGATATCATCTATAAACACCACCACAAACTTATCCAAGTAAGGGTGAAAGGTCTTGTTCATGTAGTCCATGAAGACCGCATGAGCATTGGTCACACCGAAGGGCATAACCAAGTACTCATAGTGACCATATCGCGTCCTAAACACTGTCTTCGGGATGTCATCAGACTTAACCCGAATCTGATGGTAATCCTGACCTTAAATCTATCTTTGAAAAGACGCACGTGCCCATCAACTGATCCATAAGGTCATCAATCCTAGGGAGAGGATACCGATTCTTTATGGTCACCTTGTTGAGCTGTCGAAAGTCGACACACAACCTCATACTACCATCCTTCTTCTTCACCAACAACACCGGTGCTCCCCACGGAGACACACTCGGCCTAATGAACTGCTTCTTCATCAGGTCCTCCAACTATTCCTTCAACTTAGCTAGCTCTAGAGGAGACATTCTATAGGGTGCTATGGAGATTGGCTCGGTGCCAGGCACTAAGTCTATGGTAAACTCAACATCCCTCTCTGGGGGTAAGTTATAAACATCCCCCAGAAACACTTGAGGAAATTCTCGCACAACAGGCAAGCTGGCGACATCAGGAGGGCTGCTCTCTACATCCAGGGAAGCTAACATCATGTATACTTGGGCTTTGTCTCTCATCAAAGCTCGCACTTGACTGGCAGAGAGAAGGTTCGGATTCTTAGACTCCCTTGGAGTTCCAAAAATCAAGGTTTTGTCAAAACAGTTTAGAAGGACATGGTTGGAAGATAACCAGTCCATACCCAGAATAATATCCAGGTCTTTCAAAGGTAAGCATACAAGATCAGCAAGGAAAGTTTTATCATTTATAACAATATGACAGCTCTTGCATGCATAAGAAGTGGAAACAGGTTTATTTGTAGGTGTAGAAACCAACAAATCAAACTCGAGGAAAAGTAACAGGCAGTTAAGACTCTTGACCCTATCATGCGATATAAACGATGTGAGTAGCACCCGAATCATCCAATACAGTTAATTGAGTTCCATCAATTAAACACGTTACCTTGGATCAAGTCATCAGACTCGGAGGCTTCAGATCCACTAAGAGTAAAGACTCTCCCAGTGGTCTTCAGTCTGTTGGCCTGGGACTTCTGATTCTTGCTGGCCTTAGCTCCATCACACTCATAGCTGATGTGACCTGGCTTGCCACACTTGAAGCAGATGACTTGTGTTTCCTTACACTGGGACGAATAGTGGTCCTGTGCTCCACACTTCCCACACCTCATAGCTCTAGGGGCATCAGAGAACCCACCCCTAAAGCTATTCTGCTGAAACTGTGGCTTCCTGCCACTCTGTTTGAAGTCCTTGCCCGTCGGGGCATACCTTTGCTTGCCCTTATCCCTCTGATCAGTCCTCTTGCCACTCTGATTGTCCGATCCTCTGGAACTGGTAGCTCTGAACTGGCTGGCATCCTCATAGATTCTGCACTTGTTGACCAGAATAGGGAAGAATCTGATCTCCTGATAGCTGATGGCCTGTTTGATCTCAGGCAGGAGTCTCGCTTCAAACTTCACACACTTGGAACGATTGTCCGTCTCATGCTGGTACGGAGTATAGTACCTAGCCAGCTCCTCAAACTTAGCCGCATAGTCACCGACTGATAGTGACCCCTGCCTCAGACAAGAACTCCATCTCTTTCTTGTCTCTGATATCCGCTGGAAAATACTTCTCCAAGAATCTTTGCCTAAACACAGCCCAAGTAACCGCTGTGCCCTCAGCCTGCATCCTCTGTCTGCAGTTATCCCACCAGTGCTCCGCCTCTTCAGTCAACATGAAGGTGGCGAAGATGAGCTTCTGCTGATCATTGCAGTCCATCGCACAGAAGATCTTCTCTGTCTCCCTCAGCCACAACAGTGCTCCCTCTGGGCCGTACGCTCCCTTGAAACGACAGAGGGTTGTTCCTCTGGAACTTATCCAGTCCCTGGAACTCAGCTGGCCCTGTGAATATATGCCTTGACAGGTACTTTAAGTTTTGATGAATGACAAAAGGGAAAGCGTCCAGAAGGACTAAAGTGCAAAAAGCGGAAAGTTATAAAGCAAGCAAGCACAAGGGGCAAAATGGGAATTTTATTAAGTGTATTGTGTGTTTTAGAAAAAGTGTGTAAATGGTAAGTAGAGTTCTCAATTTAATATTGGTCTCACACACACACATTTAACATATGCTTAAAAGAATTTATCATGTGTTTTAAAGGGATTAAAATTGACAATTAATCATACTTAATGAGCAATCAATCTCTTAATTGTCAAGTTTTTCAAAATCAATTTTATCCGTGCCATAATCGATTATGATAATCCAATAATCGATTATGAGTCGAGGTTAAATGGCTTTAATTGGTGTTAATGAGTAATTATGACATTAAAGCCGTTGAGTTTGAATTTTGAATAAGAATAATCGATTATGGTTTTTGTATAATCGATTATGTCCTCTCTGACTTCAAACGAGCTTCAACAGAAACCCTGTAATCGATTATGTAATCGATTATAGCTTTTTATATGAAAGTCAGTGGACTCATAATCGATTAGTGTAATCGATTATGACTATTCTGTCAAAGTGAGCGCTTCCTGAAATTGGTTTAAATAATCGATTATGATAATGTAATAATCGATTATGCTGCGACAAAAATGAATTTTAAGAGGCTTGACCTAATTTCTTTTGAACTCCTATAAAAGCAAGTTTAGGCAGCCTTCATCAAATACAATACACTGCTATCATTTTCTCTGTGCTAAAACTCTGTGAAAACATTTTTATACTTTATCTCTCTTGCACTATCACTTTGACCATATTATATTGCGAGTTCTACACACCATATAGGTGTTATTGTAATTGGGCTTCAAATTGTTTTTATCAGCACTATTAAGAGTGCATATTTGTTGGTAAGAGTCGTGTGACTCAAACCCTTCTTTTTCTACACCATTATTACAAGAGAGGTGATATCTCTTGTGGTGTTGTCTTGGATGTGATTTCCAAGTGTTTACAAGGGAGGTGATATTCCTTGTGGTTTACAAGAGAGGTGATATCTCTTGTGGTATTTTCTTGGATGTGATTTCCAAGTGTTTACAAGGGAGGTGATATTCCTTGTGGTTGACAAGAGAGGTGATATCTCTTGGGTTATTGTCTTGAGACTCTTTCACTGGGGGAGGTGATATCCCTGGTCTGTGAGGAGTGCTCTACATTGTAAAGGTTCTAGTTTATCCTGTTTAAAAACTAGAGTTAATTGAAATCCCTTGGTCGTATTGCCTTGGGGACTGGAAGTAGGCCACGTGGGTAGTTTGTGGCCGAACCAGGATATATATTATTGTGTTCATCCTCTTTCCCTATCCTCTTTACATTTCCACATTTTATTTATAGCGCTTTAATTTCAAACGTTTTATTTTTATAAAGCGCCTTAATTTGAAAAGAACCTTTTATCCGCTGCGATTTCTGTTTATATTTTAAAAGGGTTTTTGATTTAACGCAAAAGATTTCATTATTATTTAAAACCCAATTCACCCCCCCCCTCTTGGGTGATGGTTGCCACGGCCAACAAGTGGTATCAGAGCTTCGGCTCTGGTTAGTAGCTTAACAGCTTAGAGTTAAGATCCTGTTGGCAACCTTTTCAAGTTTTCCAAAAATGTATGGTTTTGAAATTGACAAACCACCATTCTTTGATGGTGAGAATTTCATTTATTGGAAAAAGAGAATAGAAATTTTTATGCAGTCAATTGATGTTGATTTATGGGATATTGGAGTCCATGGATTCATTCTCAAACCCAAACAACATCAGACTGAGTTGGACAAAAATTGTTTTTGCTTGAATCTCAAAGCTATGCAAATTCTTAGGAATTGTTTGTGCGATGATGCTTATGAGAAAATTAAGAATTGTGATTGTGCCAAGGATATTCTGAATGTGCTTGATTATAATTACCTTGTCACTAACACTTTTGAGATTGAAAGTAATTACAGGAAAGGGCAAAACTCATTAGAGGAAAGAAATCCTCAAGAACATGCCAATAAGAAGGACCACAAAAGCAAAGAGCTCATGGTCAAGAAAATAGAAACAACTCTCCAAGCATCTCAAAGAAACTTGGAGGTAATAGATTCTAAACTCAATCCTTTGAAAGATGAATGGTCACATACATACAATAATTTGTGTGATGAATTGATGAGTTTAGAAAATAAGAGCTTGAATTACTTGAAAAATATTGGATCTATTGAAAGTGATTTGGAAAACGTGAAAAATGAATATACTTGTTTTAGTGAAGAAAGTATTGTGAAATTTGAATCCTCACCATGTTATGAAAATTGTATGATTCTTGATAATCAAGTTGAGGACTTATTTCATGAAATTGAAAAATCAAAAGAATCCACATGTGTACAATCATCTTTCGAAAAAGAAGAAGTTCATGTCAACTATGATTTGTCTACTGTTAATCATGATACATATGAAGATCACAAATGTTCCATAGTTGGAAATGAAAATTCTCATCTTAGAAATGAAAAGGATGTAACATGTAATTATTGTGGAAAATTAGGACATATTTCTCATACGTGCAAGTATAGGAAAAACTATTCCATGAGAAATAAAGTTGCTTGGGTGCCTAAAGGCAAAAATAATTTGTCCACTAACCTTCAAGGACCCAATATGAAATGGGTACCAAAAGGTCTCTCTAGTTCCTCAAATTTGCAGGAAAAATCAAAGCTTGAGAAACATTCTAGCTCGCATAAGGAATTGACATCAAGAAGAATGCTTCACAACTCTGATATTGCAATCACGACATATAAAAGCAAAGATCGCTTGATGAATAACTCAAACAAGGGCAAGATCGATGATGCAAAAGGTAGATCCAAGATCAAACAAAAGTGGGTAAGAAAGGATAGTCTTGTGAATCTACATAACAAGGTTTTCTCCCAAGAGATCGACAAAGTTCTGAAATTTTCGAGTGATAATCGATTATTCACAATATATAATCGATTATTCAAAAGTCAGTAAGGTAGTAATCGATTAACATAATCGATTACTCTTGGACGAGGAGCAGAAAGGCAAAAGTCAGAATGCCTCTAATCGATTAGCATAATCGATTATGCAAGCGGGTATCTTTCCAGAAGAGTCAAAATCGATTACATAATCGATTATTCACGGTAGAACCTTTTACATGATTAACTCTTCAAAATTATTTGAAAAAGATCTTTTTATCATTACACATTCTCCCCCTTTCTAAAATAATTTTTCAAAATAATATTTCAATTTTATAAGGCATTTGAGAGAAGAATGTACGGATTGACTATATTTATTACTCTGAATATATGCCTTGCTTTATTTGATTTCCCGCTTTTTGATAATGCCAAAAGGGGGAGAGTTATCTGAATGCATGATTCAGGGGGAGTGGATTTGAATGTATGCACAGAGTGAGGGGGAGAAGAGCAACCTGCGCTTAAACTTAGAACTCTGATATATTTGCTTGAACTGCTCTAACCCTATCTTTCTAGCAAATCCCTCCTGAGATGTTTGTCATCATCAAAAAGGGGGAGAATGTGAATATATGCCTTGACAGGTACTTTAAGTTTTGATGAATGACAAAAGGGAAAGGTCCAGAAGGACTAAAGTGCAAAAAGCGGAAAGTTATAAAGCAAGCAAGCACAAGGGGCAAAATGGGAATTTCATTAAGTGTATTGTGTGTTTTAGAAAAAGTGTGTAAATGGTAAGTAGAGTTCTCAATTTAATATTGGTCTCACACACACACATTTAACATATGCTTAAAAGAATTTATCATGTGTTTTAAAGGGATTAAAATTGACAATTAATCATACTTAATGAGCAATCAATCTCTTAATTGTCAAGTTTTTCAAAATCAATTTTATCCGTGCCATAATCGATTATGGTAATCCAATAATCGATTATGAGTCGAGGTTAAATGGCTTTAATTGGTGTTAATGAGTAATTATGACATTAAAGCCGTTGAGTTTGAATTTTGAATAAGAATAATCGATTATGGTTTTTGTATAATCGATTATGTCCTCTCTGACTTCAAACGAGCTTCAACAGAAACCCTGTAATCGATTATGTAATCGATTATAGCTTTTTATATGAAAGTCAGTGGACTCATAATCGATTAGTGTAATCGATTATGACTATTCTGTCAAAGTGAGCGCTTCCTGAAATTGGTTTAAATAATCGATTATGATAATGTAATAATCGATTATGCTGCGACAAAAATGAATTTTAAGAGGCTTGACCTAATTTCTTTTGAACTCCTATAAAAGCAAGTTTAGGCAGCATTCATCAAATACAATACACTGCTATCATTTTCTCTGTGCTAAAACTCTGTGAAAACATTTTTATACTTTATCTCTCTTGCACTATCACTTTGACCATATTATATTGCGAGTTCTACACACCATATAGGTGTTATTGTAATTGGGCTTCAAATTGTTTTTATCAGCACTATTAAGAGTGCATATTTGTTGGTAAGAGTCGTGTGACTCAAACCCTTCTTTTTCTACACCATTATTACAAGAGAGGTGATATCTCTTGTGGTGTTGTCTTGGATGTGATTTCCAAGTGTTTACAAGGGAGGTGATATTCCTTGTGGTTTACAAGAGAGGTGATATCTCTTATGGTATTTTCTTGGATGTGATTTCCAAGTGTTTACAAGGGAGGTGATATTCCTTGTGGTTGACAAGAGAGGTGATATCTCTTGGGTTATTGTCTTGAGACTCTTTCACTGGGGGAGGTGATATCCCTGGTCTGTGAGGAGTGCTCTACATTGTAAAGGTTCTAGTTTATCCTGTTTAAAAACTAGAGTTGATTGAAATCCCTTGGTCGTATTGCCTTGGGGACTGGACGTAGGCCACGTGGGTAGTTTGTGGCCGAACCAGGATATATTATTGTGTTCATCCTCTTTCCCTATCCTCTTTACATTTCCACATTTTATTTATAGCGCTTTAATTTCAAACGTTTTATTTT
Organism: Echinosophora koreensis; assembly: GCA_035048595.1. Classification (NCBI taxonomy): domain Eukaryota; kingdom Viridiplantae; phylum Streptophyta; class Magnoliopsida; order Fabales; family Fabaceae; genus Echinosophora; species Echinosophora koreensis. The sequence continues at coordinate 757,050 of JAPCYP010000094.1, forward strand.
TATAAAGCGCCTTAATTTGAAAAGAACCTTTTATCCGCTGCGATTTCTGTTTATATTTTAAATGGGTTTTTGATTTAACGCAAAAGATTTCATTATTATTTAAAACCCAATTCACCCCCCCTCTTGGGTGATGGTTGCCACGGCCAACAGGCCCACCGTTGTTCGGGTTGACCTGACCAATCGCATTGGCTAGAAGTGCCAATGCGTCAGCAATTGCCTGATCGTTGCGTCCTCTACCGGCCATTAGTTCCTGTACATACCCAAAACAACCTTTAATACAGAAACCTAGCGAGTAAAAGCTACAGGCAACTAACTTAAGCATCATTATCTATACCAAGTATAGACAATTCAAACAAGAGTCACACAACAGACTCACAACAAACTCATACCACGTCCGAACAAGGTCGAACTGCTCTGATACCACTAAATGTGACACCCTTCTACCCAGCATGTTAAAAGCCAATTAATTTAAAAACAAATAAAGGAAAACATGCAAATATTGAATAAAATAAACAATTGTCCATGGGTAGAAAAGTCCCACATGAACCGTTTACAACGCGGAAATGAAACAAGTTTTAAACAGTAAAAACATAACAACCAATAAATATAATCCAACCCCGATGTCACCTACAGAGCTGGTATAACCGTTCAGGGATAAAATCCACGGAATTACAACTGAAACTAACAACTACCATAACATAAACTAGCCCTACTATGAGTGGCGGCTCCTCAGAGTCACTCCTCTCCGGGCTGCTCGTCATCCTCTGCAAGGTGCCAATCAGGCCAAACACAAACAAACATGGGGAGTAAGTTCATGTAATCATATACAGCAAGAAGTAGGAAGTAAAGTAAACAGTAAACATAGTAACAAACATTACACCAAACATCAACATCATCATTATGCTATGCAGTGCAATGCAGTCCTACTCCGCTAAACCAACAATGCATGTGGATCCACTAAACTCGGGATGAACAACTTCAGAGTTAAATATCCACATTGAGAATCTACTCAACGCCGGAGAATCTACTCCTTGGATAGCCAACGCATCAAACCAACGTATGCCTCGTCACGGGGGCGCTAGGAGAATCTACTCCAACCGTGGATGGCCAGATCGCCGTACTCTAGGACGATCTCCCCTATGTCGAACATCCCTAATCAACAACTCTGATGCTATGCGCATGCAACATAACAACAACGATGTAACACCCTCCTTGAGTGTTACCTCCTAATCACATTCGGAAATAAGTTAAAAGGAAAGTATATTAGTTGCTTTCGAAAAACTTCCATTAACTTCATAAGTTTGAAAATATGGGGGCAAAATTTTCTTTTTCTTCACTGCGAAATATTTTCAAAAGGAATAGTCCACACAACACAAACATAATATCATACCCTGCTTAATGGCACATAAAAGTTGGATTTATTTATGAATCAAAACACTTCAACATGTAAACTTTTATGAGGAAATCTTTCCTATGGAAAGTAATAAGTTCATTACAAGGTTCTCCAACTACAACAATTTTCTTAAAACACCCGTCTCAACGAAACATCCTAAGCTGGTCGTTCTAATAGACAACTACTGGAAAGAACTCTGTAGTTCTCACCATAAAATTTTCACCAACCTCTTCGAGGATGCGGGATTAAAATCCCCATGCGAGGTTAGAACATCCCGGCACCTCTTGCCCTTGTGCACTAAGGTACTTCAGCCATAACTAGGAGAACCTGATATATTGTAAGGGTGAGATATCGTCATACGGATAATTATGATAAACTACATACTTGCAACACAAACAGCATATACAACAGATATCATCATGTTTACAGCATGTGAAAGATTAAACTAAATATTATATCACACCAATCCATCATCAACTTTGAAAAACCATGATGTTCATGAAAAATTCAACTTTGATGCAAGACTCCGGAGTTTTCAACTTTCTTTAAAAAGGAGCTGATCAGGCTCGATTGCCATACAAGGCTCAACGTGAATTTCCACTTACACTGTCCAAACTCCTGGCATAGTGTACAACGTGCGTGGAATGTCCATAGCATACTGTCCAACACAAGGCACAGTAATCCGGGCTAGTGGACTTCATTGTCCATCAAGGCACAATAAAACACCGTAGCATGAAATACCTGGCCTTCCAGATATTCACACGGAACAACGTAGCATGAGATATCTCACTCTTCCAGATATTCATACAAAAACAACGTGGGCACGTCTGCCAAAAATGAATGCATGAGAAAAACCACTTTTGTTTTCCACTTTTCTTTGCGCATCATTCTTTTCCTTTTTTGTCGAGGCACAAGGCTCATGACCTTTCAACTTTTTCGATATCTTACAAACTTTTATTAACAACACAGGACTTTAAGTCCGAGTGTCGAATCACAACAGTTCCAGACTTATGCATCAGCCATGGAACTTTGTGGTCGTAGAAAATCAACTTTCACCTTCTTATCATTTCCATTCAACGCATATGGAACAGCAGTCCATAGCAACATTCAGTGGAACATAGTCCACAACAACGTAACACGGATCATAGATCAACGTGCTTCTAAAAACACTAGTTACCCGACGTCTCGGTCACTAGGTTCAACTTTTCAACTTTTCTTCCTTTTCGCTCAGTGAAAATACAAAATCCAAAAACAAAACTTCCGTAACTTATCCAAGTTATCGGATATTTTTATTTCAATAAAAAAAACTTTTTCGAACAACGTTTTCTTTTGAAATTCATTTTGAAATCATATAATAAAAAAATCTTTTTGTTCTAAAAGTATATCTTTATTTTGGAAAAGATCCTCTTTTTCTAAAATAAAGGCTTTTTAAGAAGGATTTAGTGTAATATAAAGAGGACTAAAATCTTTCGGCAAAGAAACAAAATTTTAATTTTTCACTGTAACGAGTTTTTGAAATTTCATGTTTTTATGGAAAACATCCCTAACAGCTTCCTAAAATAAATTTTTCCCACCTTTGTAAAGAAAATATTTATTTTTAAAATTCTTAAATTTTTCACTAAAGATTGATAAAAATATTAGCCTTCCCTTCAAAGAATAGTTGTCAACTTGAAAACATTTTCTCTTTTTGCTTTAATATATGTTTTATTAAGGCTTTTATCTTTACTTTAAGGATTGGGCTCTAACCAACGGTTAGGCTACTATGCAACACACATTCAACAATTCACAACATAACAGCATAATATATTCAATTATACATTTTAATTCAACATGTTATCAATAGCACATGAATCAGTCAAAGTAACAACAACTTTATCACAGCATCATAAAATTAAACACACAAACACATCACTATTCATCTTTTTCACACATCAACAACAACAGTCAACAAAATCAAACAATCCAAACACACAAGCATATAGTTACCATAATTATATCATCCCTCAGGCTATCTCCCCTTACCTAATTCGACGGGTAGACAAGGTCTTTGTTTCCGTGTTGCCCAGAGCGAACTTCCTTTTTCTCACCGTGTGCCGCAAGTCTACGAATTAAGCGAACGACTTAAATTAAACCAACAAAGTTGTCTTATCTTCCTAAGCATAGGTTTTGGCTATGGCTGGAAAAATGATGCTAGAGATGTCCAATCTTTTTCAATTTCTTGGATTGTATTTTGTTCAAGACTTACTTATATATATATGTACTTTAATCCCATATTTTTTTTTTATATATATTTACATTAACACTTGTTTATAGTCCATTTTATACCAAAGTCTTTACTTGAAGACATTATTAAAAAAAAAAAACATATTTTTCCTTCAAAAATTTGAGTGAACTCTTTTATAAAATCATTTTCAAAACAGTTGTGGGTTTTAAATTGTGAATGATTATTCAAATGACCTTCAAAATCCTTGAAAATTTAATTGGAGGTACCCAACTCACATATAAACATATGGCAGTTGGTCCCATGTCAAAATTCGAAAGCATTAATTTATTAAAAATCCCACACTACCTCTATTTGTACTGGATTTTCCAGAAATCCAAGTTCACCCACTTGCAAATTTAAGAAATTGTTTCTCTTTACATACATATTTAAAAATTCTAAAACTTCAAAAAAACTTTAGTTATTCTTTGGTAATAACCCAGAAAATTTTATAAAGGTTTTTAACTTTCAAAATCATATTTAAAATCATCATGCAACCAACTATGTTCTTATTTTCGCAGTCAGAATTTAATTCTACTTTGAGAGGTGTTTTAACCCAATAAACCTTATCCAAATACTTACATATTATATATCAAATTGAAGCCCCAGAAGTCTTCTTTCCAAATATGTATTTATTTTCCAGAAATACATTTTGTATAAAATTTATGACTTACGAAAAATATATATCATGCTGCCAGAATCAAAATCTACACAAGTTTATCCACATCAAGTTACAATCTTCACTCTAGCATCATCCACAAGCCATAGAACCAACAAGCAAGGGTCCTAGACCCTCAAAAACATACATGCAAACATACAATATAAGGAAAATCATTAAAACACTCTACCTCTTTCTCATGCATGTCATCAAAATAGTGATTTTTAATTAAGTGTTCTTCTTAAAAATACAAAACATGGTCTTTTCAACTTTTTGCCAAGATACATGAAATCTATATGAAAATCAAAATACTTTATCTTCTCAAAAACTTAAAACCAACCATTTTCAATTTGGTACCTCCTGCATGTAAAAACTTAGGATCAAAACAACATGCTTGTGAAACTCTTTGAAAAAAAATCATCATCCTTCCTCCATTAGGGTTTCGGCCACCCATAAAAATGATCATAGGAAATTCTTTTTCAACATGCAAAGGTTGAAGAAAATTGTAAAGATGTTAATAAGCTTAAATCAATTGATTTCATGTACATGCACTTAAAGAAAAAGCAACTTTCAATAGAACTTATGAACATGCAAGTTGATTGTAAGAACTCAAAAGAAAAGAGCAAAGATTTAGAGTTTATACCCTCTAAATGATGATGATGAAGAGCAAGAGATGAAGTTGAGTATGGATGTTAGCTTCCAAGTTCAAAGTGTAGAGGTTGAAGATGATGAATAGTATAGTTAGAAGATTGGCAAGAGTTTGGCTAGGGAATGGAAAAAGAGATGAATGAATGAGAAAGGAGGGGGTATTTATAGGGGAGAGGGGGCGCAGCCCTCTCTAAATTTTCTGCAAAATTTTTAATTTTTTTAGCATTAATAAATTCATATTTTAATTTAAATATATTAGGTTTCTAGGAAATGTAAAATAATTATTACATTTGACATAATTATTGTTGAATAGTGACATAAGTCACTATTCACATCAAATCTGGGAAAATCAGATTTAATTATTTCGGGTTCGTTCCGGTACCGATTGTTACGTAACGGTAAAAACCGATCGTATTTTTATTCATAAAATTTCACCTGAAAAATTCATATAAAAATAAATAATTTCTAAGATCATAAAAATAAATATAATTGGGTTAAAAAAATAAGATTTTAAATTTTCGAATTTTTAAGATTATTTTCGGGTCAGTAGGGTTTTACTGATTGTGAAAACTCAAACCGTAAACGTCGGAAATTTTCTACTGAAAATTCAACTGTATAATTTTTTTTAATATAAAATAAATAAAGATGACTTAATTTGGTCTTATCAAAATAATTTATCACCAAAAATGAAATCTTAAATATTCACATAATCACAATTTTACAGACAAGCAGAAAATCGGGTGTTACATAATTTGTGTAAATGGCTAAAATGATGAAAAGCATTTAATGGAAACACTATTTACATCAACCTTTCAAGGATTTCCTTATCAAGTCATTTCAAAAATCTGCACCAATGAAAATTGGACAAAAATTTGTTTCATTCCGGTTTCATTTCGTTCTTAACGGTGAAAATCGATCGTATTTTGCTTCTTAAATTTTCTACTAGAAAATTCATATTAAAATAATTCTTCCAAAATAATAAACACACATATTCATTCATAATCATAGAGTATGAAGAAACGGAAAAAAAAATCGGGGTGTTACAAACGGCAACACCACCTCTATAACTCCAACGGAAATGACCGAAGATAATAACGGAATCAACCACAACAACTTGCCTCGCGGAATCTACCTGAGGACTTAAGCGGAATCAACCGCAGTACCTGGGGCAAACTCTCGGCCACCAAGGTACACAACATCAACACCTTAAACCCAAACCGTGGGGTCAAGGCTTCCTTGGCTCAAAAGCACCAAGGCATAGCTCATCAGCTTGCGGCACCCAAAAGGGTATCGACTTAACACCTCACCATCTCATTATCTTTAATTATCTTTAGTATTATCAACCAGATTGTCTAATTAATTAATCATCATTGGGGAATGGGGTTTAAAACCCCTTAAGTCCTTTAACTCGGTTCTGTCCAAGTGGGTTGAGCACGGTCGTGCTCGTAACCCAGCACGGTCGTGCTTAAGCACGTGAGGGGCGTGCTCCCCTTTAAATGAAGCACGGTCGTGCTTCTTATTGAGCACGGTCGTGCTCTTTGTCCTGCACGGCCGTGCTGAACAGCGCGGCTATTTACCCAGAATTCAACTGGGAGCACGGTCGTGCTCCCTGTTCAGCACGGTCGTGCTCATCGCGCGACAGTGCTATTCTGGGTAGGAACAGGGACTGTGTTTTAACCAATTTCCAAGTTTTAAACCATTATCCACCCTAAGTCAATTATCAATACATTTCTAAACATTAAACTCAGTAACATCATCACATCAACCAAACAGTGGCATCGACCAACAGTATGTCAGGTTCATAGTCATTACAATAACACAAACACAACCAACACCATGTACATAGGCATACATATTATCAACACTAGCATGTTATCAGAACAATTAACCAATCATGCATACATAAACAGCCAATCATACAACAAAACCTGGGTCATGGGGACCCCTTTACTCTACTCTAACCCCGAGCCTATGATCACACTACCCTTCTCCCTATACCTGGATTGAAGGTAGCTCTAACGACGTCCCAAACAACAAACCGGTTCCTCCCCTTACAGCAACTCACACCGAAATGAACCTTGGATCAACAAAATACCAAAGGTTAGTTCCCTATTCACAATAATGGAAAAGGAAACTAACATAGGGAAAGAAACGTTACCTAGGCAATAACACAGATGTGCTAGCGGTCTCCCCAAGGCTTCCAAAACTGATCAAGACGAAAGAAAACAGAATAGACTCTCACTGGCCGCACACTGTGGCTGCTGCAACTCACCAAAAATAGGGTTACCCGTTAAACCCTCGAGTTCTGCTCACGTATATAACATTCGGACCTGAGCATGGTCGTGCTCCACTTAGCGTCACCGAGACGCGGTCCACACATTGAGCACGGGCGTGCTCACTGTTGAGCACGGTCGTGCTCAACTTAAAATCAGAAACATGCTTCTGACTTTAAGCACGGGCTTGCTGGCTAATGAGCACGGGCGTGCTCATGTATCAGAAAGGGACTTTAACTAAAAACCCCACTAAGCCCTTAATCAGCCAACAACTTAACAAAACCAGCTTTAAGAAAAAAAAATTCTGAAAAATAGGGTGTTACACCAAGTCAACTCTCAATCAAGGATCTAATCTAGTTGATGACGTGGCAATAATCTCAAGTCTAAAGAAGCTCCAGTGGATCACCCATCTAAAATTGACTTGCTCACTCGTCTAAATTTTGGCTCATTATCACCCATCTAAATCTGGACTGCACAAGCACCCGTCTAAATTTCAAACACTGCTACACTTGGTAAAGTGTCAATATGTCAGAATGAAGTCCAAGTCAACCTTATTCAAATAAGATGCCTTCCTTAAGGATCTCGAAGACCTTTGGATAAGAGCACAAAGGATAAAGAATACAGAACGTTTGTTTCAAGGTTTTAAGGAATAAACACACAACCTTTGTACCACAGCAGTCACCTTTTAGCTGTTCTAGTACAAAGTAAAAGTGTTTCCAGAAAGTGAACCGAGTATTGTACTGAAAGAGGAAAGCTCTCTGCTGCAAGTACAAGAAGTCTGCAGTTGCAACTCTGATACAACAGCTACTCAGAACAAAAGTGTACTCTTGGAATGCCTTGTTAAAACTCAGCGTTCGTAAACATCTAATGCTGGCATTAATGGCGTTCCAGAAAATCAAATCAAAGAACACACCTGAAGCTGTGCCTAATGGATCAATTGATTGAAGTCTTTATATAGATCAAACCATGAAGATGGAGACAAGAAGTTGAACAACATTAAGAGCTCTGCGCAAGAAGCATTTACTCTCTTCATTAACTTCTTCATTCTTTCATTGAATACTTCTTCAATCATTTGATATTAATTCACAGTCTTTCACACTTCATATTTATTTCACTCTCTGAGTGTTATCTGAAAGATTTGCGAGTTGTATTAATTACACAAAACCTTTACTCTTTACTATGTTGAGCCTGAAGAGACTATGTGAGAAAAGAATACTTGTTTAAGTATTGAGCTTGGAGAGGCTAGGTGTGAAAATAATACTTGTACTATAATCTGATCAGTTATAGTGGAAACTTTGTGCTGCCAAGAACTGGATGTAGCCCTGTGGATTTTGGGGTGAACCAGTATAAAACTATTGAGTGATATTCCTCTTCCCTTATCTCTTTAATGTTTTTAAGAGTTATTTGTTTAAGCTTTTAACTTGGGGAGTTAATATTGTGAATATCAATCTCTGTTGTAACCTTCTCTGAGTGCACGTGTGTTCTGTCTCAAAATTAGACGAGTCACCAGTCTAATTTTCTGTTGCTTTATTTTTGCTTGTTGTGCCTGTGAAAATAATATTCAAAGTTTCCTAAAAATTTGGTTAAAAAGTTGGTAAACACAATTCAAGCCCCCTTCTTGTGTTAACTTTGGTTATTTCATATGGTATTAGAGCTCAGCCTATGGGTTGAGCACTTAACATTGTAGAGGAAAAGATCTTGAAAATGGCAGGAGAAGCCAGCACAAGCAAGAATCATGAAGGAGAAGGATCCTCAATGTCGAGACATCCATACTTCAATGAAGAGGACTACATCTACTAGAAAGAGAAGATGAAGTGATTTTTACAATCCACGAACTCTGATCTTTGGGATATCATTGAAGAAGGTCCCTATGTTCCTAAATATGACAAAGGAGCAGAAGTTCCTAAAGCTAGCATGACCTCTGATCAAAGAACAAAATGGCAGTTAAATGCCAAAGCTAGATATGCAATCATGTGTGCTTTGAGCAGAGAAGAATTTAAAAAAGTCTGTGCTTGTGAATCTACAAAAGAAATGTGGGATTCACTAGCTGTTGCTCATAAAGGAACCAATAAGGTAAAAGAAACTAAAGTCAGCATGCTTGTCAGAAAGTATGAGCTGTTCAAAATGGAAGAAGGAGAAACTATTGGCCAAATGTATGGGAGATTTCAAACTATAACCAATGGATTGAAATCTCTGGGAAAAGTTTACAAGACTGAGGAATATGTTCAAAAGATTCTTAGAAGTCTTCCAAAGCAATGGAGATCTCTTGTAACTGTTGTGTCTCAGGCCAAAGTTCTATCAACAATGAAGCTAGATGAGCTTCTTGGTACTCTTCAGATCCATGAACAGGAGCTGATTGAAGAAAATAATGGAAAGAAGAGCAAATCCATTGCTCTCAAGACTGACAAGAAATCATCTAAGGGATCTGCATCAAAAGCTCTCAAAGTTGATGAATCTGAGGAATCAAATGAGGATGACTCTGATGATGAAGATGATGAACTTTCTCTTCTTACTAGAAAAATGAAAAATACAACAGAGATGGTGGATCAAATGACAGAAATGTCATTTTGTGTTATGAATGCAAAAAGCTTAGTCATATCAAGGCAGAATGTCCTCAACTCAATAAGCAACCTCCCAAGAAATTCTTTAACAAAAATAAGAAGGGAATGATGGCTACTTGGGAAGATCTTGATGAAAGCTCCACTGAAAGTAAAGGAGAGGAGCTTGAAGCAAATCTCTGTCTTATGGCAAATATTGATTTAGAATAAAAAACTGACGTACAATCTGAAATTGAGAAATTGAGTGATGCTTATGATGAATTATTGGAAGAATCCAACTGTATCTCTAAAGCTTTCAAATCCCTCAAGAGACAGTATATTAAACTCTCAAATGAGTATACACAGAAATCTCAAGAATGTGAGAAGTTAGCTGAAGAAAACAGAGTAGGCTTAAGACTGAAAAGTCTAAAGTTAAGATCTCAGTTAAAACTCTACCCTCTGAAGAAGTGATTAAACTTCAACAGAAAATAGAAGAGCTCACCTCAGATCTTGCCAAGTTTTTTAATAGTAGAGATAATCTGACTAAACTTTTGGGAAGTCAGAGGCACTCCCTTAACAAAGAAGGTATAGTTTATTCTAGTCAAGAACATCACAAAGGATCAACAAAGTTCTCAAAAATAACTGTCAAATCTGTGTCAGTTAGTTTAAATAAACCTATATGTACCTACTGTGGAAAAACTGGACATATCACGTCTAAGTGCATTGATGCGACTCCGGCAAGTGTACCGGATCGATGCAAGTAATAAAAACACGGTAAGTATTATCGAGGTCGAACTCAGGGATTGGAAGACCAATTATACCAAATCTTAAGGAAATTCAAACCTTTGACCAAGTCAATAGCAGTTGGTTGAGAAGAGAGAGAAAGTTATCAATAACAAATTGCAATTATCTACAAACAAACTAACGGATAACAACGAGATTAAATTAATGGCTAAAGCTTCTAAGGTCACGAATCCACCTACCCAATCATGTAAGCTACCCAAGTGATTATCTTCAATTCCCTATGTTCAATTTCTTTGCCAACCAGGACCCCCAACTTCTCCTAAAGTCACTTCCACTATTTTAAAGGATGTATCTAAACTGTAAATTAATCTCCTCTCGGTCTCATAACCTACAGTTAGACTCTATTAAGTTCTTGTTCCCTATGTGGTTGCACCAATCTCCTACCCTATCCCTAGCAATGATCAATTGGTGTTCCTAACTCAAGTCCTAAGCACGAATCTCCTCCCCGGTCTCAACGCACTAGACAAGTTAACCAAGGGCCCTTTGATTAACACAATAAATGCAGAATTAAGAAATGAGAATTGAGATAAGGGAAAGAAAACATCACATTGAATTTCGCTATGCCATCAAGGGTGGCTTCATCGTTCCCCTAGAATAGAGGATTAGTTCCTCATGGAGACGAAAACAACGATCAAAGAAGTAAAAGAAGTCATCCTAAGACAAGTAAACTACTGAAAAACAAAGGGAGACGCAGCTCCAAAGAAACTAGGATTAGAACCAATGTCTAAAGCTCTCTAATCTGCCCTAAAACAAGCTATATATAGAGTGTTGGACTGTGCGCGCTCTTGAGGCGAGCAGGGATTCGCAAGGCGAATCTTAAGTTTTGCATCCAGCCTGAGTTTGAATTCTCTCGAGGCGAGACATTGCTCGCGAGGCGAGCCTGAAAGATCTTCAAGTTTCCTGCTTCTGGCTCACGAGGTGAACACTGCCTCGCGAGGCGAGGCTGAATGAGGGTCTGCTTCTGCTCAGTCTAGTCTTCTGGCTCCCGAGGCGAGTAACCTTTTCCGAGGCGAATATTGCATTTTTGCCTTTTTGCTTGTTTTCTTAAATTTCCTAGCTTCCTTAAGCTTGACTTTTAACCTTAAATGTAAAAGTAGCATTTTAATGCTTTATTTGACTAAAAATTAACCAAAATTTCCTAAAAACTATCTAAGAGACTCAAATTGTTGCTTAGGGACAAAAGAAGCCAAATTTGGGTGATTCCCGAGGTTAAATCGCTCAATTGGCATAAAAACCTTGTCCTTTCTAGTTATAAAACCGGATAAGCTAGAGGCTTATCATGCATTCACAAAAAGATAAGGAAGTCTTCACAGACTCCTCATACTAACAGAAAAGGACCCAAGAAAATATGGGTACCTAAGTCCATGATCATTCCTGTTGCAGACATGCTTAACAGGACAAAACAAACACCTATCATGGTACCTGGACAATGGATGCTTGCGACATATGACAGGAGAAAGGTCTATGTTCCTAGACCTCCAACCTAAGAAAGGTGGACATGTAACCTTTGGTGGCAACTAGAAAGGAAAAGTTGTTGGTGTGGGTAAAATTGGTGGTAAACCTCCCTTGCCTATTATCTGTGATGTTTTATATGTGAAAGGGTTGAAACATAATCTGCTTAGCATAATTCAATTGTGTGATAGTGGATTTTCTGTATCTTTTTCTAAGGATGCATGCATATTCAATGACAATAGTGGAAAGACCCTCTTTTCTGTTAAAAGGCAACACAATCTGTATAAGATTGACCTATCTGAACTTTCAGATCAAGGTGTAACATGCTTTATGTCTAAAGAGGATGAAAAGTGGCTATGGCATAAGCAACTAGGACATGTTATGAAACAAATTTCTAAATTGAAAAAGCTTAATCTTGTGAGAGGATTGCCTGATATTTCCTTTAAGAAAGATGTTTTGTGTGATGCATGTCAGAGAGGTAAACAAGTAAAATCAAGTTTTAAATCTAAGAAAGAAATCACCTCCTCTAGACCTTTGCAACTGTTACACATGGATCTGTTTGGACCAGTAGGTGTAGCTAGCCTAGGTGGAAAGAAATATGGTTTTGTCATAGTTGATGGCTATTCTAGATTTACATGGGTACTCTTCTTAACCCACAAGGATGAGTCTAATAAGGTCTTTATGGTATTCAGTAAAAGAGTACAGAATAAGCAGGGTTTATGTATCTCTGCTATCAGAAGTGACCATTGGGGAGAATTTGAAAATGAGCAGATCAAACTGTTCTATGGGGAAAATGATATTTCTCACAATTTCTTTGCATCCAGAACTCCACAGCAAAATGGAATCGTTGATAGAAAGAACAGATCTCTTCAAGAGATGGGCAGAACAATGCTTAATGAAAATAATCTCCCTAAGTACTTCTGAGCAGAAGCCATTAACACTGCTTGTTATGTGCAAAACAGAATTCTGGTTAGACCTATCCTAAATAAGACACCTTATGAATTGTGGAAAGGTAGAAAACCCAACATATCATATTTTCATGCATTTGGATATGAATGTTATATTCTTAATACAAAAAATCATCTTGGCAAATTTGATTCTAAAGTAGATAAAGGCATATTCAAATTGGATATTCTGAACTGTCTAATGTAACACCCTACTTTTTCGTAAGTGCTTTTGTAAAGCTTGTTTGGTTGCTTAAGGTGGTTTTGTTAAGTTAGAATTTTTGGTTGAGGGCTTAGTGGGATTTTTGGCTTAAAAGTCCCTTTCTGGTAGATGAGCACGCCCGTGCTCATTAGCCAGCATGCCCGTGCTTAAAGTCAGAAGCGTGTCTCTCATTTTAAGTTGAGCATGCCCGTGCTCAACAGTGAGCACGCTCGTGCTCAATATGCAGACCACGTCTCGCTAACGCTAAGTCCAGCACGACCGTGCTCAGGGGTGAGCACGACCGTGCTCAGGTGCAGCCTTTATATAGTTGGCACAGAAATCGAGGGTTACGTTTTAACCCTATTTTCTGACGTTAGTCGTCACCTAGTGCGGCCAGAGCAGTCTTCTTCCCTATTTCCTCTTCATCCATTACGAAAATGGAGTTTTGGAAGCCGTTTGTGAAGCTTAGTGCGTCTGTGTTGGTTTAGAGGTAATGGTCCCTTTTTCCCATTTCAGATGCCTTTCGTTTTAATGAGAGATACTGATTATTTATGTTTCTAATCAACCAAGGCTTAGTACCGGAGTAAGCCACTTGAGGATTGGGGACCAGTTTGCTGTTTAGGACTGTTGTTGGAGCAGCCTTCAATCCAGCTATAGGGAGAAGGGTAGTGTAACCATAGGCAATGGGGGTAGTGTAAGGTAAAGAGGTTCCCCATGACCCCTGGTGTTGTTTTATGTTGTATGATGAATATGTTAAATGTCATTTCTGTCAATGACATGCTCTATTTGGTTGATTATATCTTTATATGCATGTTATGGACATGTTGGTTATTAGTATGAGTATGATGAGGTGTTTTGCCATTGGTTGATGTAATGATTTGATTCTACTGTTGCCGTTGTGACTGTTACGATCATGGTTTGGTTGATAAAAATATTTAATTGGTTAATTAGGCCTTAATAAGACTTGATGATTAATAGTTTTAATCCCTGAAATAATTGGTCAAGTAACCTGTGTTGAACTCTGCCCAGAACAGCACTGTCGCGCGATGAGCACGACCGTGCTGAACAGGGAGCACACCCGTGCTCCCAGTTTGAATTCTGGGAAATGGCCGCGCATTAAGCACAACCGTACAGCAGAGGACCACGACCGTGCAGCTGAGCACTATCGTGCCGATTAGGGAGCACGACCGTGCTCCACTTAAGCGGCAGCAGGCCCGTCATGAGTTAAGCATGCCCGTGCTGGTGTTTAAGCATGACCGTTCTCATCCCTCCTGGACAGAAAGAGAATTAAAGGACTTTAAGGGGTTTCAAACCCCATTTCCCCAATGATGATAAGTTAACAAAGCTAATCAAAGATAAAGATTAGATAACTCGGTTATAATTAATAAAGATGATTAAGAAGATGAGATGGTGAGATGGTTAAGTCGGTATCCGTTGGATTACCGCACGTTGATAACTTTGGTGCTTATTGGCCAAAGTGACCTCGATGCTTATTGGTCGAGGTGTTGATGAGTTGAACCTTGGTGCTTGTTAGCCAAGGGAGCCTTGACCCCAAGGTTTGGGTCTAAGGTTACGTTGATGTTGATGTTGAAGTCTTGGGAGCTTTATGGCCCAAGCAAGGACGTGGTTGAGATTGTTTGTTGTTGTGCCATTTGCATAGAGCATTGGAGTTGTTGTTTGATGGGGGAGGTTCGACATAGGGAAGATCGCCGAGAGTACGGTGATCCGGCCATCCACGCTAGGTCACCCGATGGTTTGGTGATCGAGGCCCCCCGTGATGAAGCATCCACGATTTGATGTGTTGGCTATCCATGGGGTTCACCCAAGGTTTGGTTAACTGCCGGTGTTGGTGCTTCTATGACCAATACGGATATGTAACTCCAAAGTCGTTCATCCTGAGTTAGTTTGGATCCACATGCATAGTTGGAGTAGTAGAGTAATGTTGCATTGCACTGCATAGCATACGGATGATGATGATGATGTTGATATGTGATGAGTTATGTATATATGTTGATGTATGTATGCCTATGATGCTGCTGTGCTGGTTGTTACCTTGCTTCCTATCTCCATGCCGTATTTGTTTACATGATTCTTACTCCCCTCTTTCTGTTTGTTTGTTTGGCCTGCTTGGCACTTGCAGAGGATGACGAGCACCCTAGAGAGGAGTGACTCTGAGGAGCCACCACTCATAGTTAGGGCCTTTCTTTTCAGTTGTTAGTTAGGTTTTTATCCGTGATGTACGGAACGGTTATACCAGCTCTGTTGTGACATCGGGTTGGGACATTGTTATTGTTTTATTATTTTATTTGTTTTAAACTTGGTTTATTTCCGCATTTGTGAACTGGTTCATGTGGGACTTTTCTACCCATGGACAATCATTTTAATTTATCCAATAAATGCATGTTTTTAATTTAATTGTTTTCATATTAAATGTTTTATAACATGCGGGGTAGAAGGGTGTCACATCTAAAGCTTTTAGAATATTTAACTCTAGAATTATTGTTGTAGAAGAATTAATTCATGTAAAGTTTAATGATGGTTTGAAGACTAATAGGGAACTATCAAATATAGAAGATGATGTTGCAGGTATTGAACTTAATCCTGCAATGGAAAAATCTTCAGACAAAGTAGACGTTTCTGAAAATCAAACAAGTATGATACGTCTGAAAAACAGAATGAGAAAAGAGACTGAAAATTCAAAACATATCATCCAGAGGATCTCATCATTGGGGGTCCATCACATGGAGTTAGAACCAAATCTGCTTTCAATGAAAACAATAACATGGGCTTCATATTAGATTTGGAACCCAAAATGATTGAAGAAGCCTTACAAGATGAAAGCTGGATTCTAGCCATGCAATAAGAACTGAATCAGTTCAAGAGAAATGATGTTTGGACTCTAGTTTCTAAACCCAAAGATAAATCTATCATTGGAACTAGATGGGTATTTAGAAACAAACTGGTTGAAGATGGAAAGCTGGTAAGGAACAAGGCAAGATTAGTTGCCAAAAGGGTATAATCAACAGGAAGGTATTGATTTTACTGAAACCTTTGCACTTGTAGTTAGATTAGAAGCAATTAGAAATCTCATGTCTTATGTTGCACAACATGATATAACTCTCTATCAAATGGATGTTAAAAGTGTATTCTTAAATGGTATAATTGAGGAGGTAGTTTATGTCAAGCAACCTCTTGGGTTTGAGGATTCTTAAAAATCCATCACCATGTCTATAAGCTTAAGAAAGCTTTATATGGACTCAAACAAGCTCCTAGAGCTTGGTATGATAGGTTAAGCACATATCTAATGGAAAATGATTTCATTAGAGGAAAATTAGGCACTACACTTTTCAAGAAATGCTCAAAGAAAGATTTCGTAGTAGTACAGATTTATGTTGATGATATTACATTTGGTGCTACTAATGAAAAGCTCTGCAAAGAGTTCTCTGAGTTGATGCAGAATGAGTTTGAGATGAGCATGATGGGAGAATTGAAGTTCTTCCTTGGTCTTCAAATAAAACAGACAAGTGATGAAATCTATATCCATCAACAAAAGTACACCAAGGAGCTTCTGAAAAAGTATAAGATGGAAAATTCAAAGCCTATGAGTACTCCTATGCATCCACGGTTATTCTAAACAAGGATGAGGAAGGTAAAAAGGTAGATCAAACTGTCTACCGAGGTATGATTGGATCACTTCTATACTTAACTGCTAGCAGACCTGATATTCAATTCAGTGTTTGTCTATGTGCTAGATTTCAATCAGATCCAAAAGAATCTCATCATAAGGCTGTTAAAAGAATTTTCAGATATTTAATTGGAACCACTAACCTTGGTCTATTATATAAGAAATCTAACGATTTCAAGTTAGTTGGATTCTGTGATGCTGACTTTGCTAGAGATAGAAATGATAGAAAAAGTACAAGTGGTGGATGCCACTTCATTAGAGCAAATATGATCTCCTGGTCAAGTAAAAGGCAAAGCACAATTGCTCTCAACTGCTGAAGCTGAGTACATATATGCAGCAAGTTGTTGTTCACAACTGCTTTGGGTAAAATATCAACTTGAGGATTATTCAATGTTTGAGTATAATATACCTGTTTGGTGTGATAATACTAGTACTATTAACTTGTCTAAAAATCCCATACAACATTCTAGAGCAAAGCATATAGAAATAAAGCATCATTTTATTAGAGATTATGTGCAAAAAGGTGTTTTTGAAATTAAGTTTGTGAACACTGAGCATCAGTGGGCAGATATCTTTACTAAACCTTTAAGTGAAGATAGATTTATTTTTATTAGAGGGAATCTTAATATGCATAATGTGTCTGAATGGGTGTATGCTGATATGTCTAAAAATTTACTTGTCTAAATTTTATATGCTTGACTCGTCTATTTTCTTTATGCTTCAATCGTCTATTTTAGCCAAGCGTCTGATGACGTGGCTAAAAACACTAAATGCTAACCCTGATTGAAACAGGTGTACATTGCAAAATTTTCCTCCTTTTCCTTAAAAACGTTCCATTTTTTTTACAATTGTCTTTTCAAAAGTTATTGATGTTTATGGCGATAATCTCTCTCTTTGTTCCCAACGCAAAAACACTCAAGTGTTTTAACAAAAGTAACTAGTGTCGTTTCAAAATTTCCCACTCACAATCTTTGGTCATAGTCTCTCTCTGATTTCTCTCCATCTTCAACCTCTCGAAACGTTTCATCTCTAAAACCCTAAAATCTTCTATGAATCAATGGTACCCAAAAGTCTTCTGGAAACCCTAGCTGAGAAGACCCAAGTCTCTGTTTCTGAACTGAAGAAGGTGCACCCTGGAAGGGTCCCTAATTTTGATGATCTTAGGACCAAGGGTTTGGATGTTCAACCTGAGCTTGAACATGCTGGATGGTTACCCTTCTTCCAACTTCAAGAACTTGTTTTCCCTGCTCTAGTTAGGGAGTTCTAGAGAACCGCAAAGATCACTAAGGATGATATAGCATCCATGATTTATGGAGATGTGGGTGGTGACCTTGTCATCATCACTCACGAGTCACTCCCTGAAGTGACCAAATGCCCACGAGAAGGTGATGGGTATGATAAAGATTGGCTGAAGACTCTTGGAGAGACAATGGTGAACTTAATTCTATATGAAGTTCCTAAACCTAGAAATCCAGACGCCAAGTATCTGACAGCATAGGCAAGATTTCTCCATGTTATTATCATTAACTGTTTAATGCCTAGGACTGGATCTAGGAATCATGTGAGTAAGATAGAAAATTTTGCTATCTACCACATAGTCCAGAAAATCAGGGTAGATATCACTGATTTAATCTTTAGGCACATGGAAAAGGCTATAAAAGGGAAGCATAAGGACTACCCCTATGGCATGATCATGTCTAGGATCTTTAGGGTAAACATGCTGGAGGACTTGAGGAAAGCTTGTCATGCTGATCTTTGCACAGAAATCACAACAAAGACTCTGTCTTTGATGAAGATTCGACTGTCACCTACTACTGATCCCTCTGCCCAAGCCTCATCATCTATCCCTATTGAAACTGCCCAAGTGGAAGAGGCACTTACCATTCTCGCTGTCAAGGCTAAACCATTTGTGGAACCTGTTGAGGAAGAGAGACCTCAGTTATTGAGGAAGAGGAAGAGAGTTGCTGAGTCCTCTGCTGAAGCTTCTGATTTTCAGAATGCTGTTGAAATTGTTGTCCAACCTTCTGCTGAACTTGCTAAGGTTGCAGAACCTACTGCATCAGCCTCTGTCCCTAATGCACCTAGTGTTACAAAGGTGTTCAAAAGGAAGAGAGCTGTGCAAGCTAAGGGGGAGTTTCAACCTGAAGAGACTGTGATCCCTAAGAAAAAGAGGATCACTGTGACCAAAAGAAGATTGGTCTTGCTTCCAACACCCTCACCCTCACCATCACCACAAAGAGACCCAACACCACCACAAACAACACCACAGAAAACACCATCACCATCACCACAACCAAAACAGAAAACCCATATTCCTTCACCTACTTCACCAAAAATCCCAACTCCTCCACATACATCACCCAACAGACAACCAACACCTCCAATTACCTCACCTATCCATGAACCTTCTATCTCTGAACCACACACTGCTGAACAACAGACTGATCAACCTCACACTTCTGAACCAAACCCTACTGCTTTAGAAGCACAAGTGTTTGAAACAGAACCCCAACTATCCAAGCCTTCCACCCCACAATCATCTCACCATACTGAGACTCTTCATACTGAGGATATCAATGACTTTGAATACTTTGACAACCCTACTCCACCTCCACCTTCACCTAAATCACAAACACCTGACCACATTAAAAACCAATGCCAAGTTCCTCTAAGAATAGTCTTCCTTGACTTATTCTTTGAATCCAGATATAACCCACTTCCTTTAGCCACTCTACCCCCTTATCAATTATCTTCCAGAACCACACCATTTCCTGTTTCAGATGACTCTTCTACATCTTTCCTGTATGGAAGAGATTTGGATCTCATTGTCTCACTTGAAGGAGAAAGGCAGCTTGTGAAGCTGGCCAGAAAACAGAAGCCTGCAGGAAGATAGATGACAAATCCTTGTGTTTTCATGAAGCCATCTACTGAGATTAGGGTGATGCCTGACTCAATGATTCTCAAAGGAAAGCAAAAAATCATTAACTTGCCTGGGGAGCAAAAATTTTCACTCATCAAGATGACTGACAACAAACGCAAGTTCAGAAAGAGGTTGTTCACAACTGAGACTCATCATGAGTTCCTCAAGGTCAGAGACATCTACTAGAGATGTGGCTCCAACTCTGGGTTGACAGAAGAAGATCAGAAAACCACCCCCACTAGAGGTAGCCCAGCTTTTGCTCTTTACCCATTTTCACCTTCAATTTATACTATTCCTCCCTTCTTTATGGTGTTCCTTTTCTTTATTTTAAACTTTCCTCCAACTACCCCAATTACTCCTATAAATCTCATTAGGAGATCTTATGAATTTCTTCTTTCAGTGATTGATTATCCTCTTCACCATGAAAGAATTCATGGATTTCTTGAAGAATTCTATCACAATAGTGACTTTGTCTCAGCTCTGTCAACAAATGTCTTCCTAGACCCTCAGCCTAAGGATAACATTCAAGTTGAAGAGTTACCTCCTACCCCTTCTCCTCCATCTGCATCTACATCTGCAACTGCACTGGCTACATCAGATTCTACTGCCCTAGTGGTTGTTTATGATCCTGCTGCTCATCAAAGGCTTGATGAAATGGGGTCTAGTTTGCAGACTGTCATTCAAAGGCAGGATCTAGCAATAGAAGAGCAAGCTGCTTTCAAGCTCAGATGTTAGCTCAGCAAGTAGCAATGCAAAGGATGATGGAAGCTTTCTTCAAAAGCCAAGGAGGTCCTAGTTCTTAGGTTATAGGACTTAGTTTTCATTTATTCAGAGTCATGCAATGTACTGTCAGTGATGTCCCTATCACTTGTAATCCTTTTGACTCTTAATAATATGAGATGAAGTTTTGACATTACTTTTGGCTTTCTGTTATATATCTGTTTTAACTTTTTTGATTGATGCCAAAGGGGGAGAAAGTAAAAAGTAGAAGAAGTAAAAGATAACAGAAATGTAACTAACAAAGATATAATCAGCATTACATACTTCTTGCTCTGTTTTAGATCTAATACCTTATTTTGCTCTGATACATGTTTTTTATATGATGCATAAACTAAGGTGGAGCATAGCATACTTTGCTTAATTATATCTGGTTGTAAATTTTCTTTGTTACTTTTTGATGTTCAATAAAATCAGAAAAATTATCTGTCATCATCAAAAAGGGGAGAATGTTGAGACCTGATAAGTCTGAGTTTTGATGATTCCAAATAGATTAAGTATGGTAATATTGAACCATATGAAATTACTGATAAGACTGTTAAGTATGCAGAAAATAGACTTAAGGTCACTCGTCTAAATTCTGACCCATCTAAAAACTTACCCGTCTGAAAATAAAGTCAACTCAGACATAGACCAAGTCAACTCTCAATCAAGGATCTGATCTAGTTGATGATGTGGCAAACGGTTATAAAATAATTTCTTGCGCGGTAAATGAAGTTTCAACATGCAAACATTAACATATAACGACCTCATATACGTTCCTGCATACTTCATAAAAGTAATACGCATCACAGCGTACGAGTTGATTTTTCAGAAATATATACATAAGCAAAAGATTTAATTATACACCACTTAACTGAAAAGTCTGGACAACCCTTACTCCAAAAGAATGGCTCTCAGCAGCCAGATATACAGACTATCCTCAAAAGGGTATAAAACAACCTAAAATCCTAGTTGAGCTGGTCACTCTAACCTAAAATCCCTACGATCAATGGTCTCTTCAGTTATCAGGACTAATGTCCTTGAGTGAAACAGGGAACTCCTCTGCAACGTCTGTATTCGCATCCCATGGTACAACCGCAAAAACCAAGAAAACAAATATATTGCTAGGGTGAGATACCGACAAATGAGTTTTATCATGATAACTACATGCGCGACACACAAAACAACAACATATACATATATATACATCACATAAATTCTCAGAATAAACATACTATTATAAATAATGGGATTCATACCCGACAGTCATCGCAATTTGTAAAAATGTATGACATTTCAACATCCACCATCTAATTTTATTCTCCAGAGATCCTAACTTCCCTTCGTCGAGCATGATTAGGCTGCAATACCCCTTACCACAATTGTCTCATGAGGTCGGTCTCTTAATTTAGGTCGGCTCCAATTGTTCAAGGGTATCATACTCAAGCACCTAAAATAATATTGAGTAATCCCTGATTGAGTACATCCACGTTTTGCATTCGTTACGTCCACGGCTCGAGGTCGCGAGGCCTTAGCCTTTTGTGGCTCATGAACCCGGATGTCCCTAATAAACCACTTTGGTCTTAACTTCCCCAATTTGTCAATCCACCCTTTGTGGATTGTAGCTCGATAATACATGGCACATTGGCCAACAATACATGGCACATTGGCCAACAATGACACATCTGCCAAACTATGCATGTAAAACATTTATTCTCGTTACTTTTCTTTTTCGTCCATTCTTTCTTTGTCGAGGCTCAAAGCTCATGACTATTCTTACTTAGGCATAAAACCCACTCACACTTAACACAGGACACGAAGTCCGAGTGCTCAATCATAAACCCTAGACCGATGCACCAGTCCTATTCGCAGATATGGGACACAACGTCCTTCATATCACATCAAAATTCTCAAGTCCTCTAGGGACAACACGGATCAATGATCTACGTGTTTTCCTCACAGAACACTAGAATTCCGACGTCTCAGCTACTAGGTTCACTTTTATTTTTCAACATCGTTTTCGTTCTGTGAAAAAACAAATATCAAAATAAAACATCCGAAAACTTATCCAAGTTTATCGAAAATATTTTCGCTAACTTAAAACCCTTCTGCAGAAAATCTTTTTCGCTGGAATTCGTTTATAAAATGTTAAATTACAACGAAATTCATTTTTTCTCAAATTCATTTCCTTTTGAAATTTCTGTTTCGAAAACACATTAAATCTTTGAAAAATCATTTCTAACTCGTTTTAGTCCCAAATAATAACTCTATTTTTCATAGTCGTTGTAAATCATTTTTCTAAATTAATTTTCGTTTTGGAATAAATTCATTTTTGAATCAAATGACTTTTTCTTTCCAAGAAGTTTTTCACCATCAATATTAAAATTATTTTTGAAACTTAATTTATTATAATCACTATTTGTTTTCTTTTTGAATTTATATCGGAAAATTTAACGTAAGTGAATTTTCCACGATTTCGTCCTCACTGTCACTCATTGATTTATTCTTTCACCAAAATATCATTAAATAATATTATTTTCATATTTTCTTCCACTTTCATAAAATAAAAACACTTAAGTTTCTCCTCAAACTTTTTAAAGTTTTATCCTTGGTTAAAATTGAGTACTAATCACTGTCAGACTTTGCAATCAATCACATCAAACAACAGTTAATCCATACATCACAGTTATCCATACATCACAGATAATGACATGCTTTCATAGATGACATTAAAAATCACATAACCAAATACATAAAATTAGATCAAACACCACAGAATCACTACGAACAAATATACAGATAGCATGTAGCTATCAAAAACTCTTCAAGTAAACTACCCTTACCTCTTGAAGAATAACTTTTCCTTGATTGCCAACTCCTCAACGTTTCTCTTCTTCCACCAAACACTAATCACTACACTAGTTCAACTCCAACCTTCAACAAACAATCATAAAAATAAGTTAATCAAACAAACCCATTTATAATACCCCAAGACTCTAGGTTCAGCCTAAGCAAGAAAATAGGTTTAGGGTTTTCAAATTCTTTCAATCTCTTGGATACTTGACCCTAGTGCCATAGATTGAAGATAAAAATTGTCATGAAACACTAATACAAGTTAAAGGATGAAAAAATTTCTTCTTGACTCATTTTGGAGGGTTTCAGCCAAGAATGAAAAAAATAGGCTAGGGTCCTCTAAATTTTTCAAGCTCTTGGATCCATGATCCTAGAGTATTAGAGAGTTAATAAAAATTGTTATGCTTCAAAAAATTTTATCCTATGATTTTCTAGAATTAAATGAAGAAAATGAATGAAAATGGAAAAATGGTGTTCTTAACAAGAATGAATTGAAATGAATGAAAAGGAAGACAACCATGATCATAAACAAGGAGGGTTTACCTCTTAGATGATGAAAGTAATGAAGAAATGATCAAGTTTGCAAGAGCAACAATGGAGGTTTTAGGGTTTTCTTTGTATGTTCTTGGTGAAGGATGAAAAAAATGACTAAGTGTGGGGGTGGGGAGAGTGAACCGTGTACATGGGGTGAGTGAGGGGGAGGAGATGTATCATTAGGACAAGGAAGGGAATTCACTTAAACTTGGGGGCATTTTGGTCTTTACACACTAAAATTTCTAGATATTTATAACTTTGTCATCATTGCCTTGGTGAGTCATGGCAAAGGAGTGGACATAGATGGATGAGGAAAATCTGTGGTGGAGGTGTGTTTAGGGTGATGTGGCCGTGTGTGTACCACATAGAGGAAAAAGAAGCCAATTTGGTTTTGTCTTGGTTACTTACCGTAGGTAGTAACCATAGTTTTAGGTTAGGTTAGAAAATAACTTAAAATACTTAAGTGTCTTCATAACCATCATAATCATCTAGAATGGAGTGAAAGAATTCCTATCTAAGAGGGCTTGGTCGAAATTATACATGGTAGAAGGAAGCAAAATTGTCAAAACACTTGTTGGACATCAAAGGAATTCATAAAATGATCAAAGGGTAATTTGGTCATTTCGCAAGAATATTAAAATAATTTGTTAAGTAGTCATGATGACTAGGTGATTTATGTGTGGCTAGGAAGACTTGGTCGAATTTCATGGTCCATGGAGCAAGAGGAAGAGAATTTGAACACAAACTCTTAACGTGTGCGAGATAATGATTCACTACTTTTCATTTATGACTTTGGTGACTCACCATCTTTCATTTATGGTCATTTATGACTAGGGTGACTCACTAGGTGACTCATATGTTTAATGTTGGAAGGAGCTCCATTGGCTACCTTTAGCTTGGAATCACCATTGAATGTGGTTTTAGTCATCAGATTGGAGGATTCAGGTGTAACATGATTGCTAGCACCTGAATCCGGATACCATGCTGGGTCATAAAATGTTTCTGGGACTGCTAGCATATTGGTGCTCAGATCTTCTCCATGATCAAACTCACTGCTCATGATTGTTCCTTGTGTAGTAGTATGGGAAGGTTGCTGGTGAATCTCCTCTTGAAATGAAATGTCAAATCGATGATAGCATTTTAGAGCAAGATGGCCATACTTTCCACAAAGTTGGCACTGAGGTTTATTGCTATTATTGCTAAAGTTGCTCTGCCTGCCACCTCGAAAAGACTGCCTTCCATGACCTCTTGAATTAAAGAATTGAAAACGACCACCTCCTCTGTTGTTGGAGCGGCCTCTGCCTCTATTGTTCTGCTGAAACTGCATCAGGTTGGCTTGTAGTTGTTGCAGAGAAATGGTTTCAGAATCTTGCTTCTGTTTTTTCAAAACGCTCTTCTTGAGTCATTAGTAGTGCCTCAATATCATCTATGGAGTATGGTTCAGTTCTTGACATGACTGAAGTGATAAAGGGATCATACTCTTGAGGTAGAGTGGTAGACCATTAATGATCGATTGAATCTGCTCCCCAGTGTCTATAGGAGCACCAATAGCTGCCATCATGTCAACAATACTTTTAAAAGAGAGCATATACTCATTGATGTTGCCTGTCTTTCGGATATTCCTCAACTGTAAATTTCAGTTGGGTGATCTCTGCCCTTGTTTGTGAAGCAAAGAAGACTTCGAGCTTCTTCTATATTTGATAAGAGAAGTCGCAGCCAACCATTCTGGTTGTGAGATTTTCAGACATGGAAGAGAGCAGCCAAGATGCAAGAAGTTGATCTTGCTGCTCCCAATTATCATATTCTGGTTTGATCTTTCCTCCTAGTTGACCAGACGCAGTTAGAAACTTCTTGGGTTGTCCTCCATTTGGTTCTTCAATATGCTTCTTTAACTTGGAACCCTTGATTGTGAAAAGGGCTTGCTGCTTCCATGGTAGAAAATTTTTATCATCTAGCTTGAGAGCTACTGAATTGGAAAAAGTTTGTGCAACGAAGGGTTTGGAATGTGGAGGGCTTGGGGAAATTTCAGCCATGGTTGGATCGAAATTGCTCTTGAGAGCAAGTAAGGTACCTCAATATCAGAGGATTGAGAGAGGGAGAACAAGAAGTGGAGGAAAGTGAAGAAGAATATACTCTCAGTCTATTGAATTAAGAAAGATCACAAAGGACTTCATATATATAGATCATGAGGTTCTGTAGATAAGAAGAAGCTATTACTAACACAGTTACAGCAACTAACTCTAACTAATCTAACTGATACAATTCAGTCTTTAACTGATACTAACACATTCCCTGATATTCCTAAATCCTATCGAAAATGGCGCGTCAGCCTTTTGTTAATTGTATCTTGAGTTGGTTTCTTTTCTTCACTACAATTTTTAATTAACTGTTTCACGTTCCTTCAGAGGTGGAACAGGATTTGAATTGGAATGTTGCTCATTTTTAAGATTTGAAAGGATCCTTTAAGACATAATTTTTTAGCCTTACAATGCTGCACTCATGGGCTCGGGTTGGTGGAGAATGTTGATGACTACAGTAATGTCCATGACTAGTCTAAGCCATTTATCTTCTTTAAATTCTAGTGGGACTACTGATTGATTTGATATAAGGAATTATATGGGTATATGTTGTTTTAGATTCTCAGGCAAATAGAACTCTGATCGCTAAAAGCTAGTTGTGAACTCAATCTGTTTCTATGATTTCATTGTTACATGAAGGGCATTTTCCACTCTGACCTTTCAAGGACAACAGCAGTATTGATGCATTTTTAATTCATAAACTGACTCAGCTATGTGGACTTCCAAGTTCATGATTTTAAATTTATGTAACTTCCTCTCTGAAGATCTTGATATGAGCTTTTGTTTGTATTTCAACCTCTATAGAGCTGTTCTAGAGAGTGAACAAACAGTTAGCATGAAGTTCAGAAGGAAGACCCTTTTGTACTTGTAGCTGTTGGTTGATTTGTATGACTATTACCCTTCTTCATCAAGTAGTCTGAATTGGATTTATTGGCCATTAGGTTGTCCTTAGACATTGGTGATGGGTTATGGTTTCAAGTGTTTGGACACAAGCACATATAGATTTCTCAATTGTTTCCATCTATAATGATATTGCTTTCATCATATTATGACAAACCAAACTGAAACCAATATGACTGTTCTATGTGTTCTTATATCAATTCTCTTAACCTTTTGCATAAGTAAAAAGAAACCCTTTCTCATTTAAAATTTCCCCCTTCCATACTTTTGCATTCTTTCTATGGCTAGGGAAGAAAAAGTTAAAACATGTGTTTTGGAGGCGCATCAAAGCTTCCTTATAGATATTCTGATTGGCTTTGTTGTTTCCTAGAATGCTTTCTACAGAATGAATTGAAGCTAGTTAGTAGCTGATGTTAACTTTAATATTAGTTTCAGGAATCTGTTTTCAAGACTTTACTACTAGAAAAAATATAAAAGAAATTATATTATAACTGAGGTTTATTAAGAAATTGCTTCTATTTCTATAATAAATACGCATTCTTAAATAGATTCATGATGTTGTTTTATATAGGTTTTTCTTCTACAAGATCCCGGGTTAGTTCTATGTCAAGATGAAGAAATTTTTCCATCTTCAAATTAAAGATTCCGGATTTAACATTCCCTATGAGGGGAATTGTATTGGTACGGATTTTTCACATTTTGAATATCAGAGAGGACCAGATGATGCTTAAAGTCTCTATCTTTCCATCTTCTCTGGTGTCAGACACAGTTTTAGGCCTAAAAATGCTACTCTCAAGCGGTTGGTTGGTGGAGATTGCTGAGTCTATAGTCCTTGATATTGAATAAGTCATCTGCTTCAGGTCTCTTGCTCAACATGCCAAAATGTAAGTATAATAATTGTGAATCTTAATCTTTTTTCCAATCAGTGCTCATAATTGGTTGAGGCCCTCTCTACCAATTCAAAGACCTCAATCTAAATGAGGAGTTTGAGACATCATAGAAAATTGTAACAAGTAACTGTTTCTTATTATTTTCTACCTTTGATTTTTTTGTGTATGTCTCTGCTGTTGGAACACAAGCACTCACTATCACTCATGATGCACTCACATAGAAAGAATATTGAGAGGAAGAAGAAAGAGATAGAAGAAATACTTCTAAAAGAAAAATTTTATTCACTTCACACACACTTTCACTTTTCTACACTTCCCTTTACTTCTCTACACGTTTACACTATAGCACTAAGTCTATTTATAGACTCACATAGATCACTACTCTCACATACTAACTCACTCTTAGTTGTTACACTAACTACTCAACTAACAATAACAAACTAACTAATTACCTAATTTGAATTATCTCCAACACACCCCCTTAATTCAAATTGGCTAAAAACACAAAATACAAAAACTAATACATTTCTAAACACAATTTTCCTGGATCCCATACTTTGAAGCACAATGATCTATCCTCCACAGAAATACTCTCATTTCCTCCTGGATCCCATGGAAATTTCAACAAGAATTGATCCTTGCCACACAAATTTCCTTTTGTTGTTCTACCTTCCCAGAAATACCAAAACATTAAGTATTTACAGAAACAACTACTTGACACAATTAAATCGCTGGTCTGGTGGTCACCACCATGGCCTTTCAACTTCCTGTTCCTGTTTCGAATCTCACTTATGCACATTTTTCCTGACTTTAAATCTTCAAGCCATTTTACCAAAAATAAAACGACAAAATAGTGAAGGACATGATTCGAACCCGTGAATTGATACTTCAACCCGTAACGCCTTACCACTAAGCTGCAGCAACTATTGATGCAAATCCCCAATCGCAAAATATATTTCACTTGTGCAAAATTCTTCTTTCTCCAGAAACAAAATCCTTCGTCTCCCTCCTTTCGTTGAGCACAATTGGGATTTTCGAAAAACCATTCAGCACCAGAAACCAGAGCATCATCTTCTTGTTCCATCAAAGCAGCTTCATTTGATGGTGCCTCCATATCCTCATCTCTGATTTCATCATCTATCAACAACATTTCTTGCCCCTCATTAACCAAATCGGAAACCTCTTTCTCCTCCGGCACCGCTACTATCTCCACCGTATCCACCATCGCGAGTTGCAAATCCAGAATCGCCGCCTTCGTCTCAGTCGCGTTTCGGTCACCTCGCAGTACCGCCACCCTGACCAGGTTGTCCTCTCCTTCCGCCTGCACCTCCTCTGGCAACACGGCTCTGGCTGCTCGTCGTTCCAGCAGTGACGGCAGCGGCGGCGGTGGGTTGCCCGGCTTGTCTTCCTTCTTGTTTTCGATTGCCGCATTCACCTCCTTTCTTGGCACATCTTCAACAGAAACTGCTTCCTTAGTTGTTTGGCACCTATCAACCAAACCAACCTCCCTGGAATTCACGTTGGGCTTCAATTCATCTTTTAAAGATATATCCATTGTTATTACCACTTCTTGCTGAATGTCAAGTTGAACTTTATACTCTGCCTCTTCTTCATCGTCGAAATCAGTGTCGACCACATCCCTGTGCTTGCTTGTCACAACTCGTTGACTGTAGCCATCATCTTTGGCATCACTATCTGTGTCTTCTCTTGCCTCCTTGTTACAAGAATTAGCATTTTCTTTCAATTCACACTCTTCATGCATGATTCTTGAATCTTTTGTGACAACCAATTTTGCATCCCCCAACTCAGAGACATGATGCTTGCAAGCAACATCCACACACTTTATCCGTGCATCATGTGCATCCTCCACTGTCTGATATGAGTTTTCAAGCACAATGCACCTCTCTGGTATGAAGCTCAAAAGCTGGGTTGAAAATGCAACTTTTCCATCTCTTGCATCACCACCATCATCAGTATTCTCCTGCTTTTGCTCCTCTTCATTCGACGACAACTTCTCCATCTCTGCACCCTTCTTTGCCTCCTCCTTGCACACATCTTTCTTTTCACCTCCATAGACTTTGTCCAAGATGTCCCATGCTCCTTTGGCTGTGTTGGCAGCAACAATCTTCTCAAGAATCCCTTCATCCACACATTGATGAAGAATCAAGAGAGCTTTGTAGTCTCTCTTTTTGGAAGCACCATCTTCCACATCTTGAACACCTTCTTGCACCACCTCAAGCATCTCATAGAAATTGAAAATGTTTTCCATCTTCACTGCCCATTGATGGAAGTTCTTGCCATCAAGAACCGGTAAAGGGATTGATAATCCCCCACTCACAATCTCTTTAATTTCTTCACTCATGAACCCATAGTCACAAGTCCCTAATCTTGTAGCTCTAGATACCATGTTGGAACACAAGCACTCACTATCACTCATGATGCACTCGCATAGAAAGAATATTGAGAGGAAGAAGAAAGAGATAGAAGAAATACTTCTAAAATAAAAATTTTATTCACTTCACACACTTTCACTTTTCTACACTTCCCTTTACTTCTCTTCACTTCTCTACACGTTTACACTATAGTACTAAGTCTATTTATAGACTCACATAGGTCACTACTCTCACATACTAACTCACTCTTAGTTGTTACACTAACTACTCAATTAACAATAACAAACTAACTAATTACCTAATTTGAATTATCTCCAACATCTGCATGAAAGTTAATTCAATCACAACCAATAGGTGCTCGTGCTACTCTATTTGTGAGGCATGACTCATTCACAATCTGTTTGGTATGTCCTTTGATGAAACAATACTTTATAATTTGATTTTGTCACTTTTGTTAGTTTTGTGAATGAATTGCTAGCTATCGAGTATGTCCTTTGCTGAAACAATATTCGCTTGTTGTATTAGTTCGACACTGAACCTGTAGAAATAGTTTTGTCATATACACATTTGTTTTGGCATACTCAATGTTTTTGTGAACCTCTAGTCTTATGGGACAAATGGTGCATTGGAGATTATTAATCCTCCTAAAGTGGCTGATCAGTGAAAGAAATATGTATTTCTGATAGCATGTGACATTATGACAAATAATAATCTTTTTTAATTGTATCAGGCAATTGATGTTATAAACAATGGAAACGGTCAGGTACGATACGGACCAGCCTCCAAAATATGTGAATAATACACATTTGTCCTCAACAGTAGGAAGGTTAAATTTGAATTGGACAGATCCTGATCAGTCAGCGGAGAAAGGTTAAATTCTTGGTTACTAGTAAGGACAAGGATGTAATCAATAGTACTTCTTTATATGAGTGATCATTTTATAATCTAAGTCATCGAAGCAGGAGATGAATTCTGTTAGAAAATCAGAGAAATATCTGATAATATTTTTCGTGTAACAAGGTTAAAGTTTAGTAAGCTTTAGCTTGAAGGGGAGTGTTAGAAAATCAAAGAAATATCTAATAATATTTTTTCATATCTTAAAATATTTATTTTAGAGTATCCTAGATGATTTCTTAGGATTTATTTCTTAATTATATTTTATGATTTGATTATCTATTCGATCAAGATTATGATTCTACTTTTAGTATAAATATGACAATTAAGGTTGCCTTTTATAATCACATCATCATCACAATATCAAATCAATATCAATCTTATTACTTCTTAGTTTATTTCTCTCTTTTTCTACTCCTTCCCTACCTAAAACCACCTTCCAATTCAACAAATTCAATACTTGTTAGTTTCTAGAATAGGCCTAGATGCAACTGTGGACTTTGATTCACTTTGAGCTAGATCATTAGAATTATGAGTATATAAAGTTATCTGCTGAAATTAAATAATTGAATGGATCTTATCATAATAAGATTTCGTAATTGCTTTGGTTCAAATCTGATTCCATTTAGATAGTCCATAGTGGATATGTTTTGCTTAAGAGTCACATACTTTATTTTTTAAAACTAGTTTTTTTTATTATACTTAACTACATATCTGACTATGTTTCTTCTGTTTTCAGGGGGGAAAGCGTATCAATTACAAGGGTTGATAAGAGATTGTCCTCTTGAAATTGAAAAGTGGGGGGAAAAGTCCATCTTCCAAGCTCTCCTCTTAGTCTAATTGCATTTTTTCTTTGAAATGTATCTATAACAACTAACTTGGATTATGTGTTTATATCCTTGTAAGATTGGGTTTATCAATTTAGATTTTAGTCCTTCAAAATTTCGTTATAATCAACTCATCATATCAATATTGGCCCTCATTGTTGGAAAACAAGGGAAGTCAGTCATTCCCTTTTTTTTTCCGTCCTTAATTTATTTTTGGGTCTGAACCAATGAGGGTTGCAACTAATTTTTTTAAATGGCCCAATATATCAAGACTCAACTTTGTGTAGTTAGTTTAAAAAATGCTGACCTATACCCGCATAAACCCACCTTCCAACTTGTTACCTGATCAACCTGTTGGTTCAAATGGATGGAAATTGGCCACATTTCACACTTCTCGATTTACCACATGTATTGGCCGAGGTGATAAGCTCGACCGCCGAGCTCGGAAACTTAACTAATTTAATGATACACTTATCTAAAACCCAGCTAACAACCTTACTTTAGATAAGGGATAACTCTTATCAATGAAAGAGATGGGAGTTGAGCTAAAAGATATAAGTAATAAGTGATAAGAGATAGACTAGATCCTAGAAAATAGGATCGGTTTACTCCTCTCCTCCTCTATAAAAGGAGGAAGAGTCTAAGAGAAGAGACACTTTTAACTTGAACTAGAGCTTGGTGTCCTCTCTTAAGCGTATTAGAGGTCTTGGTTGTGATCAAGAGACTATTATAAGTCCTTGCCCATCGGAGTACATCAGATACAAGATTAAGAGATTGATGCACCACGTGATCAAGGGTTGAACACAGAACTACGTTTGGCTTTGATTCCCATTGGGATACGTAGGACCGGAACAAAAGTATTCTGTCAAGCCACGGTCTAAAACAACCCCAACGTTCATCCTTGGTCTGACGTTTACGGCGAGATTCCGGCAACTCGGATCTCGGTAGGAACATTTGGCACCCACCGTGGGGCCGAGGAAAAACTTTTCCCCGATTCCATAAGAAGATCTAATGGTGACTACACGGAATGGACCGAGGGGAGGGGTACACAGTGCGAATCATGTTGAGGAATCAAACTCTAACCATAACAACCCCCCACCTCCTCCCCTCGATGAAGGTAATCCGCAGCTGGGAGAGATCATGGCACAATTAAGACAGTTGCGTCAGGAGAACGAGGAGATTCGTACGGAGTACCAAAGGCTGTTGAGAACTCGGAAAAGGGGAAGATCGGCAACGCTTGCCGAGGAAGAACAGTCTTTACCCGAGGATAGCCAGAGAGACCCCACATATGTACCTTCTCGTGATGACACAAGCCGACCTTCCAGCACCAGGCTCGGGCTTGAGGCCTCAGGGGTCAGATCTCGTACTGAGGAGACTACTCAGAGAGAAAGGACAAGAGACAGACGGCCGAGATTACCTTTCATTGATGCCATTGACGAGGTGATCATATCTCGGCATTTCAAATCTCTTAATATAGATAAGTATAATGGCACTACTGATCCAACTAAACATGTAGAATCTTTTGTTTCATCTGTTTACTTGGTGACCGATTCGGAAGCCATCATGTGCAAAATCTTTCCAACCACTTTGCAAGGGCCTGCCTTGACTCGGCTCACGAATCTTCCACCTCTGTCAGTAGATTATTTTGATATGATGGTTACAAAGTTAACTGCACAATTCATAGCGAGCCGAAGGCATAAAAAGCACTCGGTCTCACTTGTGAATTTTAGGCAGGAGAAAAATGAATCACTCAGAGATTATATGGCTCGTGTGACACCCTTCTACCCCGCATATTAAAGCCATTTAAATTTAAAACAATTAAAGGAAAAACATGCAATTATTAAATAAAATAAACAATTGTCCATGGGTAGAAAAGTCCCACATGAACCGTTTACAACGCGGAAATGAAATAAGTTTTAGACAGTAAAAACATAACCAACCAATAAATATAACCCAACCCCGATGTCACATACAGAGCTGGTATAACCGTTCCGGAATAAAATCCACGGAATTACAACTGAAACTAACAACTACGATAACATAAACTAGCCCTACAATGAGTGGCGGCTCCTCAGAGTCACTCCTCTCCGGGCTGCTCGTCATCCTCTGCAATGTGCCAATCAGGCCAAACACAAACAACAAACATATATAGGGAGTAAGAGTCGTATAAACATATTAGCATGGAGGTAGGCAGTAAAGTAAACAGCAAGCATAGCAACATCACATTACACATCAACATCATCATTATGCTATGTAGTGCAATGCAGTCCTACTCCGCTAAACCATCAATGCATGTGGATCCACTAAACTCGGGATGAACGACTTCGGAGTTACATATCCACATTGAGAATCTACTCAACGCCGGAGAATATACTCCTTAGATAGCCAACGCATCAAACCAACGAATGCCTCATCACGGGGGCGCTAGGAGAATCTACTCCAACAGTGGATGGCCGGATTGCTGTACTCTAGGACGATCTCCCCTATGTCGAACATCCCTAAACAACATCTCCGATGCAATGCGTATGCAACACAACAACAACGGCATCACTACCTCCATAACTTCAACGGAAACGACCGAAGGTAACAGCAGAATCAACCGCACCAACTTGCCTCACGGAATCTACCTGAGAACTTAAACGGAATCAACCGCAGTACCTGGGGCAAACTCTCGGCCACCAAGGTACACAACAACAACACCTTAGACCCAAACCGTGGGGTCAAGGCCTCCTTGGCCAAAAAGCACCAAGGCACAACTCATCAGCTTGCGGCACCCAAAAGGGTATCGACTTAACATCTCACCATCTCATCATCTTTATTTATCTTTAGTAACATTAACCAAGTTGTCTAATCAGTTATCATCATAGGGAAGTGGGGTTAAAAACCCCTTAAGTCCTTTAATCTTGTTCTGTCCAAGTGGGTTGAGCACGGTCGTGCTCGTAACCCAGCACGGTAGTGCTTAAGCACGTGAAGGGCGTGCTCCCCTGTAAGTGAAGCACGATCGTGCTTCTTAATGAGCACGGTCGTGCTCAGCAGCACGGTCTTGCTCAGCAGCACGGTCGTGCTCTTTGTCCTGCACGGCCGTGCTGAACAGCGCGGCCATTTACCCAGAATTCAACTGGGAGCACGGTCGTGCTCCCTGTTCAGCACGGTCGTGCTCATCGCGCGACAGTGCTGTTCTGGGCAGGAACATAGACTGAAACTTAGTCAAATTACCAGTGTTTTTATTCAATTATTCCTAACATCAATTATCAGCATGTTTTCGGGTTTAAACTCATCATCATAACAACAACCAATTCAATCATGGCATTAATCCAGCAATAACATCATCATGTTAATAACAGTGATTACAAACAGCAACCATAACCATATGCAACATAACACCATTAACATAATGACCAGAAACATACATTAAACATATCCTTAAATCATGTAATCATCAAACATGTAATCATGCAAATCAAACCGGGGTTATGGGAACCCCTTTACTCTACTATAACCCCGAGCCTATGATTATACTACCCTTCTCCCCATACCTGGATTGAAGGTAGCTCTCTAAGATGTCCTAACAGCAACCGGTTCTTCTCCTTTAGGCGGCTCACGCACGAATAAGCCTTGATCAACCAGAGTAAAATCAACCATTAGTTTTCCAACCAGAACACCAAAAAGGATTGAAAGGGGAAGGAGACCATTACCTCTGACTCAGACTAGATGCACAGGGTTCCTCTAAGGTTCCAGAAACTCTGAGAACTGGCTGAGTTAAGCGAAAGCAGGGAAAAGCACTACGTCAGCCGCAACAGGATGAGCAGCCACTAAAAGTAGGTTTAAAGTGTAAACCCTCGACTCTGTTTTCGTTTATATAAATCTCAGACTTGAGCACGGTCGTGCTCAACTTAACGTTACCAGACGCGGTCAACACATTGAGCACGGGCGTGCTCCTTGTTGAGCACGGTCGTGCTCAACTTAAAATCAGGAACACGCTTCTGACTTTAAGCACGGGCTTGCTGGCTGATGAGCACGGGTGTGCTCATGTACCAGAAAGGGACTTTTAACCAAAAATCTCACTAAGCTCTTGAAGCATAAATCCAACTTAATAAAACCAGCTTAATTAAAATTAAACTGAAAAACAGGGTGTTACAGCTCGCTTTAGCGCTCAACAGGTTTTAATCCCCAATATGAGCTCGGAACTCTGCCTTCATACCGTTATGAATGGTTTAAGGTCAGGGCCATTCTTTGAATATTTATCTCAGAAGCCACCAAGAGATTTTGAAGAACTTCAGGAAAAAGCCACAGGGTTCATGAATTCAGAAGAGATGGTAGAATCCAAAAAAAGAAGTTTTGAAGAAAAGAGCACAATCTCAAACAAAGAAAGAGACAGAGGAGCCAATCCACCTAAGGCTTTCAAAAGTAATGACAGAGGGTTCTCAGAAAGGCAATCCCAACTCCGATACCAGTCTTACACGCCACTGAACCGATCCAGGGCTGCTATTCTCCAAGAAGTGTGCAATACCGAGCTGCTTACATTGCCAAGGCCATCCAAAACTCCTGCTCAGGCTGACAAAAGTAAGGAGTGCAAGTGGCATCAAAACTATGGACACTCCACTGAAGACTGTAAAACAGCCCAGGATAAAATTGAAGAATTGGTACAGGCAGGCCGACTTGACCGGTTCGTTCGCCGAGATGGTGATGGTGGCAGACGAGTTGGCCGAAGGCGAAGAAGACGGGGTTATGACAATCGTAACCGAGATGAGAACCAGCAAGGTAATAATCAGAACGGAGATAGGGATAACAACCAGAGACCTCCTAATGATGAGGCGGAAGTTGGCGTCAGAGGAGTCATTAATACCATCTCGGGAGGTTTCGCAGGAGGAGGCACAACGAGTTCAGTTCGGAGACGCCACATAAAGGCTATCCGATCTGTCAACTCGGTTTCTAGAAAATCTGCACGGCCGAGACCACCAATTACTTTCTCAGATGATGACTTCCAAGGATTAGATCCTAATCAAGATGACCTAATAGCAATAACAGTTGAAGTAGCCAACTACTCGGTCAAACGTACACTTGTTGATCAGGGTAGCTCGGCTGACATTTTGTACTTGACAACCTTTAAAAAGCTTGGAATTCCAGAAAAGTTGATAAAAGAACAGGAGGACAAGGTAGTTGGGTTCGCCGGAGAACAGGTCAAGACTCAAGGTTATATAGACCTCTTGATAACATTTGGTGAGGGCAAGCTCGCCCGGACCATATCTGTCAAGTATGTCATTGTGGATGCCAACACTTCATATAACATCCTTATTGGGAGAGCGACCCTGAATGAGCTTGGGGAAATTGTCTCCACACCTCACCTCACCATGAAATTCCCAGCTGATTCGGGTGAGGTAGCTGCAGTCCAAGCTGACCAGAGGATGGCCAGACAATGTTACGCAGATAGTTTGAAGGTAACTCGGGAGCCGGATATCACAGAAAATGCTAAAGATCATAAAGCAGAAGTGGTAAGCTCGGTCAGTTCAGTTAGTTCTGCAAGATCGGTTGACATGTTCGAATTAGATCCAAGGATAGAAATGTATGAATCCAGAGCTGAACCTACAGAATCTTTGGAAAAATTTCAACTAGGAGCCCAGGCCGATCAGTGCACAAGCATCGGCAGTCAGCTCAACCTCTCACTGAAGCAACAAATACAAACAGTTTTGAAAAAGAATGCCGACTTGTTTGCTTGGAAGACATCGGATATGCCTGGCATAGACTCCAATTTTCTGTACCACAGGCTATCTATATGTCCGGAGGCCAAGCCCATAGCCTAGAGGAAAAGGAAGCTCGGCGAAGAAAGAAGAAAGGCTGTAGCCGAGGAGACTGCAAAACTAATGAAAGCCAATTTTATCAGAGAAGTGAAGTATACTACATGGCTAGCCAATGTCGTGTTGGTAAAGAAAGCCAATGGCAAGTGGAGAATGTGTACTGACTACACTGATCTCAACAAGGCATGTCCAAAAGATTCTTATCCTCTTCCAAACATTGACAGATTGGTAGATGGAGCATCGGGTTACAGAGTCTTAACCTTCTTGGATGCATACTCGGGTTACAACCAGATAAGATTGTATCCACCAGATGAAGAGAAAACGGCGTTTATGACCGAGGGGGCAAACTACTGCTACCGAGTAATGCCCTTCAGTTTAAAAAATGCTAGTGCAACATATCAAAAGGCTCATGGACAAAGTGTTTCTCAATCAGATTGGAAAAAACCTAGAAGTTTATGTTGATGATATGGTGGTGAAGTCCGATGACCCAAAGCAACACCCTGCCGACTTAGAAGAAATTTTTGGTCAAATTAGAAAGTACAACATGAGGTTAAACCCAGAAAAATGTTCTTTTGGAGTACAAGGAGGAAAGTTCTTGGGGTACATGCTAACACACAGTGGGATTGAGGCCAATCCAGATAAGTGTAAAGCTGTCATTGAAATGCGGAGGAGTGTGAAAAGGCTTTTGAAGAACTGAAATTGTTTCTGGCCTCGCCTCTAATTCTAACTCGGCCAGAACTCAATAAGGATCTGTATTTGTACTTATCTGTCAATGATTACACAGTCAGTGCAGTAATCATCCAGGAGGAGGAGAAGCAACAGATGCCAGTGTATTACATCAGTAGAATCTTGAAAGATGCAGAGACACGGTATCAAGTAATTGAAAAGCTCGCCCTTGCTCTGGTCATGGCAGCTCGGAGATTAAGGCCTTATTTCCAGTCACACCAAGTCATAGTCAAAACAGATCATCCAATTAAGCAAGTGCTTCGAAAGCCCAATCTGGCAGGACGAATGATAGCTTGGTCGGTAGAGCTGTCAAAGTTCGGTCTACAGTATGAATCGAGGGCACCAATGAAGGCCCAATGCCTCTCCGACTTCATTGCCGAGCTCTCTTCAAAGCCGAGTCCTGAACCCATTAATTGGCTTATGTATGTGGATGGCTCATCAAATTTGAAAGGAAGCGGGGCCGGAATAATTCTCGAGGGCCCAGACAACCTTATCCTGGAACAATCCTTGAAGTTTGGGTTCAATACTTCAAACAATCAAGCAGAGTATGAAGCTCTTATTGTCGGGCTGATGTTAGCTAAAGAAGTCGGAGTCAAAGGATTGAAGAGCCGAAGTGACTCACAGCTTGTAACAGGACAAGTCTCGGGGGATTACTAAACGAAGGATCATCAATTAACCCGGTATTTGTGCAAAGTCAATAGTTTAGTTTCAGAGTTTGACAATTTCACTATTGAGCATATACCTCGAGAGGAAAATGCTAGGGCCGACCTGTTGTCCAAATTGGCTAGCGCCAAAAGAACTGGCCAGCTACGAACTTTCATTCAGGAAAATATCCCTGAACCGAGCATAAAAAGTGCCGAGGTGTTGATAACCGAGCACTATGATCGGGGCTGGATGATGCCATTCTGGGAATTCCTGACCTCGGACAAGTTACCTGATGATCCTAAAGAGGCAAAGAAAATTCGTTTGAAGTCTTGTCATTATACTATCCAGGATGGAGAGCTGTACAGAAGAGGATTTTCCATGCCTTTATTGAAATACATAACAAAGGAATAATCCGAGTACGTAATGGATGAGATGCATAGAGGAATATGTGGAATGCATTCTAGTGGCCGATCCCTAGCAGCTCGGGTTCTGCGAGCATGCTTCTATTGGCCAACCATGAGATCAAACTGTGCTGCCTGGACTAATAAATGTGACCCTTGTCAGAAATTTGCTAATGTGGCGCGAGTCCCAGGAGAAGAGCTCCATTCCATGCTATCACCTTGGCCCTTCACTATGTGGGGGATGGACATTGGGGGTCCCTTCCCTATTACTAAAGGCCAAGTGAAGTTCTTGCTAGTAGGAGTGTATTACTTCACTAAATGGATTGAAGCTGAGCCATTAGCTACTATAACAGCTAAAAAGGTTCAGAGTTTTGTATGGAAAAACATCATATGCAGACATGGCCTACCTTATGCAATTGTCACTGACAATGGAAATCAATTCACTGACAAAGGGCTTACAGAATTTTACTCCAACCTCGGAATCAAACATAAGGTGACCTCGGTTGAGCATCCACAAACAAATGGTCAAGTAGAGGCAGCTAACAAAGTCATTTTGAACGAGCTTAAGAAAAGGTTGGGCCAATCAAAAGGGGCATGGGCTGAAGAATTACCAAGCATCCTCTGGTCTTATCATTGCTCACCACAGTCATCAACTGGAGAAACGCCATTTAAGCTAACCTATGGAACTGATGCAATGATTCCAGTTGAGCTCGGCGAACTTTCGTTCAGAGGGCAGCATCATGACCAAAGCAAAAATGGGGAAGAAATCCGAGTTGAGCTTGACATGGTTGAAGAAGTCCGAGATGAAGCAAAAATCAGGGAAGAACTATGCAAGCAGAAGGCAACTAGGAAGTACAACTCAAGGTTGCGACCGAGAGAGTTTGTTCAAGGAGACCTAGTACTAAGATTGCAAACTGATGCAAGAAAGGACTCCAAAGAGGGCAAGCTCGCAGCAAACTGGTCTGGTCCATTCAGAATAGTTGAAAGTCTCGGAAATGGTGCTTATAGGCTAGAGGAGTTGTCAGGAAAAGCTGTTCCAAGAACTTGGAACATTTACCACCTTAAGTTTTATTTTAGTTGAGTAATGTAAAATCAGGTAATGTACTCTTTTTCCTACCCTGGTCTTTTTCCCATGAGGTTTTGGCCAGGAAGGTTTTAATGAGGCATACCTAAGAAAATAAATAAATAAAGTCCATTTCAGTTACATATATTTGTTACGGGACTAAAAATTCACTTGTTTTTACATTTAAAAATCAAAGCCTAAAAGGGTTGACCGAGTTGAGATCGACTGAGTTGAGGTCGAAGTGCCGGTCCCAAAGGTAAAATCAAAACCTAGAAGGGTTGACCGAGCTAAAATCGACCGAGTTAAGGTCGAAATGCCGGGCCTAAAGGTAAAATCAAAACCTATAAGGGTTGACCGAGCTGAAATCGACCGAGTTGAGGTCGAAGTGCCGGACCCAAAGGTAAAATCGAAGCCTAAAAGGGTTGACCGAGCTGAAATCGACCTAGTTGAGGTTGAAGGGCCGGACCCAAAGAGGTAAGCATAAGCTTAAAGAGGTTAGCCAAGTTAAAATCGATCGAGTTAAGGTCGAAATACCGGGCCTAAAAAAGCAACACTAAAATTTAAAATGGCCGAGCTTATATACTCAAAAAGGCCACGCGCAAAACTAAAAAAGGTTGAAAAACCGAGCTTCATCCGGTGAAAAACTTGGGTAAGCTAAAGGTAAACATCCGAGCTGATAAAAACTTCGAAAAAATTCTAAGTTATCGAGAGAAAAACTTAGAAATTTTTCCAAGTTAGCAAAAGAAAGACAAGTTGCAATTTGATAGCAAAAATGCAAATATATATTACTGAATAGGGCAATGCCCAGTACAAAAGGGCATGGCCCAAGCAACAAAATACATTCTTAAAGAAGAAAAAGATCTAAGCTACTCATCGGCACCCCCATGACCAAAGGTGTCATCAGCATTGATGTCGTCTTCATTCAGGGATGGGTCAGGTATTCCACCTTCGTGGTCTACTCCCTCCTCGACGCCTTGCTGCTCAGCCTTTGGAACTTCTTCTTCATCCTCAAGTTCGGACAAAGGAACCAAGATTCCCTCCTTGTTAAAGTCCTTATCCACATCGGCTTGTGAGAAATCAGCATCAGGGTTAAAATGCTGTAGCTGTTTCACAGCTCGGAGGAACCCGTTAACATGCTCCTTCATGATGCTGGCCTCGGCTTCAGCAAGGTCGGATTGTAGCTTCAGGCTGGCCTCCTTCTCAGCATCCAATTGCTGTCGGAGCATAAGGTTGGCCTCCTTCTCGGCCTTAGAATCCTCGGCGGCCTGCTGAAATTTAGCCTTTTCAGTTTTCTCTTCTACCAGCTCGGCTTAGAGGCAAGCATTAACTTTCTCAAGCTCGGTTTTTTGGGCCATTAGTTGCCCAATTAACTGAGCCTGTTCTTCGCATTTGGTCATGGCTTGGGTTAGTTCATCCCTCACCAATAGAGCACGAGCTGCGTCAGCCCTCATCGCCTCCATCTTCTTGTTATTGGTGGAGAGTTCATTGCTCCAGAAGCGGGTGATAGATGAGATCCGAAGGGCATAAGCGGCAGCAGCCTCCATACTCGCCTCCGGGCCTTGCTCCAACAACAGCCAGGCATCAGAAGGCTTGAGCACTTAGCTATCAATAAGTGAGTCCGGGTTAAACTCATTGCTCCATAGGTAACTGAAGCCTGGTTTACAATGGCCGTTATACCACTTTGTGTCCACTGTCAAATCGGTCACATATGGCGTTCTTTCTGTTCTCTTCTCCGCACTGCGATCTTCATGAGCTGCGGGAAAGGGCGAGATGCTCCTCCTCGGTATCTCAATCTGAGCATCAGCTTTAACCCGCTTAAGTAGACGAGTGTCAGGAGCGGAAGCCTCAACAGTCTTCTTCTTCTTACCCTTCACATCGGCAGCAGGGGCAGAACCACCAGCTTGTTGAGCCGACTTCTTCACCAGTGCCTTGTAGTTAAACTTGCCCATTATCACTACAAGAAAGAAGTTGGTCAGATAAAAATAAGCATGTACTAAATTCAGAAAATGTTTTAAGGTTACTTACAATCAAAAGTTTCAAGAGTTTCCCACAGGATAGTGGCCGGGGGTAGAGTTTAAGAACTTTCACGTCGGCCCGCTCTTGAGCGGTCATGCAACCGAGGTCGAAGCTGGAAAATTTAGAGGGGTGGGGTTGCCAATAGAAAGGGAACCTCGATTTTCCATCTGAGTCAAAGAAGAGAGACTCATGCCCCTCAGTAGGTCGGACTTTGAAAAAATCCGACTTGAAATATTTGTACGAACTCTTGTAGAGTCCGATAATCCCCCTTCTTTCAACTCCACTGAGGGAGATCCAACCAACTGGGTCTTCGAACCTGACTTTGTAAAAATAGAGAAACTTGGGTGTGGTGGCCACCATTCCGGTTTGGTTACAGAGGATCTGGAAAGCCTTAAAAAAGGCCCAACTGTTGGGATGCAATTGGGTAGGGGCAACATTCATGATCTTCAATACGTCACACTCAAACTGGGTAAAGGGAAGAGTGACTCCAATCTGCTCAACAGGGAGAGCCCGAAGAAAAACGTGCTCATTATCTGCACAGGGAAGCCACTCCACAGCTCCACGTGAGGTAGCTATTTTGGATTTTATAGATTGAAGAGACTCAAGACTTCTAAGGTTCGAAAGAAAATCTCCAACATCAGGTTTTACCCAGAAATACCCAGGAATGGTAATATCTGGGTAGGGAACCCTTGGCATTCTGTTTACACGTTTGCGGTGTTTCGGGGCAGTAATAGCCTCAGGAGTAGCAGAACTACGCTCTTTATTAGAGGAGGAAGAAGATGAAGCAGCACGATTACCCCCCAAAGCAGAAGGAGAAGGATGGGGAGAGCCATCTATAGGATTTACC
Source organism: Echinosophora koreensis (assembly GCA_035048595.1). Lineage (NCBI taxonomy): Eukaryota > Viridiplantae > Streptophyta > Magnoliopsida > Fabales > Fabaceae > Echinosophora > Echinosophora koreensis. The sequence goes on from JAPCYP010000094.1 coordinate 800,447, forward strand.
TCTGGTTCTAATATTCTAACTTCAGAAGAGGCATTCTGGGATACCTCAAATGAAGCTTCCATGGCTAAGTAAGAAAGAAGGAGCAGGAAGGAGGGCGTACCTGGAACAGAAAAAGAAATGCAAAGAGGCTTGAAGAACAAAAGCTCGGAGAAGAAGAAGCTTCAGGAGAAGAAACATAAATATGAGGGAAAGTGAGGGTTTGCCTTCGGAGATCCCTCCATTTATAGAAAAACGTTTGAAAACTGAAACGTTAGTAATGATGGTGGTTGCCGTGTGAGAAACGGAAAACGTCTCCTCAAGTCTGCGTAAGTTCGGCACACCAATTGCGGGGTAACACGTGGCGAGGACATCCGAAGGCATGCTGCAACTCAAATACACAGTCGCAGAGCAGACCTCGGAAATATGGCCATAAAGGCCACGTGTCACAAGCAAGGCTAGTCTTAAAAGAAATGCAACGTCTCTCTTCATCTCGGGTACTGAGATACTGACGTCACAATACAAGATTGAAATGACCGTTCTTGTCTTAGTTCGGCTCGGCTCCTTCCATAAAGCTTTCACGCTCTTTGAAGCTCAAAGCTTGGGCGGCTTGTGTATGATCCGAGGTGGTGCATGAGCCGAGGTGTAAAGCTCGGCCACCAAACCCACCGACCTGAGATAGTTACGGACCGAGATGTAGCAAAGTGCTAAGCTCGGCCAACTAAGGCCACCGGGCTCATGAGTTGGCCGAGGTACAGTATTGATCACTGAAAGCATGGTAAAAAGGAAAACAAAAACCTAAGCCTTGAACTCAGATATTTTTCAAAAGACAAGCTCGGCTTCTGTCATGAAAACTTCTTCGCTCTTTTGAGCTCGAAGCTTGGGGGGCTTGTGTATTGGCTGAGGTGATAAGCTCGGCCGCCGAGCTCAGAAACTTAACTAATTTAATGATACACTTATCTAAAACCCAGCTAACAACCTTACTTTAGATAAAGGATAACTCTTATCAATGAAAGAGATGGGAGTTGAGCTAAAAGAGATAAGTGATAAGTGATAAGAGATAGACTAGATCCTAGAAAATAGGATAGGTTTACTCCTCTCCTCCTCTATAAAAGGAGGAAGAGTCTAAGAGAAGAGACACTTTTAACTTGGACTAGAGCTTGGTGTTCTCTCTTAAGCGTATTAGAGGTCCCGGTCGTGATCAAGAGACTATCATAAGTCCTTGCCCACCGGAGTACATTAGATACAAGATCAAGAGATTGATGCACCACGTGATCAAGGGTTGATCACAGAACTACGTTTGGCTTTGATTCCCATTGGGATATGTAGGACCGGAACAAAAGTATTCTGTCAAGCCACGGTCTAAAACAACCCCAACGTTCATCCTTGGTCTGACGTTTACGGCGAGATTCTGGCAACTCGGATCTCGGTAGGAACACCACATATTGAGTATTTTGGGCTCGAACCCGATTGCTGAGCAGCTCTACTTTTGAGCATAAGGCAGTTGAGCTACTGAGGTAACAAAATTAGTTTTGATTTCAAATGTTGTACGACTGAAAATTTGCATGATAAGAATATACAATTAATTGGACATATGATTAATAATATATATGATATATTTAGATGGTATCTCTTCAAATTATGCATGTTGTCTTGTCTCTAGAGAAGAAGGTTATTTTTGGCATCATAAGATTGCACACATTCACATGGAGCATTTAAACAAACTTATTTCGAAAAATCTTGTTATTGGTTTGCCTAAATTAAAACTTCAAAGGGGTGGTTTGTGTGACGCATGTCAAAAAGGTAAATAAACTAAAAAATATTTTAAATCAAAGAACATATATCAACAGAGAGTCCCTTGCAATAGATGATTATTCTATATACACATAAACATTTCTTGCACACAAAAGTGACACCTTTAGAGCCTTTAAGAAATTGGCTAAGGTTATTCAAAATGGAAAAAGTTAAAAATAATATCCATTATAAGCAATCATGGTGGAGAATTTGAAAATGAAACATTTTGAAATATTTTGTGATGAAAATAGAATTCAACATAATTTTTATGTGCCTACAACCCCACATCAAAATGGGGTAGTAGAGATGAAAAACATAGCACTAGAGAAACTTGCTAGAGCAATTTTAAGCGATGCAAATCTCCCAAGACACTTTTGGGAAGATGCCATTAGCACTATGTGTAGTGTCCTCAACAGAGTTTTAATTAGACTAGTTCTAAAAAAAATATATGAATTATATAAAGGAAGAAAACAAAATATATCACATCTTCGCATTTTGGATGCATATGTTATGTTCTTAATAATAGTAAAAAATAACTTGAGAAAATTTGATGCCAAAGTTGATGAAGGAATATTCTTAAGTTACTCATCCACTAGTAAAGCCTTTAGAATATACAATAAAATAACATTTACTATTGAGGAGTCTGTGTATTTTTTTTATGAGACTAACCTTAAAAGGTTGGGAAAGGATATACTTGATGATCTTATAGGTGCTTTAGAAAATATTATTCTGAATGAGAAAAAGGCAGAGAAAGAAAACATAAAAGACGAGTTCAAGCAAATCCAAGGTTCATACGAAGAACTACCCAAGGAACTCAGAGTAGCCAAGAATCACCTATAGGACAACATCATAGGTGATATATTTAAAGGTGTAAGTACTCACAGCTCTATTAGAAATGCTTGTAGTCATATGGCGTTTGTATCTCAAGTAGAACCTAAGGTCATAGATGATGTTGTTAGTGATGAATTTGGTTTATTAATGATGCAAGAAGTGAAGTTCAACATGTGGTTTTGATGATTGATTTCCAAATGCACACTAAGGAAGAAACTCCAATTGTTGAAGGCTTTACTTTGTCTTAAGGAATATTTTGTAAAATTGCCTTTAGGATTGAAGTATAAGTTGTAAGTAATGTAATAAGTGTTTTAGAGTCAAAATGTTTAGGAGATTATTTCAATTTGATTCAAGATATTAAAACAAGTTTCTAGACTTGCCTTTGAAAAGAAATATTGATCTTTTATGTGAAAAAGGCAAGTAGTCGACTACTTGGAATAAGCAGTCAACTATTTTGTTCTTCAGTATTCCAGAAACGTGTTTTAAACAAAGTAATCGACTACTTATATGAAGTAATCAACTACTTAGGTCAAGTAGCCGTCTACTCATGTTAAAGCAGTCAACTACTTTGTTCTTCAGCATTCAGAAACCTGTTTTGATCAAAGTAATCGACTACTTTATGAAGTAATCGACTACTTTGGTCTGGTAATCGACTACTCAGCTAAAATTCTTGAATCTTGGTTCTGTTACATTAAAGTAGTCGATTACTACTATAAAGTAGTCGACTACTTCAGATAAAACAGAATTAAAACTTTTCATTTTTTCAAAATCTCTTCTAAACATTTTGTCTATAAATAGAGGCTACTTTGGCGCGAAAATTAACAAGTTTTCAAGTAACAAAACTCTGCCAAAATACCTCCACAAAAATCATTAGATCTTTCATACTTCATCTTGTAAAAGGCAATTATAGTTTTCTTTTGTATTTCCTTTTGGAAACAATTTTCTTGTAAGCAATAGAAGAGTTGCTTCATTCATTTGGTGGGGCATCCAAATCAATTTCAAGATAGGGAATCCTTGAGGATTTGGTGAGGCATCCAAATCATATTCAAGGTGGGGAATCCTTGAATCTAAGGTGAGGCATCCTTAGGAGGTAAGGATTATTTTGAGTGGGGCATATCAAAATAATCAAAGGTAAAAGGTGGGGTATCCTTTAGTTTTTGATAATTGTAATCTTGTAAACAATTTTCAAAATAGTGGAATCTCTCAAGGTTCTAGAGAGCTGGATGTAGATCACTAAGGCTGTGATCGAACCAATAAAATCGCTTGTGTGATCTTCTCTTTCCCTCACTCTTCTAGTTCTTGCCATTATTGATTTAATTGTTGTTCTTGATTATATTTGGTTAATTGTGGTGGATTTAATTCTCTGATTTTTAATTGAGGTTATTCATTCATAATCACTCTCTTCTTCTACTCAATTTCTTTGCATCATACATAGTGTTTCTTGAACAATTTTTTAAAGAAACCAAAGTTTCCAAGAAAGTGACTAACCCTCAATTCACCCCCCCCCCCCCCCCCCCCCCCCCCCTCTTGAGGTGCCATATTGATTAACAAGAAGAATTAAACCAATTTGAACAAAATCAGGTGTGAGAATTAGTCCCTAAACCTTCTAATAATCAAATAAAAGGGACTTAGAGCATGTTTGGGAAAGTAAAAAAAATTTTAGATTTCAGCTATTTTATCCTCAAAAAGTTGTTTTTTTTTTTTTGGGTAAACTCAAAAAATTGTTTTTTAAATAATCTAACTTGTTTAGCGCTTTGCTTAAATTAATAAAAAAGCTTTTCTTGGGGAAAAATTGTTTTATGTAATTTAATTTGTTTTTAGCTTAAGATTGTTGTGATTTGATTATTTTTTTATTCTCAAAATTCTCTCCCTATTTACCTTTACAAAGCTATCTTCCAAACAAATATTATTAAATTAAACAAATAACTTCATACTCTTTTTCATAATTTATTTACTATGTAAAAGTGATTTTTTTGCACCATCTAAACAAAATAGATTATCTTAAAATCGTTTTTTAGCAAACATACCCAAACAAAAACATATTCTGATTATAATTGATTATCTCAATAATGGATTATCAGCATAATCTATTTTTTTCAGCTTTCCCAAACACTTTAAGTGGGTCGTTAGGAATAAATTAGATGAGAATGACATAGTAGTTAGAAACAAAGCTAGACTAGGAGATAAGTGGTATAATCAAGAAAAGGGCATAGATTATGAAGAAACATATGTACTCGTAGAGAGACTAGAAGCCATTCGTATGCTACTTGCATTTGTCTGCATTATAAATCTTAAATTATACCAAATGGATGTAACAAGTATATTTTTAAATGGGTATATTCAAGAAGAGGTATAGATAAATCAACCTCCGAGGTTTCGAAAATTTTAAATTACCAAATCATGTGTTCAGGAAAAGGATTGCTATGAGCTCTTGAGCAAATTTCTTTTAGAAAAAGGGATTTTCAAGAGAAAAGATTGACCCAATCTTATTTATAAAATGAAAATCACTTGACATTCTTCTTTTGTAAGTTTACGATAATGATATAATTTTCGATGTTACTAACGAGCTTCCATGTAAAGAGTTTGAAATTCTCAATTAACTTGGCCATTTAGCCATTGAAGGGATCGATTTCCACCAGTATAGAAGGGATCGGTAAAACTTTTTTTGCTTACATCCACCCTTAGCCATTGATTATTTTCATCCCACGGTAACTATGATTTTAACAGATTATTTTCATCCAGCATACTGACCCATGTCTATCTTTTTCAAACTACTGTCATGTCTTCCTTAGATGGAGAACTAGTTCCTGCAATGATACCAACACCACTGATTATGTCTATTGTCTTCATCCATAGTTTTATGGTGATTTCTATTCTTGACACCTTTCTATTAATGTCAAATTGATTTGTCTTTTGTCATATTGGATTTAGATATCATAAGAAACTCCTTGTTTTGTTGTGCATCTGTGTCGTACTATGAATAAATTAACATTCTGATAAAAATATCACTTCATCAAGAATAACTAATGTACATATATTATAACTCATTATTCCAAAAAAGTTGCAATTTCCTGGACATGCTTAGAAAACATTCATGCTAAACAAATTTAACAGCAAAGGACAATCTATCCAAAATCAAATGTGTCTAGATGGTCTCTACTCAAGCTGCTTAACAAGTCCTCAATTGTTGACACCAAATGGTTTCTCCTCAAGATAGATGGTAAGGAGTAAGGACCTTTTCACCTTTGTACAATTCTTCAATTCTGGAAGTAACATGGTAAGGGCAAGAATTGGAACCACCAGACCTTCTCTTTTTGGACTGTTGGGTTGGGAGTTTGGTATTTGCCATAAGTACTTGAATAGGCACAAGTAGCACAATTAGGGGATGATAGAAATAATAGATAGAGTGCAAGAACAAGTGAACTTGAACAGATGAAGTGCTTACTAGTAACAAAATTCAAAACCTATCCCAGTTGCTGCCATCAACAGAGGAAGTGTAGCTACTGCACTCAACTAGTCAAGCAACATCATAAGAGAATAACAAACCATGAATGCAATAACTTCATTTAATGAACATAATAACAGCCACTGTTGTAAGTAAACATTGCAAATATTTTAATCAACGTTCCAACAGTCCTTGTTCAAGGAAAACAACTAGAGTATCCCAAAATTAAAACCACTTAAAAAATCCAGAAAACAACTAGAATGTCCAAACTAAATAAATAAATTCATTCAAAAAACAGCTTCCACTTTGCTTCATATCAGGCTGGATCATTTTATGTGCTCAATACCCTTCGACTTCACTTCCTCATGTATTTCATTGTGGGTCTTCAACACGACGTCCAACGAAATTCGCAATCTAGTCCCATCATCCACCTGAAGAAGTTGTCATTCAATGTGAGTGAGTCTTAAATATAGAACATACATTGAATCAAAATGAAAATAAATAGGAAAACAAGTGACTCACATCTATCACGTAGTCTTCACTGGCATGGTTGATCATCCATTTTGCAACAAAAATACCACCGTCATTCCTATAAATACAGCATGAACAATATAAGTCAGATTTATTACGTAATGTAATAAAAAGAAAAAAAAAAAACCTACTAAAATATTAAAGCATATGAATATTCTCTTTGCAGCTGAAGTCGTTGATCAACAATGGGAAAAATTGCTACCCAGATCAAGTCATGAACTGGTGAATCATAGAAAAATGGCACCGAAACATATCATCTAAATACAGTGCCTAAACAATTACATTTGGGATGAAGTAATGAAGATTTATTATAATAAAGTTTTAATACAAGAAGAAAGGTTAACTTAGTTAGCATGCATTACCACTTTCTCGACTCTCCTTTATCTTGATCGAGATTGAGATGAGATGGCTCAGGGAATGAATCCAGCAAAATAATTTCCCTTTGATAGAAATCAACCACCATGAGAAACCAATGTAGGTTGTCATCATTCAGCGGGATGTATATCTGATCAACCAATAAAAATGCAAATGTCAAATAACGCTGAGGAAATAGATTCACAAAAGATGGAGTGAATTAGTTCATAATGAATAGTGTATTACCTTCTTAACACAATGTATAGGACCCATAAATTTCATCCCATAATGCTTGACCATGTCTGTTGGTTTTCCCCCATGCATCAATATATTGCTATGACAAGCATTATTGATATTAGAAAATTTCAAAATGTTGACTGTAAATAATATTATGAGCCATGAGGCAGTACTATACCGCAAATATAGTAGGAAGGAACCAATATGCAGGGAAATTAGTACGAGTCCTCTCTTGTTTAGTAAGCATACAAGCAACTATGTTCAAAACCTGTTATAAGGTGGATTGTTTAGGTTAGAAGTTTGAAATTACAGAAGTATAGTAGTACAAATAAATTTTAAATCTAAGCAAAATTATGCTCACATCCTGATCTACCATCTGGGCTGGTATAAACCCTTTGATAGTTTTTCTTGCAGCGCTCTCGAACCCGTCAGTGGTCCTTACTAAAATCTCACTTCTATGATGATAATATAGAGAATATTAACGTAATGTGATACATAAACAATAAACATTAAAACACTCAAACACTCACGGATCTAATTTGTCTCCCTTTGATAGTCCAAAAATAAAAGCTGCAATAGCAATCTCTTCGTTGCTTAAGCGCATTTGAATCGCAGGCCTAAACAAGGAAGCCAACCACTACATTCCGTTTAAAATACCACTGTCAATGTACCAGAATAACAATTATAAATTTACCAGTAACCAACCTCTTCACATTTGAGCTTGTATTAGGATATGTAATCCAGAAGGAAAACTAGTTTCTTATGAAAGCTATCAGTTTAAAGAGGTTATCATAATATTCAATTTCTTTCAACATTGAAAACCCATTGAACCATTTTACATGTTTACATATCATTAAGTCTAGACTCTAGACAGTAAATAATAGAGTTTGAGAGTGGATGAAAGAGAGAGAAAGGGAGAGAATCAGAAACTGAAAACTGATGTTATGATTCCTTAGATCTCATAGATGATGATTACAGTTTATATAGTTGATCCTAAGGTAACCGCTATCTAACTAACTCTCAACTGTATGTGCTGACTCAGCACTTCAGTGAGTTACAAGCTTACAAGCTTAGCTTTGCCTAAGCTACTGTAAGCTACCCCTATATACTCTATTATGCCCCTTGCAATCTCAAGGTGGTATAGGAGACTCAACCACATTGAGATTGGAACATAGTGTGCAAAATCTGGAGGAGGACAGTGGCTTGGTGAAGGAATCAGCTAGCTGGGCTGCAGCTGGAACATGATGAACAGCCAGGGCTTTGAACAGAACTTTCTCTCGAACGAAATGAATGTCCAGCTCAGTATGCTTTGTCCGCAAGTGTAGCACAGGGTTGTGAGCCAATGATACAACACTTAAATTATCACACAGAAGCTGTGGAGTAAGGAAAGGAACCCGAAGTTCAGTGAGGAGAGACATGATCCACAGAACCTCAGCAGTGGTGTTTGCCATGCTGTGATACTCTGCTTCGGTGCTGGACCTAGCCACAAGGGGTTGCTTCTTGGAGCACCAAGACACCAAGTTTGGACCAAGAAAGATGCAGGATCCTGATGTAGAACATCTATCATCAGGATCACTGGCCCAATCAGCATCACAATAGACCTTAATGGAGAGAGGTTGAGTTGGAGAAGCTGGCTGCAGGAGTAGTCCATAGTGCATCGAGCCTTTTAGATAGCGGAGGATGCGTTTTACATCCTGCCAGTGAGTCTCCAGTGGATTGGACATAAACTGGCAGACTTTGTTCACACTATATGCAATTTCTGGCCTAGTTAAGGTAGCATACTGTAGTGCACCTACTATGGATCTGTAAAGGCTGGGCTCTGCCACTGAATCTGTGCCAAATTTGCTCAGTTTGGAGTTACTCACCATAGGAGAGGAGATGCCTTTGGCCTCCAGCATGTTAGCCTTGCTGAGAAGGTCTCTAATATACTTAGACTGCGTCAGTAAAATAGAACCAGAGGGTAGGTGCTTCACTTCAACTCCCAGAAATCTAAAGCTCCAAGTCCCTTGAGAGCAAAGGTTGCATTGAGCTTCTTGATTAGGTCTGAAATGAGTGTTGGAGAGGTGCCTGTGAGGATGATATCATCCACATACACCAACACAGAGAGGCACACAGTTCCCTTAGAGTAAATGAAGAGGGAGGGGTCACAACGGCTGATGACAAAGCCAAACTGCAGTAGTGTACTAGTAAGTCTCTCATACCAAGCCCTTGGGGCTTGCTTTAGGCCATACAAGGCTTTATGAAGCCTGCACACTAGGGACTTGTCTTGAGATTCGAATCCAGGAGGCTGAGTCATGTAGACTTCTTCACTCAACAAGCCATTTAGGAAGGCATTGTTGACATCAATTTGTTGAATGACCCACTTGGAAGTTAGTGCCATAGTTAGGATGACCCTGATGGTAACCGGTTTTATGACAGGTGAAAAGGTCTCATGAAAATCAAAACCATGAGTTTGGCGGAAGCCTTTGGCAACCAATCTAGCCTTATATTTATTCACAGTACCATCCGGATTCTCCTTGACCCTAAAGACCCACTTGCACCCAATAGCTTTCCTGTTTGGGGGAAGAGTAACTAAAGACCCCAAGTTTCATTTTTAAGAAGGGCATTATGCTCTGCTTGCATAGCCTCAAGCCACTGTGGGCGAGCCAGTGCTTGCTTGACTGAGGCAGGCTCTACGTGAGTAAGATATAACCTGGGTGGTGGGCAACCAGTCTTAGACCTGGTTAGCATAGGATGATTAGATGAAGGTGGGAGAGAGGGTGCTGGCTCGGGTGAGGACTCTTGAGGACTTAAGGCATAGGGAGATGACACAAACTGAACAGGGGATGAGGGTGTAGACTGTACAGGTGAGGCTGATTGGACAGAGTTAGGGGAATTGGATGTAGCTGACACCGGATTAGAAACAGGGGATGGTGGTGTGTAAGCAGCAATAGGACTCGGACTAGTTAGAGGAGAGGGAGGAGGAGGGTACTGATTTAAAGCGATTGGAGCTAAGAGAGGGAGATCAAGAGAGGGAATGGAAGAAGGGAAAGTGGAATTAGAGGAAGAGGGTGAACTAGTAGGAGTGGTGGGAAACAAAGAAGGGTAAGGGAACCTAAGTTCATTAAAGAGCACATCCTTTGAGATGTAGACCCTACCAGAGGGAGACAAGCATTTGTGACCTTTATGTTGAGGGGAGACCCCAAGGTACCTGAACTATAGCTTATGTTGATTGTAAGGTCTTAGCAGAGGGAAACATGCACAGCCAAAGGTTCTAAGTAAAGAGTAGTCAGGTGTGGAACCTTGTAAGGCCTGATAAGGTGAAGAAAAGGAGGAGAGAGCTGCTGGGGGCAGTCTGTTAATAAGGTGAACAACCATAGTGAAGCTGTGATCCCAATAGGATAGGGGCATAGAGCCATGGGAAAGAAGGGTTAAACCCAACTCAACAATTTGTCTATGTTTGCGTTCAACTGTCCCATTTTGATGGGAAGTGTGAGGGCAAGTTAGTCTATGGTTAATACCCAAATTAGTAAGATGATTGGTAAAGTGGCAAAAGAATTGGAGATTACAGTATTGTTTACAACAACTGAACTCCTAGAAACAGTTTTATTGCATGTAGAACTAGACTGAGAGGGAAGAAAACTTATTGAGGAGGAAGGCTCCTTGATTATATTGATGTGCCTGAAGCAGTAAAGCCCATCATTGCCTAGAGAGCCTTCAAGAAGGACCTTGTTAGTTCCCTGTGATTTAACAAAGCAAGAAGATGGGTGAAATTCAAAGTAAACATCATTGTCACGAGCAAGAAACTAGATTCTTGGTGATATTAGGTACTGGGAGTAAATTGTTAAGTGAAAGAACAGTGTGTGGGTGACAAGTTGTGGTAATTTTAGAATAACCAATAGAGGATATGGTAAGACCTTGCCCGTTACCCATTAGGACTAGATCTTGTCCCCCAAAAGGTGAGCTATGGGTGAAATTCTGAGAATCTACTGTGATATGGTGTGAAGCACCTGAGTCAGGGTACCACATTTGTGCAGAACTGAGCTCTTGAGTGGGTGAGTAATAGAGTATAAGGCTAGTCTAGTTGTGAAATGCCTTCCTGTAAGCTCATAACCGAATGTGCTGAGCCAGCACCATTCGGTTACAACTGTTATGGTTGTTAGCTATCAGCTGTAAAGAGTTGTTAGAAAAGCTCAAGCTCAAGCTATAAATACATAGCTTCATGTAATCAGAGATGAAGATATAGAAGATATAGAAAAATACAGAATCATTGAACTATCTTCTCTCTCTTCCCTCTCTCTCACAATCAGTTTCTATTCGATTATGGTATCTTGTGCCATTTTCTGGGTCTTGCTCTTCATGGCCACCACTTCCGCCAATCCTTTCACTGAAGCAGTAGCGCCGCCGGCGATGTCGTCTTCTCCGACGAGCTTCAATCCCTCTCTCTCGGTTAAACTTGATGATCAAAACTTTCTCCTATGGAAGCAGCAGGTAGACGCTGTAATAATCGCTCACAAGCTTCACGTTTTGTGGTGAATCCAACAATTCCGCCGCAATCCACCTCCGAAGCCAATCGCGAGCTCAGAATTGAGTCCGAAGCCTATCAATTGTGGATCATGCAAGATCAGATGCTCTTCACGTGGTTGCTTGGTTCTCTTTCGCCTTCAATCTTGCCGCGATTCCTAGGGTGCAAGCAATCATGGCAAGTTTGGGACAAGATCCATAAGTTCTTCTATGCGCACCTCCGAGGAAAGATAAATTTTGATCGGAATTGAAGATTACGAAGAAAGGAACCAGATCCATGTCCGAGTACTTGTTATGGATTCGAGCCATCGTAGACTCTCTTCAAGCTATGGGCGATCCGATTTTGAATCAGGACCACATCGACACCATTCTTGAAGGACTTCCAGAAGAATACAATCCTTTCGTAATGATGATCTATAGTCACAGTGATTCTCCCTCTAGTGATGATATCGAAGCTCTCCTTCTAGTTCAGGAGTCACAATTTGAGAAGTTCAGACAAGAACTCTCTTCCAATAGCTCAATTTCTGCAAACGTTGCCTAAGCCCCAAATGTTTCTGGTTCAAACCCTAATAGTGTCAACATTGATCAATTTGCGACTCAACGTGGTGGTTCTCAAGGTGCCTATCGCGGCAGCGGAGGCAGAGGTTGCGGCTGTGGAGGTAGAGGTCGTGGGTCTAAGCCAACTTGTCAACTCTATTACAAGTATGGTCATGACTCCTTTAACTGTTGGCATCGGTTTGATGAGACCTATGTCCCACCTCCCATGCCTCCTCCTACTCAGTATTCTGATAATCAAGGGCACTATGCACCCTATGAGCAATTGCAAGGGCAGTATGCACATGCACCTAAATCAGGACAGGGCTATGCACCTAATTCAGGACAAGGCTATACACCTAATTCAGGACAGGGTATCCTTCCTCGGCCACCAAATCATCACCATGCACCACCCACTGCATACATTGCTACACAAAACTCACAGTACTCAAGTGGTAATGGCACCACTGATCCTCATGGAATGAGACAATTTGAGGGGCAAACCTGGTACCCTGACTCTGGGGCAACACATCATATCACTGCAGACTCTCAAAACATGACCCATAGCACTCCTTTTGGTGGTCAGGACCAGGTTCTCATGGGTAATGGCCAAGGTCTCAACATTAACTCCATAGGTTCTTCTAAACTCTACTCCTCTTTAAACCCACACACTACCTTTTCTCTAAATAATCTCTTGTCCCTAAAATCACAGAGAATCTTGTTTCAGTCTCACAATTTGCTAGAGACAATAATGTTTATTTTGAATTTCATCCCTACTCATGCTTTGTAAAATCACAGGGCTCTAGCAATGTTCTTCTTGAAGGCTATCTTGGGAAGGATGGCCTCTACTCTTTCAACAATCTCAAAGTCTGTCCAGAATCCTCCTCTCAGTCTCAGTGTGGAGCTGCATCAACTCTACCTCTAGCTAAGTGTCATGACCTTCCTATTTCTGTGAACTCCAGTGTACTCTCTAGTTCTAATTCTTACAATACTTGGCATAGTCGCTTAGGACATGCTCATTTCCATGCTGTAAAAACAGTCTAACAATTGTGTAATATACCTTTGATAAATAATAAAGAGTGATTTTTGCAATGCTTGTTGTATGGGCAAGGCACATAGGTTGCATGCCCCTCCCTCTACCACTGTCTATCATGCACCTTTTGAACTAATTCACGCCGACCTCAGGGGGCCAGCACCCCATCAGTCCTCTTGTGGCTACACCTACTATATTGCATTTGTTGATGCATACACTCGCTTCACATGGATCTACTTTCTTAAACAAAAGTCTGATGCACTAAATGCATTTAAACAGTTTTCTATGCTTGTCTCTACTCAGTTTTCAGTCAAACTTAAGGCTGTTCAGTCTGATTGGGGTGGGGAATTTCGACCCTTTACCAAATATCTAATTGAATTAGGCATCAAACATAGGTTAACATGCCCCCATACTTCCCATCAAAATGGGACAGTTGAAAGAAAGCATCATCCAATTGTGGAAATGGGACTTACTCTTCTATCCCATGCTAACATTCCCTTAGCATATTGGGATCACAGCTTCACTCAAGTTGTTCACCTCATAAACAGACTTCCCACTGAGGCCTTAAAATCCTTCTCATCACCCTATCATGCACTCTATGGCACCCTGCCTGAATATAACACTCTCAAAATCTTTGGATGTGCATGTTTCCCTTTTCTCAGGCCATATAATCAACATAAACTTGGATTTCGTTCATCTGAGTGTGTGTATCTTGGCCACTCACCTCAACATAAAGGGCACAAATGCCTTGCCCCCTCAAGCAGAGTTTACATCTCTAAGGATGTCCCCTTCGATGAGACTAAATTTCCCTACACAACACTCTTTTCTTCTGCTTCTGACAAACCATCTACTACCACACACTACCTTGCTACCATTCCCATTCCACAATACCCTCCTCTTTCCCCTGTTCCCATTAATGAATTTCCTCCAGCTTCCTCACCTGAAAATCACACTCAACCTTCAGGTTCTCAACCTTCCTCTCCTTCTAGTTCTTCACCCATTCAGTCCTTTCACTCCACTAACTCCCTTGCTTCTGCTTGGAATTTCCACTCTGCTATCTCCTCTGCTTCTGCCCCCACATCACTCTCCCACTCTGTCCTTGCAGTCTCACTCACCCTCCGCAGCTGTCTTACCTCCTGCAGCTTCAGTTTTGTCTCCTGTTCAGTTCCCCATTGAGTTGTTCAGTGGTCACACAAGCGAGTCTGGTAGTTCTCCCTCTGTTGGTCATCTTTCTCACCCACCACAAAATGCTCATCCCATGCTCACACGCTCAAAAACTGGTTGTCTCCCTCCCAGAATCTTCATGGCTCACCTTGAACCCACTTCTGTCAAGGCAGCCCTCTCAAACCCTCACTGGGTTGCTGCCATGAAGGAAGAGCACAATGCTCTCCTCAAAGACAACACCTGGACTCTTGTAACCCTACCCCCAAACAGGTTTGCTATTGGTTGTAAATGGGTTTTCCGAATTAAAGAAAACCCCGATGGCACTATAAATAACTACAAAGCCCAGCGTGTAGCCAAAGGCTTTCATCAACAACATGGATTCGATTTCCATGAGACCTTTTCTCCAGTTGTCAAACCAGTAACTATCAGAATTATCTTGACTTTGGCTCTCACAAACAAATAGACTATTCAACAAATAGACCTTGTTGTGATGAGAGAAAAACAAGAGACATTGGCATAACCCGTGTGTTTCAACTACACGACGGAGATTCTATTATATAGGCAATGAACAAATCAAAATACAATCAGTGTCATAATTACAAGATATTCACAATATCTGATTATCCTAATTTATCCTAATTACCAAATATTCCTATAATCAGAATATTTGATTTACATAAATATCAACACTCCCCATCAAGCTGGAGCATATAAATCATATGCACCAAGCTTGTTACATATATAATTTATTCGAGGACCTCTCAAAGACTTAGTGAAGACATCTGCCAGTTGATCATTTGAATTGACAAAGTTAGTGGTGATGTCCCCCGATAAGATCTTTTCTCTGATGAAGTGGCAATCTATCTCAATGTGCTTTGTCCTCTCATGAAATACTGGATTTGAGACAATGTGTAGTGCAGCTTGGTTATCACAAATGAGTGTCATCTGTGTAACATCCCCAAATCGTAGTTCTTGAAGTAACTACTTAAGCCAGATGAGTTCACAAGTAGCTGATGCCATGACCCGATACTCAGCTTCAGCACTTGACCTTGCAACAACATTTTGTTTCTTACTCTTCCAAGATATTAGATTAATTCCCAATGAGTACACAAAATCCAGAAGTGGATCTTCTATCAGTTGGAGAGCCTGCCCAATCAGCATCAGAATATCCAACGATATGAGTGTGACCCTTATCCTCATAGATGAGCCCTTTACCTGGGGCCCCTTTGATATATTTGAGAATACGAAGCAAAGCATCCCAATGACCTTTGCAAAGTGAATTTAGGAACTGACTTACCACACTTACTGCAAAAGAAATATCTGGACGAGTAACTGTGAGGTAGTTTAGTTTCCCAACCAATCTTCTATACTTTCCCGTATCTGAAAGTGGCTCCCCCTGATTTGGTAGAAGTTTAGTATTTGGATCCATAGGAGTATCAACTAGTTTTGCATTAAGCAGTCCTGTTTCCTCAAGAATGTCCATCGCATACTTTCTCTGAGAAATAACAATGCCATCCTTTGATTGTGCCACCTCTATGCCCAAGAAGTATCGGAGTTTTCCAAGATCTTTTGTCTGGAAATGGTGACAAAGATGTTGTTTTACCTGTGATATTCCATGGTGGTCACTCCTGTAATGACAATGTCGTCGACATATACAATCAAGTAGACACATCCTTGAGCTGAATGACGATAGAAAACTGAGTGATCTGCCTCACTCCGTTTCATCCCAAACTCCTGAACAATAGTGCTAAATCTGCCAAACCAAGCTCGAGGTGATTGCTTGAGGCCATACAAAGACTTGTGGAGACGACAAACAAGACCAGAAGACTCCCCCTGAGCAACAAATCCCGGAGGTTGCTCCATATATATCTCTTCGGTGAGATCACCATGGAGAAAAGCATTTTTGATATCCAGCTGATACAGAGGCCAATGCCGAATAGCAGCCATGGATAGAAACAAATGAACAGATGCCATTTTAGCAATTGGTGAGGTGTCTCCATAATCCAAGCCAAAAATCTGAGTATAGCCTTTCGCCACCAAGCGGGCTTTAAGACGATCTATCTGGCCATCCGGACCCACTTTAACAATAAATATCCACCCACAACCTCCAACAGACTTTCCAAACGGAAGAGGAACAAGGTCCCAAGTACCACTGCTCTGAAGTGCACTCATTTCATCGACCATAGCTTGTCTCCACCCAGAATGAGATAAGACGTCACCTACAGTCTTAGGAATAGACACAGAAGACAAAGAAGAAAGGCAAACAAAATGTGGTGTAGAAAGGCGGTGAAAACTTAAAGTAACATAGTGAGGAGAAGGATTACGGGTGGAGCGTATACCTTTCCGGAGGGCTATGGGAAGTTCTGGTTCAGGAGGCAAGGCCGGAGCAGGTGGAGGAGCTGGCGTCGGAGGTGAGTCAGCAATGGCAGTACCAGTATCATCCGGGGGAACATGCTCAACTTGTGGAGGTGGCAGTTGGCGACACTGATATACCTGTAAGGGACGAGTATGAGCAACCGGGGCAGGATCTGGGATAGTAGGGGAGGTAGGGACTGTGGGTGGATTATATGAGACAGGGACTGGAGGAAGAGGAAAGACATCCGTGACAGACTCGAGGGATGTAGGTGGCCCGAAATAAGGAACAGACTCGAAGAAAGTGACATCAGCCGAAACAAGATAACGGCGTAGAGTAGGAGAATAACACCGGTAACCCTTTTGTGACCGAGGATAACCAAGGAAGACACACTTTAGTGAACGATCAGAGAGCTTGTCAATACCCGGTTGTAGGTTATGAACAAAGCATGTAGACCCGAAGACACGAGGTGTTAATGGATGGAGGGACTGATGAGGGAACAAAACAGAGTGAGGTACTTGGTTATCAAGGACAGAGGAAGGCATCCTATTAATGAGATAACACACAGGGAGAACAGCATCACCCCAAAAACGGAATGGAACATTGCCATGTAGTAAGAGGGTGCGACTTGTTTCAATAAGATGCCTATTTTTGCGTTCAGCAACCCCATTTTGTTGAGGGGTATAAGCACAAGAAGTTTGATGAAGAATACCCTGAGAAGCCATGAATGATTGAAATGGTTGAGATAGGTATTCTCTAGCATTATCACTACGTAGAGTACGAATAGGAATGCCAAATTGATTTTTAATTTCATAATAAATTGTTGAAATATAGAAAATAACTCAGACCGATTTTCCATTAAAAATAACCAAGTACAACGCGAGAAATCATCAATAAAAGTAACAATATTTCGACCCTAACGTGGACATAGTCCGACTAGGACCCCAGACATCAGAATGCACTAAAGAAAAAGGAGACTTAGCGCAATTAACAATACGACTAGGAAACGAACTACGGGTATGTTTCCCTAGTTGACACGACTCACAAGACAAAGAAGTAAGCTTAGAGAGGCTCGGCACCAGTTGTTGGAGCTTAGCAAGGTTGGGATGTCCCAATTGATTATGAGTGAGAAGAGGGGAATCCTTGACAACACAAACCCGAGAAGGGGGTGACAGCTGGTACAAGCCATTGAACTCACATCCGGCGCCAATCATCCGTCCCGAACTCCGATCCTGTAGGAAAACAGAATCTTTAGTGAACGAAATAGTACAATCAAGGGAACGGGTCAAGCGACTAATAGAAAGCAAATTAATGGGGAGCCCGGGACATAAAGCACATTATTAACCGAGAGGGAAGGAAATGGATGGACAATGCCAACCCCCTGGGACTGTGTTTTAGAACCATTAGCCAATGTAACTCTGGGTAAATAACCAGGCGTAGAAAGGGTGGAAAAAAGAGATTTATTACCTGAGATATGATCGGTGACACCAGAATCCAGAACCTAAGGACCTAGGGATGACTGAGAGAGACAAGCAAAGGAATTACCAGTGTGTGCAACAGAGGCAGTGGACCCAGTGCCCTGACGTTCTTCAAACCATTTAAGAAACTCAGCGTAGGTAACAGGCGATGCAGTAGACTGTGGAGATGACTCAGATGGGGCTGGTGAATCAACCTGGGCAACATTAGCAGAGCGAGGAGGACGACCATGTAAAGTCCAACATTTATCAATAGTGTGGCCTAAGCGGTGACAGTGATCGCATTTCGGGCGTTTACCCCGACCACGACCACGACCACGACCACTACCCTGAGACACAAGAGCAGAAGCATCAATTGCAGCAGGAGGTAACTCATGGCTAGGAGCACCAAGGAGCATAGAGGTAGCTGATGTCTTGGACGGGACCCGAAGCAAAGCAGACCAAGCCGTGT
This sequence comes from Echinosophora koreensis, assembly GCA_035048595.1. Classification (NCBI taxonomy): domain Eukaryota; kingdom Viridiplantae; phylum Streptophyta; class Magnoliopsida; order Fabales; family Fabaceae; genus Echinosophora; species Echinosophora koreensis. Next base: position 819,128 of record JAPCYP010000094.1, read on the forward strand.
TCAGAGTTGGGACATTAGGAGAACCCAAAATCTGATCACGGGTGGTGGAGTACTCTGGAGGCAAACCGTATAGGGCCAACAACATGAAGAAGCTACTACGCTTCTCAAGTTCCTTGGCTGGAGTGTCGGCCGGTGGCAAAAGTTCATTGAAATCATGTAAAGAAGCATGAACCTTTCCCAAATAAGCAGAAATAGGACCATCAATCTAGCGAGGAGCAATGATATTCATGAGATTCTGGCAGACACCATAGAGGCGTTGTGTATCATTGGTGTAAAGAACCTTGGCTTGCTCAACGGACTCGCAAGTGAGATGGGCACGAAAAATCTGCTTCAAGGAAGAGTGAATAGTGGACTTGATAATGCTACACAACTGAGCATCAATCTTATTCCACCGTGGGCGGTCAGCTTCAGCAATGTCAGTAGCCTTCTTGGTCAGGTGTTCAACATATTCTTGTCCATTCAGCCAGAGTTTGATATCAGAGGCCCGTGTGTCATAGTTGCTTCCATCCAATTTGTCAGTACAAAGAGGGGCAATCGCATAATTGGTGAAAACAGGTGGGTTAGCCTTGGAGGAGTCCCTAGGAGTATCTGAGGGTCCAGAAGCAGCCATTGATCTATAAACCAAACTGAAAACTGAAACCACAAAATACCTTAGAGTAATGGTGCAATGGAAGGATGCACCACAAGGCTGAAATGGAGAAAATAAGTCCAGATCCAGGTAGAGGAGGGCTGGGCTAGCACGGGGCTGCAAACGGCGGCCGGAAAGACCACCGGAAACACCCTCACGCGCGGCTGGAAGGTAGGCACGTGGGACGGTGTGCCAGAGACGGGATCGGCGCGTGTAGGCGCGTCCGGCGGCGGTTGGCGGCGAGGTTTGCACGACCGTGTAGATCGGGAGCCGGTGATTCGAACCGTGTGGTCATCGGCCGGAAAGAGAACACGGCAACCAAAGATGGTGCAAAACCGGAAAGACAACACGGTTTTGCAAAAAAATTTCAATGATGAACAGTAGGTCCACCAAGAAAGAATTAGGGTTTTTCCTCTTGTTAGGCTCTAGATACCATGTTGTGATGAGAGAAAAACAAGAGACATTGGCATAACCCGTGTGTTTCAACTACACGACGGAGATTCTATTATATAGGCAATGAACAAATCAAAATACAATCAGTGTCATAATTACAAGATATTCACAATATCTGATTATCCTAATTTATCCTAATTACCAAATATTCCTATAATCAGAATATTTGATTTACATAAATATCAACAGACGTAAACAATGCATTCCTAAATGGATTATTGGAAGAGGAGGTATACATGAATCAACCCCCAGGGTTTGAAGCAGCTGACATGTCACTTGTATGTCCTCTAAAAAAGGCACCCTATGGTTTAAAACAGGCCCCTCGGGCCTGGTATGAGCCTGGTATGAAAGGCTAGCTGCCACACTGGTTCAGAAGAACATAACGTATAGCAATGCTTGCATGTAGTCCAGCAAGATTTTCATTCTCCCTTTTCAATAATGAAAGAAGTAACTCCATGCTTTCTTCTTGAAAAAAAAAAAAAATTCATACTTTGGAGTGATTAAAATTGGTAATGGTAAGAAAATGTAATTTTAGAATTTTAATAAGGATATATTAGTAAATTAGATAATTATCTCTCTAAGAAACCCTAATTGGGTGGAACTTAGAAAAATCAAAGGACGACGATTTTGGACAATTCTTAAAGAGTTCCTGATTCCTTTCCCTAATTTTATAATACTCCAAAACAAGAGAATGGTTTGCCTTAAACCTCTTATTTCCCTCCCATCTCCTTCTAAACTAAACTCTAAATGAACTAGTTTATTAGACCAACTTTAATGGTGGTTCTTAAGGTAGTTCTTAAACATAAGAACTGGTTCTTGTAAGAACCTTCATTGGAGGAGAATGAGGTAGCTGCCAGAGTGTAGAACTGTTCTTCTATAAGAACTGTTCTTGCAAAAAAAAAATTTTTTTTTTCAGTTTCCAATTAAAAAATGCAAGTAAAATCAAAAGGAAAATGCAACAAAAAAACTGATTAAGAACCCAAAATGAGTTCTTCCATTAAAGTGAAAAACAGGTTGGGTCCTTATATCCCAAGTGGCATCTTTGGACCCACCATATGTGTGTTAAGAACCAAATTTTGGTTCTACCATTGTGGATGCTCTAGCTTTCCAACATAGTCATGAATCTTGAGACAATTATTATGATAATCAAGACATAAGTTTGTTAAATTTGGGGTTCTAGAAATGTCAAGTATTCCCGGCAGGGATTTAAAACTAATGAAATTCATATATGTCAATTTCTCGAACTTGAAGATTAATTGAAGCAATCAGCATTAAGAATGATCATGTAGAATAAACAGATATACCTTTAGTGGTTGAACAACTATGTGGCAAGTTAAGTCACAGCAAGAGATTCTTGGGCTGATGAAAATCAGATGGCAAATATGAGGGAGAATATTTCTTCCAATCAGGCAATCATAAGTTATTTGGAAGGTGCTTGTACCTGCTATTGATATGTGTATTTTGAACCAAGAGTTGTCTAAGGTTTCAGCTTTGTCATCCTTTTGAAGGCATCTCCACCCCATTGCACAACTTGTTGGGGGAAAGGTCACCACAATTTCTTCAATTTCATCAGTTCCCTTTAAAGACAATCGCGTAAAGAAAAAAATTAATTATATAATGCATGAAATTCTAAAAGTTTTCAAGTCGCATCTTATTGTTATGCAGGCACATAGTTTTAACATGGGTGAGCCTATCAAACAATTTCTCTACCCATCTCTTGTATCAGGTCATGTATTCTCAACGTATTACTTTCAATAGTTATCAGCCATTTAAATAGTTATTAGGCATTTAACAAGTCAAGATAAGAAGTGGATTTGCAAGGAATCAGAATTAGATTGGTCTTTACCAGTAGTATAAAATTCTGCTACAGTAGTCAATTAATGTTGATAGATGGACAAATAAAACTATCAACTTATCAACTATGGAACTGGACAGTCACATGTTAAACATCACATTAGGTAATTACATAGTTTTCCTTGATCCAAAGGTTTAATGCAGAAAAATAGCAAACAATTCATTGCTCTACTAACAAATCAGTAAAGTAGAAATCTTCAATGACTTTCAGTGATAATATTAATTATCTATGAAATCCTATGAAGCCTGGAGTTTCACTAAGGCTATTAGGATTCAATGGTAAATCTGGCTATGCTAACAACTCTAGTGTAGGATGTTCCTACAAGGCTACAAGCTAACTAATTAAATTAAAAGAAAGGAACTTGTACAAATAGCATTCAATAGTCTTTTCTTACATTTTTTGTTTCTTCAATTTTCATACAAGAGCAAAATATATAGGGCAAGTAAAATTAGTGACAGTGAAAATCAGAAAAAGAAAGAAATAGCACAAGCGCATTTACCTGGGAGGCTTGGACACTGGTAGTGCTACTATTTATCCACATTGATGCTGTTGAATTCAAATCCCAATTCGCACTCTTGTTCACTGACATCATTGCGGGAGATGGAAGCAATGAAAGACACCCTGCCCATCCCCACATGCATTTCCAGTAAAGCCAAACTTTGTTGTTATCGCATATACTGTTACTGACACTCATGTCCACCAATCTATGCCTTTCTTTCATAAACAGGTGCTTTTTTTTTTTATTCGGAGGTTATGAGACCATCATTTAATTTGCCCCTTTTATAAGGATTGGTGAATCGGATATCCTCCATGCAACTTTCTTGTTTGACTATGTGGAGTCCAATTTGTATGGGAAACATTTCCTCTGGGGAAACCTCCTCTGGGAACCACAAGTAATCATCAGTCTCATCATCAATAGTAAAATATTTCCTCCCTAGGTTCCATGAATAATCCTCAGAAAGAGAAACAGAAATCTCCACATGATTCCATTCTTTTTCTAAAAGTTCGTCATCCACATCATCTATCTGTAATTTATCAAAAATATATATATTACCAGCTAGATCCTGCGGCCAATAGACTTGTGCTTTAATTCTGTTGCAGTTGCCTATGACCAATTTGAGGTGCAATACGAGTGACAATGAAGGATCAAGATTCCTCTCTCTAAATGCAAGACAGAGAGATATGGTAGGGAAATTGTTACGACACCATAAAGAAATTGACGATCTGCTGCTACGGTGCTCAAACCACTCTGGAATCCTTGTCCCTGGCAAAAGATACATGAATCCAGACCGCTCATTCAATTCCTGTCAGCAAATATCATGGGTAGAGTAGGAGTCAACTTGACTATCAACTATAAAATCAAATCAAATACAAAAAAGAAAAAGAAAAAAAAGAAACAAGAGTAACCTGATTTAGTAACATGCTTCCGCACAAGGAAGTCAAGGATTTGCAACTTAAGACAGATAGAAATTCTATGTTCGACGGAACTCCTGTAATTTCTTGAAGATTCTCACAATTATCCAACATAAGATTCTTCAAGAAGTGACATTCTTTGGTACATGCAGGAAGAAGTGTGAGGTCTAAAATGTTCAAAGATGTGCAACCTCTTGCAGTGAATTTTTTTATGTTGGGTGGAATCCCCTCAATTTGTCGAAGAAGCTTGCAATAATCCAAATTAAGATACCATAAAAGGCGACATTCTTTTATGCATGCTGGAAGAATTGTGAAATTATTACAAGATAAATGTAAGTATTTCACATTGGCAAACCACGTGACACCTTTTAGAAGGAACTCATCTGATATGTTGCAACCTATTAGATCAAGATATTCCAAGTTTGATGGATAAATTGAGCTTACTTTTTCTTCTCCATTGTCCTCTTGAGATGATTGCAACCCTTTAGGTGCCGATACAATCAACTGCTCAAGTTCTGGCAATGTGACTATGCTACTTGGTAAGTAAAGCATTCCACAGCTGCGCACTTCTAACCTACAAAGCCGAGTAAGATATTGAATTGAAAATGGCAATTCTTTTATGCCAGTGTCCTGGAAATAAACCTCTGTTATAGCTTCCATCTTTCCTAATATTTCTGGAAAACTCTTAAGTCTTGAGCAGTACGAAAGTTCAAGTCGTTCAAGAGATGTCAACTTGATGGGTGGAAAAGTCCTAAGCTCATTGCAATAAGAAGCATCCAAGATTTTAAGTTTATCCAGGAATCCAACTGATTTGTGAATTTTAATTAAATTTTCACAGCGAAATAATGATAATTTTTCTAAATTTGTGACACCGGATACATCAGGTATCTCTGTTATACATTGGCAAAGACCAAAGTTCAAAACTGTCAAATTCGCGAACTTCTGCCAAAAAAAGAAAAGTATAAAAGTATCAAATGAATTTTCTTAAAATGAATTTATTGATTAACAGAACCAGAGGAAAAAAAACTTATTATACTTGCCTTCTTTGACATGAACAACTCAAGTGACATTAAGCAACTTCGGGGTAAATCAAGTATGAGAAGTTTCTTTGGAGAAAAATCAGATGGTAAAGACGTTGAAGGATATTCGTGCCATTCCAGCACCCTTAAACAGTTTGGAAGATGTTTGGGACCTTTCGAAAAACAAACATTTCTAATAATAAGTGTTTTTAGGTTTTTCATCTTCTTGAAGGCCTTTCCATCCCAGTCTACTTCACATTCGAGGGAATCCAGATTTATGATTTGAATTCTACTAGTTCCCTTTTGACAAAACAGCACAAGTCAATCACAACATATTAATATGTTAGGAATTTACATGCATATTTAGAAAAGTTTACTTGTCACAAAGGGAAGAAAAAGACAGCGACTTAATAGTCAACAACAGATTGAAAACGGAGGCATAAATATAATGTGGTCTGGAACATAATAATCAAAAGAAATAAATAATGGTTAATATAAAAATAAAAAATATATATATGAATATCAGTCTTACCGTATTTTCTTCTAAAACTTGAACTACATCTTCATGGAACCATAGCCTACTGCATTTGCCAGGTTCTTCTGGTGATTCCTGTCGTATAATTTCTTTACCCATGTCCTCAATCAAGTCATGCAATGTCACACAACGATGCTTATTAATCTTTATGAGAGACTTTGCAACCAAGACTCCAATCCCATATTCTGGGCAGACACCATGATGAGCAGAAAGTATTTGTTTCACATATGCCAAATCACGTCCTTTGAAGCAACAAGCAATATCAAGAAAAAATTTCTGCTGATGTTCGTCCAGAGAATCAAAACTAATTTTAAGTATATTTTGGATTCGTTTGTCAGGAATTCTTTCATACTGATCTAATGCAGATCTCCATTCTTCAGTAGTTTTTCCAGACAAGTTGGAACCTATTACCTCCACAGCCAACGGAAGGCCACAAGCATAAGTTACTGCACGACTTAAAATGTCCCAGTAACTTGGATCAACTTTGTCATCTTTGAAAGCATTCCTACTAAGTAGTTCAAGAGCTTCTTTCTCCTTTAACTCGTCTACCTGGTATGTTCTTTCAATGCCATGACTCGTCAGCAAATGCTTGTCCCGAGTTGTAATGATGACTTTGCTGCCAGAACAAAACCAATCAGGCCCACCAACAGTTGCCCTCAACTGCTCCAGTTCATCAACATCGTCAAGAACCAATAGAACCTTCTTCTGCTGGAGCCGATGCTTTATTATTGGAATTCCTTGACTGACACTTCCCAACTTAATATCCTTCTCTCTGACTAATTCAGAAAGAAGAGTCTCTTGGAGATGTACTAAGCCATGTTTCTTTGAATTTTCTCTCACATCCTCAAGAAAACATAAACATTCAAATTGGTGAGCAATCAAATTATAAACTGCTCGAGCAAGTGTAGTTTTACCTATTCCACCAATTCCATAGATCCCTACCATGCGGACTCCATCATCAGATCCACCATACAAAAGCGAGTTCACTTGCGACACTCGAAACTCCAGTCCAACCGGGTGATCAGCAACATGTAAAAGGGGACGAATATTCTTGTTACAGACCTCTTCAACAATGCTCTCAATAAACTTGTATTCATATCCATCCCTGCTCAATCATAGAAGATTCTGTGAAGTAATTTTAAATGCACATATCCATGTCTTGATACTTGCATTATTAATTATTACAAATCAAAGTGTGTGAATGTGTGATGATATTCAATTATTAATCTTTAAATCATTAGACAAACGAAAATGATTAAAACAATGGTGAGATGGGGTACCCACCCATGTTTGAAATGCCTTCCGGACAGGTTTGCTACATGCTGCAGAGCCATCTTCCAAACTTTCAACCTCTTCATTTTCTCCACGTCATCCTTGAACCTCTCCTCATGCTTAGCCAGTGCTTCTCCATAACTACCTTTCAGATGTCGTAGATCTGAAGGGTCCACGTCATAAAAAATGGGGAAAACCAACGCACCTTTGTTGTCACGGCAGTGAAGGATGAAGACGAGTTCATCCAAGCAGAACGTAGAAGATGCATAGTTCTTTGAAAGCACAAGGATGTGAATCTTGGAGTGTTGAATTGCCTTAAAAAGTGCGGGTGTGATTTGATTCCCTCTTTGAAGCTGCTCGTCGTCGATAAATGTGTGGATTCCCTTGTCACAGAGAGCCTTGTAGAGATTGCCAGTAAAACCCAGCCGAGTATCTGTCCCTCTAAAGCTCAGGAACACGTCATATGTCCATCCATAAAAGGAAGAGGTGGATGCTGAATCTGTCACCATACCACCCTCGCTGTACTCAAATCAAGTTCAAGATTAATGTGTGAAGTTCGACCTACAACAACTTATTACTTATAACTAACTGGTGCATTATATGGTCTCCAAAATGGTGCGTGGATGCACCTTAAAGTGCGGTGCCACCGCGATGAAACATAGATCTGCAACCACCGCCACCATCATAGAAGGGTTGGGGTGCCAGACCAGGAGAAGGTTCTTGGTTTGGGATGCTGGGTTCGACTAGAGTGTTGACAATTCAACAAAGATAAAATCAAGGGAGCTGTTGTGGTTTCACCATCATTCAAGCGCTTCAAAACGGCGGCGTTACGGGCAAACCGGGAAGTCGAGCGGCTGTCAAGTTGATACGGCAAAACGGAGAGGCCACGAACCTGGGTTTCTTGATTGATCTAGGGATCATCATCATCATCATCATCATACATTTACTATTCTTCAATGTTGAGATTTGCTGAAATGCTGACTTGTCATCTAATCTAGAAATTAGGGAGGGAAATCAATTTTTAAATGTGGTTAAAGTAATGTTTTGGTCCCTATACGTGACATTGATTTTCGATTTGGTCCCTATACGTAAAAAGTTATCAATTTGGTCCCTATACGTGACACTGATTTTCAATTTGGTCCCTATACGTAAAGAGTTATCAATTTAGTCCCTATACGTGACACTGATTTTCAATTTGGTCCCTATACGTGACACTGGTTTTCAATTTGGTCCTCACCGCTAATTGGTCCCTATATAAGAGTGACCAAATTGCAAATTATTATCACATGTAGGGATCAAATTGAAAATAATTGTCACATGTAGGGACCGATTTCAATTTTTTTTGTTGAATTGATCCCTACATGTGACAATAATTTGTAATTTGGTCCTCTTATATCGGGATCAATTAGCGGTGAGGACCAAATTGAAAACCAGTGTCACGTATAGGGACCAAATTGATAACTTTTTACGTATAGGGACCAAATTGAAAACTAGTGTCACGTATAGGGACCAAATTGATAACTTTTTACGTATAGGGACCAAATTGAAAATCAATGTAACGTATAGGGACCAAAACATTACTTTAACCTTTATTAATTTATTAATGTCCAGGTTCCTTGCACAAGAAGATTAGCTATCCTATTAACCATCTACAGTACTAAAAAGAGGATAGACTAGACGGTTCCTTCCTTCCCCTTTCTTAAAGTTAGGTTATTTTATTTGAAAGAAAGGACACTAACATGGCTCTCCCTCCCCTTTTTTGGGTCAAACACAACAACTCTACTCTTATGAGTGGATAGAAGCATAGATGATATAGGGTGGCGTCTAATATACACCTCACTAAGAATGGTGTAACATGCACCTTTCGATCCGACGGTTCGTATAACCTGTTTCAGTGTGCTATCATGTACATGAGCATGCTCACTTGATAAAAAGCTGCGGTACTGCTTGCTCTTTTTACGTTTCCAATGCATTAGTTACTAGTAATTTATATATCAAGTTAGTTTTATTAAGCTCCAGTAACCGAATTAAATGTTAATTCGGTAAAAAAAAAAAAAACTTAAATAATAATAAAAAAAGTTTTCTAGAAAAAACTAATTTTTTAAAAATAAATAAAACATATAATATTATAAATAGATAAATAGACCTATAAATATAATTTTGATATGTTATTGATGTAAAAAATTTATACTATTAATCATTATAAATCATCATATCTCTAACTTTTAAGATAGTATGAATAAGAATTAAATATTTTTAATAATATGTTAATTTATGATTTGTTAACAATATAAATTTTTTTTTACACGATATTGCTATACTAGTTTTTATAATTTTTTACAAATCATGTGAAAAAAAAGAAATTCTTTTTTCTTAACCAAAAAAAAATCCTAAAATATGTTTACATAGAGCTATTAATTCGGGGCAGGCTCGTCGATTCGGACCAGCCCACAACGGGTCACTGTATTTTCGGATCGGACTGAGTTAGGCAAATTTTAATTCTAAGACAGTAATTTAATAGCCCAACCCAGCCATATGAGGACTGCAAGGCAAATGAACTTACTCATAGACTAATACGCTTGAATAAAGATAAAAAAAATATAGATATTTTTAAAATTAATATCATGTAGTGCTAATGAATTTTAGAGTCAGGCTGAATTGGGCCAAAATAATTTTAGGCCTACATTTTATCAACCCAACATATGTTTAATATTGGGCTATTCGGGCCAGCCCATCGGACTGAGCTCATAATGACAGCTCTACGTTTATATATCCATAGGATTTAATTATTATATACACTATCACTATAAATATTCTTGACTTTCAAACAAATTATAAATTATCACATCATTACAAATATTTGACTCTTATCATAATTATCTTAACAGTCAAGTGTAAATGATTTATAAATTTATAATTGATTAATAGTGTGATATTTTTTTATATTGATATTATATCAAAATTAAACTAATGTATCTGTTGGAGTCCCACACTGAATAGTGATAGAGCGAATAGTGCATATAAGTGGGGGGCAATCCTCACCTCATAAGCTAACTTTTGGGGTTAAGTTAGGCTCAAACCCAAATTCTAAAATAGTATCAGAGACTGTCCTAGATTCGTTGGGCCACCCACAGATGTTCAGTCCTGAAAACTTCACGCTCCAGATATCCTGTCCTGAGCGTGAGGGGGGTGTTGGAGTCCTATATTGGAAAGTGATAGAGCCTGAATAATTACGTATAAGTGGGGGCAATCCTCACTCCATAAACTAACTTTTGGGTTTGAGTTGGACCCAAACCCAAATTTTAAGAGTATCTATGGATCAAACTTCTGTTACTTTTATTATCATCTATCTATTAATAATTTATTTTTGCCAAAAAAAATCTATTAATAATTATTTATATTAAAACATCTGCCAGTGATGTTTACGTGCCTATAATTAGAGATTTTTTTAAAAACACTTTTTTTTTATCTACAATATTCATGTATTCATATAGAAAATTCGTACATAAAAATATAGAGGCGATAGATAGATAGATAGATATATATATATATATATATATATATAAAACTAGTGTAGAGACCCGTGCCATGCACGGGGAAAATACTTATATTTTGGGATTTTATTAAAAAAATTATAATTGTTGATTTTAACTTTTTTGTTTAAAATCTTTTGAGCTGAATTATATACCAGAAATTGTTAAAAAAAAAAAAAATTTGATCCATCGATCACAAAGTCTATTAGATATTAAGTAATAACTATTATTGATATTATAATATAAATATAAATAATGACTATTAAGTGTAAATAGTAACTACATACTTTCTTGTAAATATGCACTCTTGCCGGTTATGCAATATCATAAGTTAGATATAAAAAGCCGACGAAAGTTAGTTCAGTTGGTAATGATACAACTCATAACCCACAAGGTCGTGAGTTCAAATCTCACTGCTGATGTGGGGACTTCGTTGGTGGGTAATTTGTAAGTACCTCAGTAAGCATTCTTTGAGCTGTGAGGCTTGCCCTGCCCCGGGGAGCCCCGAGACTTAACTCACCTAAACTTTTGTATATCAAAAAAATAAGTTAGATATAAAAAAAAATGTTTGCATGTGGAGGAAAAAATAAAGGAATAATATTGTCATTTTAAAGATGTTTATTTGAAAAGCAAAATTTAATGATAGTAAAAAAAGATTATGTATAAAAATAGCATGAAAACATCTTTCAATTAATCAAAAGATGTTATTTCTTTCTTTCACCACCTTAATATTGTAATTCTTTGAACATGTAATAGTAAATATATATTTCTAAGGCAACAAGTGCATTTCGAGCTGATTAATCATTTCCCAATTTAGTTTATTTAAACACTAATACTAAACACAATGATTTTCGTAATAATATGAATTTTTTTTATCTTGAAAATATATTTAATTTATTTATCTCCTTTTCCCGTGAAAGTTAAACATTTTCAAAAAATATATTTATTTATCACATTAATTCTTCTTCTCTCTTCAAATTCTATTTGATTTATTCTTCCTTGTTTCTTGTTTTTCTAAAGAATTAATTATCTATCATATTATTATTATTATTCTCTTTCGAAAATCTATTTGATTTATTTCTACTATCTTTCCGTGTAAGTTAAATATTTTTAGGAAACATATTCATCTATCATTTTAGCTTTTCCTTATCTTTTGAAAATCTATGTGATTTAACCATTTTTAGAAAATATATTTATCTATCATATTAATTTTTATTCTCACTTGAAAAAATATTTTTCCTGTCAAATTTAACCATTTTTAAAAATTATATTTGTCTATCGTAGAATTTTTAATATTTGACGTTTCTCTCAATACCTTGGTATTCTATATGAAAATATATTTAGAAAATATATTTATCTATCAAATGAAAAGAAAAATCTTTATGGAAAATATATTTATTTATCTCTCCTATTTTCCAGTGAAAGTTAATCTTTTTTAAAAAAATATATATTTATCAATCATGTTATATTTTATTCCCTCTTGAGAATATATTTGATTTATTTCTTCCCTTTTTCCCTATCAAATTAATCATTTTTAGAAAATTTATTTATCTATCATAATATTATTTTTCTTTTCTCTGCCAAACTTATTTATTTATTTCTCATTTTTCCCTGTGCAAGTTAACCTTTTTTTGATAAATATATTTACTTATCATATTAATTTTTCTTCTCTTTTCAAAGTCAATTTCATTTATTTCTCATCTATCATATTATCATTTTTATTCTCTGTCTAAAATTTATTTGATTTATTTTTCTCCTTTTCCCGTGTAAGTTAAACATTTTTGAAAAATATATTCTTCTATCATATTAATTTTTATTATTTTTTAAAAATTTATTCGATTTATTTCCCCTATTTTCTCCGTGCGAGTTAAACAATTTTAGAAAATATACTTATTTGTCATACTTTGTTTCTCTGCTGAAAATCTACTTGATTTATTTCTTCTCATTTTTCGTGCAAGTTAATCATTTTTAAAAATATATTTATCTATCTCATATTGTTAATGCTTTCAACTTACTTTGACTAATTAACGGTGAATGCAACCTTATTTTCTCACTTTACACAATTTTACTCACTTTAGAGGAGTCTGATCCAATATCAAATATGATGGGAGGTAAAATTTGCCTCATAAACATAATTTGTTTCTACCTCAATAGGGAAACGTAACAAAATAATACAAAAAAATTATTTGAAAGAGAAAAGTTATAAATTTAATTATAATATTATTAAATAATGTTTGGCGAAAGAACATGGTCTCGTGATTTAAAAAGGGATTCTCCAATTTAGCAATAACAATTCGATAATTCATGATAATTAAAGAAAGAAAGACCTAAATGACATCACAAATTGATATCAATACTGGATATATTCTTTTAATTCATATAAATGTTAATCAATTTGTAATCTTTCATTTCAATCTCAATTTCAAATTAGGTAAATTAAATCTAGAACAATAATCATTTACTTAATGACATTGATTGTAAAATTCTTATAATTATAATTATAATTATAATTATAATTAATATTAACTTTATTATAATTGTTATATTTATAATTACCTCCAATAATATGATGAGACCTTTTGTTTCTAAGTTGATATTTAATTTCTAATCAAAACAAATAAATACATAATAAATTATAAAAGTTTCTAGACAATAAGCATTTATATAAAAATAAATACTTTCCTAATAAAATCAATTTAAAAAGATGTTTACATTTTCAGATAATAAATTTAATTGAAAACATATCATTTCAATATATAGTCAAAATATAAAGTTTTACGAAATCTTTAAGATCAAAAGTTTTACAAAAATTTTCAAATTATAACTTGAAATATGAATTTTTTTAACGAAAGTTAAATAAATATTTCTTTGAATTTTTTGTATTGAGTAAATGTTTAACTATTCAAATTAACTGTATTTAATAAAAGACTTTTTTTTGTTTCTTAGTTAAAAAACCATAACTACTAAATTGAGTTGTTTTTATGGTATTTATAAACAATTTTTCATTTATTTTCTTTTAAAAATTATTAAGGCAATAAATTTCAATTGACTATATTTTTTATTACCTCACATCATATAGGAAGTAAAAAAGTGGAGGGCCAAAGTGGGATATGCCAATGAAGGAGAGGAGTGTAAGGCTTCTTGCTCAGGAAGTCCAACCTTATATTGATGCTTTACAGGTTACACTATAAGGAAGAAAACAAATAGTATATGATCATTATTCAAGCGACACTATTTCTCTCCCAATTGTCAAGACATGATCATGAGAACCCATTTAACTCAAATGAAAAAAATAAAAATAAATAAAGAACAAATGTTTACCTGCCACGAGCTTATCACGTTCTCTGATCAAATTAGTGAATCATGAATCTCCCGGGGCTAACGAAACACCTGTCTCAAAATCTACCTTAGTTATTTTTCAAGCTTGATGCAAGCATTACTACAACCAAATATAGCAACCTGAAGTTCAGAAACTATAGTACAATTGACAAAGTACATAAAAAAATAGTCTTCAAATATATGGAAGTCAAGATGAGAGATAACCCGAATGAGCAGGGAGTAGAGACAAATTTCGAAAAAAACCTGAACAGAAAGGGTGGAAATGAAAAAGAGAAGGAAGTGAATAATTCTAAATAATTCATTGATTTTATGGTCAGGCTTATTCATAAATTTTGAATTGCCACAATTTTCTTGCTCACATTAATTGATTTCATATATTATTCATTAATTTTTATTGATTTCAAATTGATTCTGATTAGCATTCCTATATTGTTTGTCATCATAATTGATTCGAATTTATTATATTCATTATAGGCAATAATGGCATGACAAATCTTGATATAATTTGTTCAGTCTTCAAATTCTGGTTGAAAACTTTCCATATTTACAATTGATGCTTATTAAGTTTAATTTGACATTCAATTTGATTTATTGTTTTGGTGTGTAAATAACATATCATTTTCAGGAATATAAGGATTTGAAATTTGAAATTGATTGATATATTGGATCCATCATTAATGCCATTACATTTAATGTTATTGTGGGCGGATATCTTTAGTATTACAGAGGGAGAATATATGTAAAAAGTTGCCATAAGTAAATTTCTGTGCAAATGAATGTTATGCCGACACGTAAGCAAAATTTGGAGGGAATCGATTGTGTGAAGCCAAGTGGGATAAATTCCTTGGAGAAAATGCATGCGAGGTTGTCATTTGGAACTTTCCTCTTTGAGATTGTTCTCAAATGTATTAGATATAGATATAGATTTTTAGGAAGTTGTAGTGTAAAATTTATGTCAAAATTAAACTCACGGTCACAGGTCAAGTTTTCAGTTTAATAATATTATTATATATTTTATTAATCTATTAGACATTTATTTTAGCTCTTTATTTTTCATTTAAGGTCTATCACTAAAGTTTAATATATGTAAACAAATGTGAGATATAAATTAATAAATAGTACTAGTAATTGCTTTTTAAAAAATGCTAACGAGTATCTTTAAGGTACTCTTTAAGGAACCAAGAAAAGAAATATTTTATAGAAAGTTGATATATTTAATATATGGAAAGGTGTAATAGTTAATTTTACAATAAAAACTTACTTTTTATGTTTTCTTAAAGAGTGTTCTAAGGCACTCGTTCGCATGACAAAAAAAAAAATAGCACCGCTAATATACATTAGGATTTGCTTTATTATCACATAGAAACAGTAAATGTGCAGCCCTTTATTCCTTGGGACATGGGACCCCGGTCAGGAGCATTGTTAATGTGGTGGTTAGAAGCTATCAGACCCACAAACTAATGCTGATCCAACGATCTAGTTTTCATCCTACAATTTGGAGCAACTTACACCCCATTTTATGGGGTGCATTGAAGACGCCACCGATGATATAGATGATAGGTTCTGCAAATGATAGAAACCATCCTCCTTTCATCTCTCTCTTTCTCTCCGAGAACCCTTCCAAATGTAGGGCTCTCTTGCATAGAACCATTATTCCTCTTATTTCTTCTTCTTCCAGTTTCTATCAGAATTGTCTCCGGGCTTTTTCAAAACGAAATGCTTCGTCTTCTCTCCCTCTGCCCTCGGTATTTTCTATCTCTCACTCTCTCTCTCTGCATTACTTACACGGTGAAACACCACCAGGTAACTTCTCTCCCTACCCTCAATATGCATTCAACATCATGTATTTGTTTTAATTCGTAATTTCAATTTCAGAGAGAGAAAAGAAGATGAAGGTGAAAGTGCAAGGACCAGTGTCGAATCTTGGGAGATAGATGGTTTTGGGGAAAACGATGATGGTAAGGCTCCCTTCTCTTCTTCATTTCCACCCTCTATACTCCTTCTCTTAATTTTTGTTTATGCTTGATTTATATCATTTGCACATGATTTGTTTGATGAAAGTTCATTGGTGTGTTTCGGAGGAATGGGTGTTGGGGACGACAAACATGAAGCCTCTCTCTTTACCGAACATACTCAATAATGTCCTACTCAGTAATGTCCTGATGGGGAAGTTTCAGTTGGGTAGTTCATAGTTGTATTAATAGAGAGTAAATTTTTTTATCTTGCAATAAAAAAAATTAGCATATGATCTTTTCAAATTATGCATGTGCCTTTTTCTAATAAATTTACAGGTGTTAACCCATATATTTTGTTGCTACATAACTATTGTTTCTTCGTGTGCACAATACTTATTATTCTAATATATTTTTTTACTCAAATATGATTTTGTTATAAGACTACTTTGTAGTGAACTACAGTGAGAATTATATGTTTATTATATTTCGTGGCTAATCTCTTTCAGGAACTCGCTAAAGCATGTGTTCATAATAGAGCCAACTATTTTTGGTAAGCATACCTTGTCTGTGACTCTGCTTTGTTTCTTATCATTTGTGATATTTCATTTGTGAAATTTTGTAGCTATGAAATGAAATCTATAATTTATTAAACATGTAGTCTTAAAATTACTATATCTGACATGGCATTTATCCCATGATTTAGGGAGTTTATTGATTATTAAACTTTTCATTGCTTTTGTTTTTAATTATTGTTATTATTGTTATTGCTTATTTTATTATTGTGCTTGCTTAACTAGATAAATTTGCATTTATTTGGGATTGGACTTTGACAATCTCATAAAAAATGAAACCTTTCTTAAAAGGAGCCAACTTTTCTTTTCCTCATTTCTCATTCCAACTTTTCTTTTCCGTCAACACCATGGTTCGCTCTTCAATTTCGATATTTTGCAGCTTTTTGTTGAAGCTTCTTCTTCTCATTATTTGAATACAGCATATATCATTTTGATTTTGCTTTTTTCCTCCTCTTATTCTGTGTTTGTTTAATTGTAGTTGCAAGGGGATTACATAGAACGTCATATATGATATTATGGCTACCGCCTTGATCACTTCGAGTGCAAGCATAAGAAAGAGGTGCTTGCAGTTCACAAGCGCTCTCAAATGGCCTGGAAGGTTTTACTCCATCCCCATCTTATTTTTTCAAATTCTTTTTTAATTTAGTTTAGATTGCTTTTTATTTAAATTAGATATTTATTTGTCATGATTATAACTGGATTCTCATTAAATTGAGTTTCAATAGGCTATCGGTATTAAAGGTAAGATGATTACCAAGAAATTCTATTTGTTTGCGTATGAGTTACATGCTACAAGATGAAATGAATTCTCCACTTCCTTTACAACTGGAACCTTTGCCTGTGCCAAGAGAGTTACGTTACTTTGTACTGTGCTTACTGTTGGATTCATCTTGAGGATAACTTTTGGTCTAGGCACTGAGAAGAATCATCTCCACCTTCTGGCCATTCGTACTTGAAGAAGGCACTGACTGCCTACTAATAGCAATACCTTTTGTTTTTTAATTTATATTGAATTCCTTATAATATTCTACAAACTTATCTATTTTTATGAATTTTTGGTCCGCTATATATATCTATGTTACAATTGCCAAATAGTTCTTATGAAGTTTGTTTCTTTTAGTAGTTATTATGCTTCTGTTTTGGTCTGAGATATTATAAAATATCCAATCATGAGAGGATCCAGCTTAAATGCATATCATAACTCAAAAGCAAGAGGAAATTGTGAATTAGTATTAGTTCCAAAGAGAAGCTCATGCTCAATCATTTTGAACATGGTGGTCCTTGATGGCGCCATTGTCATCATTCCATAATATTTCACTTAATATGCACGTGAGAGTTGTTTGCTTTTGTATTTGGGAGATTTGCTATAGATCTCGGATCTATGCTAGAGTTCTTTGATGATTTTTGGCATATAATATGAAGGCCCTTTATACGTGAATTTTAAAATGGAGCTCTTACCAGTAGCACAAAAATCATATAGCTATAAATGGGATTAAATTCTCTACACTATGCTATCCATTTGATTTATATGAGATGACTATAATGCTTTATTATTGGGTGTATGGATGGACGTAATAGTATTATGGCATTCCTCTGTGCAGTATTTTTATCTTCCACTTTTTGTTTTATTCTTTCTAAATCGAAATTTAGTTATTTATTCTTCCTTGTTACAAGGGAGGCACTGTATGAGTTGACAGCCAATGCTAAGTTGGCATGTTCTACATCTCAAGGGACTGGAGTTAAGGCAAGCTTAACATGTTCCTTGAATTTGTTTTAATAGAAATGCTTAACACAATCATTCTTATTTATGCATGAGGTAAATCACATTAATTTCTGCACATACAAAATATTTATGCATATATAACAATATTTATGTGTAATTAATTTGCCTGACCTTTAACTTGCAGCAATATTGGTGTTGCTCTAATTAGTACTAATTCGGTGTTGTGACTAATTAGTAACATGATGTATGAATAAGTAAGATCTCCTGGACTGTGAATAGAGAGAAGATGAAAAACAAGTTGAGAACAAACAAAGTGGGAACATGCTAATCTCTAGATCATGAGTTTGACCCACTTCTCTATCAAGAACATAAAGGCATTGAGAATTATGTAAAAAGCATGCATCATATTAATGATTTTATGATATATTGGCGATCTTGACTAGGTAGTTTATCATTTCCTGTAACATTTCCCTGGGAAACGGGTTCTGCATTTTATAACCATTTGTCTTGCTTTCAAGAGTTCTTGAGAATTGTACAATTTGTACGCTATCCAGTTTTTCCAGATAGGTTGTAGACATATGCAGGATCGAGTTTAATAACCAACAAACCATTTATGATTATAAATGGTATGGTTTTTTACTTACTGTCTTTAAATACATAAAAATTACTAAATACTTTTGGTAATGATCTTAGGTTCCAAAGACCATGCATTCGATCCTAGAAACCAGAAGAAAAATATACAAGTACTTTTTCCTGTTCTTATTGGGAATGGGAACTATTTAGAATAAACTCCCAAATTGGTCCTTGAAACATTTTTGGAACATTAGCCTGGCCATTGAAAGGTTATTGACACCCACTTTGTACATCAATGATAATTTTGGTGATTGAATGAAATCAATCTGGTCCTAGGTAACATTCCAATCCTCTTCCTCTTTCCTTTTGGGCTTTTGGTTTATTGCAATCTTCATGCATTCCCTATTGTTTGATCATTTATTGTTACTGATAGCAATTTTTTCAACTTCCCCTTCTTGCTTTTCAAACTAATCCTTTGCCATTTTATGATTTGCCCTTTGCATTTTAAATGTAATTTTTTTTCATGTTCCAATCTGAATTGGTTATTATGATGGGGTGAAAATTATTGTTAATGGATCCAGTTGAAATGATTCAGTAGCTGCAGTAAAGGCAGAATTTTTTGTTTATGGTCATGACATCTATCAATATCCCTCTCCAGTTGAAGCATATATATTTCAACTGCAGATTCTAAGAGAAAATAACTCCTGTGTTTTGTCAGTCATATATCCTATGTTAAACAATAATGGTATTTTCAATTATCAAATTTTACATTATATATTTTTTGCTAGAGATGTTAAATCATATTCTTCGAGCTTTCAATTTTCAACTGTTGCAGTTCCTCACACATGTTAATGAAAATGATCCCAGCATTTTAGGAAGAATAAGAAACCTCTAGATTTAACTTATAACAGGTCAGTTAGTTGCTCCCAATAATGTGCCTTAAGTGTATTTATACTTTCCTTTTAGTTGTTTTCTTTAATACTTGTTCCAATGGTTTTTATTGCTAGTGTTACAATTTGATTTCATGTTTGAGTGTGTTGATGGTTGTGATATGAATCTCATCAGAAACTGAGGTTTGCATATTATTGGGTAAAAGATGGTTTGATGATGACCTCTTTAATAAGATTTCATGGTTACTTGCTCTTTTTGTTGCGCACTGAGAGCAGCACGTTAATAGTAAGGTTTTATGTTTTTAAAATATTGATCATAACCCTTTACATGGTTCTTCATACTTTATATGCCATTCATTAAAATGTAGTCACGGTATTATGTCTGTCATATTAATTAGTGCTTGAAAGGAGGCTAATCACGAATGCAACAAGTTATAATAGATATTTTGTCATGTTTCTCTCATAGTAGCTAGCTTACTCATCTTTGTGGCATGGAAAGGCTTTATTGTATATATTTGATAGAAGGATGTAATGTAATGTGATGCCCTTAATGGCTTAGTCCAACTCTATTTTGTAAATGGAGAAGAATCATAAGATAATATATTTGATGAGCCACTATCTGTACTATTGCCAGAGAGAAGGATTCAGCCATGACTCATGTTCTTACTTTTTGCCGCTTCTTGCCTTTTAGTGGTTATACATTGTTGAGAGATCCACACTTCAACAAATGGCTGGCCTTCGGTATTTACTGGAAAACTTGTCAGTGCATTATGTGAGTCATCAAGATCTGTGTGTTAGTTAATAGTTATACCATTTTTGTCTTACTGTTTGCTTTTGCCTTAAATAAATTCTTTTAGATTTTAATTGGTTTTGTGACCTGTATTCATGTATCACTGACTACTTTAAATTGCAGCCAAGCATTCTGGGACAAAAGGATTTAACAAGAGGTTCTTGGTGATGCTTTGGGTGAGGTATGGTCTTTAGGTGGAATGAGAACAATGAATGTTTCCTGAAATTTTTTGCCGAACTTTGATGAAAATAATTGACCTTTTAACTTTTATTGTTCTGCTGCCAACAAGAATTCAAAATATATGGATTTCCACAATACTAAAGGTTGTGACAAATAAGGATTTCCAATAAAGTAGGGAGTGTTGACCCCTTGGCATGTTCATCTCTTGCTCCACTAAGTGAGGACTGTTCTAAATTCTTTTTTCACTATACATGTGATCGACGCAGTTGTAGCAGTCAATAGGGTTAGTGTAGCAGAATTTATATTTTTCTACTTTTCAGATGTCTGTCCATGAATTCGAATGCAATCAGGTTTCATTCATATAATTGTATTTTTACCCTCTGTGACTTTCTGGTTTTGATTCATTTTTCTTTTTATTCATGACAAATTGGTAACTTCATACATTTTGGATGAAAAATATATGGCCTTTTATCAGAAGATCCATATCATGCACTTTTATATCAAGGACAACACAACAAACTATTCAAACTATTAACTAATTCAAAAAAGATAAAGGTTTGATATATTGGTGAAATGCAATTCTGTTGTAAACATTTCTCACTGGGTGCTGTCCTTTACTTTCATATTTGCATTGTTTTGGCTATTACTAGATAAGTTATCTTGCCTGAATCATGATTTATGGCAGCCCTTTTCCCACATTTATGGCAGCCCTAATTTCTATATCAATATCTATAAAAGGTTGTACTAATTCTAGAAATGACTAAATGCTCAAAAGAATACCAACTTAGACTTTAGAGAATTCTGTTTCTTTTGGTATTTGATAGCTATGTTCAAGAGATTAAGTTGATAAGACAAACTCATATATGTGCCAATGTTTTTTTAGTTTCATTCCATTGGGTTTCCTTTCCACTTATATTTTGGTGTAATGTTGCTTTCCACTTTAGTTAAGTCTACCTTGGTGGACCCAGTCACTCGGTTTGCTGTGTATACGGGTCCTATTTCTGTGACATCTGGTATAGGGAATGGAGCCCCATTTGGGATGTAGGGACTTTCAGAGTGGGACAGACTTTCCCATTCCCAATTGGATTTCCAGCTGCACCATTACCACCGATGCCTAATGTGGTACCTGTTCCCATCCCCGTACCAGTTGAGGCACCAGCACTAGAGCCAACACCTGCACCCGCACTCGCACCAGTGCCTATCATTGCCACAGCACCTGAGGAGGATCAGATTGTACCAGACATTGATCATATGCTTGCTCCTGCGGTACCTGAGATTCCAGATGTTAGAGCGGCAGGGTCTGAGTCTTCCCGTTTATCATCTCGGAACAGCTTTGATTATTGTCGACTGTTTCAGAGGCCTGCTGGGAGGAGCTCTTCTAGCAGCAGCAGAGGAGTTGTGGGTGTCGCTGACGAGGGCAGGGAGTGGTCGCTGGTGCAAGAGGCATGATCAAGGAGCGGCTCCTGGCAGGCTTCTAGGCGGAGGGACACATGAATGAACCGATAGCACACTTGAATGAGAGGGATCCTGAGACTGTGTAGGTATGGGACTATACAGTAGAGGATGGCTTATATGAATTGATTGGTATTACCTATAAAAACAAGATACATCTTCTTTTCGGGAGCCCATCACTTAAGAACTCCATAGTTAAGCGTGCTTGACTTGGAGCGATTATGGGATGGGTGACCTCCTGGGAAGTTTTCCCGGGAAGCATGTGAGTGAGGACAAAGCATGCTGAAAAGACCCGTGTTAGTCTGTGGGTTCAGTCATCAATCCATAGAGCAGCCAGGGATGTTACAGTGGGACCCTCCAGACTCAGGGGTGATAGTGAGGGTAGCAGGTCGGATGTGATGGTACATGCCAGTGCTATCCAGTTAGGCGTGTATAGGTGTGTGTGAGGATTTTGATGTACTTTTGAGAGGGGACTGGGGTGTTGAGAGTCGGTGAGGCATTTTCTGTTCAGTCCTTTGATGTATTCTTATTTGTCTCATTTTGTATATATATGGGATCCTACTGATGGGATTCTCTTGACAATAGTGGACGTTATGTGTGAGTGTGTGTATATGTATATATATATATATATGTGTGTGTGTGTGTGTGTGTGTGTGTGTGAGATGGTTATTTTATATTTAAGTTTTTAATTTCTTCCGCTGTTTATAAATAAAAGTTTAACGCTAATATCACGATTAGGAATTAACTAAAATATGGGTCTTTAATGGGACATCGGGTTGTCTCATTTGGTAGTATCAGAGTAGTTTGATCCTGTTCAGACTGTGTGGTTAGGGTGTATTGGCCATTTTAGTTGAATTCACATCGGATGACGACTATGCTTAGAAGTTGGGTAGTGAGTCCGGATGCGACATTTATATGGCATATAATATTTATATTCCAGTTTTATGTTGTATTATATGTCAAATTTAATGTGAGCTAATGATTTCTTTTAACAGGATCATGGCTTGAGGCAGAGGTCGAGGGTGTGGTGGACGAGGAGGTGGTAGGACCCCCAGAGAGAGTGGACGATGAGACTTCTCAGCCTGGAGGAGTAGTTGGAGGAGGAGGAGAGTACATCTGAGACTCTCCAGACCATTCGCGAGTTGGCATTGGTATTATTGCTGCAGGCACAACAGAATGCTCAGAGGATGCAGAGGGACAGAGAGTTACAGGAGCAACAAGACAGGAGGAGAGCTGATGAGGCTGAGGATGCATGGATGGCTACCTTCCTAAACGGGAGGCCACCCCAGTTCAGAAGTGATTATGATCCAGAGCGAGCAGAGTGGTGGATTCAGGAATTAAAGAAGATCTTTGATACCATTTGGTGTAGAGATGACCTTTCATGCTGACGGGAGGAGCATAGTCATGGTGGAGAAGCAAGAGGAGGTTACTAGAGGCAGAGGGTAGATTGATCATTTGGGACTTGTTCAGAGATTGCTTCTTCGAGAAGTACTTCCCGCGTCTGAAGGAGCTCATGATGCTCCGACAAGGTAATATGTCTGTTGGAGACTATACAGCTAGATTCGAGGCTTTAATACAATTCTGAGTTCTATCAGAGGTTCCCTGATGAAGAATGGTAGTGTCGGAAGTTTGAGGAGGTACTACATCATGAGTTGAGGAGGGCTATAGTGACCTTGGACATTTTGAGTTTCCCTGAGTTGGTCGAGAGATGCAGTGTCATTGAGAGTATGGATCAGAGGCAAGCTGCAGAGCAGAGACAGCAATGGAGCGGAGGACCTATGAGATCAAGTTTTCAAAGGAGGGTTAGTGGTGGTTCTCAGTGGAGGCGAGGACCTTATACCAAGCCAGTGCAGAGTGGTCAGACATCTGCACCAGCACCAGTGGATAAAGCGGGCCAGCAGCAGAGGGGCCCAGTCCATTTCAGATGCGGAGGTCTACATTATGTCAGAGATTGTCAGGAGAGACCTTCTTGTTACATCTGTGGAAAACCAGGTCACTTGGCCCGGGAGTGCAAGCAGAGAGAGAGAGACACAACAGCAGATAACTGTTGGTAGAGGAGGCAGTACTTATAGAGATGGAGCTGGGAGAGGAGTTCCAACAGTAAGACGACAGACGGCCAGACCTCGGGCCACGGGGAGGGTGTTTACCGTGAGAGGGGCTGAATCCTCTCAATCTGCAGATCTTATCCAAGGTATGTGTTTAATATCTGGTAGACTCTCGTCTGTGTTGTTTGACTCAAGCACTACACATTCGTTTGTTTCGCATGAGTGTGTGGATCATTTACATTTTCCCGTTTCTCAGTTACCTTATACTCTCACAGTATCTACCCGACCAATGATTCCTTGATTACTGTGACTGTTTGTTTAAAGTGTCCTATAGTTGTTGAAAATAGGACATTCCTAGTGGATCTTATCTGTTTGCCTATGCAACAGATAGATATTATTCTCGACATGGATTGAATTTCGGCTAACCATGTAGTGTTAGACTGTTCCAGAAAGACCCTATCTTTTCTTAAGCCTTCTAGCATAGTATCTGCCAATGAAGGAATATCTATGAAGGGTGATGATTCTCGGCAGTATGTGATGATTTTCTCAGTGGAAGCTAAGGAGACTCTGAATATAGATTCTATGCCTATCGTGAGAGAATTTCCTGAGGTTTTTCCTCCTGATGTTTCAGGTTTGCCACCAGAGAGGGAAGTTGAATTCACGATAGATTTCATACCAGGGACAGGACCTATATCAATAGCTCGTTATCAGATGTCACCTGTAGAGTTGGCTGAATTGAAGAAACAGTTGGATGATATGATAAAGAAGGAATTCATCAGGCCTAGTGTTTCACAGTGGGGAGCATCGATGTTGTTTGTGAAGAAGAAGTATGTGAAGTTGACACAGGAAAACACAAGAAGGGGGGTTGAATTGTGTTTGTTAATAAATTTCGAAAACAACCTTTTCCAAAATAGTTTTCTCACACAAGAAATGAAAAGCAGAAGCACACACAAAGAAAACCTTTTTCGAGACTTAACAAATCCCAACAGTTAGTATAATCAAATAAAACTGAAAAGATAGGGATAAGAAGAATCACGCAAGTCGTTTTATCCTGGTTCACTCTTTTTCAACCAAGAGCTACGCCCAGTCCCTTCTACTTGAAGGTTTTTCTCCACTATTTTCCAAATAGATTACAACAAGTATTCAACACCTCTCCAGGCTAGAAGTATTCCTTTCTTACCAAGCCTCTCCAGGCTCTAACTCTAACAAAGAGATTTGGTTTCTTTTGATCTTCTAACTCACTATGTGTGAGGGTATGAAAGTTTAAGATCGGTCGAATATTATAACAATATTCAAGCAAAGGTATTACAGACTTTTGCTCTTGAAAGAATAAAGAATATTGAGCTCGTAGAATAATAGAAGTTTTTCAAGCAAGATTTCTGTATTGGCCAAAAAAGTTGTTGCTTCAGATATTGAGGTCTTCTATTTATAGTGACCTCTCTTCTCTTGAAATTCTTCAACGGTTGTATTTGAATTGATTCCGTTCGAGGATAAGATCAAATGCATAATATCCATTGTGACTCAGCTTGCTCGTGGCCATTGCAAAATGTACTATAGGTAATTCTTGCACAAAACGGGCACACCTCTGAGCAAATGCAACTTGAAAACTGTCTTGCCTCCCTTGTACAAATTCCAGCTATTCCAGCGATAAAGGTGACAGGGTACAAGGCGTTTTGCATTGTACTATTTTGCTTTTGCATTTCCTTATTTGTATTATGTCTCTTTCAAAGAAACAAGACAATAAAACAGTTAAATCAAATAGAACTGACCAACATATACTTGAAATAAATATCAATCATTTGAAAAAAATACTTCTATGTGGTCGAGATAGTTTTTCTGATCATATGAAGGATTCACAATCAAGAAGAGCTCGTCTACTTAACATGGTGCGTCTATAAGCTCATATATAGAAACACTTTTAGCTCGTCTAGTGACGTGGCAAAATTTTCTCATCTACTATCAAGTCTTTGGACTTGCTATATATCGGTGAGTAACTTAGATCTCTGTCTACCGATGTGGCACTCAAGCTCGTCTACTCACAGTAGTTAGCTTGTCTACTCAAACATATTTATATAAATAAATATACCATTCATTTTGAGCAGCTCGTCTACTCGGGTGGACGCGGATGTTAACTCTTTCAAAGATTCCTTAACATATTAAAACTCGAATATCCCTGCAAGACTAGATAGAGCATGTTAGATCTTAACTAACACTTTGCCATACAAATTTAATCCTTTTTGTTAACATCAAAACTCAGAGATTATTTAAACCAAATTACTTTGGTTCCAACAATCTCCCCCTTTTTTATGATGACAAAAACTAATTAAATTTGAGTGTGCAAAGTCTAAGAGAGCTTACAAAGCTCCCCCTAAGACAAAGCATTCAAACTAAACAGGAATAGAATAATAGAATAAGTTATGCACAGAGAAACAAACAAAGAAGCATATATCATATATTACTTATCATATCAGTTCATCTACTTATTAGACAAAAGACAGCATCTGAGCTAATAAACACTATGCAATCATAGGAGACAAATAACAGACATACATATGCAGACAAAAGAAATCTGTTTAAAAGCTCTGACTTTCAAATAAATAAATTTAATTCTCTCTCCATTCTCCCCCTTTTTTGTCATCAGACAAAAAGGTAAAAGAAGTGGATCATCATTGTCAGCAAGAATAAACAAAAGAAACAACTTAAGAAGATGGAGGAGGTGGAGGAGGAGGGTTTGGATTTGGATTTGGTGGAGGGACAGAGACGTGTTGGCAGATTCTGACTTTGTTTAAAGGTCAGTATTATGTTCATCATCTGGTTCATCATTACATTAGTGGGAGCCAGGGCTTCTGCAACTTGTTCCTTCACTTGCTCCTTGACCTCAACTTTTACTCTCTCCTCTACAATTCTTCCAATAATTTCTTCAAAATTTGGAGGCAGTGAGAGTGTTGGTCTTGAACTTTCTGCACTTTCTTGAGCACGAGCTTGACTTGGAAGAGTGTCTAGAGCTCTTGAAGTTTAAGGTTGCTCTGGATGAATTACAGTTATAGCTAATGGCTGAGAGGATAACTTTCCAGAAGTGCTTGGTCTAGAATCAGATTCAGCAACTTCCTCATTAGCAATGACTGGTGCAGCAGAGTCATTCTCCATACCAGAGTCTTCCACATAGATTTCTTCTTCAGTGTGCTCAGAAGGTGGAGAAGGTGGAGGTGAGTCAGTGATTTGCAGAACTGGTCGGGGCAACTCTTTAGCCCAATGGACTTCTTCTTCTACATAAATAGGACTGATAGTAGGAACACCCAGAATGTCCTTGTAAATGAAGTGTCTGAAGTTTGACAATCCACACTTGCCTCTGAACTTGGGAATGAACTTTTTCTGCTCTGAAGTTAAACCAGATGAGGAGGCTTCTTCTGTGCATTTTACAATGTGTGCTCGCCAGATATCAACTGCCACATCTTCCCGAATGTCCTCAATAGGTTGTGCCATCCAGAAATTAATAATAGTCTGATCTGTGTCCCTAACATCATCAGGGTTAATCATGCAGGACTCTGGAAAAGGCATCTTTCCAGTATTCCTTTGCTTCTTCCTGTCCTTGTCTTTGTTCAGATCTATCATTGGAAGTTTTGGACATATCATTTGGGGCTGGACTCCAATCTTGGTGTCCTTAAAGGTATGTCTCAACTAAGTTATAGGCACAAAATTAGCAGCCCTTACCACCCTGAAAAGCTAAAATTCTGACTTCAGCATGGCATGCATTATGTGATCAATGATGTCAGATGCTTTGCCATATTCACTTGGATGGACGAAAGTTTTCCACTTTGTCTTGCTATCCATAATGATGGGAACATGTCTGTAGGATCTAGACCTTTTGTATAAGACATTTTGTAGGTCTTTCTTAGCTGGATCCTTAGACCAGTCAGATATTATGTGTCTTTCTACACCATTAGTGAAGGGTTTGAAGGGAGGGTATTTAACAAGGTTTGGGTAAATTTTTTCGCGGGAAAATTTCTGTTGTGGTAGGTGAGTAATGAGAGGTCCAAGTCTATTGAAAAGTTTGGATGGAGGAGGGCCAGGTGGAATGTCATGGTGAGGTCTATACCATGGTTTTACAATTTTTTTAGGTTCATACTCTTATTCTGGCAAAGGGTACCAGGGTTTGTTTGAAGCTGGTTCTGGTTCATGAGTATGATATAAGATTCTCCAATCCCTCTTTACTTTGGCCCAAGATTCAGACATGCCATCATAAAGTTCAGGGGGGGAGTGTATGGAAATGGTATCTTTTTCATCTTGGGAAAGGGAGCACCAAGGATAATGCCATCATCTGGTTGGTTAAACCAGGGATCATCCTCAGGTATCAGGGGTGGGAATTTTGGTTGTTGTGGTGAGGCTATTTGTGGTTGGTCAAGGTTAGTGTTTTGTGGTGAAGGTGGTGAGGGTACATAAACATCATCAATTTGGTTTACAGACACATCAAGTGTAGAGACTATATCCATCCTATCTTCTAGGCTAGAAACTAAGGCATCTACTGCTAATTGAACATGATCATTAGCAGGAAGAGTTACCTCAGTAGCAATGGTAGTCTTGGCTTTTTTTTGAGGTTGTTGTCTTCTAGTTGGAATGGCAGCACTCACAGCCTTTTGTTTCTTCAAGATAGCACTGATGAGAACTCTGTCCTTATCATCTTCAACATCTTCATTATGAGATAGGATCAGATTTCTTGTCCTTTTCTGAGTTCTGGTTGGTTGAGGGACCTCAGCAGTGGGTTCCCTAATAACAATCCCAGCAGCAGGCTTCTTAGGAGCTCTTGTCCTAACAGCCACAGTTTTTCTCCTTAAAGTTCTCTTCATTCCTAGAACCTCAGCATTGTTTTGCTCAATTTTTTCTTCTTTAACTTTGAGCAATTCTTCTTGCTTAGCTAGGGCAATTGGTGTGTAAGTGCTCAAGTTCATATTGGCAATGTTCATTTTGCCAAAAATAGCAGTTGACATGCCCTTCTCTGGCAAAATTCTTTCTTGTTCCTCAATTGGCTTAGAAGGAATAAAGTCAAACAGCTTTTGAGTCTTGAAGATTTTTGATAAAATATGACAATAAGGAATTCCAGAAATCTTCTTCCTTGTGACCACAGCATCTCTGAATATTCCATAAAGAATTCTTGGAAGGTTGATTTTTGTCTTTGTAATAAGATGACAAAGGCAAAATTTGTGTAGGGCAGACAAATTATCCTTTGACCCCACTTTATGAAGAATAACCTTATTCAACATTTGATGAAGAATACGAACATCGACTTTCATCTCTACAGACTTCCATGCATGATTTCTTACTGTGTCTTGTCTCATTAACAAAGCAGCTATTACTTCTGAGCCACCAAGATCCTTCTCCCAAGTTTCAGTGATGACCTCTCCTTCTTGAGAGCAATTTATGGCATCAGAGATGGTCTTTTCAGAGACCACTATTCTTTTTCCAACTACAGTAGCAGAGATTTCAGCGACTGTTACCTGAGGGTTCCTCCAAAAAGCCCTAATCAGGTCTGGGTAAATAGAAACCCTTTCTACGAACATTCCGTCCTAACCAGCGGCAGTGATAAACTTGCTTACATCCAAGTTGTAATCTTTCAAAATCCCGAAGTCAAAGTGATGTTCAATGGCAAGTTTCAACTTTTATCATGGAAAATCTCAGATGAGGAGGCCATTGTTGATGAAAGAAGGTTAGGGTTTTGTAAGACAGAAAACGGAGAGTTGTTTTGAGAGTTTGAAGACGAAGTTTAACGTAAAGTTTCCTCAGAGGAAAGGGTTTTGTTTTAAAGGTTTTGAAATTCAAAGGGTTTTCTTTTGGAAATAAATCAAAAATAAAATGTTTTGACAATATTTGTCATAAAGGAAGGCACAACTTAGTTAATTTGAAAAGGTAAAAAAAAAAATTGGAAATACTGACTCAGAAGAGAGAGTATAAAATAAATTTGTCTTTTAGAAAAAATAAATACAGTTAATAAATAATGTATGTATAGACGGGTTCAAGCACAAAGCAGGCAGGGACGCGGCATGCAGTGGGCGCGGTACAAAAACAATGGACGCGGTATGTAATGGACGCGCATTTAAAAACTTGTAATACTTACATACATCAATAACAAAATTTCTCAAGGCTGAATAACACAATCAATCCACACATAGCATGTTGAGATGTTTTCTAATAAAAATAAATCTGTCCTCTGCAAGAGGTTTAGTAAAGATATCTGCCCATTGATGGTCAGTATCGACAAACTGTATATCAATAACACCTTTTTGCACATAATCTCTTATAAAATGGTGTTTAATCTTTATATGCTTAGCTCTAGAATGCAGTATTGGATTTTTAGATAAGTTAATTGCAGCAGTATTATCACACATAAGTGGAATATTACTTACAAACACATTGTAGTCCTCCAATTGATGTTTGATCCATAGAAGTTATGAGCAGCAACTAGCAGTTGATATATACTCAGCTTCAACATGATAAAGCAATGGTACTTTGTCTTTTGCTTGACCATGAAACAAGATCAGCTCCAAGGAAGTGACATCCTCCACTGGTACTTTTTCTTTTAATTCTGTCTCCAGCATAGTCAGCATCACAAAAGCCAACTAATCTGTAATCTTCATTTTTCTTAAAGCACAAACCCAGATTAGTAGTACCTTTCAAATATCTAAATATTCTTTTAACTGCTGATAAGTGAGATTCTCTAGGATCAGATTGAAATCGAGCACATAAGCATACACTGATCATTATATCAGGTCTAGATGCGGTAAGATATAACAGAGATCCTATCATACCTCAATATACCTTTTGGTCTACCTTTTTCTCTTTATCATCTTTGTTCAGTATGGACGTAGGATGCATAGGAGTATTCATTGGTTTGCAATCATCCATCTTGAACTTCTTTAGGAGTTCCTTTGTATACTTCGTTTGATGGATGTATACCTCGTCCATAGCTTGTTTGACTTGAAGTCCAAGAAAGAACTTGAGTTCTCCCATCATGCTCATTTCAAATTCTTTCTGCATTAACTTAGAAAATTCTTTGCATAGAGATTCATTAGTAGCACCAAATATCATATCATCAACATAAATTTGCACTACTATAAAATCAGATTTAATGGACTTTCTAAACAAGGTTGTATCAATCTTTCCTCTATTGAAGCCATTTTCCATTAGAAATGAACTTAACCTATCATACCAAGCTCTCTGGGCTTGTTTTAGGCCGTTTAAAGCTTTCTTAAGCTTATATACATGTTCAGGTTGGGTTTCACTTTCAAAACCCGGATGTTGCATTACATATACTTCTTCATTAATAAAACCATTAAGAAAAGCACTTTTTACATCCATTTGAAACATTATATTATGATGTGCAGCAAAGGAAAGTAGAATCCTAATTGCTTCTAATCTAGCAACAGGTGTAAAGGCTTCAGTGTAATCTATGCCTTCTTCTTGAGAATAACCTTGTGCAACCAGTCTTGCTTTGTTTCTTACAACCTTACCATTCTCATCAAGCTTGTTTCTGTAGACCCATTTTGTTCCTATAATAGATTTGTCTTTAGGCAAGGGCATCAGAGTCCAGACATCACTTCTCTCAAACTGGTTTAGTTCTTCTTGCATAGCTAGAATCCAGCCATTGTCCAACAGAGCCTCGTCTATTGTCTTTGGTTCCAACTCAGAGACTAGTGTAGTATCTTCCTGCTCTCTGAAGGTTGGTTTGGCTCGTAGCTTATCACTGGGGTTTCAATGATTTGATCTGGTGGATGATAACTCTTGAAATGCCAAGATCTTTGAACATTGTCTTGTTGAGAGGTGGATGTTTCTGGTTGTTGAGGGGGGTCTTCCACTTGATCATCAGCTTTTATCTCTGTTGTCTCTCCTGAGATGTTTAAATCAAGATCTGCAAAAGCTTCATCTAGCTCTGGTAATTTCTTATCAGGCTGCTTGTCATCAAACTTGACATGTATACATTCTTCTACTACTAGAGTTCTAGAATTGTATACTCTAAAACCTTTTGATGTTTCAGAAAATCCTAACAAGATTCCATTGTCTACTTTTGCATCAAACTTACCAAGTTGATCTTTGGTATTTAGAATAAAGCATTTACAACCAAAAGGATGAAAATATGAAATGTTGGGTTTTCGTCCTTTTCACAATTCATAAGGAGTCTTATTCAGGATTGGTCTAATGTATATTCTGTTCTGAATGTAGCATGCAGTATTAACAGCTTCAGCCCAGAAGTGTCTAGGGACAAAGTTGTCATTGAGCATAGTTCTAGCCATCTCTTGAAGAGATCTGTTCTTTCTCTCTACCACACCATTTTGCTGTGGTGTTCTAGGTATTGAGAAATTGTGAAGAATACCACTTTCTTCACAGAACTTATGAAATAGCTCATTTTCAAACTCTCCCCCATGGTCACTTCTGATTGAAGTGATACACAAGCCTTTTTTATTATGTACACGTTTGCAGAATATAGAAAAGACCTTGAAGGACCCATCCTTGTGAGCTAGTAACATAACCCATGTCCATCTAGTGTAGTCATCTACAATGACTAGACCATATTTCTTACCACTGATAGAAGCAGTCCTTGTTGGATCGAAAAGATCAAGGTGTAACAATTATAGGGGTCTATTGGTACTAACAACATTCTTAGATTCAAAAGAACCTTTAACTTGTTTTCCCTTTTGACATGCATCCCAAAGAGCATCAGATTTGTACTTAAGGTTTGGTAGCCCTCTCACGAGGTTATGCTAATTTAGCTTTGAGATTAATCTCAAGCTTGCATGACCTAGCCTTTTATGTCAAATACATCGCTCATCTTCAATGGACACTAAACATGAGACATTTTGATTTGAAAGGTCCCCCAAGTCAATTTTATACAAATTGTTTAGCCTTTTAGCAGTGAATAAAATTGATCCATCATTTTTCTTGACATTACACATGTTCTTATTAAAAGAAACATCATATCCACTATCACATAATTGACTTATACTCAGCAGATTATGTTTTAAATCATTCACTAAAAGAACATTATCAATGGAGGGAAAAGGATGTTTACCAATTTTACCTATACCAGTGATCTTTCCTTTCTGGTTTCCTCCAAATGTCATCAAGCCACCATCTTTATGTCTTAGGTCTTGCAACATACACCTTTCTCCCGTCATGTGACGTGAGCATCCACTGTCCAAGTACCAGGATGTTTGTTTCTTTCCTGTTGTTAAGCAAATCTGCAACAGGTATTATCTTATTCTTAGGTACCCAAACTGACTTGGGTCCTTTCTGGTTAGTTCTCATTGGACACGAATGTTTAACATGCCTATTATGTACGCATCTATATGTAGCATGCCCACTTTTTCCACACATTTTGCAAAAGGTGTTGGACGGGCTTGATTTAGCTTTAACATTTTTAGCTGGAGCTTGATGAGTGTGATTTCACATCATATTTCATTGTCATTTTGCATGCATTTTCTTGGTAGATTAGGCATTTTTGTTTAGTTATTTGTTAGTTTTTCCTTTGGAACTGGTAAGGTGGTTTTGTGGTGTTTGTGTACAGGAATTGATGATGAAAATGCTTAAGTCCAGTTGATTTGGAGTTTGCTTGAAGATGGGACTTGAAAAGCATGAAAAATAAGCAAGGCAGAAGCCATCACGGCCTGGGTGTGACAACCATCACGGCCGTGATCGTGTGGGACTAAAGAAAAAGAAGAAAGTGCAAGTCAGAAGCTATCACGGCCTGGCCGTTACAGCCATCACGGCCTGGCTGTGACAGCCCTCCAGTGCAAGAAGTAAACAAGACAGAACCAGGCCGTGACAGGCATCACGGCCGTGACGTGTTAATTTTGGGCTTCTGATTTTCTGTTTTGATCTGATTTGTAATAGCTTTAATCCCAAGTTAACCTACATTATAAATAGGACTCTTAGGATCGAAAATAAGGGGATCTAGGCTGCTACCTTAGGCTTAATTTAGGATTTCTCTTCTTCTCCAATTTCTTCTCTTCTTTTAGGATTTTTATGTTCTTGTTAATCAAAATTGCTATGACCATGGCAATGCTTGAGTAGTCATTTTATTTCTAGGAATTGGGGCTATGCCCAAGACTTGTTTTATGTTATGAATTGATCTTTTCCCTTTTGTTAATTTCAATTTGCTTTCGATTTAATTCTTATTGTACTTCATCTATGTGAATTGATTGATCACCTATTTGCATGTCTTAGATATTCTACGGAGGAACTGAGAAGTGAACCTAGGTATTGGTTCCATAAGAATTGAACTTAGGACTTAAATCACGAGAGTTAGAAGCGGTCCTTCGAGGGTTCATTGAATTGTCACAAACCTTAATGGGTTCAATTTAAATACAATTATCACTAGAGTAGGTGTTGGTTTAATTGGGCACGGTTCTTGTATCTCGAGAGGGAACATTAACTTTATTAGGATAAATTCACTTTCAAAGCAATTTTGATAATTAACAAGAGGGGTAGTCAATTTAGTAGCATAAACAGTCTTGTTGGTAACCCAATTCCTGGAAATCTCTTTTAATTTGAAAAACAACCGATTTGATTTACTTTCCGATTCTGTTTGATTGCGATTTTTAATAATTGATTTGTTACTTAATTTTAAATTCAAAAACCAAATCTTTCCTTGTTTAGTTTAATTGATTTAATAATTAATATTGTTGTTCAAGATCACAGTCTCTGTGGGTTCGATCTTTTTATTACTTGACGACGAAGCTGTACACTTGGGGATTCACACTATCAAGTTTTTGGTGCCGTTGCCGGGGATTGTCTTTACCAATATCATTAGTAACAAAGAAGATAATTTTTTGAGACAATTTTTTTATATTATTTTATTCTTATTTTGTATATATCTGATTTTTTTCTATTAAGGTTTGTTTGTGTTGGGTGGATGCCACACATGGACCATTGTTTCTATCTAAACAGGGAATCTCAAATTGATTGGATCATGCTTGATTGTATTGTTGATAAGCATGTGAAGATATACTCAAAGGAGGAATGGATATCCTATTTGTCATCCTTACAACCACCACCAGACATTAAGCTGGATCTCGAGGTGCTGGAATCACTTTGGGATATAGATGCTCAACATTTTATCCAGAGCATAGAGCGTAGCAAGAAAGAATTTAGTGCCATGATTCAGAGGCATAAGATGCGTAAGAAACGTTCTCAATTGGTAGTGGAGATGCTAAGTAACAACTTTCAGAAGTTAGAAGAGCAAGTTGGAGAATTTTCTAAATTGCTAGCAGAAAAGCCACACGAGACTCAAATTGAAGAGAATGTTGTTGCCAATATAGACTTAAATGAAGATGAAGTCATGGTGGAATATGATTTAAGAGGAGAGGATCATGAAGAAAACTCTTCATTCACCATTCCTGTTGAGGAGCATAGAAATTCTGAGTTGGATAAGTATGTTGGTTTGCATGCATGTGTGGATGTTACAAAGTTGGTCCCTTCAATTTGACTATCACATTACTTGGTAAAAATACAAACTTTGGAGTTCAAGTCATTACCTGAGTATTGGGAGTTTTCATCAATAGCGGCAAAGGCTCTAAGGTCGCCTCAAGAAGTCATGGTTCTAGTGCTTCATAGAGGATCTATTTACTTAAGGGTCATACTTGGAGTCGATGACTTGCCGTTTGACCCGAGAGGAAGTGAACTCATAATAGTACTCAGAAAAATAAATGGAATCTCCTCACACTTGCTTATGCCATCTCCACTCCACAAGCCATGGGATCCGGGAGGAAGATCTTACTTCTTGAGCATCTCTTGCCGTTGTACCACAGGCAATGGGATCCTGGTGGAAGCGTTTTCCTGAGTTTTTCTAAACCCTTCTCTTTTTTATCTTTTCTTTTCTTTGCTTTGAGTCATATGTGTGTTGAGTCTTGTGTTGGTAAGCTTGAATGAATTTAATTGAATTTAGCATAGATGGATTGTATGATAAATGTTGATTTTTGATGACTTCCCTTAATGATTTGAAAATTTGAAAATTGACCCCATGTGAAAATTGAAAAATGAAGTTAGTGAAATTTTGTTGTGATTGCATGACTTATGATAAGTTTGGGGTGAAGGGGTGCATACATCAGGGATTGCATCTCAGTCAAAAAAATTTCAAAAAACATCCAGGTGAGGAATTTGAGCCTCCAACATTATTTTTAAATTGTGTGAATCACCTTTAAGTTGCACTTTCCCGGATTTGCTTGAATCTCTTCATGGTTTGCATGTTTATATGTTTGCATCAAATGATCTAGGCAATTTTCTTTGAAATAACTACTTGGCCTAAAAAGAACCATCCCTAATGCATGTTCCTTAGTTAGCCGCATTGAGCCTAATAGCCTATTGTTTCTTGATGACCTTATGTTATAAGCCAAAAATCCAGAAAAACCATGTTAACCCAATCTTAGGATTTAGGAGAGCATAGATGCTTAGCAAGATAAAGGTTGTAGGAAACTAAGTATGAGGTGGCTACAAGGGTTTGATATGTTATTTTGGGTTGAGAAAAAGAAGAAAAAAATAAGGGTTGAAGCCAAAGGTAAAAAGAAAAAGAAGAAAAGTACAAAAATGTCAAAAAGGGTATTAAAAGGAAAAGGTTGTAGCCACCCAAAGTGAAATTAAAAAAAATTGCAAAAAGGAATAAGAGTGGAAAGTCAATGTGTAAAAATGTTAATACTCTCTTAGTTCCTAGGGTCTTAACCTTGTACCTTTGAATATCTTACCTTAAGCCGGGCCTCATTACAACCTTTAAAAGACCTTTTGATGATGCATGCATGTTTTCGTGGGAACTATTTTTGAGATGAAAATCAAATTCATGGAAAATGCTCTTAAAATGTGAAATTGAGTGAAAGTTGATATCCTAGACAAATTGAGCGAATGAGTGAATTACTAAATGCCCTTGTGAGGATGACAATTGTTTGAAATTGATAATCTCCTTTTTATGTACATGTTGGATCCTCAGCTTAGATTGATGATTGCACTTATGATGAAATTCTCTTTGTTTGAAGTAAATGTATGTGAGGATTACTATAATGAAATAGGGGGGAACATTGATTGGAATTGTATTGAGAAAATTGCACGAAGTATATGTGAGGTTTGATTGAGTCCATCGAGCTTACCTAGTGTTGAGTCTTTTTGAGTTATAGTTAGCTTGAGGACAATCAAAGTTTAAGTTTGGGGTTTTGACTTATCATGAGATGTGGTTTTGACTTATCATGAGATGCCTCATGCTTCTCCTTGTCATAACTAAGGCTAGATTTATCATATGGTGACCTAGAGTACCTTAGAATAAGACTGAGCTTATCTGAGCCACCTACAAACTTTGACAGAGTGCCTGTCAAATATGTTACATCTTGTTTCAGTTTTGCAACTTCACAAGAATTGTCAGGCTCACATTCTATTTTGTCAGTTAGACTGACATTCTCTGATTTTAGCTTATCATTTTCTTGTGCTAAGCTTTGTTTTTCAATGCAAACTCTATTATACTCTTTAGTTAATTTTGAAAACTTCTTTTTAAGACTTTTGTATTCATGAGATAGAATGGATGATTCATGCAATAACTCATCAAAAGCATTTTTAAGAGTGGACGGATCAGAATCCATTACCTCATCATCATCAGTGTATTCACTCTCTGATGATGTGTCAGCCATGAGACAGATATTTGCCTCTTCATCAGCTTCATCTTCCTCATCAGATAAGATAGGTCTAAATCCTCCCTAGTTGCTATTAAGCCCTTCTTTTTCTTGAAGAACTTCTTTTTTTCTTTCAAACCAGGGCAGTCAGCTTTGAAATGGCCAGGCTTCTTGCATTCAAAGCATAGGGGTGGACATTTTTCCTTGGAGTCTGATTTCTCCTTGGAAAACTTCTTGTTAAACTGCTTCCTTCTGAAGTTACCTTTCTTCCTCCACATATGTTGAATTTTTCTGGAGATGAAAGATAATTCATCTTCATCTGATCCTTCATCACTGTCTGAAGGTTCAACATCATCTGAAGATTCAGCATCTTTGAGGACTTGATGAGCTAGCTTTCTTTGCCATTAAGGCAATAGACTTTCCTTTTCTGGAATTGTCTTCTTCATTAAGTTCAAGTTCATGAACCTTGAGAGACCCAAGAAGCTCTTCCAGAGAAAGAGTATTCAGGTTTTTAGCTTCCTGAATAGCAGTAACCTTTGGTCTCCATTGCTTGGAAAGACTTCTCAAAATCTTTCTAATATGATCTTTATTTTCATAGATCTTTCCAAGAGATTTGAGACTGTTGGTGATTGTTTGAAATCTTCCAAACATCTGATCTATAGTCTCATGATCAGCCATTTTAAAAAGCTCATAGTGGTGAACCAGCATGCTTATGTTTGACTCCTTCACTTGTGATGAACCTTCATGAGGAAGAGCCAAAGTATCCTAGATTTCTTTAGCTGTATTGCAGCTGTGAACTTTGTCATGTTCTGATCTGGTGATGGCACACATCAAATAATGTTTTGCATTAAGATTAAATTGATGTTTTGCCTTTTGATCTGCAGTCCAATCTGCTCTAGCAATGGCTGCACCATTTTATCCTCTTGGCTCAGTATAGCCATTCTCGATCAGTTCCCAGATGTCTAAATTCTGTGCATCCAAGAAGGCCATCATCCTCTTCTACCAGTAATCATAATCAGTTCCATCGAATAGAGGAGGTCTGTTGATAGCTTGTCCTTCTGCATCCATGGATGTTAGATCGTACTTCCTCAGCACTGGTTAGATGCTCAACCCTTTCGAGGCTGAGCTCTGATACCAACTGAAATTGACACAGGCAAACACAAGAAGGGGGGTTGAATTATG
Organism: Echinosophora koreensis; assembly: GCA_035048595.1. Lineage (NCBI taxonomy): Eukaryota > Viridiplantae > Streptophyta > Magnoliopsida > Fabales > Fabaceae > Echinosophora > Echinosophora koreensis. Next base: position 858,171 of record JAPCYP010000094.1, read on the forward strand.
TTTGTTAATAAATTTCGAAAACAACCTTTTTCAAAACAGTTTTCTCACACAAGGAATGAAAAGCAGAAGCACACACAAAGAAAACCTTTTTCGAGACTTAACAAAATCAAGTTCAAATCCCCACAATTAGTATAATCAAATAAAACTGAAGAGATAAGGGATAAGAAGATTCATGCAAGTCGTTTTATCTTGGTTCACTCTCTTCCAACCAGGAGCTACATCTAGTCCCTTCTACTTGAAGGTTTTTCTCCACTATTTTCCAAATAGATTATAACAAGTATTCAACACCTCTCCAGGCTACAAGTATTACTTTCTTACCAAGCCTCTTCAGGCTCTAACTTTAACAAAGAGATTTGGTTTCTTTTGATCTTCTAACTCACTATGTGTGAGGGTATGAAAGTTTAAGATCAGTTGAATATTATAACAATATTCAAGCTAAGGTATTATAGACTTTTTCCCTTGAAAGAATAAAGAATATTGAGCTCGTAGAATAATAGAAGTTTTTCAAGCAAGATTTCTGTATTGGCCAAAAAAGTTGTTGCTTTAGATGTTGAGGACTTCCATTTATAGTGACCTCTCTTCTCTTGAAATTCTTCAACGGTTGTATTTGAATTTATTCCGTTAAAGGATGAGATCAAATGCATAATATCCGTTGTGGCTCAGCTTGCTCGTGGCCATTGCAAAATGTACTATAGGTAATTCTTGCACAAAACAGGCACACCTCTGAGCAAATGCAACTTGAAAACTGTCTTGCCTCCCTTGTACAAATTCCAGCTATTCCAGCGATAAAGGTGACAGGGTACAAGGCGTTTTGCATTGTACTATTTTGCTTTTGCATTTCCTCATTTGTACTATGTCTCTTTCAAAGAAACAAGGCAATAAAACAGTTAAATCAAATAGAACAGACCAACATATACTTGAAATAAATATCAATCATTTGAAATAAATACTTCTATGTGGTCGAGATAGTTTTTCTGATCATATGAAGGATTCACAATCAAGAAGAGCTCGTCTACTTAACATGGTGTGTCTATAAGCTCATATATAGAAACTCTTTTAGCTCGTCTAGTGACGTGGCAAAATTTTCTCATCTACTATCAAGTCTTTGGACTTGCTATATATCGGTGAGTAACTTAGATCTCCGTCTACCGATGTGGCACTCAAGCTCGTCTACTCACAGTAGTTAGCTTGTCTACTCAAACATATTTATATAAATAAATATACCATTCATTTTGAGCAGCTCGTCTACTCGGGTGGACGCGGATGTTAACTCTTTCAAAGATTCCTTAACATATTAAAACTCGAATATCCCTGCAAGACTAGATAGAGCATGTTAGATCTTAACTAACACCTTGCCATACAAATTTAATCCTTTTTGTTAACATCAAAACTCAGAGATTATTTAATCCAAATTACTTTGGTTCCAACAGTATGGAAGTTCCAAGTTGTGTATAGATTACAGGCAATTGAATAAGGTGACAATCAAGAATAAGTATCTGTTGCCTAGGATAGATGATATGATGGATCAGTTGGAGGGGGCTTCGGTGTTTTCTAAGATTGACTTAAGTTCAGGATACCATCAGATTAGGGTGAAGAAGGAGGATATACCTTAGACAGCTTTCAGGACGAGGTATGGACATGACGAGTACTTAGTTATGCCTTTTGGTTTGACTAATGCTTCAACAGTGTTCATGGATACATGAACATAATCTTTAGACCGTTCCTCGACAAGTTTGTGGCAGTGTTCATAAATGATATTCTCATTTATTCCCGTAACCGGGAAGAATACGAGGAGCATCTGAGAGTTGTGTTGCAGGTGTTAAGGGATAGGTCGTTGTATGCTAAGCTGTCTAAATGTGAATTTTGGCTAGAGGAAGTTCAGTTTTTAGGTCATATAATCAATAAGGAAGGGATAGCAGTTGATCCAGCTAAAGTGGAGGCTATGATTAAGTGGGAGAGACCTAAGTTAGTAAGTGAGGTAAGAAGTTTTCTAGGTTTAGCCAGATATTACAGGAGTTCATCGAAGGTTTCTCGAAGATTGCGTTGCCTATGATGCAGTTAACGAGAAATGGTACAGCGTTTGTCTGGACAGAGAAGTGTGAAGAGAGTTTTCAAAGGTTAAAGGAGAAGTTGACTACATCTCCAGTGCTGACTTTACCAGATCCTTCAGGACAATTTGACGTGTATTATGATGGGTCTTGTCAAGGGTTAGGTTGTGTTTTGATACAAGAGGGAAGAGTTGTGGCTTATGCTTCTCGACAGTTGAGGATTCATGAAAGGACTAATCCGATCCATGATCTGGATTTGGCAACTATAGTGTTTGCATTGAAGATATGGCGACACTATCTCTATGGAGCCAAGTTCATTGTGTTCAGCGATCATAAGAGTTTAAAGTATTTGTTTGACCAGAAAGGACTGAACATGAGGCAGTGTAGATGGATGGAATTTATTAAGGATTATGAATATGAATGTAATCTTCAATACCATCCTGTGAAGGTGAATGTAGTGGCGGATGCACTGAGTAGGAAATCTTTACATGTGTCCGTAATGATGGTAAAGGAAATGGAATTGATTGAACAATTTAGAGATATGAACCTAAGTATGAATTTGGCTGAGGATAGAATATGCTTAGGTATGATCACCATCAGTAGTGAGTTTCTGAGAGATCTTAAGGTTAAACAGGTTCAGGATGAATATCTGCAAGAGGTGAGTCGAGGCAAAGATGAGGGTAAGTTTTCTGATTTCAGTAGAGGTATGGATGGTGTATTGAGGTTTAGAGACCTGATATGTGTCCCAGAGGATTTAGAGCTTAGGAAAATGATATTGGAAGAGGCATATAAGAGTAAGCTGAGTTTTCACCCAGGAGCCACCAAGGTGTACCAAGACTTGAAGAAGATGTTTTGATGGCCAAAGATGAAGAAGGAGGTGGCGGAATATGTTCTATATTGTTTAATTTGTTAGATAGCTAAGATAGAACATCAGAAGCCTGCTGGTTTGTTGTAATCATTGGATATCGCAGAATGGAAGTGGGATAGTATAGCTATGGACTTTGTGGTTGGATTACCACGAACTCCAAAGAGGTATGATGCGATTTGGGCTATCATTGATAGGTTAACGAAGTCTGCTCACTTCTTACCTATTGGTGAGAATTATAGTTTGGAAAGATTAACCCAGATCTATATCAAGGAAGTTGTTAGGCTGCAAGGAGTGCCATCAAATATTGTCTCCGACCGAGATCCTAGATTTACATCTAGATTTTAGAGGCAGTTACACAATGCTTTAGGAACTAAGATGAGGATGAGTTCAACTTATCATCCTCAAATGGATGGAGAGTCAGAGAGAAAAATCCAGTCATTGGAGGATCTTTTAAGAGCCTGTGTGTTGGAACATACCAGTAGTTAGGATGAGTTCCTACCTTTGATTGAGTTCACTTATAATATCAGTTTCCACAGCAGTATAGGGATGGCTCCGTATGAGGCTTTATATGGCAGAAAGTGTAGGACTCCGTTGTGTTGGTATGAGACTGGTGAAAGTCAAATGTTAGGTCCTGATGTGGTACAGCAGACAACGGAACAAGTCAAGAAGATAAGAGAGAAAAATGAAGGAAACACAGGATAGGCAGAGGAGCTGCAGTGACAAGAGGAGGAGACCGTTAGAATTCCAGGAAGGTGATCACGTGTTTTTTAGAGTCACTCCAAAGACTGGAATTGGCAGAGCTATCAATTCTAGAAAGCTTACTCCCCGATTTATTGGACCTTTTCATATCCTTCGACGGATTGGTCCAGTAGCTTACCATATAGCCTTACTACCAAACCTTTCTAGCCTTCATGACGTCTTTCATGTCTCTCAGTTAAGAAAATATTATCCATATCCTTCTCATGTAATTGAGCCTGAGTCCATAAAACTCCGAGAGAATCTAGAATATGAGGCTTTACCAGTTAAGATTGTAGATAGAAGGATTAAAGAACTCCGTGGTAAACAGATTCCTTTGGTTAAGGACATATGGGATGTTATTACAGGGGATGCTGCTTGGGAGCGTGAGGCAGACATGCAGCAGCAGTATCCACACTTGTTTTCAGGTATGCAAATTCCGAGGACGAAATTTCTTTTAAGGGGGTAGAAATGTAACAGCCGTGTTTTTATGATTTGTTATATGTATGATGATTAAGTTTAAGACTTGGATTATATGGTTAATATGTTGATTAAGGTTTAGAACCTTTGCATGGAAAGTACGCAACCATCTGGAGTGGAATTGAACATGAGCATATCCTAAGGTTTCCTGTATATCGTTTAAAAGGCTTAAGTGTGTGAAATAATAAATTTGGAATCAATTGGACGTCGAACGGACTCGGAGCACAGCCAAACGTGAAAGTAGGTTTCCTAGTCAACGGTCAACGCTCAAGCGTGGCATACCCAACGCTCAAGCGTTGAGGTCAACCAGACCAGCTCTGGAATTGACTCCACGTGTCACAAGATGGCCCACGTGGCATCACCTGATTGGTTGCATGTGCGGTGGCGCTACCTACCTCCAACGCTCAAGCGTGGAGGATCCAACACTCAAGCATTGGAGTGCTCAAGTGTTGCCTTTCCAGCCCTCAAACGTTGGCACGTAAACTTGCAAAAATAAAAGGACTTAAGTCACTTAAGTCATAAAACAATAAACAGAAGGCAGAGAGCAGCAAAGAACAAAAAGGAGAGTTTAGAGAGAGGAAGAGAGAAACTTACAGAGAGAGGGTTTCCAGTGCAGTTTATGACTTGTTCGATCGTTCAGATGTAATTCCGAGTACGTCATTGTGATTGTGGCAACGTCGTCTTCATCGTTCTATCTTCCTTTTATCTCTAAGTGAAGGTAATTCCTACCCTTTTTATGTCGAAATGTTGTTGGGGATGGTATTCGGCTTATCTTTCATTCAGTAATCGGTTTTCAATTCCGACTTCATATTAGGGTTCCGTGCAACATACACTTCCTAATGTGGGGTTCAGGTGAATTTTTTGAGGCTTGGGGACCTTTTTTCTGTGCGTGGCAGAATTGAGAGGAGTCGAGGAGAGTTCGTTTCGTGACGTTCAAGTTATTGTACGACATCTCAAGTGGGGGAAAGAAGCCATCTAACGTCGGAAATGGCGAAGTGGCATTTATTTCAATAAAGGCGTAGGGCGACCTAAACCCTACTAGGGAGCGGTAACGTAGTGCCTTATCTATGAGAGAGTGGTGAAAGGTTAAGGCACTAGGGGATGACCCGAGAGATGGTCGGTGATATTATTCATATGCATGGGGTGTATTCCCGAGATTCAGAGTATTTGTAGGACTGTCCTAGTTTATTATTATTTAAGTTGCAGCTATATTTCATGCATTGCATGAGCACCCTCGCGAGAGAACCAGGGTGTGCACCGACGTATGTTGTGCAACTATAGGCCATTACTTTGCATGGGCATTCTGCACCCGCACTCGCACCAGTGCCTATCATTGCACCAGCTTCTGAGGAGGATCAGGTTGTACCAGACATTGATCATATGCTTGCTCCTGCGGTACCTGAGATTCCAGATGTTAGAGCAGCAGGGTCTGAGTCTTCCCGTTTATCATATTGGCACAGCTTCGATTATCACCGACTGTTTCAGAAGCTTGCTGGGAGGAGCTCTTCTAGCAGCAGTAGACTAGTAGTGGGACCCTCCAGATTCAGGGGTGATAGTGTGGGTAGCAGTAGTCACATGTGATGGTATATGCTAGTGCTATCCAGTTAGGATGTGTATAGGTGTGTGTGAGGATTTTGAAGTACTTTTGAGAGGGGACTGGAGTGTTGAGAGTTGGTGAGGCATTTTCTGTTCAGTCCTTTGATGTATTTTTATTTGTCTCAGTTTGTGTATATATGGGATCCTACTGATGGGATTCCCTTGACAGTAATAGACGTTATGTATATATATATATATATATATATAGTCAAGGGAATCCCATTAGTAGGATCCCATATATACACAAACTGAGACAAATAAAAATACATCAAAGGATTAATTTCTTCCGCTGTTTATAAATAACCGTTTAACGCTAATATCACGATTAGGAATTAAATAAAATATGGGTTTTTAATAGGACATCGGGTTGTATCACTCTATGGTCAACCAAAGGATTTCCAACATTCCTTTAGCATTGATTGCCAAGTTAGAATGGCTATTATTCAAAAGGCAAAGAAGAAGACCTCTGATTACACCTCAACAGATCTCTTGTGCTCAAATATAAATTGAAGATGTTGAAGAACTGAAGTAGTAGATATGAGAAAATAGAAAAGAGTTCAACAACTAGAAAAGCTAAAATACTCAACATACTCTGAAGAAAAATCCACACGAAAGAAAGAGTTTTCATACTGATAATACACAAAGCTGAAAGCTCTCGTCACTCTCATTATCTTCTCTCAAATTCACAGATCATTTAGAGAAGAACTCATCATCAACTTACCAGATCTTAAATTCATATTCACTCTTGAAGTGCTATTCGGTTAGATTGCTATTGTAATACTGAAGTTGTGCTTCAAACAACCTTCAAAACTATCCGATCCTGAAGCGGCTTGTTTCGAGAATACTTGTGTTGAGCCTGAAGAGGCTAGGTGTGCAAGCAATACTTGTGTTGAGCCTGGAAAGGCTAGGTGTGCAAATGATACTCATCTGTAACCTTGATCAGTTATAGTGTTAAATCTTGGTGAAGCCAAGGAATGGATGTAGCCCAAAGACTGTGGGTGAACCAGGATAAATCAATGAGTATTTTCTTTCCTTAGCTCTTTATTTTATTATTGAGTTTATTTATCTATCCTGTTAACTAACTGGGGAGTGTTAATAGCTGCTATTCAGTTTGCTTAAAAAGGCATCTTGACAAAGCGACTTATTTGCACTGAACCTTGTTTTGTGCTTGAAAAACTCTGATTTGCGAAAACACTATTCAACCCACATTCTAGTATTGTTTTGTGCCATTTCAGCTTTAAGATCAGAGAAGGATTACAATGAGAATAATCAAGAGAAGATTTGACAGAGTTTCAGCACTTTGAATATTCAGAGCTTCATTATTCTTTACTTTGCTGGGGTCGTCTAGTATTTATAGATGAATGCAGTGTCAGCTTTTGAGCTCTGATAACTTGATATGGTAATGCGAAAAGAGCTCTTGGTTACCATAAAAGGTCAAAGTGGTATTGTCACTTCTCTGTTGTACCTGAAAGTTGCCTTTTGTCTTTCCTTCTTTGTAGTGAGTCAACTTTGCAGCAGCTGTCAGAGTACAAAGGTATTTGTGCAATCGAGGGTATATGTTTGACTTACCAAGAAATAATGTTTAAACAATTTCAAACGAACAAGGTAAGCATATTGAAACATATAAATCATTTAATAAACATCCTGAAATAAGAGTACTAACTAGACGAGTTGCAAAGAGGTACGTCTTTGTAAGTGCAATTTTAAACTAGAAAACTAAACAACTGGGTAGTCTAGTAATAGATCGTCTACTGTTCTACCGGGTAGTCTAGTGTTGGGTTGTTTAGTGTTTACCAGGTAGTCTACATAACGGATCGTCTACCTTTTACCAGGTAGCCTACAAGTCTTTGTACTTGCTATTCTTAGCCTAGCTATATCTCGCAGGATAGACTAGCGGCTCGTCTAGCGAACTTAGAGAAGACCAGCGATGAGACTTTGGGCTTATAGTGCTCTAGACTTGCGCTCTCGTCTAGCGATACAGAAACAATCGTGCACACTTGAATAGACGAGTTAGTCCATAAACTTAACTTTGCCATCCAAATTTAATCTTTTTATTAACATTAAAATTTCCAGATATTATTAACCATAACCACTTTGGTTCCAATAAAAATTTCTTCTTTACAAACTCATTAACAACCAAGTCTTTACTGAGTTTTTTCCCTTATAACTCCTTCTGTCTTATAACTCCTTCCCCCCAAGCTCTTCGTTGAGTTCTTCCTTCACCGAGCTATTCGTCGAGTTCTTCCTTCCTTATTTTTTTTTCGTTTTGTCCGCCCTTATAACTTCTTCTGCCTTATAACTCCTTTCTCCCTGAACTCTTCGCCGAGATCTTCATTCCTTATTTTTTTTCTTTTTCTGCCTTATAACTCCTTTCTCCCTGAACTCTTCGCCCAGTTCTTCTTGAAGTTGACACAGGAAAACACAAGAATGGGGGTTGTTTCTTAACTTTTTGAAAATCCTTTTCTAAAATGTTTTTGCAAGCAAGCAGTAAGTAAAACACACTCTGGAAAATACTTTTTGAAAGAGGTGTTAACAAACTATGTTAAGTCACAAAGCGCCTGACTCTATGTCATGCGTCTGACTCTCTTGTTGACCTTTGTGTTTTGATGAATCCAAACATTAAGCAAATGATTTTAATTGAACTGTTTGAGTATTGCTAATTTTCTACTTGAGATGTGCAGGAAAGACAATATATGTACAGGTTATTCTAATAATGAAAGAACCAAAGCACTTTCCATGCATCTGCCTCTTTGAATTTAATGAATCAACTGAGGCAAAGCGTCTGATAAGTCTCATATAAGTTGAAGCCTAGTTTCAGAAGCAATTCTCAATCTTAGATCCCTTGAAGATGAAGAAAAGCAAGCTAGTTCTTAATTCAAGAAACGACTTGCTGATCATGTTCAAACACCTGGAAGATAGAAGCTTCAGAAGTTTAAAACTGAAGCTAAAGATGAAGATATGGATCTTTATCAAGACTACTCAGTTTGAAGACTCTATTGAAGAATGAAGAATGAAGTCAAAGCTCATGTTAAAAGAACAACGAGATCTCGACTTACTCACACCAAAATTACAAGTTTCAAAGAATCTTTAGAAGCTATATCAACATTGTTCTAAGCAAGCGTCTAAGAAAGATTACAAAGCTAATCAAGCAATCCTCAGAAGAAAACTTGAAGACCAACTCAAGAAAGATCAAGTTACAGAAAAATTCATTAAAGTCTCTAGAGTATCTCTGAAGCAAGCCTCAAGCAAAGTTATAAGAAGAAGGCGTCTGAAGACCTAAGAAGGCATCTGAAGATCTGTCAGAACCAAGAAGGCATTCGATGGCATGTCAGAACTAAAAAGTTCAAAGGATGCATCTGAAGCACTAGACATATGTTGGAAAATATGTTAAAGAAAGCATTTGAGCAAAAGACCATAGTTCTTTTGCCAATGAGGAACGTTAAAGGAAGAATATCACTTGGAGCCTTAATCTGGAATCTGAATGAACGAGAAACTATTGAAGAAAGGAATCATGCATTTAAAGGAATATAATATTAATTCCCTTGTCTTTGAAAGGTACAAAAAGCAGAAAGCAGAAAGCATGAAGACCCTGCGACAATCCTCTTTCTCGCAATAAACTAAAAGCACCTTTCTCTGAACTTTTCTCAATGTTTCACAAATAAGGAAAGTTGCATTGCCCAAGTCAGAAAAGCACTTCTGCTCGGCTCTCTGATCAACAAAAGTCCTCCAACATTCATAAACATTTAATTCAAGTCAGAATGGCCATTTTATGTCAGAAGACAAAGAGAAGATCTTTGAAAATTGAAGATTGTATCTCAACGGATCTTTCATGGATAAGTATAAAAGGAAGAACATGAAGGCTGAAGAAAAAAAGGGTAGAGCAACATTGTTTTTCAAGTCTGAGAATACTCACAACAGTAATCACTCACGCAGAAAGCTCTCATAAACTCTGATATTTTTATCTCAAATTACAAATCATTTAGAGAAGATCATACTCTGCAATCTACCTGACCCTAAGTTCTAATTCACTCTCTGAAGTGTTTAATTGGTTGATTCGCATTTATGTTATATTGAAGTTGTTCTTCAAAACAAATCTCATACTCTTAAAGCCTGAAGAGGCTTGCTAAAAGAATATTTGTTGTTTAGCATGAAGAGGCTAGGTGTGCAAACAATACTTGTTATTGAGCCTGGAGAAGCTAGGTGTGCAAATAATACTCTTCTGTTACCTGATCAGTTATAGTGGTAAAACTTGGTGAAGGAAAGGAGTGGATGTTGCCCAAAATTTGTGGGTGAACCAGGATAAAACTCTAAGTACTCTCTTCCCTCTCTTAATCTTTTAATTACTGTTATTTATTTACTATTACTAATATTTTGGGGAGTGTTTGTAGTTGCTCTAAGTAATTCAGTTTGACCTACACTGGATTTGGTTTTGTGCTAGAAAATTTATGTTTGTGAAAACATTATTCAACCCTCCTGATAGTGTTGCTTTGTGCCATTTCAAACTCAATGTCAAATCCCCACGAGTTAGATCAAATCAAAAACTAAAGGAAATAAGGAATAAGAGAATAATCACACAGAAGATTTATCTTGATTAACTCTATTCCAACTGAGAGCCACGTCCAATCTCTTCTACTTGAAGGTTTTATCCACTATTAACTAAATAGCTTACAAGTGTTCTTTTGAACTTGCCTCTTCAGGCTTACAATCTCACAAGTATTCTACACCTCTCCAGGCACTAAAGTATTCTTTTTTGGTCAAGCCTCTTCAGGCTCACACTAACTTAGGAGTTAAAAGTTTTTTTTCTAAAAACAACTCACTATGTGTGAGGATATGAAAGTTTAAGCTTGTAAATAAATACACTGAATGTTACAGAGAAAGCTTGAGCAGAGTTTTGACACTTTGATTTTTCAAAGCTTTGTTATCTTCTTTACTGGGGGTCATCCAGTATTTATAGAAGAAGTGCTTCTTCAACTCTTGTTCTTCAACGGTCTTCGAGATATGTCCGTTTCTAGGATCCGTTGAGTCTGATAACTTGATTCTTGATATTCAGAAAAGAGCTATTGGTTATCATAAAGTAGAACTATCATTTCTTTGTTGTCCTTGAAAGTTGCCTTTTGTCTTTCCTTGTTTGGGTAGGGTCAACTTTGCAGCAGCCCTGTGTCAGAGCAGAAAGGCTATGTAAACGAAGGTACTATGTTTCTTTTACTAAGATAAATGATATTTAACATTAAATCATGCAAGGTAAGGTTACGTGAAACATTTAGACAGAATAAAAATAAAGATGGAAGAGTGACAGACGAGTTTGCTTCAGAGAACATATACGTTTTTGGACATCTACTCGGAAACACTGATTTGTCCTTATCGGCTGTCTATATTATACTAGTCGTCTAGTAACTTAAGTTATCTAGTGATAAGTCTTTGGACTTCCTTTATGGACTAGTTTACTGGTCTAGTCTACTCGTCCGATGGGCTAAAAAGCGATCATGCACACTTGGACAGAAAAGTTAGTCATTAAAACTAACTTTGTTTTACAAATTTAATCTTTTTGTTAACATCAAAATTTAGGGGTCATTAACCATAACAACTTTGGTTCCAACAATATCCCCCTTCTCGATGATAACAAAAAACACATAAAATTTGATTGAACAACGCCTTTAAGAGAGTCAAATAGCTCCCCCTAAGATAAGGCATCCAAAACAGATAAACAGACGAGAGTTGGACGACCATGTTGACAATATACATATACATTTAATCATGGTAAAAACATATAATCCAAACATATATCAAGTTTAAGCAGTCTATTCAACCAGATATATCATAAACATACAAACATGCATCAATATTCAATATGCAAAGATGTATAGCATGACTTCAATAAAAAATTAATTAGAATCCCAAAAATACCTCTTCTTCTCCCCTTTTTTTGTCATCAGACAAAAAGGTAGAAGACCCATCATAGTCAGTTTAAAAATAAAATACATGAAAGAAAGAAAAAAGTCTAAGAGGAAGGAGGAGGAGGAGGAGGTGGAGGAGGAAGATTCTGGTTTTGTTTGAAGACAAGGAAATTCTGGATCATTTTAAACGTCTCCTGAAGGAGTGTGGCATTGGTGGCTTAGATCTGTGCGCTTGAACCTGCTGTTGGATGAGATCCTGTAATTCTGGGTAATGATGCTCCTTGAACTCTTTGTTGTAACTTCAATATGTCCTCTGCCAGGAATAGTATTGAGAGCTAGAGATTGCTATGGTACCTCAGGATGGACAACAGAAATTGGCACAGATTGTGATTCATGTGTGCCAGAGTTTTATTGAACTTGTTCTGAGTCACCAACTTGTTCAGCTTGATGCTCTGCTTCAGCTAGCTGCTCTTGGAATTCCTCTTAAACATCTTCAATAACCTCCTGTTGAACCTCTTCTACTATTGGCCCAGGCTCATTCCAGATAATTTCTTCATCATAATACCAAGGGCATTTGATGGGAATTCCAGATACATCTCTGAGAATCATGTAGAGGACCTCAGTTTGTCTGAACTGGCCTCTTACAGTAGGAGTTGCAGCTTCCTCTTCAGCGCTTAAGCTTGATGATGAGGCTTGTCTAGTGCACACTCTTCATAATTCTCTTCAACAGGGAAGAAAGGGTAATTGTTCAGCACTACCATGTCATCTACATCTTCTTTCCGGAAGTCCCAGTCCACTGCATTCGTCTTAGAGTGTCTTGTCCTAGTCTGAACTTGCCATCTTTGTTTTTATTCAAATCAATTATTGGCATCTTGGGGCAGATTTTTGGAGGGATGACTCCAATCCTTGTCTTGGACGAGTGCCTCAGCCATGATTTAGGAATAAATTTTGTAGCTCTCATCTCTCGAGGCCACTCAAACTCCATTTTCAGATGGTCGTATGCCAAATAATCACCAATATCAGCATAGCTCCCAAAGATACTGGGAAGGAAAAACTTCATCCATTTTAGGGAGTGAGAGAAAATGAATCTCTTATTGCAGGCTGTTCTAGTTCTTCTCCAAGCAATATCTGCATGATCCCTCTTGTCTAGTATGGAATCATTGACAAGGATGATATCTCTGTCTACTCCTTCAGTATAAGGTGTAAAAGGCTTCATTCGGATTAGGTTGGGATAGATTTTGCTGGGAGGGAATTGTTTCTGTGGAAGGTGAACAAGAAATGGCACTCAATCTCACAAAATTACAAGTATTCTTTTGAACTTGCCTCTTCAAGCTTACAACCTCACAAGTATTCTACACCTCTCCAGGCACTCAAATATTCTTTTTCGGTCAAGGCCCTTTTGGCTCACTCTGACTTATGAGTTAAAAGTTGTAGCTAAAACCAACACACTATGTGTGAGGATATGAAAATTTAAGCTTGTAAACAAATACATTGAATGTTACAGAGAAAGCTTGAGCAGATTTTTGGCACTTTGATTTTTCAGAGCTTCGTTATCTTCTTTACTGGGGAGTCATCTAGTATTTATAGAAAAATTTCTTCTTCAACACTTGTTCTTCAACGATCTTCGAGAAATCTCCATTTAGAAATAGCATTTAATGTTGAGAGTCGTTGAGTCTGATAACTTGATACTTGATCTTCAGAAAAGAGCTCTTCGTTATCAGAAAGCTTAAAGTAGAACTGTTATTTTTCTGTTGTACCGAAAGTTGTCTTTTGTCTTTCCTTTTGAGTAGGGTCAACCTTGTAGCAGCCCCATGTCAGAGCAAAAAGGAAATTATGTAAACGAGGGTACTATGTTTCTTTTACCAAGATAAATGATATTTAACATTAAAGCATGCAAGGTAAGGTTATGTGAAACGTTTAGACAGAACAAAAAATAAAGACGGACGAGTGATAGACAAGTTTGCTTCAGAGAACAGATACGTCTTTGGACGTCTACTCGTTAACATTGATTGTCCTTATCGGTCGTCTATTATACTAGTCGTCTAGTAACTTAAGTTATCTAGCGATAAGTCTTTGGACTTCCTTTATGGACTAGTTTACTGGTCTAGTCTACTCGTTCGATGGGCTAAAAACGATCCTGCACACTTAGACAGAAAAGTTATCATTAAAACTAACTTTGTCCTACAAATTTAATCTTTTTGTTAACATCAAAATTTGGGGGTTATTAACCATAACCACTTTGGTTCCAAGTTCCAACACTTCCTTCCTTATTTTTTTATTTTTCTGGCTTATAACTCCTTCTGCCTTACAACTCCTTTCTCCTCGAACTCTTCGCCGAGTTCTTCCTTCCATATTTTTTGTTTCTTCTAGCTTATAACTCTTTCCATTTTTTATTATTTTTTTAACTCCTTATGTCCATCCTAGCTTTTTCTTCCTCGAGTTTTCCTTACAAATTCTCCTCCAAGTTTTCCATATAACTTCTTCCGCCTTATATCTTCTATTCCCCCTTGTTTCTAATTTGGCGGCAGTGCTTCATGTTTAGAATCCTTTTTTTCTCCATCCACCAAACCATCATTTCTTTTCCTGCTTATTTTCTCCAGTTTTGCTATCATTTGCATCTTGGATAGGAATATCCCTATGTTCATAAAAGTTGTGGCGATGCCCAAGGATCCCTCATCATTTTCATTGTTCAGTTGTGATGAATCCAAATTAAGCGCGTTTTCCAGCTGAAACGCACCGTTTCATTTAAGGCCAAAAAAAAAATTAAATAAATCAAGGAGGGGATCTGCTAGAAGCTTCACGACCCCTCCTCTTCATTTTCTTGTTCCCTGTGAAACCCCACCGCCCCTAATGCTCAATCTCCCTCTATCTTCTCTTATTCCTTCTTGATCCATTTTCTTCTTCCTTTTGCTTCATTTTCCTTCCAATCTCAAGCAACATTGTAAGTTTATTATATAAATATTTAAGCTCTACCTCTTTGATTTTTGGGAACTAAGTTGTGGTGATTTTTTTTGGGTTAGGGGTGGAGCTCTCTGGAGAAACTAAGGTACCCACCCCATGAAGTTGTGCATTTAGGCTGTCAGAGATCTGTCAGTTAGCACCTGTCGGCTTCCCTTGGAGTTGTTGGGAGTAGATTTTGTTGTCTTCCCATATCAGTGAGTGGATGATAATCATTGTGGCATATTTTAAATACTTTATAATTGTTGTTTTTAATTATTTTGTAATGTTAGAATTATTTTTACAGTTATATTTGGGGAAACATACCTTTGGTGTTCATTTTAACTATTCCTAAATATTTTCAGGTTGTGGTTTTTTTTTTTTTTTTTTTTGTTAACTGATTTTGACTATACCTGAGAGTTGTATGGAGCAATTATTTGACAAGTTGAACTTGAAATATGAGACTGAGAATTTATTCTTGAAGAGATTGTTATAAACTGAAAGTGATTTGAATATTGTGTTTTGGGGAACCCATGTTAGAATCCCGTAACCGTTAGCGGGGGTAACGGTCTAGGTGCACCTAGTTATATATATTCCGGGAGGAGAGGGCTATCTGTTAGATGGAGCCGCTAGTGCACGGAAAGGGCTATCAACGAGATGGAGCCGCCCCTGATGAGATATGATTGATGTGACTTGAATGAGGATAGGGCTATCCGTTAGATGGAGCCGCCCCTAGGGGAGAGGCCACTCTTACGAGGAGAGGGCTATTAGCGAGATGGAGCCGCCTCTGATTTTTGGTTCTCTCATGTGTGACCCCACTGTGATTTAAAAATTTCTTTAAACTTGTGTTTTATTACTTTACTTATTCATTTATATTTTTGACTCTTTAACTAGTTTTGGGTGTTAAGAAATGTTATCATTTGGAACATGCTAAATTTGCAAGTTTGATGATTTTTATATAAATGCTTCATTGAAGTAACTTGATTTTATTATGCATATCTTAGTACGCTACTAAGTTTGAGTGAATAATTATTCGTGCGTTAGTATGTTTCCCTTCTAGTTCATGGTGGTTGTTATACCCTCACTGAGTCTATGTGACTCACCCTTCTTATTTTTCCATATAGATTCCCAGGCAGCTGAGTAGTTGGCTGCTGACAGGTCCAGACTGTTAAGGCAGTGTTGCTTTTTTTTTGGTAGGCCACATTTTTTTTGTTGGAGGCCTTGATGTATTTTGACACTATTTACACTCTGCAGCTACATGGAACTAGTACTACATTCTTTTGAGTTGTATTAAAGGTCTGATATACCAAACTTGATGTATTTTGTATGACTGAACTTCTGAAATGAAAATATGAATATTTCCGCAGGTGTTTTTTTTTTGTTTTGGGATGTGGGAATTACAAAGGAGACTCTGTCAAAATTTTTATAGAAAATTCTAGATCTTTATCAAGTATGTTCTAAATTAATAGGCTTGCCAGGCTAGGATTGTAAGCCTGCGCGCCGGTCACGCCTTAGGTTTTTGGGTCGTGACAAAGTTGGTATCAGAGCCTAGGTTGTAGGTCCTAGTAGCTGCAGACATGGGGTGATAATAGAGTCTTGCTAGTAATTTGTGTACCCGGGCACAACTTACCTGCAAGAAGCTATTAACACCCTATGATGGTCCAAACATCTCTTCCAAAGTTTGATTTAAATTCTTATTTCCTTTCGTTCCCTTGTCTTGTATTTGATTAACGTTTCTTTTTAGGTGAGGATGCCACCAAAGACTAGGATTCCTGTTAGAAGGGAAACTTCTGATGAGTCTACTGCCCAACCTCAAGACCCCCCTCAAAGGGGTCGTGGTCTCGACCGAGGCCGAGGCCGAGGCCGCAATAGAGGTAGACGTGGCGGAGCTACTGGTGGACGTGACTTGGGTGCTGGAGTGACTAATGTTGAGGTGCCTAGAGCAAGGCGAGGTAATCCAACAATGGTAGAGGTTGCAGCTGGCATACAGGGGTTACAACAGGTTGTGCAACAACTTGTTGGAATTATTGCTGAGCAGCAGCAACAGGGGACTCAACAGCAAGAAAACCTCGACCATCAACAAGAAGGTGAACAGGTAGAGCAACCGCCAGCAGCAACAGCTACAGGCATTGGGGTCACATTGGCAGAGTTTTTGATGCTCAAGCCTCCTACTTTCTCTGCATCCAGTGCAAGTGAAGATCCGCAGAAATTTATTGATGGTTTGGAGAGGCTTTGGAGAGCTTTAGGTTGTTCAGAGACTAGAGCAGTGGAATTGGCATCATATCAGCTGGAGGGAGTGCATATGATTGGTTTGACGCGGTCTCACGTGGTAGACCAGTGGCTTCACCTCCGTTGGCATGGGGTGAATTTTCTCAGTTGTTCATGGCTCATTTCCTTCCTGAGAGTGTCAGAGATGGATTAGCTTATGAGTTCAAACGGTTGGAGCAAACTAAGGGTATGTCAGTCTTAGAATACAGTGCTCGTTTCACACAGCTTTCTAGGTATGCTCCTTATCCTATTACAGAGGAGGTGCGAGTTAAGAGGTTTACCCGAGGATTGAGGGAGTACTTATTCAGGTCAGTGGTTGGATCTAATTGTTCCACTTTTGCTGAGGTTTTAAGCTTGGCACTTTAGATTGAGCAGCGACAGAAAGAGAAGGGAAGTATTGTGCGAGACTCTCGTAAGAAACAGCGACTTGGAGGATCACAGAGTAGTCATCCTGGTGGTAGTAGTGGATTTATGCCCGATCATCATGGGCAGCAGAGGGGAGTAACACAGAGGAGTGGTTCTAGTGTGCAGTCTTCTGGTTCAGTGCAGAGTCGTAGATCAGATCACGCTTTGGGATCATCACGATATGGTACTGCTCAGATGCGTTGTCATACTTGTGGGAGATTTCACTCTGGGGTTTGTTATGGAGATAGAGTTTGCTATTATTGTGGTCAGGCGGGTCACATTAAGAAGGATTGTCCTGTAGTTACGACACAGCCATCAGCCAGTCATGGATCGATACCAGCAGGAGTAGCTTTAGCATCTTCTCAAGCTCCTGCAGCACCAGCAAGACAATTTGGGAGTTCTTTTGGTAGGGGTTCTGGAGCAGCACAGCAGGGTGGTAGAGGATCTGGCGGCAGAGGTCAGGGACAGGCATGGAGAGGGCAAGCTCGTGTTTTTGCTTTGACACGCCAGGATGCTCAGGCATCCAATGCAGTCGTTACAGGTATATTTTCTATATGTTCCCAAGATGCTCGTGTCTTATTTGATCCTGGAGCTACACACTCTTTTGTTTCCTTGTTGTTTGCTTCTCGGTTGGGTGTATGTTCTTCCCGTCTAGATCATACTTTGGTTGTGGCTACACCTCTAGGAGAATTTTTGTTAGCTGATACTATATACCGTTCCTATGAGGTATCTATAGAGGGCCGAGAATTTTGGGCAGATCTAATTGCTTTGGATATGATTGATTTTGATGTGATTTTGGGCATGGATTGGCTAGCTGCACATTATGCTATCTTGGATTGTTATAATAAGGTAGTAAAATTTGAATTACCAGGAGAATCAGCCTTCTCATTTCAGGGAGAGCGGACTTGGGTACCACATAATATAATCTCAGCCTTGGGAGCTAGCAGGTTACTAAGAAAAGGGTGTGAAGGATACTTAGCTTTTGTAAGAGATACACAAGTAGCTGAAGTGAAATTAGAAGAAATCCCGGTAGTGTGTGAATTCCCTGATGTTTTTCCTGAAGACCTTCCTGGTTTACCACCCGATAGGGAGATAGAGTTTTCTATAGACTTAATTCGCACTCAACCAATCTCTATACCTCCTTATCGGATGGCTCCAGCAGAACTTAAGGAGTTGAGGGAGCAGTTGCAAGACCTTCTTGATGAGGGCTTTATTCGCCCAAGTTTTTCTCCTTGGGGAGCACCAGTTTTGTTTGTAAAGAAAAAAGATGGATCTATGCGATTATGTGTGGACTATAGACAGTTGAATAAGGTGACAGTGAAGAATAAATATCCCTTACCTCGGATAGATGAGTTGTTTGATCAGCTACAAGGATCCCAATGTTTTTCTAAGATTGATTTGCGATCTGGGTATCACCAGTTGAAGATTAAGAAGGAAGACATCCCAAAGACAGCTTTCCGAACTCGTTATGGGCACTATGAATTTTTGGTTATGTCCTTTGGACTCACTAATGCCCCAGCAGCTTTTATGGATTTGATGAACCGGGTTTTTAAACCATTCTTAGATCATTTTGTGATCGTGTTTATTGATAATATTCTAGATTATTCCAAGAGTAAAGAGGAGCATGAGCAACACTTAAGGTTGGTTTTGCAAATCTTAAGGGAGAAGCAATTATATGCTAAGTCCTCTAAATGTGAGTTTTGGTTGGATAGTGTGGCCTTCTTAGGGCATATTGTGTCCAAAGATGGGATAAACGTTGATCCAGGAAAGGTGGAAGCAGTGCGAAATTGGCCTCGACCCACTACAGTGAAAGAAATTAGGAGTTTCCTTGGTTTGGCCGGTTATTATCGCCGTTTTGTGAAGGATTTCTCTAAACTCGCTTCTCCATTGACTAGGCTGACTCAGAAGAAAGTAGAGTTTCAGTGGACTGATGCATGTGAGGAGAGTTTTCAGAAATTGAAGGATTGCTTGACTTCGGCACCAGTTTTAGCTTTACCTTCGAGTTGTGGAGGTTATGCAGTTTATTGTGATGCTTCTAGAGTGGGTCTTGGTTGTGTACTTATGCAGCATGGCAAGGTCATTGCCTATGCATCTAGGCAACTCAAGAGGCATGAACAAAATTATCCCACACATGATTTAGAAATGGCAGCAGTAGTGTTTGCTTTGAAGATTTGGAGGCATTATCTTTATGGCGAGACTTGTGAGATTTATACCGATCACAAGAGCCTTAAATATATCTTCCAGCAGAGGACTTGAATTTAAGACAAAGGAGGTGGATGGAGCTTTTGAAGGACTATAATTATACAATCTTATATCATCCAGGCAAAGCGAATGTGGTTGCTGATGCTTTAAGTAGAAAGTCCATGGGTAGTCTTGCTCACATAGCAGAGGTAAAAAGGCCTATTGTTAAAGAATTCCAAGAATTGGTTGAAAGTGGCATACAATTTGAAATTTCTCATCTGAGTTCATGGTTGGCTCATGTACGAATTCATTCTATATTGGTTGATGACATCAAGAAAGCTCAAGGTCAGGACCCACAACTGGTGAAAATGGTAGAGAATGTTAAAAATGGTGGAGTTTCAGAGTTCTTGGTCGATTCTGAGGGTGTTCTGCGGCTTGGAGCTCGTTTATATGTGCCTAATGTGGATGACTTAAGAAATAAAATCTTAGAGGAAGCTCATCATTCTTCTTATACTATTCACCCTGGTTCTAATAAGATGTATCAAGATTTGCGAAAGTTTTATTGGTGGGAAGGAATGAAGAAAGATGTAGCGGAATTTGTTTCTAAGTGCTTAGTGTGTCAACAAGTGAAGGCTGAGCACAAAAAACCAGCAGGATTGCTGCAATCTATTGAGATACCTGAGTGGAAGTGGGAAGGTATTGCTATGGATTTTGTGGCAGGCTTGCCTCGAACCTCAAAAGGTTATGATTCCGTGTAGGTGATTATAAATCGGTTAACTAAGTCTGCTCATTTCTTGTCTGTTAAAACCACTTACTCTGCAGCTCAGTATGCTAAGCTTTATTTGGATAAGATTGTCTCCTTGCATGGTGTACCGGTGTCTATTATCTCGGATCGAGGGGCCTAGTTTACTGCTCATTTTTGGAAGTCCTTTCAAACTACTTTGGGAACTCGTTTGAATCTTAGTACGGCTTTCCATCCTCAAACGGACGGCCAATCTGAAAGGGCTATATAAATATTAGAAGATATGCTTCGTGCTTGTGTTCTAGATCTTGGTGGGAGTTGGGATCAATATCTGCCTTTGATGGAGTTTGCATACAATAACAGTTATCAGTCTAGTATTCAGATGGCACCATTTGAGGCTTTGTATGGTAGGCGATGTAGATCGCCAATAGGTTGGTTTGAAGTTGGAGAAGCTAAACTGGTAGGCCCAGAGCTAATTCATGATGCACTTGAGAAGGTTAAGTTGATCCGAGACCGTTTAGTTACAGCTCAAAGCAGACAAAAGTCTTATTCTGATCGAAGGCGACGCCTTCTAGAGTTTGCAGTCGGTGATCATGTGTTTTTACGTGTTTCTCCAATGAAGGGAGTGTTGAGGTTTGGCAAGAAGGGCAAGTTAAGTCCTAGATTCATTGGGCCATTTGAGATTTTGAATAAAGTTGGACCTGTAGCTTATTGTTTGGCTCTTCCTCCAGATCTATCAGGAGTTCACCCAGTTTTTCATGTATCTATGCTTCGGAAATATTTGTATGATCCTTCTCACATAATTCACTATGAAGACGTACAGTTAGATGAACATTTGTCTTACACAGAGCAGCCCGTGGCTATCATAGATAAGCGAGTGAAGCGATTACGATCTAAGGATATTGCAACAGTGAAAGTTGTTTGGCGAGGGCCATCTGGTGAAGAAACGACTTGGGAACCCGAAACAATAATGCGTGAAAAGTATCCTCACTTGTTTGAAAACCAAGGTTAGTAACGACTTTAAAAAATTCGAGGACGAATTTTCTTAAGAGGGAAAGATTGAAACGCACCGTTTCATTTAAGGCAAAAAAAAAAAATTAAATAAATCAAGGAGGGGGTCTGCCAGAAGCTTCACGACCCCCTCCCCTTCATTTTCTTGTTCCTTGTGAAACCCCACCGCCCCTAATGCTCAATCTCCCTCTATCTTCTCTTATTCCTTCTTGATCCATTTTCTTCTTCCTTTTGCTTCATTTTCCCTCCAATCTCAAGCAACATTGTAAGTTTATTATATAAATCTTTAAGCTCTACCTCTTTGATTTTTGGGAACTAAGTTGTGGTGGTTTTTTTTGGGTTAGGGGTGGAGCTCTCTGGAGAAACTAAGGTACTCACCCCCATGAAGTTGTGCATTTAGGCTCTCAGAGATCTGTCAGTTAGCACCTGTCTGCTTCCCTTGGAGTTGTTGGGAGTAAATTTGTTGTCTTCCCATATCAGTGAGTGGATGATAATCATTGTGGCATATTTTAAATACTTTATAATTGTTGTTTTTAATTATTTTGTAATGTTAGAATTATTTTTATAGTTATATTTGGGGAAACATACCTTTGGTGTTTATTTTAACTATTCCTAAATATTTTCAGGTTGTGGTTTTTTTTTTGTTAACTGATTTTGACTATACCTGAGAGTTGTATAGAGCAATTATTTGACAAGTTGAACTTGAAATATGAGACTGAGAATTTATTCTTGAAGAGATTGTTATAAACTGAAAGTGATTTGAATATTGTGTTTTGGGGAACCCACGTTAGAATCCCATAACCGTTAGCGGGGGTAACGGTCTAGGTGCACCTAGTTATATATATTCCGGGAGGAGAGGGCTATCCGTTAGATGGAGCCACCAGTGCACGAAAAGGGCTATCAACGAGATGGAGCCGCCCCTGATGAGATATGATTGATGTGACTTGAATGAGGATAGGGCTATCCGTTAGATGGAGCCGCCTCTAGGGGAGAGGTCACCCTTAGGAGGAGAGGGCTATCAGCAAGATGGAGCCGCCTCTGATTTTTTGTTCTCTCATGTGTGACTCCACTGTGATTTAAAAATTTCTTTAAACTTGTGTTTTATTACTTTACTTATTCATTTATATTTTTGACTCTTTAACTAGTTTTGGGTGTTAAGAAATGTTATTTTTTGGAACATGCTAAATTTGCAAGTTTGATGATTTTTATATAAATGCTTCATTGAAGTAACTTGATTTTATTATGCATATCTTAGTACGCTACTAAGTTTGAGTGAATAATTATTCGTGCGTTAGTATGTTTCCCTTCTAGTTCATGGTGGTTGTTATACCCTCACTGAGTCTGTGTGACTCACCCTTCTTATTTTTCCATATAGATTCCCAGGCAGCTGAGTAGTTGGCTGCTGACAGGTCCAGATTGTTAAGGTAGTGTTGCTTTTTTTTTGGTAGGCCACATTTTTTTTGTTGGAGGCCTTGATGTATTTTGACACTATTTACACTCTGCAGCTACAGGGAACTAGTACTATATTCTTTTGAGTTGTATTAATGGTCTGAAATACCAAACTTGATGTATTTTGTATGACTGAACTTCTGAAATGAAAATATGAATATTTCCGCGAGTGTTTTTTTTGTTTTGGGATGTGGGAATTACAGAAGAGACTCTGTCAAAATTTTAATAAAAAAATTCTAGATCTTTATCAAGTATGTTCTAAATTAATAGGATTGTCAAGCTAGGATTGTAAGCCTGCGTGCCGGTCACGCCACCAGCTGCCTTCTTTCACCCTCAGTCAAAACATCATTAAGTTCTTCACCTTCTTAACTTTCCAAGGCCCTGCCATTTTTGAACTCTCCTGTCGCCTCCAAATCAATTGGGGGGGAAAACTGCCTGAGTAACATCAATCCCAGGCCTAAATATATTTGTCTTAGACGTTACAACCACTTCTTGTTGAACCTTTTCATCATCTGCTGGACAGCCAACAACAGCTTCGTCTAGAGCATTCTATACCTCTTTTTCCTTGGGTGAGATCATGCATAGTGATACAGGCTGAACTTTCCCATCCTCTTAACCATCACCCAGAAAAAGAATGCTCTGATCCAATCTCTGAATTCTAAAGCCGTCAAATCCAACCAAAGTCATGTCTGCCCT
The DNA here is from genome assembly GCA_035048595.1 of Echinosophora koreensis. Taxonomy (NCBI): domain Eukaryota; kingdom Viridiplantae; phylum Streptophyta; class Magnoliopsida; order Fabales; family Fabaceae; genus Echinosophora; species Echinosophora koreensis. The sequence continues at coordinate 881,481 of JAPCYP010000094.1, forward strand.
TCGATTTGCACCCTTTTCCTATTTTTGTAGGCAACGTCTTAAATGCTCCCTGCAGAACTCGGAGGAGCGGTACTCCACCAGCAAGAACCATTGATTTAATATTTTATTTATTGAACGGTCCGGATTTAAGGGGCATAAACCGGTAGGACAAAGTGACAAAATGACCGGGTACGTACTGAAATGGTCATGTGGTTGGGGGAATTCGCCGCCCCTATGTACTACGTGGGAAACATTTGGCTAGGCATGCTGTGATAAGTTACTGTAGCAAATTAGTACATAGGAATTATTTTGTATGCCACCGAAATACAATATATTAAATAAATAACCCAAATTTATGTTAAAAATAAATTTGTTACAATTATTTATGATGAGTTATGAAAAAAAGTAAAGAAATAAAAAATAAGTTATCCAATATTATCAATTAAGGTAAAAAAATTTGATATTGACTTTATTAGTGAATAAAGGTTATATTATGGGTATTAAGAAAGCTGGAAAAAAAAAAAGGTGTGAGTTTAATTGGTGTACACTGTTAGTGAAAAGTTTTTTACACTGGCAACCAATCAGAAATCATGGTTTGGATTATTTTTAAGGTGGTTAGGATAAGAGTTAATGATTTTTAATGATTTATCAATTTCTGATTGATTGACAGGGTAAAAAATGTTTATACTATCAATATATATCAATTAAATCCTTAAGCTATTTTACCAAAAATAAACTTATTTCATTTGAATAGCAAAAATGTATACATGGCGGCTCCAATTGTTATTAGGTTAACCTATATGGATTTAAATTTTCTTTTTGTTCGTCTTATTCAGCATCACCCCAAAAAGTTAAAGGGATCAGGAATTATTTTTATGCCTTTAAAATACAAGATCTGAAATAAATAACCCAAATAGTTAGCTAAAATATAACTTGATCACCAATAATTAATGATTTAATTGGTATACACTGATAGTATAAATTTTTTTTACACTATCAACCAATAAGAAATTGACACATCATAACAAATTAGTGTGTTAGTAATGAGAACTAAAAATTTCCTATATAATTTACATATTAAATCTACGGTTTAATACTATATTTAAATATCATAATATATATATATATATATATATATATATTAATATTTAATTTTAGAGTAAAGACCCATTTTGGTCCCTCAAAATTTTCGAGTGCCCCATTTTAGTCCCTGAAAAAAAAAGGGACAATTTAGTCCCCCAAATTTTATTACGGGAGACATTCTGGTCCCCACATGCATCTAACGAAGGGACCAAAGTGTCTCTCGTAGTAAAATTTGGGGGACCAAATTATCCCTTTTTTTTTAGGGACTAAAAGGGGTACTCGAATATGCAGTTGGACCAAAATGGGCCTTTACTCTTAATTTTAACAATATCTTAAAAAATCACCGATATATATATATATATATATATATATATATTATATAATTTTTTTTAAATATTTATATTTAATATTTATATATGTATTTACACATGGCATTTTATTCGGGTCCGAACCAAACTAACCCAACTGAATTGATTTTGATTGGTTCAGATATGTTTATAATGCAAATCCAAATCAACTCGACCCGTGAGTATTCCTAATCGTGGAGTCGTACTGGGCACTGGGTTAATGGATCACTGGTCGAACCAATGGGTCATTGGTTGAACCGGATAAATCGGTATATATTGAATATTTAAATTTCATAGTTAAGTTAGGTATATATATAATTAGAAAATTAGAAAATTATTTGGTTTTAACCGAACACCCACTAGTCCAGTCAAAATTTCAGGGAGTATCGCTCCTCAACTCCTACAATGGAGCATTAAAGAATTCTCCATTTTCGTAAGTATCTGAAGGTGCAATCCTTGAGATGAAAGGGATCTCAAAATGGAGTGCAATCTCCATGTAGAAGTCTCTCATCCTTCGCATGCTCCCTACCAAGCGAGGCAACCTTCTACACCATTTTGCCTAAGCCAAAGGGCAATTCTTAAATACTCCAACTATGAAGTTGAGTATCCGTCCTCCTTGTTTTATGACTGGAAGTAGCCTGTATCCGGTTTTTTCGAATTAAAAATAGTGATTTTACAACCGGTTACTTCCCGGTTTTTTGTTTGCTTCCACAAAAAAACTCACTGTAGCTTTATCGGGCATGTGACGGAGGTGGACGCCGGAGGATGACGGCAACGGAGGTGGATGGCGGAGGACGACGGCCTAGGTGATGGATTGGCCCTGATGCAGGAGCTAGAGAACCACTTGGCGAGCATGTACTGCGCCTTCCTCCATTGCGGAACATGCATCCCTTTCTTCTTCATTCTTTGCTTCGCCTCCTCCGACACGGCAGCGACCATCGATCGACTCGTCAGAAACACGGATCTGTACTGTTCGCACCAAAAATGTGTTCGACTGAGTCATCAATTAAATGCATAAACATTCTTTTATTCTTTCATTTGAATATCTGATTAATGCACAAAGTCATAATTCTTTCTTTGAGAAGTCAGATCTATTCTTCCTGTGCATGTTGCGGCCCTTTTCTTCTGACATCTGAAAGCAGAAATTAGAGATGAAGAAGATCTTGCAAGTCCAAGATCTGGTCTTCTCTTTCTCTGTCATATAAATTGTTCAATGCTTATGAATCATAAAAATATCCCCATTTCTCTTACTCCTTCCAGTTTCAAGCTGTCATTTAATATTTCAGGATGTTAAATTGTAATTTTGAAAAAGATCCATGAGGAAATACAATCATCATCCAAAAGCTGATATCAGATCTTCATATTATTCTCTAAGGCATCCAAGGTGTTCATTCACTTCATTCCCGTTTCGATTATATTCTTTTGGGGGAGGGACGTCCATTCTTAACCCACATGACCCTCCCAGCAGGTAGCCAGTTATTAATGACCCATGTCCAACCGGTTAGGCCATCTGTAATCGGCACCGTTCAATAAATTTATTATTATATCAACGGTGATGCTTTATGGAGTACCGAAACTCTGAGTTCTCCGTGGAGTATTGAAGACAAAGCCCACAAAGGCTGATAATGCTTAACAATTATCTTGGTGATACATTCTTCTTTATTGCAAATATCTTCCCGAAGAGCACTCCATCCCTTTTCATTTTGCAAACTCCAATCTGCTCCAGCAACCATAAGAATCTCTGTGGCAACTTGATCCCCAAACTTCACATCCAAGTGAAAATGGGTATCACGGTTCAACACATCACACCGATCAATCACTGCAGAGATGACATCTGCCTTCTCTTGATCTGCTATTGAAACCGCCTCTGTGAATCTCAACAACGTCACGCAGTCGTGGGAGACCATCACTTATCCTCTTAAGTTCAGCGTAATCCTTCAAAATTATGGCCTTGTGCACAGAACTATGAGCAACATCAATCCCCGCCATGCCTCAATAGCACAAGGGACCAACAACAATCCACACCACACTAATAATCACAAGAATGAACACCTTCCCACCATCAACTGAATGCTTGCACGTTTGGGTTAAAACTTAAAACAAATAAAACATACCCTTGTTGACAATTTCCCTTGTTCCTTTCTTCCTCCTTCAAGCTCCAAGATGCACCCATGAGTTTTTCGAGAAGAGCTCTCTGAGCATCCATGGTTGTTGTGAGATAAGAGTGGAGAGTTGGGTGATGAAATGGAGAGAATGGGAAACCAGGCCTAGAGGACAGAAATCGCCGCGCACCGCCAACTCTCGTCCCTGTCCAAGCCGTCGTACACCGTCATGCCATCACCGCATCGAGTCTAGATCTGAAGCTAGCGGCGAGGTCGAGTCCCTCCTCTTCTTGCTCAGACCAGTAGCTGTTGTTCCGCCACGACAAGCACCACCAGATCATGTCGTCGTCTCCGCTCCTTGACGTCATTCAAACCGCCACCACAGAACAGCCATGAGTTTGAGTGACCACCGTTCCAAACCCCTAGAGCGCTTCCGTTTGGGGCGTATATCCTTGCTGCTGCCGCCGATTCTAACCGCGACCACCACACCACCTTCGGGACACCTCTCCATACTCGCAGCCCAAACAAGATTGTGTGATGTTTCCGAGAAAGTGATATTATTTTGTTTGCAGATCTGTTGAAGGATGGTGCTTTCATCGCATCTCAAGGAAACATGTCGCGAGTAAGATCCAGTCGCATGGACAAGGAAACCTCCGGTTTGAGCACCATCTCCATTGACCACTCCTCCAAGGTCCATCATTACCAGAATCATTGCCTCCTCCTCCTCTACTTCTACTCTGAATCATTTGTCAAAATGTGCGTCGGGGAAAGTTTACCTCGACCCCAAGGTGAGCACCAAATATTCTTGCAAATTTTTGACAAGTTATATCCGAAAATCCAAACAACAGTATCGCTAATAATCATTCTCACTCTTAGTTCAAATGCACTTCTCTTGGGTTAAAAAATATACCTATGAACTAGAAGTGCAAGGGTACAAAATGGCTCAGGTATTCTAGTTACATCAATGGTTTATTTATACCAATTCTCGTCCCTCTTATATGGGAAGTTAATCCAACATTCTTACCCCACTATGCAATAATTATTGGAGATCATAGATTAGTGGTATTGTTCCTAATGGATCTAGGGATTTAATTTAACATTGCTATTTTGTATTTTTGTTAAAATAATAATAATAATTTCTACTATGCGTATACAAACATAGCAGCACCTAAAGAACAAATACAATAAATAAATAAATAAATAAATATATATATATATATATATATATATATATATATATATATATATTTGAGCTATTTTGACCAGCTCAATTATTCAAAAAATATAAACCATCTCATGTGATAATCCTAATTGTGGACATTACTCAAAACTTCAAATTGCTTTTAGTAATCAAGAGGAAAGGTTGATACAATCTTATTTATAAAAAGAAAATCACCTGATATTTTCATCCAACGTTAATTGTAATTTTAATAGTTTACATTGTTGGATAAAAATAAAATCAATGGCTAAGGGTGAGTATAAGCAAAAAAATTACTTACACCGACGTAAACCGATTCCTCCTCCTTAACCAAGCAGTTGGGCACAAGTGGTTAATGTGCTGCTGTTAAGGACGAATGGTTCGTGCTTTGCACGAGTTCGATCCTTGGCAGCAACAACTCTTGACAAGGCTTTACTTACCTCCCGGCCGAACCCCGGATTAGTCAGAGTCAAAGACTCTAGACACCGGGACGGGGGTCAAAGACCCTCCGGACCGGAAAAAAAAAAAAAAAACCGATTCCTCCTCATTTACAGAGAAGAGATCAATTTATATCAATGTAAGCCATTTTTTGCTTACCTTTAGCCATTAGTTTATGGCTTAAATAAGTTTTTGGTCCCTATAAGGTTCATCAAATTTGGTTTTGGTCCCTGTGAAATTTTTTCTTAGGTTTTCGTCCCTGTAATCTCACAAATTTTGCAAATAATCCCTACCGTCATCTTTTTCCGTTATCTAGTACTCGTGGGCATCGAGATAATTTTATTTTACTGTCCGACTTGCTGTAAAATTTGGCCATAAAATAGAAACAAAATCATATATTAGGGACATAAGGTTAAAATTGCTAAATTCCTTCATTTTGTATGATATCTAAGTACTCAGGGGGTACCAAGGTAATTTCTCGTTCTTGTCCGACTTGTTCCAAAATTTGGCTAGAAAGTAGAAATAAAATCATAAATTAGGGCCATAGAGTTAAAATTGACAAAATTATTCATCTAGTATGATTTCTAGTACTCAGGGGTAACAATAGGGACTATTTACAAAATTTTCTAAAATATAAGGATGAAATCCTAAAAATATTTTTTACAAGGACTAAAACCAAAATTGGTGAACTTTCCAGGGACTAAAAGCTTATTTAAACCATAATTTATTTTCATCCAACAGTTGATTTTAATAATTTATTTTCATCCAACATACTGACCCATGCCTATCTTTTTCAAACAACGGTCATGTCTTCCTTATATTGAGAACTAGTACCTGCAATGATACAAACAAAACTGATTATGTATTTTGCCTTCATCTATAGTTTTATGGTGATTTCTTTTCTTGACACCATTCTATTAAGGTCAAATTGGTTTGTCTTTTGTCATATAGTATATAGTGTTTAGATAACATAAGAAACTCCTTGCTTTGTTGTGCATCTGTGTCGTACTATAAATAAATTAACATTCTGATAAAAATATCACTTCATCAAGAATAACTAATGTACATATATTATATTGAGAAATGATATTATGACACCAAAAGTTGATACCAACTTTTGACACCATGGTTAATTCAGTATATTGGTTGGTTAATCAACCAATAGTGTCAAAAGTGAATTAACCATGGTGTCAAAAGTTGGTGTCAACTTTTGGTATCCCAATATCATTACATAATAATAACTCATTATTCCTTGGTTCAAAAAAAAAAAAAAAACTCATTATTCCTAAAAAGTAACAATTTCCTGGACATGCTAAGAAAGCATTCATGCTAAACAATTTTAACAGCGAAGGACAATCTACATCCAAAATCAAATGTGTCTACATGGTCTCTACTCATGCATCTTAACAAGTCCTCAATTGTTGACACCAAATGGTTTCCCCTCAAGATAGATGGTAAGGACCTTTTCACCTTTGTACAATTCTTCAATTCTGGAAGTCACATGGTAAAGGCAAGAATTGGAACGACCACACCTCTTTTTCGATTGTTGGGTTGGGAGTTTGGTATTTGCCGTAAGTACCTAAGGCTGGTTTTATGGTGCACTCCATGCCTGAGGAGTGCACCGACCTCCTATTGCAAGTCATTTTGAGAGGTTTTAGTAAATCAGCCGTAGTGAGGACTTATTTTCAAATAGTACCCTTTTCTCTTTGTTGTTTCCCAACAAAAGACTGAGCATAATAACTATTTGAATGAATGCCCAAATTAGTCCCAGAAAAATTTTGGGATCCACTTTTAGTCTTTGAAAAAAATAAATTAATTATTTGGTCTCTCAAATTTTCAAATCGGGATATATTAGTTCCTAGATTTAGTTCCAACGTCTATTTACTTGCCTATGTGACCCATTAATTAACCATCGTACTTGGCCGGCTAGTGGTCCTGCGTGACTTATGACGAATTTCCTATGTAGAAAACAAATAAAAAGTGAAAAATGTGCATAATTTTAAAATTCAAATACCTGAAAATTATGCAAAATTTTTCACTTTTCATTAATTTTTCACGAATGAAATTCGTCATAAGCCACGCAATATCACTGACGAGTCAAGTGAGACAGTTAATAGGACACGCAGGCAAGTAAATGGATGCCAGAACTAAATCTAGGGACTAATATGTCCTACGTTAAAAATTTGAGGGACTAAATGGTTAATTTATTTTTTTCAAAGAACAAAAGTGTGTCCCCAAAATCTTTCAGAGACCAATTTGGGTCTTCCTCTAACTTTTTTTATTTCTTTAATGGTGCCCTAACATGCATGACCCAATTTCAAAATAGTCTTTTAATAAAAGATTAAGCTATTACGAGGTTTAGTATAATAAATAAATAAATAATAAATAAATTAGTATATAAGATTTTATTATAATATAAAATATTTGAAAAAAGTTAATATATATATAATGTGGAGAATTTGGCTTTAGCCAAATACCACTCAAAAGGAGGCAGCATCTTTTATTTTAAAAAATAAAAATAAAGAAAATAAAAAGCACACAAGTGGGACAGCATGATTATCAATGTGAAAACAAACTTTAGCCAAAGCCCAAATGTTCCAGACGTGAGTTATAAATAAAATCCACGAGTAATATGTTAACCAGTTTCACCGGTTACCAGTAACCACTTGATGACCATTGACTCAGTTTAAGACAAGGTCCGACGTCGATAACACACGCGTGCACAGGTGCACCTGTTATTGCCGTGTGCACCATAAAACCGGCCAGTACGTAAATAGGTACCGTACAAGTAGCAAAATTAAGGGATGATAGAAATAATATATGCAGTGCAAGAACAAGTGAACTTGAACAGATGAAGTGCTTACTAGTAACAAAATTCAAAACCTATCCCAGTTACTGCCATCTGCCATCAACAGAGGAAGTGCATCTACTGCACTCAACTAGTCAAGCAACATCATAAGAGAATAGCAAACCATGAATGCAATAGCTTCGTTTAATGAACATAATCCAGAAAACAACTAGAATATCCAAACTAAAAAAACAAATTCATTCAAAAAACAGCCTCCACTTTGCTTCATATCAGGTTGGGTCATTTTATGTGCTCAATAGCCTTAGACTTCACTTCCTCACGTATTTCATTGTGGGTCTTCAACACCAAGTCCAATGCAATTCGCAGCCTGGTCCCATCATTCACCTGAAGAAGTTGTCATTCAGTGTGAGTGAGTCTTAAATATAAAATAAAAAACTTAATCAAAATGAAAATAAATAGGAAAACAAGTGACTCACATCTATCACATAGTCTCCACTGGCATGGTTGATCATCCATTTTGCAACAAAAATACCATCATCATTCCTATAAATACAGCATGAACAATATAAGTCAGATTTATTATGTAATGTAATAAAAAGGAAAAAAAAAAATCAACAAAAATATTAAAGCATACGAATATTCTCTTTGCAGCTGAAGTCGTTGAGGCTCAACAATGGGAAAGAATGAAACCCAGATCGAGTAATGAAATGGTGAATCATAGAAAAAACGGTCTTGAAGCATATCATCTAAATACAGTGCCTAAACAATGACATTTGGGATGAAGTAATGAAGATTTATTTTAATAAAGTTTTAATACAGGAAAAAATGTTAATTTAGTTAGCAAGCATTACCACTTTCTTGACTTTCGTTTTTCTTGAAAGAGAACGAGATGGTTCAGGGGATGAATCCAGCAAAATAATTTCCCTTTGACAGAAATCAACCACCATGAGATACCAATGTAGGTTGTCATCATTCAGCGGGATGTATATCTGATTAACCAAATAAAATGCAAAAGTCAAATAATGCTGAAGAAATAGATTCACAAAAGATTGGGTGAATTAGTTCATAATGAATAGTGTATTACCTTCTTAACAGAACGTATAGGACCCATAAATCTCATCCCATAATGCTTGACCATGTCTGTTGGTCTTTTCCCCCAAGCATCAATATATTGCTGTGACATGCATTATTGATATTAGAAAACTTCAAAATGTTGACTGTAAATGTTATTATGACTTATGAGGCAGTCACTATACCGCGAACATAGTAGGAAGGAACCAATATGCAGGGAAATTAGTACGATTCCTCTCTAGTTTAGTGAGCAGACAAGCAACTATGTTCAAAACCTGTTATAAGGTGGAGTGTCCAGGTTAGAAGTTTGAAATTACAAAATGTATATTAGTATAAATAAATTTTAAATCTAAACAAAATTACGCTCACATCCTGATCTATCATCTGAGCTGGTATCAACCCTCTGATCGTTTTTCTTGTAGCGCTCTCGAACCGGTCAGTGGTCCTTACTAAAATCTCACTTCTGTGATGATAATATAGAGAATATGAACATAATGTGTTACATAAAAATCAACATTAGAACACTCAAACACTCACGAATCTAATTTGTCTCCCTCTGATCGTCCAAAAATATAAGCTGCAATCGCGATCTCTTCGCTGCTTAAGCGCATTTGAATTGTAGGCCTAAACAAGGAAGCCAAGCACTACATTCCGTTTAAAATATCACTGTCAGTGTACACAGATTAATAATTATAAATTTACCAGTAACCAACCTCTTCACATTTGAGCTTGACCCGGGTATTAGGAAATGTAATCCAGAAGGAAAATAGTTTCTTATGAAAGCTATCAGTTCAGAGAGGTAATCATAGTATCCAATTTCTTTCAACATTGAAAACCCATTGAACCATTTTACATGTTTGCATATCATTAAGTCTAGACTCTAAAGTCTAGACAGTAAACGAACACCAATAAGAAGACTTCAAAAAATTACATGAGTCAGGACTTCAATTGAGACTGAAAAATCAAAAGTTAACAACCCTACATAACACTATAACAACAGAGTTTCAACACAAATCTAGACTACTGTTTTCACAACATAGCAAACTTCTCCTTCATAAATTCCCTAAGGAAACAGGAATGTAGCACCCGCTAGCAATAACTAGCATAAAACACATCATGCAGTACCTTATCATCCTCATAAGCCACAGTAGAACTGATTTCCATATTGATCATCTTGTCAAACCTGTGCATCATAGAATACAACAATAAGATTATAAATGAAGAGGTACTCATAAAACCTCACAAAATAGAGATATTCTCTTATGTTTCACTCCCAAGTCCTGCTAGAAGAGGCAGAACCTCCACCATAGCCATATGAAAAACATTGATCAAATCCCATCAAATCCAAAAACAAATAAAATTCAGTATGCAACCAAACTTCAAACGGAAATGGGTCCCATAAAGCAAGCACCTTGACAGCATAAGCATCAAAACTGTACCAATACACACACAGAGGTATGAGCTATCACTTTTTCCAACAACATTTTATGTTAAAACTTAAAAAAGTTGAATAATTTTAATGTCCACTAAGCCCTGATCACTTAAAAATGCAATCTTTTTAGGGTTTTCGTATACTAATCGAGATTACCAGAACATAAAAACAACTTACCAGACAAGGAGAAGATACCCATAAAAAATGGAAGAATAACATATAGAAAAGAAACAAATGAAATGGAGCCCTTGTTTGGAAAAGCAAGTGAAGAAACATGGAGATATAAGTAAAAAAAAAAAAAAAAAAACAAAGTGTAGAAATGAGGAATGTATAAGGATTACATAATGGTATCATCAGCAGCATGAGAAGGAGTGGCAGAAAGAGCAGCTTGTTTCTCTGTATCCATAGAAATAGAATTGGAAGAGAACTGAAGTCAGTGTGATGCCAATACAACAATTCTTTCACTTCTTCTTATATTGCTGCTTGTATTGGTAATGCCATTATTCTGGCGCTCCATGGCATAACTGCCTTAACTGGGGTTGTCCTCTCGAGCTCCGCGTTTAATAATTAGTCGCAGGGCAGTTAATTGATGGGGTTATTTGATTTCTACTTTGGAATTATGCATTTGCTGCATGCTGCGGTTTGTGCAAGATAGTTGTAACTTGCGAAGACAGAAGGTTCTCATGGGTTAATTTTCCTTTTCTTTTTCTTTTTTTCTTTCTCCCATTTCAATATTTTTCTTGTTTTTTCATCTTTCTCTTTCCTCCGTTTAGAAAATCTCCGATCCTAAATGATAAGCAACTCACTTTGATGGTTTAAAATTTTAAATGGACCCCATTATGAACCTCATAATGTCACCTCACATTTAAATAACTCATACATTTTTTTTTACACCAATGATACATACAATAAACAACCCTTAAGCAATCTAATTTTTTATTCTTTTTTATTTGTTATTGAATTTATTTTATCTTCGTTTAGTTAATGTTGGCTTGAATCTTTCAAAAATAATGTTTTTTAATAGATAAACAACCCAAGGAATGATTGCTTATATAAGCAACTTTGCTAAATTTTAAGTAACCACGGACACAGCTCCAATGAGAAAATCTGATAAGCAACGGTTGCTTATAGGTACCTGCAGGGCCGGCCCAAGGGAGAAGCTAGTAAAGCTAGGGTTTTAGGCCTCCGAAAAAAAAATTTACTACCTATTTTAATAAAAGAAAAATTTAAAAATGTTAAAGAGTCGGTTGTACAAAAGGTTGAGTGAGCAACTGCACAAAAGATTCTTTATTTTCCTCAATCATGGCTCATCTCACGTATTTCTATCTCACCCACATAATGGCTCGTTAATAAAATAACGTTAATATTTTTTAGTATTTTGCTATAAAAAAATTGAAAAATGATACTCTTCAGTCATGACTCATCTCTATCAATATGTCTTACTCATCTCTCTCCTACTTTGGCCTTTCAATCACGTCAATCTCTCATACTCTCATCAATTTGATAGTTTCTTTAACAAACTCTTTTCTCTCAATACATAGTACTATTTGTTATTTATTTTGTTTCACAGAAATAAAATAAAAAATCAAAAGCTCCACTTTTCAAATTCTCTCACTCTCATCACGTCCCTACTCACTGTCTCATCCATCTCTCAATTATCTCAATTTTAGGCGTAACTATTTGGTATGAGATATTGTTTGCGATAAACTCAATTAGTAAAAATATACAATCAAAGGATGTGTGTATTGATGTTGCTATACAACAATTAAAAGGTCTTATTTCATTTTTTGAAAAATATAGGGAAGAAGGATTTGAAAATACTATAGTTTTTGCCAAAGAAATTGCTATAGAAATGAATAGAGAACCTAAATTCTATGAAAAACGTACTATTCGTAGAAAGAAACATTTGATGAGATTATTGACAATGAAGTTGTGAAATCTCCTGAAGAATCATTTAAAGTTAATTACTTCTTGTACATAATAGATTAAACAATCACTTCATTTTAAAGTAGATTTGAACAATTTAAAATGTAAAGTCAAGATATTTTTGGTTTTCTATTTAGCAATGACAAATTAAGGTCATTGGATATAAAAGTTTAAAAGAAAATTGTCTTAATCTTGAACGTTCATAATTAAAACATGATGACAACTCTGATATTGATGGATTAGATTTATTTACAGAACTAAGAATTTTAACAGAAATTATACTAGTGGAAAATGAGAGAAACTCTTGCATCAACACATACCCAACACCTCATTCTTGGGCACATCCAATGAGGTGTTGACAGCTCATTAAAAATTAATCAATTAAAATAAAATTAAAAAAAAAACCCTGAAATGGAGTCACACTCTCCAGAATGGTTCTTCTCTCCTTCCCCCTTCCATCTCCTTCTGCTCTGCTCCACTTCAAAACCCCACTATAGTGTGGCACAGATTTAGGAGCAACTGCCAAAGGATCGCCAAAAGCTACGTGTTTGCGGGAGCATTCGTGCTTCGTCGGCGAGTCACCACCGCAGTCCCGTCGGCATGCCTTGCAATTCTTCACTAACGTTTCCTTTCAATTAGTGAGATTTTTGTGCAGCTCTCTTATTGTGAGATTGTCTTCATCCGTTTGAAGGTTTTGTTGTCTCTACTTCGTTTTTTTACTACAACTTGTATTTATACCAAACTTCTTTAATTTTTAAGGAACAAGAAATTCAGTACATTAATATTTGGGGTTTTCCAACTCTTTCACTTTCTTGCATTTGCAAAAAGAGAGGAGGAAAAAGGACTAAACGATTTGTTACCTATACCACGGAGAGACAAAGGAGAGTGGATTTGGGCAGCAATTGGCGACCCAGATGGTTAACTCCTACAATGAAAGCTTAAGGAGTTCTTGGATCCAATGGAAATCCAAAGACACTGAGAGTTTGAGGTTGATGTGCGCATTATTGACAATGAGGTAACGATAAAGCTTGTTGAAAGGAAGAGAATCAATTGCTTGGTGTATGCTTCACAGGTTCTGGACGAACTTAAGCTTGTTCCCTTCTCTGTAAATGTTAAGTAAGAGGAAAGAGATGGAAATAAAAACAGTAGGGAGGCTTTTGCGATGGTAGATGCGTAGTGAAGGTTGAAGCAAGCTGTCAAGCACCTTTTTTTTATTTAATTTAATTTTAATTGATTAGTTTTTAATCAACACCTCATGTCGTCATTGGATGTGTCCAAAAGTGAGGTGTTGGGTATGTGCTCATGCAAGAGTTTCTCGGAAAATGATACACCAATGGACATACTTATTTATATAATAAGGTTTGATTCTTTTCCAAATGAATATACCGCTTATAGAGTAATGTTAACGATTCCGTAACTGTTGTTTCGACAGAAAAAAGTTTTTCAAAATTAAAATTAATAAAATCTTATCTTAGATCGACAATGTCTCATTGAGTGGACTAGCTTTATTATCGATTGAAAAAGAATTGTTAAATGAAATCGATTACAATAATTTAATAAATGATTTTGCATCCCAAAAATCACAAAAAACAAACTTTAAATAAAAATTTAATAAATTTAATAAATTTTTTTAAAAAGGCTTCACTTTAGAGTTCGCTTTAGGTCTCCAAAAATGTTGGGCCAATCCTGGATACTTGCACCGGAGATGGTCTTATGTTGTATTATCTCTCTTTTATTTATTCTTTTTTCATGTTAGATAGATTAAGATATAAAATTGTCTTTATATATATATATAACAGTCCATCAAAATTGGATTAGTATGTAGAAAAGCACTCGTGTCTTGTTTAACAAATCTATATCATACATCTATGTTAAATCTTATTTATATCATTTCAAAATAAATTTACTTAATATAAATGTAAGACTTAAATTGATCCTCTTTTTTCCAAAGCAAGAGAATATTCTAGTTTATTAAAATTTGTTTTTGTATCTTTCTCTCTCATAATATGATGAGAAAACCAACATAGTGTGGCATGGTTGATAGATAACCGAGTCCTTTAAGCATGTGGTTAGGAATTTGATTCCTGGATCATGTGTACGGTAAAACATCTATTGAGAGAGGTTAACATCTTAAATGGATCTAAATACATCGAAGGATTAGTCTCAGGCTTTATAAGAAGTACATTGATTTCACTATGTAAGATGCATTATATCTTTTCCCCTCCACCGAGAAAGCTAATGTTGTAACATGATGTCTTTCCAAATTCCAATCAATTAGTGTAGAGTTATTATTTTTTTACTAACATTAATGAGCCATTAATTTGATTAATTGTTAATTTTTTTTAGTTTTTTTTGGTTATGTTATTGTTTCATTGAAAAAGTGCAAACCATTAATGAGTGACTTTAAAATTATCTTCAAAATTTTCAACAATGGAAGCAATAAATATGCTAGCATTCCAAATAGAAATGGATAGTTGTGTTTTGTGTATGAGTTAAAAGAAATCCTAACAAACTTAAATAATGAACTGTCATATATAAGGTAGTCAAAATTGAACCGGACCGGCCGAGAACCGGGCATCAATCGAGTTTGTTTGACCTCCAAATCCGGACTTGCAAGGAACCGGTATAACAACGTTAAACCGGTGGAAAACTTAGAAAACCGGTCATAACCGGCTGCAGCCCGATCTGAACTGGTTCGCCACAGCTCTAAGTTCCCACCACCACCACCACGTATATCCGTTGTAGATCATCCATGCCACACAACCGTCCCGTCAGGCCGTCGATCACCACCACCCCAGCAGCAGTTGCTCAGTCGCTCAACTGCTCTTTGTTTTTAATTCGAGGGAGGTTCTCTACTGCGAGAAGGGGCAGCTGGGGGTAGGTTCAGTTACAGATGCAAAGAAGTGCATAATAGAGAACTAGAGAAGTGTTACAGACAGAGGAGGAAGGTGAGAGGGGACTGAGGGAGGGGACGACTGCATAATAGTTAGAACTAGGGTTAAGGGGTAACTTGTGTTTATTTAGTAGAAAGATGGGTTTGGGTCATCCAAGCCATATTGAAGCATTTTCTTTTAACACATGCTAGGCCTAAATTAGCCCAAATTCATTTGTGTTGTTTTTTTCTTTTTCTAATGATTGAACCAAAAATCATGTAAAAGGTTGATAGGTCATTGAAATTGTTTTTTTTTTTTTGTTACACTTTTGGGAGCAAATATTAGAATTATTTTTGTTAATTTATTAATATTACTTAATATGTTATATTAAAAAAATTATTTAATTATCATTGGTTAAACCACAGTTCTATCACGGTTGGACCATTGAACCTTGGACCTTGAACCAGTTCTTTACCGGTTCAATGACTGGTCCGGTTTAAAAAACCACGGTCATATATAGAAACCTATTAACTTTCGAAGGAAGAATATGAATAATTTATTTGGGTAATTGAAAATAATTAAATAAAATATAAAATGTACTCCCTCCGAACTCAATTATAAGCAAAATTTACTAACTTCACACTTATCAAGGAAGTTAGTTGATTTAGTTTAATTGTCTTGATTTATGTAAAATGTGAGTTACAATTACTAAACTATCATTACTTATAACAATTATCACATTTAATTCTTGGGAGTGTGCATTGCTCTTGGAAAAGTAAGAGGAGATTAATTAACCAAGGGTATTTTTGGAACACTAACATTAAATATAGTTGAATTGGTTGGATTTTGATTATATTTGAGTCCACCAAATATAGATTTTTTTTGCTTATAATTGAGTCCGGAAGGAGTAAATATTTATACAATTAATATGATACTACCTCCAGTCCACAATATAAAAAACAAATGGGTCATTTTTTTGGGTCCAAAATATAAGAAATATGCATCAATTTTCACACATATTAAATGTTAATTTCCAATATTGCCCTCATTAATTACTGTCATTAATTATAGGCTATCAGAATGTTATTTAAAATTATAAGGGGGTGTTATTGTAAATTTATATGAGCATTAATTACAATTAACTCATTCCAATGCATTTCCTTGGTCTGTATGTTTTAGTATTTCGTTTCTTATATTGTGAACCGGAGGTATTATTACTATTGTGGGGATGTGCTTTTAATTAGTGGCTTTGGATCTATGTGTTTTAGTATTTTGTTTCCTATATTGTGAACCGGAGGTAGTATTTCTATTACGGGGATGTGCATTTAATTAGTGGCTTTGGAATGTGTAAGTGATGGTTAGGGAGAGTAGTCAACCTTTTGGCACTACAACAAAAGTCACTTTTAGTGACATGCAAAAAATGTCTCTAAATTGTAAGAAAATGTAACATATTAACGTTAGTAACATTTATCAAGTGTCGTACAAAGTCCATGTCGCAAAAAGTCTTTGGTAACATTTTTTGTAGCCCTATAGTAACATTTAATAAATGTTACAATATATTCTTTTTGTAACATTTATTTAGCATATAACAACCTTTTTGTTAAATGTAGCAAAATGTTAAAAATGCCACAAAATGTGTTTTTTGTGACATTTTAAAAAATGTTGTTAACTTTAAAAATGTTGTCAAAAGGTATTATTGATAACATTTTTTAAAATGCAAGCAATTATAAAAAAAAAAAAAACTAAAAAAATAATCTAACATTTTTAAATATCATCCTATTTAAAAATGTCACATATTGTGGCAACCAAAGAAATCACAATAAGTAAAATAACCTAAAAAATAGTTTATTTATAAGCAAATCAAATGAAAGTCATTCATCTCCTTTCACATTAAAAGTAAAATCCAGTTTTGCAATAATGTTAATATTACAAAGAAACTCTAAATTTGCCTAATAAATCTTTAAACCAAATGCAGCTCAAAGTGCTCCAGATCAAAAGCTGGAGAATAAAGGGTCTGGAGCAAGGCCTGCAAAATAAAATTAGCAAAACTCATAAAATTGCAACCATATAAGAAAAACAATAATTAAGAAATAACGAACCTTTATCTAATTATTTCAAACATGTTGCATCCTATATAATATTTCACTGACCAAAATTCATCTATGAATATCTGCATAGTACATAACCAATATTAATTGAAATTATGCATCTAAAACACAATTGTGCCATTAGTAATCAAGATGTGCAATCCCAACTTCCCTGCAAACCACCCCTAGCACACAAAGTAGAAGATCGGTAAAAGAAGCAGCAATAGCGAGGACCATGTTTAAGCACACGAAGAAAGGAATAATTAGGGATTAAATGATGGGTTTTCAATCAAACCAAATATCGGCAAACCATATTCAACAGACAGCCTCCGTCACAAATAGAGGCTGGGATATATTGGTAAACCAAATAATAAATTTTTTAAAAAAAATGCAAATTCACTTAATTTGAAACCAAACTTAGTGCAAAATTGCATTTGATCATTCAGCCTCCTTTTAGCAGAAGCTCATTTGCATATAGGATGCTATCTGTTCAGATGATGATATGAAGCTACTGGCTTAGAGCATGTTTGGGAACCCACCTTTTAGCTTTTTTTACTAAAAAAAGTTGTTTTATACAAAATTTTCATGTTTGGGCATTTAGCAGAAATTTGAAAAAAGCTTTTCCTTGAAGAAAAACGCTGTTTTAAGCCATTTTGACTTTCCGTTTCAGCCCCCCGCGTGGCGGCGTCAGTTGCCTAATTACCTTTATACGTTACAGTGTTTTACACCTCCGCTTTGCCTTTATAGTTTATACATTACCACTTCCATTTGCTTTCATTGTTTATATATATATATATATACATTATTCTTGAAAATTCTAACGTAAAAATAATAATATAAAAGTTAATAAATTAAAACTTTTAGAGTGCAAAAATAAATTAAAATGACTTATGGGACTCTCATCACCGGTTTCTTTTTTTAGAATTTTCAAGAATTTGAATTTAAAAAAATAATAATTTCAAAACAAATTATTGTTAAAAAAAAATCAAATATTATTAAATTATACAAATAACTTCATACCATTTTTCGTAATTTACTATATAAAAGTGATTATTTTTACACTACCCAAATGAAATAGATTATCTTAAAATTGCTTTTCAGCAAACATACCCAAATAAAAACAGATTCTGATTACAATCGATTATCAAAATAATTTGAAAACAGATTATCAGCATAATCTTTTTTTTCTAGCTTTCCCAAACACACTCTTAGAATGCAAATAAATAGTATTAAATCAAGGCACTTTTTAATCTAAATAAAAGTTCATGTGAAATAAGAAGAATGAATTCATTTTATTATTTTAAAGAAGGGTTGATGCACAACTTAGAGTGTGTTTGGAAAAGATTGTTTTCCCCCATTTCAGCTGTTTTTTAGCTTAAAAGCTGTTTCATAGATAATCTATCATGTTTGGCATTTTGCTTAAAATTATAAAAAAAGCTTTTTTTAGGGGAAAAAGCTGTTTTATGCCATCTAGTTTTTTCTAGCTTAAGATTGTTGTGATTTGATTATTTTTCATTCTCAATACTCTCTTCCATGTTTACCCCTACAAAACTAACTTCCAAACAAATATTATTAAATTATACAAATAACTTCATACCCTTTTTCGTAATTTATTATATAAAAGTGATTTTTTTTGCACCACCCAAACGAAATAGATTATCTTAAGATCGTTTTTCAGCAAACAGACCCAAACAAAAACAGATTCTGATTATAATCGATTATCACAATAATCGATTATATAAAAATTGATTATCAACATAATTTTTTTTTTTCAGCTTTCCCAAACACACTCTAAAATAGCACGCTACCTATGAAGGTATGAATTGTTTGTCAAAAGTTGTTTGGTGGTACACTTGTAACCAAATTTTTGCGTGACTCAGTGAAACTCACCAGGAACTCTATGACTACTCCTCAAGTCAGATCCACGGTATAGGAAAATAACACCTGTAAGTTTCTTGTTCTACAAATAGACTATGAAAGGTGATCAGCATTAATTAATGATTGGTATAAATGCTAAATGTTAGAAATGCTTAAAAATGAGTCACATAAGATACGCATGAAGCATTCCATCAGAAATTCGGTATAAAGGTCAATGGCCAAAAAAGATCTAACTACTAGAAATTTTATCTAGAATACCATTAGACATTTTTTACACTTTGACAAGATGCATGTTAATTATTTGATTTTCATGTTATAAAATGAAAGGCATGCTTAAGGTTCCAATAAACAACCAATCTAGTACTCCAAATTGGTGGCCATGATTTCTCCAATAACCGAGCTACAAAACCAATTTGTTGGAGTTCCATTTTGTTTATGTTATCTATCACCAAAACTGATCGTTTTCTACACCATCAGGGATTTGCCTATCCATTTACAAAATACAAAATGAATTGGGAAAATCCTAATTTATTAGCAAAGCATAACACTGTTACAAAGGAAAATAAAAAAAAAACTAGACATCAACTTATGCCAGACCCAAAACAGCAGACGCACCAGGCAACAACAACACCAAACCAGGGAGAAATATATAAAACTCCTCCCTGATACAAAGCTATAGAAACCATCTTGCTACAGAGCTTCAAACGGAAGCAAAACCCAACCACATTATTTAAACTAGTAGAGAAAAACCATCAGCCTCCTGTTACAGCCACCACAAGACATCATCGAAACAAATATCAAGACCAAACCAAAAGCATCAAAACAATACGACAAACACCCACACAAAACAGAGTATAAACAAGACACCAGTGCTTAACAAAGAGTTTAGCACAAGATTTTCAAATGGAATGCAGGTTTCTCCAATGACACATGCAATCAAAGAATTTTATAATTATTTTATAAGGATTTGTAACATTTTAATAAATGTTATAGAATAAATGTTGCTAAAGCTGGTATATGCTACAGTGTGGATATGCATATATTTTTGTGACTAATGGCTCATTATTTAGAAATAAAAAATTTATTAATTGCCCATGAAAAATAAAAAAGAAATTACATAAATGTATGTGATAAGTGTGCAAATGAGGTCAATTTGATTCTACATTTGGATTCTAAGGATTTGTTTCCCATGTTTGTTTCGGTGAGGAGATAACTGTGATAAGTTTAATCAAATCAAATACAAGTCATAATATTTTTAAAATTTCTTTAGATTCCTTTCTTTAAAAGTTGTGTTTTGTAATTTATTTTTAGTGTGAAATATTGTGTAAGTTAGACCAATTTGATTTTACTTGCATCGACGGGAAGATAACATAGCTGCAATAAGTTTAATCTAATATATCATTATATTTTTAAAATTTCTTAGGTTGTCGTGAGTCACGTTTGGTGTGCGACAGAGGTGGGGCGCCTAGGCTTATGATTAAAGGCGGATGACGACGGAGCTGTGGGTCTGAATCGGTAGGGGCGGTAGAGGACTTAAAGTGAGACACCGACGATTCCAAATATTACCATTTTTTAGGGTCTCTATCCTAATAGATTAATCGTTGTGGGTCTCTATCCTTCATTACAAAGTACTCCCAAATATTGTGTACCCTCTTTAAGTTTAAAACTGGTTAATTATTTTCTTTTTTTCTTTTTTTTGACGGAAACTAGCTGCCATTCATTGAATTAAAACAGAGTTGGGTTGGGGCATTCCCCACCCAAGTTCTTAACCATAACATGGGCTGCCAAATTTGATTGTCTTTTAACAAAAGTAATAGAGCTCCCTTCAATCTAATTGAGTAGCTCCCTGCAGTCATAGATAATTGGCTCAATAGCAACTAAACACAACTTCTGGTTTATACTCTTCACAACCATCTCCGCATCTGATTCAACTATTACATTCTTTAGCCCCTGATCTTTTGCAATTTGGAGACTCCATCTTACTCCTAATGCTTCAGCAAGGGTTGGATTTATCTCCATCCTCTCCTTTTTACATGCTGCAAATAAGACATCTCCCAAATGATTCCTGATTACCATTCCCCATCCTGCATGCCCTGTATTAAAACACCCAGCATCCACATTGATTTTCAATCTGTTTACATCAGGAGGGGACCAAAGTGTGTTGGAATTCTCAGTTCTGGATTCTACAACAGTTTCATCACCTTGCCTGAACTCCATGACAAAATCCACAGCAGCTGCAGCAGTCACAATTGGATCAAAGACTTGGTTTTCAAACACAACTTTATTTCTTGCACACCAAACCTTCCACAGTGTAGACAAAAGATTTGCACAACCAATTTATCATTACACGCAAGCCATTCAAGGAGCCAAACATTCACATCAATACAGCTAGGAACATGGATACTCAGTTGAGAGGCAAACCATACCAGCTGAACCATTGGGCAGTATATGAAGATGTGTGCTCAGTTCTTTCAACTGCCTGATAGCAAAGAGGACACAACAGCTCCATTTTAACACCTTTCTTGCCTAAGTTGAACTGAGTAGGAAGAATGTTTTTTGCAAGTCTCCAAAGGAAGTTTTTTATCTTGTTTGGAACCGGAGCATGCCAGATTACCTTCCACAGGTTCTTGTCAAGCAGGCTTGAAGGACCTGGAAGCTGGTTGAAATGAATTTCGCACAAGAGATGGTAGGCTGTTCTGACAGAGTACTTTCCATCCTTCTCCCAATGCCATATCAAAATATCTTCAGGAAGCCTATGAGATAAGGGAATGTTTACAATTTGCTTGGCCTCATAGTGACTGAAGCATTGAAAAAACAAATCTCTCCTCCATTGTTTTGTCTCAGAATCAATTAAATCACATACCATGGCATCATGGGGAAGATATGTTACTTGACTCCTAACCTTAAAATCAGATTGGGCTGGCAGCCATCCATCCTTCCAGATTCTGATCCTCCTTCCATTCCCTACTATCCATCTTGCTCCCTTCTCAATAATTTCCCGGGCACTGATCAAACTTCTCCAAGCATAGCTTGGCAAGAAACCTGCTCCTGCTTCCATGAATGAGGACGTAGGATAGTATCTGCACCTGAATATTCTTGCCATCAGTGACTTTTCATCAGTTACCAATCTCCAACACTGTTTTCCCAGCAATGCTCTATTAAAATCACTGAAGCCATGGAACCCCATTCCTCCTTTGTTTTTGGCCTGAGAAAGCCTCTCCTAACTTATCCAATGTAATTTCCTCCCATCATCACTTGTTCCCCACCAAAATCTAGCTAGCATTGCCTCAATTTCTGTGCAATAGCTCTCCGGAATCTTGTAGCTGTAACACCCCCCTTGGCATTACATGACTAACTCAATTTCTTAAAAACATGGATAATAAATAAAAGAAATGCTGGTTTGCTTTCGGAAAATTTATTTACTTTAAGTTAGAAAACCTCGGGTGTAAAAATTTTCTTTCTAAACATTTCGGAAAAGAGATACACACGTCACAAGAGTAAAATCACATATATTGAATTTTCACAAAAGCACACGACCCAAAGAAAAATCTTAAGTAGATCACTCCACAATTTTAGAGCATACTTAAAATAAAGATCTAGAATTTTTACAAAAATTTCGATAGAGTCTCCTCTGTAATTCCAACATCACCAAAATAAAAACACCTGCTAAAATATTTATATTTTCATCCCAAAAGAAAAGGCTCTCTGAGCCACAAACATCCTACGCATAACAGTAATCCAATAAAGACTCTCAGAGTCATAATACATATAACTATGACCTTTTCCAAATGAAATTTACTTAATAACCTAAGCTGGTCGTACTATGAGACTCTTACTGGAAAAAGACCCCATGGTTATTCCAGTAAATCAACTTTCTTCAAAAGTCGGGATCAATCCCTCCGACTAGGGCAAAGAACCTATCTACACCATCTGTACATGCAACAAGATACCACAAAAGAAACCAAACAGAAATAATGCAAAGGTGAGTTACCAATATATGAGTTTTAGCCTAGCAGTCATATATTTAACATCATAAACAACATTAAAATTGTCAAAGTAAAAACTCATACATATAATAATGTTCATATCATCAGATTGTTCAGATTAAAGACTTATTCGTAAGTTTCCTATTAACAATTCAATACTCACTTTCTAACACAATCTCCGGAGATCCTAACTTCCCTTCTTCGAGCATGATAGGATTGCGATAATGCCTATAACACAATTGTTTCGCGTTGGGTCGGCCTCTCTTGGGTCCGATCCCTAATTGTTCTAGGGTATCGCATCTCACCTAAATAATATTTGGATAGTTCCCTATTGAGTACATTCATGCAGGGTAATCGATTTCCACGACAAGAGGTTGCAAAGCCCCAAGCATTACGTGGAGTTCGAGCCCGAATGTCCCTAAAGACCCAGAAGCTCAAGAACATGATTTTGGTCCGTAACTATCAAATTTGTCAGTTCACCCCATGTGAAACTGTAGCTCGACGGCACGTCTGCCAGAAATATATTTCAATTGACATTTTATCTTTTAATATCAACTTAGAGTTTCAAAGATATTATCAAAGACTTTTCATTCTCTTTCCCAAACGAACACTAGTCTGACGTCTCGAAAATCTAGGTTCTTCGTAGTAGGAACACTAGCCCGGCTTTACCGGCACTCCGAATCCAGCCCGACGCCTCGGCCATCCGAATCCAGCCCGGGTTTATAGCTCGGCAATCTAGGTCCTTTCCCTTTTTCTCTTTCAAAAAAAAATAGGAACTCTAGCCCGGCTTCTCGGCAATCCGAATCTAGCCCGATTTTTCGGCAATCCAGATCCGGCCTGAATCTCGGCACGGTAAAACTAGGTCCTCTCTGTTTTCATCTCTTTTCCACTTTCCGAAGAAAGCCAAAAAAATCACTTTTCAATTTTTGTGTTCATAGTAAAGTAAACTTTTTCGTTCATAAGCCATGACTAACTTCATGTTTCAACCAGTATCAATAATTCAATAACACAGACAACAACATATATATATATATAAACAGTTCATAATATTAAATACATAACTACTGGGAACTCCTCAGGCTTACTCCCTTTACCTTTGAAGACTAGAAAAGATCCTTTATCTCGGATTCCACAATTTACTCCATATCCAACGAAACTTCACAAGACTAGATGTAACACACCAAGTAACTAAGAACAATTTCTTAACATGAAGTTCATGTTTCCCCTAAACCAGCGCAATCACGATCAACATCCAAGAGAGGGTCCAAGCACATTCAAATAGATGGAATTAATTTAACAATTGGTCCAAGCACATTCCAATCCTATATATTTAATTTAACAAAACCTAATTAATTTCATAATCAGAGCAAGATGCAAAAATTGGGGTTTTTGAGTGAAATTGGGGAAAATGAGTTTTGTTCACAAAAAGATGGAATTGATTGACCAGAACATCAAATAGCAGTCCCAATTTCATAGATACATAGTTAATTTTACAAAAACACAACCAATTTCAATTAAAATTGAATTGGGGCTTTAGGGTTCACAACCTAAATAAGGGAAAATCCAATCTAGCCAAAGAACAATGAAATTAGCTTAGGAAAACATAAATCTACAGTCACAAGTACATAAAAATTACTTTTAATTTCAAATCATAGTATGAAATCAAAGAGCTAAGGTTAGGGTTTTCAAAATCAAATTGGGGATTTTTCTAAAATGAGCAACATAGATAAGATTTCTCTTACTCAAGGAAGAAGAAGATAGGACATGGTGGCTGGAAGGCCAACCGACGTGGTGGCAGGCGGCGGAGGACGGCGGCGGCGCGACTGTGACACTGTTTCTGGGACATTCATGAACAAAATGAAAGTGAAACTCAAGGAAGAAAATAAGGGAGGTCCAAACAAGAACAAAGAGGGCGGAAACTACCAGGGAAGGTGGCGGCCGGAACTTACCACAGTTGGAGGCACGATTTTGCATCGAGACAGGGCGGCGTTCCGCGCGACTGCCGGACGTGAGCAGGTGGCAGCGAACGGGCTCCTCTGTTGCGTCGGCGAGTGGCGTCCGGCGGTGGTGCAGGGGCGGCGCCGATCTGAGCAAAGAAAGGAGGATGAAGTTTGGATGGTGTGAGGAAGGAAGAATATAACAGAGAAAGGGAAGAATAAAAGAGTGAGGGGGAAGCATCGGGTCCTTTTAGGAGAGGAAAAGAGAAAAATCTGATTTTTTGTATTAGTGGGTAAAAATGAGTGATAAATATTGAGCCTTAAAATAAACACGTTTTAAATTTTTTTGATAGTTGAATTGATCAACTAAGAAAATCCATGGTCCAACATTTAATCTCCGATTAATGTCAAACCAATTTATTTTCAAATCTAAAATCAAATAGAGTAATCTATGAAAATAATTTTCTTTCAATCATATCATTTAAAATATGTTTCTAAACAAATACTAATAGTGATAATAACATAACATTATTGTATAGTAAAAGTACTTATACTGGAATAAGGCAGTGCTGACGCACTTAATAAAATGATTTTAAATGAGTAATTAAAATTACTCAAACGAAACAATATAAAAATAAGTTAAAATAATTATTCAGATAATTAATCAATCCAAAATAAATAATATAAATATATATATTTACTGTTATTGAAGAACAGTAAAAACCGGGGTGTTACAGTAGCAGCTCATTATATTGCTGGGAATGGCTTGAGCAACCGCTTTGATAAGCACCTCCTTGCCTGCCCTAGATAGGCATTTCTCCTTCCACCCCTTGAGCTTCTTCCACACCCGGTCTTTGAAAAACGAGAAAATATCCTTCTTAGATCTTCCAAATACAACAGGAAGACCCAAATATCTTGAATGAGACTCCACAGTCTTAACACCCATCCTGTTACGGATCACCTCTCTATCTTCTTCCGGCACATTTCGACTAAAGGACGCCTCACATTTCTCTAAATTGACCAACTGTTCAGATGCTCTTTGGTAGGTGGAAAGCACTTTGAGAATCTCATCTCCTTCCTTCTGGTTTGCTCTAACAAAAAAAAAAGAAGACTGTCATATGCAAACAAGAGGTGGGAATTATGTGGGGCTGCTCTTGCTACTTTGAGACCATGAATTGCCTTCTCCCTAACTGCTGCATGCAATAAACCAGATAAGACATCAGCACATAAAATAAAGATGTAGGGGGATAAGCGATCACCTTGACGTAGTCCTCTTTCCGGGGAGAATCCCCTGCTAGGCTGGCCATTTATGAGAATTTAATAGGAGACTATGGAGATGCACCTCATAATGGTCTCAATAAGATGCTCTGGAAAACCCATAGCCGAGAGAACTCCCTTGACAAAAGGCCACTCAATTCTGTCATAGGCCTTTGACATATCTAGCTTCAAAGCCATCATCCTTTTTTTGCCTTTTCTCTTCTTCTTTAACCAATGGAAACATTCCATTGCGATTAAGGCATTATCCGTGATCAACCTTCCTTGCACAAACGCACTTTGCTCTAGATCAATGATATCTGGTAGGATAGGTTTAATTCTATTCCCAATTAATTTTGTAACAATTTTCATGACCACGTTACATAGGCTAATTGGCCTATAATCCTTCGGGGAGGCAGGATTTTTTCCTTTTGGAATAAGGACTATAAAAGTCTTGTTTATAGCTTCCGGGGAGAGATTATCATTGAGGATGGATAGCACCAAAGATGTAATATCCCCTCCAACAACATGCCAGTACTTTTGATAAAAGAGGGCCGGGAGACCATCCTGGCCTGGTGCCTTTAGGGGATGCATTTGATAAATTGCCTCTTTAATTTCTTTTGTTGTAAACCTTTGTGCACACCAAGATTTGTTGGCCTCTGATAATTTCCCTCTAACCACTTCCCAAGTACTCTGGATACCAGTTGGATTGGATGTTGAGAAAAGATCCTCAAAATAGTTAATCAATAAAGATTCAACATTTTCCACACCAAACCTCCAGTGACCAGCTGAGTCCTTAATCCTTTTGATCTCATTGACCTTCCTCCTTTGGCTTGCCTTCCCATGAAAGAACTTTGTATTTTTGTCCCCTTCTTTTAGCCATACTGCTCTACTGCGTTGCCTCCATATAGTTTCTTCCAGCAATAGCAATTCAGAATGTTTTCTATTTAGCTCCTTTTGCTTCCTTACATCTTCTTGAGATCCTGACCACATGCTTGGTTCTTTGAGCTTCCTCTCTGTTTAAGCAATCTCCTTCCTGATTGTCCCACTTCTGTAGTGCTCAAATTCTTTATCAAGCACTTGGAGAGCCTCCAACTTATGAATGCAATGCTGATTTGGATTTGCCCACAAATTTTTCACAAGGTCTTCACATCTACTATCTTTTGCCCAACACTCCTCGAATCTGAACAAATGCTGTTTTTTCCTGTTTCGATTTGTTAATGAGACTTCAAGGTGCACCATTACTCTGTCCAATCTACATTGGATATTCTCTTGCCCTTGGCTTCCATTAGACCAGGTGAAAGGGTATCCTTCAAAATCTACATTGGTTAATTATTTTCTCTTTGTAATCTGTTATAGTATTTCCTGTGGCTAATTTTGTTTCCACTTATGATAGGCAACAAACATTTGACAATACTTTGTCTAACCAGAGGGAGGACTTGCGAGAATGGGAAAAGAAACTGCAAGAGGGAGAAGGAAGTCCATCCAAAGGTCAAAGAAATCGCAACGAAATTGAGTGGAGGGTGTCTTCAATTGCTATGAATATTTTATTTTATTATTCATAATAATTGTTAGATTATTTAAGTTTGGGGAGTTAATTTGTTGTTAATCTTATGTTTAGGCGTCGGATATCGAAGACGATGAGGAAAACTTATCGGTAGTCAGAAGTGGATGTTCCAGATTTCATAGAATGGAGGAAAAATTTTATTTATTGCATTGAAACCATCAATGGTTACGACTTGATAAAGGGTATACCAGATTGCCATCTTGAGTTTTTTCTCTTTATTTTTTATTTTTTATACTGAATATTTTATCTATATTAATAGATAAAAGGCATCCCAATTTCCCTTCCCCTTCTACTCATCGATCCAAACGTACTATTCTTTTCTTTCTTTCTTTTTAAATATTGCTAGATCAACAATTTTGATTTGTGGTTCTTTTTTTCATTTCGTGATTTTATTAGATCCATAAGATTCTGATTTCCTTCACCGATTTGGTTTTGAGTAACAAACAAAATTGATATGATATTTTTTCTTCCTTGGATTAGAATGGATGTTCCATCTCTTTTACTTCTTTCAAATTTTGGGGAATTTATTTTTCTTTGTCTTTTCCAATGATTAATTTTTTTTGGGATTAAGTCTTATAATTTTCTTTGTCTTCTCTATTCTCTAGATATTTTCGAAAATTGATCAGTCTCAACTTTCAGTGTCATTATTTCACATCATATGTTCCTGATGGATATGGAGTTTTCCAATTCAAAGTTAGTACCAAAAACTTGGACATACAAGTTTATCTTTATCAAAGCAGGTAAGTGGTGATCCTCTAAAATTTTATTTAAATATTTTTAAGAGTCATATTCTACCCTAATCCCTTTTCCTTGCAGAAGTTCAAACCCACTCTCTGCATCATTAGATTTACCTTTCTATGCGAGCATGGTCACATCAAAATTTTTCTGCACACATTCATATATTCTAAAAAGTACTCTCTCATTTTATATAAAGGTGAATTTAGAGGACAATTTCACTTTAGCAAGTATTTTATCTAATTTTGATATCATTATTTCAAGTTTCACTTTAGAATAAGCTCCTCTCTTTCCTGAGTTTATATAAATGATTTTGGGCCTTTTAGAGGTTATTTGCTTTTTTTCATTTTCCTTTCTCTTTTTGACTCACTCAACTCTTATAAAAAATATACTTACTTGATTTATTTGGTTTATAACTTTTTGAGTTTGTCTATGACTTATGGAAACCAGGTTCTTATTGGATATTATTGTTTTTAATGAGTTATTTTGTTTAATATCTTGATAATTTCTTTGAAACTGTGAATGATGTATTCTTTGCAATCATCTATTTTAATGTCTTTCAGGCTTGGTTTAGAGAGCTTCCAAATGGGGTATTTTGTTTTGATTCGTTGTACATATGATTTTTACTTGGATGTTTATATAAAATTAAGTTCTAATAAAGTTTCAGTGTTGATTATTGCAACCTGAAACATGTGCTTGGACATTCCTTCCTATAGATTGTGCTTTCTTAAGTGATATTGCAACTTAGCTATGGTGAGTTTTATTGATTGCATCTCTCATGGTGGTTGTTCATTCTTTATTGAATATACAACCACCCTCTTTGGGCAACTTTGGAGATTAGAACCTTTGCATAAAGAGAGGAAAGTAATGTGGCGAAGATAGATGGAGTGACTCAGAGGAATGTTGCTTCTAATCAATCCGGCTACAACATTGAAGGTTCCATATTTCTAAGGTCATTGATTTTCCTTGATTTTGTGATCATGATTCATTGTTTTTACTCAATGATTTTGTTCTATTTATGATGTTTTTCCATTTATGGTATTCTGGTTTTGATTTGAATAATTTTGATGATTCATACATTGTATTGTGAGACCTTTGAATAATTTTGCAACCATTGCTTAACTTGTGTTAGTCAAAAAGTTTCAAAAAATTGTTATATTCTCATTTGATTTGTTTTGGTTAACTAAAATTAAGTGTTTTTTATGATTGATTGCATATGACTTTACAAAGTTGATGTACTTTGCTTAATGATGTAACAAAGGATATAGCCTGCTATCTTACTTTCCCATATGTATTTTAGTTATGTTTTCTTATGCTTCCTACATTTCAGTGACTTTTGTGAGTTGATGATCATTGGAAGTCATTGGAAATGGAAGTTATAGTGTTGTGAGTTGATGGAGTCTGACCTTCATCAAATAATTAAGGCAAATGATGATCTTACTCCTAATCCTTCCAATTATGTTTTTGAGCATGTATCAGATGCCACAAGGATATTAAGAGAAATTAAACTCCTTCGGTTTCTCCAAGATGTGCCTACATTATGTTTGACCATTTGCTTAACTGATGATGTTGATGCTGCAGTGCAGTTCATATTTGTATGCAACAGGTTTTTTTTATTTAGCATTCAACACCGAAATGAGCTATTCAAGGGAGAGCTCCCCGGTTTGGCTGCGTTCTTTTCAGGTATATCACTTATTATCACCATTTATATGCCTTTTTTCCCTAACATATCATTTTCTACACATGTTCCTTTGACTGCACATGTTCGTTGCTTTCTTTGTTTCTTTTTTTACAGTTACTGTGAGTGAAGTTGAAGATTTACTTGAACTCAATAAGAAGTTGAGCCCTTAAATTATTGAAGATGGTCTTATTCACAGGCTTAGTTAGGTGTTTTTTTTTTTTTAGGCAATGATTTTATCCTTTAATTCCATCAATAATTTAAGAGTGCGTGTGCCTGTATTTTTTCACTTTTTATATATTTTTTTCTAAATCAAAATACTTCACTTGAAAAGTGCAGGTTTCATTTGGAGCCTTTAATCTCCTATCGTAGATTCTTGAATTGAGATAGCCGACTCTCCCCTACACTATATAACAAAAATAGAATAATTATGTGCAACAGTTTTGAATGAATATAAATTCTCTTTTTCGTGAATGCTTTCAAATGATTTTCCGTCTTTATTTCGTTGTCAACCCTCACTGTACCATTGTTGTACAGTGAATTTCATGAATTAGACAACTTTCAAGTGATTTCGAGGTCAATTTAAGTCTTTTGATATCTAGCTTCTTTATGTGAATCTCAATTTGACACCCATTTCAGTGGTTAGAATTTTCAATTTCACTATGGTTATGTCTGGAATGTTTAAAAATTGGAAATGGTTTGATTTGATCACTTATTGACTTTTCAATTTCATAGTACATACTACATAGTTTCAATGTTCTATATGGATAACCCTGACTAAGGAAACAGACATGTGCAATCATGATTTATGAAGTTATAGTAGTACATACTACATTTTTTAATGTTACATGCAGCGGGCTGTGTTATTGGGACGTTGGATTCTATGGAGGGTGATGCCTTTTTAGCTAATGAAGCCACTAAGAGGTTGACTTCGAACAATTGGGTCATTATGAAAATTGCTTCCACCAGATTTGAACTTGACCTGTTTAAGGCGAAACATGAATATCAAGCCCATTCTAAAAGGTACCTCGAAGACGTCGTTGCCTATCGCCCGTCCAGAGACTTCCGCAAGGTAAAACCTCAAATTTCTAATGTACAGAACCTTTGTTTAAGAGAAGTTTAGCCCAGATTTATGTCAAAGAACAAATGATTCCTGAAGTTTGCATATATTAACACGATGATGAATAAATCCATTCAAGTGAATTGCTAGATTTGAAAGCTAATCATCATTTTTTTTTTTTTTTGCATTATTAACTTATGATGCTATGTGTATACTCACATTATTCAATATATATATATATATATATATATTTCTTTTACCTGATGAAACTTTATTTATAATATTTCAATAACAGCTTTTGGTTCCTCTTGTGGACGCATTCTGTTATGAAGGGAGATGAGGTGAACATGACATTGGCAAAATCTGAGTGAAAGAATCCATGTGAGTGAAAACTGGAAAAGAAAGATGGAAAGGTGGCAAGAGAAGTTGGTGGAGCATTGGGGCTCAAAATGTAAGAGGAGATATTATTCTACTTCACCAAAAAATCATAAAGAATAAAAATAATCCAGTAAAATAAGTAACTAACAGTAAATTTACATGACCACAAATAATTGTTCCCTTTGTTCAAACAAGATTGATTAAATATGCAAACTCAATGTCTGCTAATAAACAATAATGTCAAGTACATATATTAATTAATTATCCATTCCTCTTTACATAAATGCTTTTGCATAATTCTTTGTTGACAAGGTGAGTTTGGGGCAAGATGTTGTGTAGAAAGCATGTTAGACCAAGTCATTCAAAGCTCTGAGGTAAGATTTCTCCTCCTTTTTTTCAATGAACCTATAGACCTATAGAGTAGATGTTTGAATTTTACTATTGGTGGAGCTTGATCATGAATTTTATGCATACAGATATTGATTATGCTCAGGAAACTGAACCTTTGAAAAACATTTTATGATGATTGTTCAATGAAGTTTCAGTCTCTCACCCTCCCAATTCAGTTTCATTCTTAGAAACATGATAACAAATTGGTTAAATCTTCCTTGTCCTTTCATATGGAAGACAAAAGCTAACACACTTCCAAAGGGAATGCCCACAAATAATAAGAATCCAAGATTGACAAATGCACCAAGCTCCTGCCGACCACACATCCTCTAGCAATACTATTTCACAAACCAAGCATTACCAAAGGTCATTTTCACATATGTATATGAACCTAAGGTCTCTTGGTCAATGGCATAAAAGTGCCTTTTCTTTTAAGACCATGAAGGTGGAATTCTTTTATTTTTGTTTTCTTAGATATTTTATTGAAAATATAATTTTAATGCAACTTTTGGTAGCATGGGTCACAAGTCTTCTTTCACTCTTTATTTTTTAGCATCTAAGAAACTAACAGGAGATTCTACATTTAACCAGCAAGATTGGAGATATTTTCTGTTGAGTAGAAAACTTGAAGCATCAAGGCAGGAAGCTGATTGAAATGATACAGATATTATTAATATGATTGCATTCTCTTAACTAATGAGCTCATTAAGGAAAGAGAAAAATAATAATTTTTTTTTGAGCTTATTGATTGATTTTATTCAATACCATGAATACAATAATGAACTTTATAGAAAACACAAGTACCGGAGACAATGACCGGAATAACAACTATAAATGGAAAAACTTTATGCAGATTTAATCAAACGATATTCCCATTCATAGTCTAATGATACATGGTATGTGTGCTAAGTTCAATTACAGCTTAAGAACTATGTAAAACAACATAAGATAATTTTAACTGAAACATAACCTTGGATTGATTATTAGGAATCTGGGATTCTAAGTTGTATGTCCATATCTGGTACCTTACTTAATTCAATTGAGTAGGATCGAGTATAATTCAAATAATGTGAAATGTGTGGCTGATTTGTCCATATTTTCTAACAGTTATAACTTGCATCTCGAGATTCGAGTTTCTGTGTAGACAGTGAATAGTCCATTGTATCTGAGCTTGAGTTAGCATGCTGAGTTTGTTTAATAGAGAAGAAAGAATGGAGAAGTCTATTTTCCTTAATAACTAAATTTTCATTTTTTTGTTGAGTCATTTCTCTGTCAAATATTTTAACCAGCTAATTACTACCTTATTGTAGAATAATTATGGATGATAGAAAATCTCAGGAGAGCTTGAAGAATGTGTACAGATCATTTGTGACTGATTATCCAGTTGTGTTCATTGAGGGTCCCTTTGATCAGGATGTCTGGGAGCACTAACCAAAGTTAATCACTGAAATTGGCCAGCAAGTGCAGATTGTTGGTGATGATCTCCACGTCACCAACCCCAAGGTATTGTTTGATTAACTTTAAATTTGCGCTTTACATTCCACAAACGATTTATTCTTTTTATATTAATTTGTCCATTGTTGGCTCTGTAGCATGTGGAGAAAGCAATTAAGGAGAAGACTTGCAATGCCTTTTAATTGAAGGTAAAGTCAATTAATTAACTTTTGCCTTATTTTTATTTTTTAGTGGATTAGTGGATAGGGGTGTTCGCGGTTCGATTTGGATCGGTTATGAGGGAAAAAGTCATCCGATCCGAAGTAAAAAAATACATGCGGTTCGGTTCGGTTTGGATGGCTTCTTAAAAAATATACGATCCGATCCGATCCAATTAAATGCGGTTTGGATCGGTTCGGTTGGTTCGGTTTTTAACCACGCATTGATACTTATTTACATTACATTAAATGAGGTACAAAATAAAAAACAGTGGCTGTTTAATGTTAAAAACAGTGGCTGTTTTGCATTCAATTAATAGATGAAAGGCCACCAAAATGAAAAGGATTTAGCTTGTAACATGAAAAATCAGCACATGCACCTATTATGCATAGCATATGTAACTTTTAATAAATAATAAAGTGCACAAACCAAACACACAATGGCTTACACAACCATGGTAAAATTCAATTTCTCAAATCCAAATAAACAACTATGCTCAAAAGCAACATGCAACCATCAAATATAAAAGTTCTAAAGTCCCAAAGTTCCATAATTAAGAACATACACCCATCAAATATAATAGTTCCAAAGTCCCAAAAATTAACAACATACAACCATCAAATATAACAGTTCCAAAGTCCCAAAGTTCCAAAATTAATAACATACATCAAATATAAAGATCAAAAGTTCCAAAGTTAACAAAACACATTAGATTTAAAGATCAATTCCAGCCATGTTTGCTCCCGGTCATTGTCTGCAAAACAAAAGTATGAATACAAGGAATTAGAAACATCATATTCTCATGCATTTAATTGGTAAATATGACAATTCAATGTAAATATGATCATACCATTTACCAGACAGCAACATCATTTGAACTAATCAACTCCAAGTGCAGCAACTAATCAGAGTCGATATCAAAATCCTCCTCAGTCAGTTGTGGGATTGGAGCAAGTTCTGGAAATGTATATAATATATTAATCAATATGAATGAGAAAGCTATACAAGACAAACAACTGTATTTGAGTTTAATAAATAAAATACAACAATAAATACCTAGTTCCAGCTTCTCTAAGTCCTCCACAAGCTCTTCAACATCCGTTGACAATGGAGAGGAGCGACACCAATTCTGTGTACAAATTAAAGCTTCAAACCGTCTTTGGTGTAAGAGAGCTCCTATAACAATTAAGCACTCTACCTCCAGTGCTGAAAGCAGACTCCGAGGCAACAGTAGACACAGGCATGGCCAATATATCTCTAGCAATTTGACCAAGAATAGGATATTTTGTGGAATTCACCTTCCACCAGTTCAAGATGTCAAAAGTATTACTTTTCTTCTCCAAAGTCTCCATGAGATACAAATCCACTTCATTTTGATTCATAGTATCCTTAAGATTCATGTCTTTCTCAAACAATTTAGTAACTAAATCATCAGATGCATCAACTTCCATTTCAGTGTCATGAGAGGATTGTGTAGAATTTTCAGCTTGACCTTGAATAGCAAAAAGCCTATAACTATCAAACATTTTATATAATGTCTCCTTGACCTTTTCACACAAAAAATCAACAACACCCTTCTCACAAGTCTTGTCCAAACCCCACTTAACAAAATGAAACTTATTTCGAGGATCAAGCACCATAGCAACAAAGATCAACATATTCATATTTTTAATATTCCCCCAATACTTATCATATTTAGCTTTCATTTTTTCAGCCATGCTGCCAAGCAATGGGTCAGAACTCCCCATCCATGTCTTGAATGTCAACAATATCAAACAGTGATCATTGAAATATTGAGAAGAGGTTACAAAAGTTGAACCTGACACCTTCTTAGTGATATCATAAAAAATTTTCAGGAATTTAACAAAGCACCTTGCACTATCCCAATCATCATTATTTGGGATACCACCTTGCATCATCACAAATTCAGCACACTTCTCACCCAATCTCTTAAATGCTTTCTGAAACTTCAATGCACTTTCAAGCATAAGGTAGGTGGAGTTCCACCTAGTTGGAACATCCAACTGCACAGTACACTTGTCTTGTATCCTAGCTTCCTTGATGCAAGTTCTAAACCTATCCATGCGACCAGGAGATGCACGAACATATCTAACTGCATTCCTAATCTTGCTAATTGAAGAATGCATTTCCTTCAAGCCATCATTAACTACAAGATTTAAAATATGCGCACAACACCTAACATGCAAATGTTCCCCCTTTAATGGATGTGAATTCCAATCCTCCATTGTACTTTTCAGGTAAGAGAGAGCAACATCATTTGAACTAGCATTATCAACCGTAATGGTGAAAACTCTACCTATTAGCCAACCCTCCAAACATTTTTCAATTTTTCTACCAATTGTTTCTCCCCTGTGATTCATAATTGGACAAAAATTAAGAATCCTTTTATGCAACTTCCAGTCTTTGTCAATGAAATGTGCAGTAAGACAAAGATAACTCAAATTTTGCACAGATGTCCAACAATCAGTTGTGAGACTAACACTTTGATTTTCTTTATTAAACATACTTTTTAACTTATGTTTCTCATTTGTGTAAACATTCCAGCAATCTCTAGCAATTGTAATCCTTCCCGGAATCGAGAGCTTGGGTTGCACAACACTCAAAAAATAGCGAAATCCCTCTCCCTCAACAAACTTAAAAGGCAACTCATCCACAATTATCATCCTAGCTAGAGCTTGCCTACATGCATCAGCATCAAAATGAACACTAGCAAGAGCACTACCGGTTTTCCCATCTTCTTTTTTCAATTGTTGAAGGGTAAGAGTCTGTTGAGTAGGATCTTTAGACTCTCTGGGAAACTTTTTACATTGATTCAACAAATGGTTTCTTAGATTGCTTGTACCATTTTTATGTGAATCACATGCATAGTCAATCCCACACCAATTACACGATGCTCTAGGTGGATTTGACGAATCAATTTTTGTAAAATGTTCCCAAGTCCAAGATCTAGGCCTACAAGCTTTTCTAGTGTTACCTGGATCTCCAGCTTTAGAGTCATTAGGTGTGGCGGATGCTTCTCCAACTTTCCTTTTCTTTTGAACATTGGAGCCTCCCTCTTTGTTCAAATTGTCTTGCTCCTCCATAACTGGTGCTGCTGGTGCCGTTGGTTCCGATGGTTCGGTTGTAGACTTGACAGATTCAACATTTGAAGAAATTCTTCTCTCATCACTTTGATTAATTTCAGCCTGCAAAATAGAAAATAAAAAAAATCAACATATATGTTGAAGAAGAAAACAGATTCATCAAAATGTGATAGGGTAAAGTGAGTACCGGCTCCATGGTGATGAATGTTACTGTTAAAACAGACACCAAATGAGTGAATCAAATAACAATGCAGCAGATCTGCATTAACAAATAAGAGACATCATAACTCAGAAATATGGAACAAACCCACCCAGAAATTTGAAATCCCAGACACAAACCCACACGAATTTAAAAGAACACACACAAATTTAACAGAATACACAAGGGTAAGGAAATCAATGCATACATTTAACAGAACACAACAAATTTAACAGATCAAGGGTACATGAAAATGATGAAATCATTGAAAATGTCAATATAATTTCCATTTTACAAAGTCTAAAAGAAATCACAACCTAAAAAAAAGTCTTTGTATACTGCCTCTACCCAAACCAACCTGAAATGAGGACTCTGGAAGCAGCAGCGGTTGACGAGAAGTGATGAAGGAGCACGCGGCGGCCGGCGAGCAGTGATGATCGAGCGCGAGGCGGCGGCTGAAGAAGAAAGGAACGCGTCGACTGAGCACTAGATGGAGCGCGACGCTGCTGCACGAGCCCCAAGCAGGAAGGAACACGACGCGACTGCACTAGAAGATGGTCGCGACCAGGCGGCGAGAGGGAGCTGAGTGGTGGCTGGCGAAGACAAGGTTGCGAGGGAGACTTTCTGTGCAAGGAGGGTCGAGCCGTCGAGGGAGTGAGAGACTGAGGGACGCATGCGCTTTAGCTTTAGGGTTACTAAATCTGAATGTCTAAAATAAAGAGGCAAAACGCATAATAAAACGCCAAAACGGCAGGGGAAGGGAACCCAAGCTAAAAACGTATATGATGTAAATCGGTTCGGTTCGGTTCCTGAACCTCAAACCTCAAACCGAACCGAACCGATCGGTTCCTTAGAAAACCAATCCAAAAAAAACCAAATGAAATCGGTTCCCATCGGTTTTCGGTTATTTCGGTTCGGTTATGCGGTTTTTTTTGGATCGGTTTGGATCTGAACACCCCTATTAGTGGATGTAGAGTTCCCTTATTTATCCATTTATAATATGGAACTTCTCTGTTAATCTTGAAGAGTCAAGTTTCATATATTACTATTTATTTGTTACGTCAATCAAATTGGTAGTGTAACTAGAAGTTTTGAACCTATAAAAATTCCAGGGAGCTGTAGTTAGTTCTTTTCTTTTCTTTTTTTCTCCAGAGGATGAACTATTCTCTTTATCTATCATCGTTGTGACTTTATTTTAAATGTACTTATTAATATGTTTATTATTATGGTCTACAATGAATCCTTTAGATTGTGCAGTTATGGAATTTTTACAATCAACTTTTTCAATTTGGGTTGGTCACATGGATCATGATATTGTAAATTCTTTCAAAAGGTCACACATAACCCGTGAGTTGCAGGTTTAGAATCACTACCTATTTATAGGTTATAATTAGAATATTATAGTTATGGTATGATTAATAGTTAGATTATAACCAGTGAGTTTTTATCTCCAAATGTCTATATTGTCGGTTTAGTTTTGCATTTGACCATCTAGCAAACTAAACCTTCCTTATTAGTTAAACCTTTCATTAGTTAGTGATAAATTTTTGTGGATATTGATAACACTTTTAAGCATACGTTTACAAATTTAAAGTTTCAATCTTATCTCACACAAATTGTGTTAATTACCATAGTATAATTAATATATGATTAGTTTTTCCTCTTTATTATTTGATCTTTTTATGTTCTTATAGGGCTTGATTTTTAAATTCAATGAGTTTTTATTGTCTGTTGGTTCAGGGGATTAGTCTTTAGCTTCCAAATTGATGCTATAAAATAAAATTAGGATTACATCCAGATTGACCATTTAGTAGTATATCTCTTTTTTTTTCCCTTCTATCCTTCATATAAGTGTGTTGCCCTCAAACATGTTCTTGCAGGCCTTGCAGTATGTGCAGAAGAACCTAGATAAAGTTTGCCCTGTTGGGTGAAAGCCTGGTGGGAAGTCCATGAAACCAGACCCCTAAACTTAGCAAAGAGTACTTTGCAGCGGTGTAGAGAGATATTAGTTAAGAGTAGCTATTGCTAATCTGATCAATCGAGATATATTTATATATATATTTTTTGTAATATGAATCCTTTTAAATTTTCAGCCGGTTGGCCTAAGCATGGTTAGAAATGCATGTTGGTGTATCTAGATTTTGGAGTGAATTATGTATTAATTTTATATCTCTTGATTATCGTATCTGGATGACATGCTTGTGTATGAATATTGTCTTAAATCCATAATGGAGCTCTAAGCAGTTGGAGTTGAATGACATTTTCGAGCAAGGAGCTCTTGACTGATTATAGTTTTATTTTCACTTTTCAGAATGTTTACAGGTAATTGTGGCTATGGCGAGCTAGACTTTATGAAGCAAGAATGGGAAAAAACCCTTCATAGTGAAATATGACTCGTCTTGTCATAGATGATTCAAACTTAGTAATTAACTATTCATGTCATAGGTTATGGCTGTAAATTCAGTGTACCCATTGGTTTTTTTTAAGGGTAATATTTTCGAACAACATAATATTAAATCAATATTGAATGAAATCTAAAACAAATGTTAAAAAAATAGTTAAATATATAATGATTTTAAAATGAAATTTGTATCTCAACATATATATATGGATTTAATTGGTATACACTGACAGTAAAGTTTTTTTACACTCTCAATCAATCAGAAATTAACACATCATTACAAATCTTTGATTCTTATCCTAACCACTTTAAAAGTCACAAGTTTGATGATTTTTGATTGGTTGTCTGTGTAAAAAATCTTTACATTTACAGTGTATATATATATACACTATAGTTTGTGAAATTAATTTATATACACTACACATCATATAAAATTTTACTTAATTATTGATTTATCATCTAAACAATAAAGTTATTACTTAAATTCAATCCTTGAAAATATATAGACTCAAATTTTTAAGTTTAAAAAAAAAATTTATCCTATCATTATGATGACACTCACTTTAAATTTGTATAGATACTATTTCACATGTATTATTTAAAATATTTTACGAGGTCTGTATAATTATTGTTTTTATTTGAAAGCAAGTAAAGATGAAAAATAATATTAAAAAAAATGTTCAATCAATAAATAATAACAATAAACAATAAGTAATAGTATTCATTCCTAAGGTAGTTGTGTTATGTTTTTTTTTTTTTTTTTTGTTCCCAGGATATCCTCCACGCATTACTGCGAAGACATAGTTGTTTTATGCTTTGATAATAATTTAAATTATTATATATGTATCAATATTCATATTTTAAAATATTTATTAATACTTTTTTATATTAAGATTATTAAAAAAAATAAGGAAAAGATTATGTAGTAATACCCGTGCGTATCGCACGGGTAACTACACTAGTACTTAACTAAAGCATAAAAAAAATCTCATATTGAATTCCAAAAAAAAAAAAATAGAAAATAGAAAATATAGCAGAACCAGAACCGACAAAGACGATCTCGGATAAGGCTTCTATGTCTCCATCGTTGTCTGCTACAATATGTGTGCGAGAGCCCTTTCTCAGTTCGTGGGTGCTTATCGCTTCTCTGTTGCGTTTTTTTTCCTTTGTGTGCGTCTGAGACAAACAGAGAGCGAGGAACACGTAGGCATCGTGAAGTAGAGGATGAGATTGTAAGGGAAAAGAAAGAGGAAAGGTCTTTGTAAGGTAAGTAAGAGGAGAAAATGATAGCAATTCATAAGCTTCTTCTAATCTTGAGAGGGATTTTTTTATTATGTTGCAGAGATTATAATGTGACATGCGTATTCAATAGGAGAAAACATTTAGGCGGGAAGACTCTCTATGTAGATTCTGAAATTATATAGTAATGGTTAACAGTAAAAAAAAAAAAATCAAATACAAATAACGGAGGTATCTAATTAGATACCTGTGGGCTCGATGGGCTGACTCATTAGGCACCTGACCTGACCCAACCCATCATGGGCTTGTCGGTAACGGGTCGACCCAACCCAGAATAAATAAATAAATATAAATATAAATAATAATAAATAAAATGAAAAGAACAGGAATTAGAAAAGCAGAACTGAAACTGAAAACCCTCGTTTTTTTCTTCTTTTGTCGCAGTCGCGCACAGAAGGCAGAACTCAGAATGGGAGGTGCAGTTGAGTTGAAAGTCTATCCAGTATCTAACCAAAGCGAAGGCATGGGGAGGAAGCGAAAGGTGCCACCTAATTCTTCTGAATCCACCCAACTGGATGAACAATCCCCTCTCAAGCTCCCTCATCAGCAACAACAACCTCAACAAGATATGGAAGAAGAGTATGAGGAAGTCGACGAAGAAGTAGAAGAAGAAGAGGAGGATGAGGATGAGGTAGAACAAGAAGAAGAAGACGACGATGAAGACGCAGAAGAAGAAGATAAAGATAATATTCCCGATCATGATCAGACGGCCAAGGTGCCTTCCACGTCATCCCCGCCTGTCGATGATGACGACGACGATCCGATCCAGAAGCTTCTAGAACCCTTAGGGAAAGACCAAATCGCAAGCCTCCTCTGCGAAGCCGCGACCAACCACCGCGACGTGGCAGACCGGATCCGCAACGCCGCCAACGCGGACCCCGCCCACCGGAAGATCTTCGTCCACGGCCTCGGCTGGGACACCACCGCCGAAACCCTCGCCGCCAATTTCTGCCAATACGGCGAGATCGAGGACTGCAAAGCCGTGACCGACAAGGTCTCCGGCAAGTCCAAGGGCTACGGCTTCATTCTCTTCAAGACCCGCGGCGGTGCCCGCAAGGCGCTCCAGCAGCCGCAGAAGAAAATCGGCAACCGCATGACTGCATGCCAGCTGGCATCCATCGGCCCCGTCCAGCAGCAGCCGAATAATAATAATTCGGCTGCCGCCTCCGTGGGGCCGTTGGTGGCGCCGGAATTCACCCAGAGGAAGATCTACGTGAGCAATGTGGGGCCTGAATTGGACCCTAAAAAATTGCTCACGTTCTTCTCTAGGTTTGGGGAAATAGAAGAAGGGCCCTTAGGGCTCGACAAGGTTACTGGGAAACCAAAAGGTTTTTGCTTGTTTTTGTATAAGAGCGCAGAGAGTGCGAAGAGAGCGTTGGAAGAGCCACATAAGCAGTTCGAGGGCCATATTTTGCATTGCCAGAGAGCCATCGATGGTCCCAAGCAAGGGAAGTCACAACAGCAACAACACCAGAGGATGGTGGCCACGACAACGGCCGGGACGATGCAGTTTCCGAGAAATGGCAATTCTGGCTTTGTTGGTGGGGCTGTGGCGCCCGCGCCAGGGCACTTGATGGCACCGGCTGGTCCGGCGGTTGGGTTTACTCAGGGAGCCGCTTCGGCTGCGCAGGCGCTGGATCCGGCTCTTGGGCAGGCATTGACGGCCCTGCTTGCATCTCAGGGCACCAGCTTGGGGTTGACCGGTTTGTTGGGAACACTAGGATTGCCGGCGGCAGTGAACCCCGCGGTCCCGACTGCAGGTCATGGAATGCAGGTTGGTTATAATAGACAGGGAAATGTGAATCCAGGGATTGTTGGAGGGTATGGGAATCAAGTAGGATTGCAGGGTGCATATCCAAACCAGCAGGTGGGGCAAGGTGGCTCTGGAAGAGGGCAGCAGCAGCATGGTGTTGGGCAATATGGTGGTGTTGCCCCTCACATGGGGCACTAGGTATGCTTTTAATATGGTCTATGCATATTCTTTCTTTGATAATTTGGTCGATATTAATATGATTATTACTATATAATTGTTAGGGGAATTACATT
This sequence comes from Echinosophora koreensis, assembly GCA_035048595.1. Taxonomy (NCBI): domain Eukaryota; kingdom Viridiplantae; phylum Streptophyta; class Magnoliopsida; order Fabales; family Fabaceae; genus Echinosophora; species Echinosophora koreensis. The sequence continues at coordinate 924,391 of JAPCYP010000094.1, forward strand.
GACCCCTCTTGAGGTTTGGTTTAATTACATCCCACATCCCTTGTTTTAGAAATTACATTGACTTTATGTTTGGTTCAGGGGAGGGGAGGGGAGGGGAGGGGAGGGGAGGGATTTTAATTAGATATTATGTTTGGTTGAGAGGAGGGGAGGGAGGGAGGGGAAATATCACTTTCATGTTTGGTTCAGGAGGGGAGGGGGAAGGATTTTAAAACAAATTTACTTTTAAACCTTTATAATTATTTATTTCAAAATGACAAGTAGGGATATGTTAGTCAATACATGTTAAATGTTTTAAAATCCCTCCTCTCCCCTCCAAATCCCCCCCAATATTGGAGGGGAGCCAAAACTCACTTAAGGAGGGATTTTGCTCCCCTCCCCTCCAAAAGTTGAACCAAACATAAAAGGTTTAAAAAAATCCCTCCCCTCCCCTCCATTCCTCTCCAACCAAACATTAAACTTGTGTTATTGTTACACTTTCGTCACCCCAAGGGTAGTGATTGAAATTACATATGTCTCTCAAGGGAGATGAGTGTAACTTTTGTATTAAGTGGGGTATCGGGTGTAATTAAGCTAAGCCTAAGTGCAGTTTTCCCTAATTATTAATTTGCTTTGGTGAGCCTTGGCACAACGATAAGGTTGCTGCCTTGTGACTCATGGGTTCAAATCGTGGAATCAGCCTCTCCGCTTTCAGGGTAAGGTTGCGTACACTACCCTCTCCAGACCCGACTAGGTGGGAGCTTCATGCACTTAGCCACTCCTTTATTAATTTTTTTTTGGGTACTGTGTTTCGGACTTAAAAAAGGATAAAGTAGGGAAGATTTTGGAGTCAGTGCATGTTAGCTAATTTATTGACTTGTATGGGGCTCTGGTGTGCTTCTGGTATGGTGTATTCATATTCTTTCCATGATGGTTTCGTTCAGAATTTTAGCTTGTTTTTCTGTTCTTGCCTACTAACAAAAAGGAATTGGGAAGGTCTTGGAGTCTGTGTAACAGTGTAAGTAAGCTAATTTTCTATTATCATGGTGGTTTTAATACTAAGCTAGTTTGGTGATAATATGACATGGGGCCTTGAACTTCAGAGGATGCTGGATTCAAATAGGTGATTGGTTTGAAATACAATTTAGTAAAATTTACTGAGTACTATTGTTTTGAATCATTTGATGATGAGTTGATGCTATATTTGTATAACTTGTTAATGTTTTCGGAGTTAGTTTTGTAGGTTGTGATTCTCTGTAATGGAAGAGAGGACAAAATCATGTTTTTTGTGTCCCTGTCTGCGAAGTAATACTTTGTTTGTTCATTTTGTGCTGTAGAATATATGTTTGTATGCCAAGGAACATATTGTTTGCTGTCCATTCATATTTGTTGATGGAATCAGATTAGCTTTTATCAGTTTCAAGTGGAGATAGAGAGGATAAAATAATAATAATAATAATATTAGACATGAAGGTCTCAAGTCTTATGAGTCGGGATCGTTAGGGTGGGTGTGATGCCTATGTCGAAAACATTATGAATGGTGTGTCATTATGCAATCGTCATTGAAAGATATAGAAATGAGGTAAGCAGGAATGGGAAATAACTGATTGGAAATTTTGGGCTGAAGTGAAATGATGGATCTTGCAAGTTCATACTATGAAGTGTAAAAATATGTTTATAGTAATTAGTGTGCTATTTTATTTCAAATTGTACAACGTGATTTAGTTATTATATAAATAAAACTCTAAAATGCATCCACAGAATCCAATGATTTCTCTGTATGATCTTCCCTCTCTACTCAGTATCCACTATCGAGAGGCCAGAGTGAAACCCTAGGATTCTGCAAATGAATCAGCAAGTGTCACTATATATTCTGTACTTGTTTTAGTCTTATTTATAGTACAAAATAGAGGTTTGGAAAATGTATAGTACAATAGTATGCTAATTACTATTTTTAACTTTTCTACAATGTGCTTTTGGGAAGTCAATCTGTCGGAATATTGGTTGTAAACCTATTTGATTCTGCGTAGACTGTTGTTTTCTTAATACTTATTGCTGTCGTTTTTGCAATAGTATTATTAAATACTAATGATCTTATATGCACTCTAATTGAGGAACTCATCCAGTTTCATTAATTTATTAAATTCAAGATCATGTTCATGATCTGTTTCATTATTTGTTTCTATTGGAAGTCTTTTGTTTTGAACTAATTGGCAAATTATCTTTTAGTTTTATTCTCAAGGAAGCACAATCTGTTTATGTCCTGATATTTACTATTTAGTTGGTTAGTGGTCTTCTAATTGTTAGGTTAATGCTCTAACGTTTCAACGGAAATTTCTAGAAAATAAAAAAAGTAAAGTACCATTTTTGCCCTTGGAAGTTTTTTTGAACATCCATTTGTTCTTCAAAGGATCATTAGATCAATTTAGTCCTTGAATGAATTTTTTGACATCCACATGGTCCCAAAGTTACTGTTTTATTATTATTAAGACAGACTTGATGTCATCAATTTTATGAGGCCGGAATTGATGTTCTGAAAATCTTTCGAAGTCTAAATTGGGGTTTTATTAAACAAAAGACCTTTATAACACAACTGCGTGATGTTCCAGCATGTTGAAATGTCAAATTATTTTGAGCTTGGTATTTGACATTTAATAGTTTTTAATCAGTTTTTCCAAACCTTGGTTTGTGGGCACTTCCTTTCATGTTCTTTTTTCACTTTGAATTTGTTTTTCATGCTTTCTTATTCATTTTGCAGATTCTACATAAGTGCACCGTTTTATTACTGGCCTGTTGATTCTTCTGAAGTTTAAGGAGCTGATGCAATTGCCGTCTTTATAATGAAATGTTACTTCAAAGATCAGAATATTTAAATTTCCAAATGGAGTTCTGTTTTCGCCACATACTTTTTTTTCATCTTTGCTTTTATTTCAAAATATTGTAGTATTTGGCTTTTACTTTATCTTCAAAAAATCCTTTGGAACTGTTTTAGTACTGCGAATTATAATTTATTCTGTACTATGACGAGTTTGAATGCAGAACAAAATACGTTTTGAAATTTATGTTTGTGTGAACCATTGTGCGCTTCAACTTGATATTCAAGAGTTGCTTTATACAGTTTTTATATGGTTAATTAGTACAGTTTTTCCTTTTTAATCTTTTCCCCCCATTTCTTGCATACTTGTCTTTTGTATCTTTTTAACACAATTGTTGTAATGAAATTTACATAATATGATAAATACTTTTTGATCATTATACCTTGAAAAAATTGCTTATAAACCAGTAAATCGAACGTTTTTTTTACCTGCTTGTGAACTTCCCACATTTAGATAATCCCTTAGGAGTTGGTAGAGTTCCTCAACTATGACCATTTGCAGCTTTTCCGCTCCCCATCTCCAAATGGAAAGTAAAAAAGGGGGGCCATTCTTTTCATGCTGTCCTCGTTTTCCTTTTTTAATATATGTATTTTCCCGTTCATATCCCTTGATCATACTTATTTAAAATCAGTTTGAGATTGTCAAAGTTAGAAGGGCTTTTCTTGGCCATCATGGGGATAATCTTCTTTGTCCAAAACCAGAGTTGTGTACAGTGCTGTAGCTGTGGTGGATTCAGTTGGTCTTATTCTTTGTTTTGTTCTCTGCTCGTGTTTTCCTCGGAGGACCAATTTAGCCACCTAATTTTTGGAACAAATTCTATATCTATAAATGGATTTTTGAGGCCTTTAGTTGCCACTTTCAAATTTGGTCATATGTCTAACATTGCTGAAGCAGAAGCAGTTTAGTCCCGTCAATGCTGCTTACCATGTCATTGGATGCTGGTTACACTAGAATCTAATATTGTAGAAAAGAAAGTGTCTGTTGTTTTTTCCAACTCCTTAGGCAATATGGGCTAATATAACCAGATTTCTGGACAATGCTTTCCCCATGTTTGATTAAATTGGACATTTTCTTTGTTTGGTTCCCCTATTTCTTCTTCAAGTTCGACATTTTCTTTGCTTGTGACTGCTATAATTGCGGAGTCAGTTTGTCAAAGAAACCAAAATTCTTCATATTGGTTAAAATAATCCAGCTTCTGAAGTACAAATTGAAGTTGGCTAAGTCATTATGATATAGCTGGCTGACATGGACTGGAAGGTAAGTTGAGGTTTATATTGTCTAATTTCTTATGTTTGTATCTAACAGTTGAAAAGTGAGTGTGTTGGCATTTTTCTGGTTGATAGGCATTTTACTTGAGAAATATATAGTTTTAACTATGGTTTGCTTGTGAAATATAGTATAAAATTTAGTTTAACTATTGCTTTGTATGAGTGGGAGGTTTAGGAATATACCGTCTACCAGAGTGCTGATACTTTGATTTGCTCGAGACACCTGTGATTTGCTTCTCCTGTCTCGAAGTTGAAGTTTCAATGCACCATGGGATATGGATAGGTTGAAGTAAAAGCCTCTTTTATTAGCTGGATTAATGAGTGTCTTTTCTTTGGGATCTTTCTTTATGATAGGACCAGTGTTAGTCTTATCCATGATATCTAGTTTTTTTCAGTAAGGCCTTGTTTTGTTAATGAGTTCCATTTATGTTGTGACTCTCTCAATTTGTTGAATCGAACTACGGTTGCCTGCTGTGCTTTTACTTTAGCTGTCTTGATCTTCACTGCTTATGTTAGATGTTTGTTTGACGTTTAAATTAGATTCAAATCTTTATACCCTTTACTCATTTTAATTTTGGCCCCTGAAATTCTTTTTGGGCATTGATCCTTGTATTTTTTCCCTTTTTATTTGGGTTTTGGGTTCACATGGACCAATAATAAGCTTAGTGAGTAGAAAGTATAGGGAGCAACCATAGGGACCATACTTTATGGAATAGAACTGATAGGATCTAAACTCTAAATGAGTAAAAAAGTATAGGGTCCAAAACTAAAATAGGTGAAAACTATAGGACCAGAAATTTATTTAAACTTTATTTTTATGTTGTAACTTGTAAGTGCAGCTGCTTCAGCTTAGATGTTATCTTACCTTTTACTCCACATCCTTTCTTCAAAATTCTTAATGACTTATCCAGTATAAAAAAAAGTATCCAGTATAAAAAAAAAAAATCCTAATGACGTAAAATGCCATCTTTTTAAGGACCCTCGGAAGAATTATTGTTGTTCAACTTTAATAAACAATTTTTTTTTGACGCAAACTTTAATAAACAATTGGATCTATGAACATCCTATGTAATATTACCACTAAATTCAATTTCATTATCAATTCGTGAGATACTTTAGTGTTTAGACCTACACCGTAGTATTGCAGTTATATATGGAGGCTAAACGGTTTTTTGGGTTGGAACTAGGAAAGAAATGTCAAGAGAGATGAGGATATATTTTATTAATATTACATTTTCATACATAATTGTTTTTAACACATAATAACACCATCCAATTTCTACTTCCTTTTTATCCTTTTATTTTATTCAAAGAATTAATGTGAACAAAAATTATGTGATTTTTTTTGTAAAATTATGTGTTTGTAAAATTGGAACATAGTTTCATGACTTAAGAAGACATGATAAATCTCGAAATAGACCATGAAGTATTTCTTTGATCACACAAGATTGGAGCAAAAGGGCGACGTATATCTTACTCGAGAATTGTTAGGTGTCCTTGTAAAGTTTCTTAAATGCTTATATGCACTGAGGTGAATTTAGTTTGTTCTTTAGAGGATTGACGTTCAACCTTGTTATAACCACTTTTTATGAAAAACCCCCCCCCCCCCCCCCCCTTCTTATTTTATTGTAGGCCAAAGAAAATCTACATTGGTGAATGACAATTTTTTATTTATTTTTATATCAAGTACAATTTGGATTTGCTTGTTGGGATGAAGTCTAGATTCATATTAATTTTGCGCATATATTCGGGTATATTTTGTGAGGATGGTGGAAATCTAGTGATTTTTTTTTTTGAAACCCATCGTAATTAGGATTTTTGATTCATTAATGGGTTCATAGAGTATCCCACAACCTTAGATCCTTTTGGAACAGCTATGGAATTAATTTCGACTTAAAGTTTTTCGTCCCTCTTCAAATATGTGTTATGTCGTATTTGGACATAGGTTCTCCCAACAAGTTCGGTCTGTACAACCAACTGAGTCACACCTATTTGGGTTTTAATGAAGAGAGTTTTTATTGTGAAAAGCTTAGACAAATGAGTTTTCATCATATAATTTTATATTGATAGTTAAAATTATAATTTGAAAAAGTACATTTTATTATTCAATAAAGATGATTAATAAATATATTATTATAAAAATAAATGCTTATTCATTCATTTTTTAGTTAAAATAGAATCTTATGATAAAGATGTATAATTAGATACAAACATATATGCATGTCTGTTAACAACACAATACAAATAGTAATTGATGATATTTTTGGATAAAGATACTAGAACTTATGCTTTATTGAGTTGGGTATTTTATTCTATTTTATATTGATTTATTCTGCAACAGCAAATGCTAGTCACATCATGGATTTCAAAGAACCAAGTCAAATTGAGTAATAAAAGTATTTATCTTCTAACTTCACATACGTAGACATGGTCATGTAGGCTTTTTGAACAAAGTAACATACTTTTAGATATTTTTTTACTAAAATAACTTACTTTTGAAATAATTTATCAAAGTAATCTTTTTTTTTGTCAACTTGGATTTTTTTATTATTTTTTTAATGCTAATTGTGTGGCGCTAGCCAGACTGGTGCCGTTGATCGCCACTTGATAGTTCGTGATTGGTCACTTCATTTAACAAAAAAATAAAACTAAAATTTAATTTTGCATGGCGCCACGTGTTGCGCTCTGGTGAGTGGCGCCATTCCAACTAGAGCCACTCACCAGAATGTGCCACATGGCACAGCCCACTCCCCTCATTATTCCTACATTCTTTATTAAAAAATAAATAAAAATAAATTTATTAAAAAATTAAAAAATTAAAACTAATAACACTTAAAAAAAATTAAAATGATACTTAAATATTATTAAAAAAAATCAAAACACTAATTATAGCATAACATGAATAATTAAAGAATATTATTATAATTTATGATTAATAATAAGTTAATAATCTATAGTAATTTAAGAGAGTAATTAATAGTAATTTATAGTTTTAATATTAGATTAGAAATTTGTAGTTTTAATTTTTAGATAACAACAATATAACAGTAATAGTAATTAACAGTTGAATAACAGTTTAAGCGAGTAATTAATAGTAATTTTTAGTTTTAATGATTATCGTTATATTATAATTAATATAGTTTTAATTAATAATAGTAATGTGTTAATTTAAGAGAGTAATTAATAATTATTGTTATATTATAATTATTGTTTTAATTTTTTAATATTCTTTATTAGTAGTATTATATTAAGAAAGGACAAACATCAGGCATAGTTTCATATGTACTTTACATGTTTTTTTTCCAACTGGAATAAGATATGTGTATTGTCTCATCAATAAAATTATAATATGTGTAATAATTGTTACACATGTTTTATTTCCATTGGAAAACAACACCTAAAATATATAAGGAAATTACATCTAAGGCTCGGTTTGACAAAAATAATTGATATGCCTGCTTATAGCTGATAAGCTAATTTTTAGTTGATAGCTTTTAGTTAATAGTTGATAGCTAAAAAGGTAGCTGATTGAATTTGAAGTGTTTGATAAAATTAGCGGTTGAACTAGCTTATAAATATAAAATGACATAATTATGATATGCATGGTAAAATGAGAATTTCATTAAATGAATAAGGGTAAAATCGAGAAAAATGTCAATAAGTTATATAAGTCATAAGCTAAATAAATTATCCTATGAAGAAAAACTATAAGCTAATGAGATAAGCGTGTTTACCAAACACCTCTATTTCAGTCAAACAAGCTTATAAGTTAGACAAATAAGTTATAAGCTAGCTTATTGGACAGAGCCTAAGTTTTTCCTCCGTTTAAGACATGAGAACACTTTTTTTTTATAAGCAAATGTTAGTAATTAGTTGTTATGTTAATTTTTTCTCATTTGCCAAGGTTTGAACCTTGAACCTCCTACTCCTTATAACCTTAGCTCAAATCACTTGAGCTACCCAACCCCCGACATAAGAATACTTCATACCAAGTACTGCCTCCGGTTCTTAATATAATAAACAAATGAGTACTTTTTTTTTGTCCAAAATAAAAGAAGCATGCATCAATTTTCACACATATTAAATGCTAATTTCCAATATTACCCTCATTTATAATATGATTTATTTATATTTACGAAAAATATCAACTTTCCATACAAGTGAGTTTGTACATTAATTAGAAGGGGTATTTTTGGAAATTTATATGAATATTGATTACAATTAGCTCATTTCAATGTATTTCCCTGGTCTGTGTGTTTTAGGGTCTTATTTCTTATATTAATGACCAGGGAGAATAATATCGTTATGAAATGTAAATTATTATTTTTTTAAATAAATTATTTTGATATTATTCTTTGGCTAAACACACTTTTGGTCCATTATTCATTATTTTTAGGTTCTATTTGGTCCCTCATCTTTAAAAAGTTCTAATTTTGGTCCTTAACTATTTGACATTACACAAAAACACCATTTCCGTCAGTTTTGCACTGACGGCGTTAGGTATATCCCGCCATCAGTCACCGGAAACAGCTGTCGCCGTCGCCGGAACCACCGCCGCCATCGGAATCCTGGATTTTAGAGAGAGAAAACCCCATTTTCTCTTTCTCTCTCTTCTCTTCCTTCTCTTCCTCCCTATCCTTCTTCCCCCTGTTCCTTCTTCCCGCCTTCCTTCTTCTATATTTCAGTCAAGGTGAACAATGATTTGGTAACCTAAAAGTGTTGAGACTGTTTTCCAGGGCCTTTGCTTTGCCTTGTCATCAGGTAAATCTATCTTGAGTAACAAATTTCTGCAACCCCAAAACCAAAGATCGATTCATTGGACCAAATTTAAATAATCCTCGTGTGAAAGAATAATTTTACAGAACAACACACAATCTGAACCAAAAGTGACACACTTTAAACCATAATTTTCTCTACCAAGTACCAACTAAAAGCTCTGTCACTTTACCTATTCTCTTGGAAACTATTAAAAATCAAATCACAACCAGGAGTCTAATGTAGGATACATAACAAAATTCCATTTCGGACACATCCTAGATCATTATTACATTATATAGAAGGGGAAGCAAAGGTAAAAAAGAAAGCATAAAGTTCGTTGTGAATCAATAGAGTGAATCAAGATTTAATTGTCCATTTAGAAAAGGAATAAGAGAAAATGAAAGAAAAGGAGATTAAAACTAGAAAGGTGGTAAAAAAAAAAAAAAAAGGAAGCTATATGTTTTTGTGGGGATAGATTGCCAGGATCACTGCAGGCAGATAAATGTACAAGCGCTTGGAGAAGGAAGGGAGGAAGAAGCGAAGGAGAGGAAGAGAGTCCAGGAAGGGGGAAAAAGGAGAAAATGGGTGTTTCTCCTCTTCTAAAACCCATATTCCGGCAGTAGTGTCGGTAGTTCGCCCGGCGACCGCAGTTTCGGTGATTGATGGCGGATACCTAACGCCGTCAGTGCAAAACTGACAGAGAAAGGTGTTTTTGTATATCGTCAAATAGTTTGAGGACCAACAATAGAACTTTTTAAGATAAGGGACCAAATAGAACTTAAAAATAAGATAAGGGACCAAAATATATTTAACCTAATTCTTTCGAAATCAATTCGACGAAATATAAACATTGATCAAAATTAACACCTCATGGGAGTTCCCACTGAAAAAGACTGGTGCTCTCTTTTCTTCTTTTTGCGTGCATCCTTTTTCCATCTTTTCCTCCCGATGCTATACGTTAACTGACTCTTCTTCTACCAATTATTTTGCTCAAAATGTTCTTTCGTGGGGGGTTCCTGCTCCAGATCAATTTCCTATTCTTCTATCAAAATCCCAACATTTCTGTTCCTGCCGAGATCCGAATAGCCGGAATCTGGCCGTAAAACTTTAGACCAAGGGTGAACGTTGGGGGTTGTTTTAGACCGTGCTTGACAGAATACTTATGTTCCGGTCCTACGTATCCCACTGGGAATCAAAGCCAGACGTAGTTCTGAGTTCAACCCCTTGATCAACGTGCGTGCATCAATCTCTTAATTTTGTATCTGATGTACTCCGGTGGGCAAGGACTTGTTTGATAGTCTCTTGATCACAACCGGGACTTCTATACTCTTAGAGAGAACACCAAGCTCTAGTCAAAGTTTAAAAGTGTTTATTCTCTTAGACTCTTCCTCCTTTATAGAGGAGGAGAGGAGTAAAACCGATCCTATTTTTGGGGTCAGGATCTTCTAGTTTATCTCTTAATCATTTATCACTTTATCTCTTTTAGCTCAACTCCCATCTCTTTCATTGATAAGAGTTATCCCTTATACTAAAGTAAGGTTGTTAGCTTGGGTTTTAGATAGAGTGTATCATTAAATTCAGTTAAGTTTCCGAGCTCGGTGGCCGAGCTATCTCCTCGGCCAGTAACACTTTCCATCTTCTCTCGTCTCAAAATTAAACCACAAAAACAACAACTCTATGTTGAGCCTAAATCTTTAGAAGAACTAAAAGGGTTCATTCCATTGTCAACTTCCAACCGTATGGCCACCCCACCTTGGCCACCATTGTGCAGCCACTAAACAATACGGACTGAAGCAATCACCGCTGGCCACCAAACGATCGGAGTGCCATCACCAGATTTTGAAAAGGGGGAAAAAAAAAGAAAGAAGAAAAGAAAGACAAATGTATGTTGTCCCCGATGATATCACTTTTTTATGTGGGGAAAAATTGTTTCTCTATATAGCCAAATATGTTGGAGAAATTACGGTTGTGTTATTTAGACAAGTTGGACGGGACAACTCGTACTGTAGCGCTACAATAATGTAGTTTTTTGTTTTTTTGTTTTGTTTTTAAACAAATTTTGACTTTTTTTAATAAAAAAATAAAAAATTTATTTCTAGAAAAAAACCCCTTAACCAGATAATGAACTGAATTCACCAGATATTTTGTACCCGATTAACCAGAATATTTTGCACATACTTAACCAAAACTTTATTTCTCAAAAAAACCCATTAACCAGATAATGAATTGAATTCACAGATATTTGTACCGATTAACCAGATATTTGCACATACTTAACCATAAATTTTATTTCTCAAAAAAACCATTAACCAGATAATGAACCGAATTCACCAGATATTTGTACCCGTTAACCAGATATTAGCACAATACTTAACCAAAAAATTTATTTCTCAAAAGACCCATTAACAGATAATGAACTGAATTCACCAGATATCTTTTGTAACCTGATAACCAGATATTTGCACATACTTAACCATAAAATTTATTTTCTCAAAAAAAAACTCATTAACCAGATAATGAACCGAATTCACCAGATATTTGTACTGAATTAACCATATATTTGCACATACTTAACCAAAATTTTATTTCTCAACAAAACCCATTAACTAGATAATGAACCGAATTCACCAGATATTTGTACCTGATTAACCAGATATTTGCACATACTTAACCACAAAATTTTTATCTCTCAAAAAAACTATTAACCAGATACATAAACCGAATTCACCAGATATTTATATCTGATTACCCAGATATATTACACACACTTTAACAAAAAAATTTAGTACTTAAAAAAATGTATAGTAAAAAAAAAATTGCATATTATTAATTTTTTTTTTAAATTTCAAAATTTGAAGAAAAAAAAAAAGGTGAACAGGTTTGTAGTCGCTACACTGCCCGCATCAGTGCAGCACAATAGCACTACAATGTGCACTATAACGTCTAACTATAACGGGTTGTCCGGATAGTTGTCAAATGGAGATGTCTAAAAAAACATTTCTGGAGAAATTAAAGGAGATATCTCTCTATAGAATAGAAATCAACCGACTCGTAACGATGTATCACTTCTTATTTCATCTAATTACACTGTGTTATGTCATTTAAAATATATTTATAATAAATAATATGATCAATTGTCAAGCGATACAGTATAATTGGGTGGGACAAACAGGTGATCGAGAAAGAAAGTCTTGGGTGGGCACAAATCCAACACATTACTCTTAGACACATCCAATAATAAGATGACAATACATTAAGTTTTAATATACTTGTTTTAAAATATAATAAAAAGACAAAACTCATTTATTGTCTCATCACTTCCTCTCTCACCTCACCATTCTCCCATCTTCAACGTCACCAACCCAACGCAACAGATGAAAACCCCATCGGTTCTTTACTCTGCTGAGTCACAAACCAATAACCCAAAACAATTAAGGATAACTTACATTGTTTTCTACAAGAATTATTAACCTATTGAGGGATTCCTCAAGCTTCTATGTTGCCTTAAGATAGAAAAAGAAATGCCCTTTTTATAATAAAATCACAGCACCGAAAGCTGGGTCATTTGTACCGTATTAGTAAGGAGAAGAAGAAATAGAAAAAACTGTGAAGTGAAACGGAAGAAAATGAAACTGAAAAGGAGATAAAAATAATGATAATAATATACTTAATAATAATAATAATAATAATAATATACTTCTACCAAATTAGACGAGGATGGCACAATGAAAAAAAGAATCAATGGGAATTCTCCACAGTTGAAGAACACAATAGAGTTATGAAACAAAGTAGACTCTTAATGTTACATTCAATGGAATAATGATGCCGTGTGCTGTTCACTGTTTGAAATGATAAAGAACGGGAAATCCCGGTTTTGGGAATGGAGGGCAAGGGTCAAGGGTGGATTGTTCATTTGTTTTTTGGTAGAAGGTGGCTGAGCTTTTTCACGGTCTCTCTCTCTTCTTCTGTGTCTGTCACCTTTTTTTTTTTTTTTAATGTACAGTCACTCGTTTGTGAAGAGAATAGCAGGGAACAACTAAGTCCACTGTCATCCTATATAAAAATTACAACTTTACCAGCATAGAACAACCTTAAAAGCTTAAAATATCCATTTTTTTTAAATTTTTTTTTTTTGGGTTTTGTCAGATGGAAGAAATAGGAGACATTACAAATTTCCCTTTACGTTTAACAGCAAATGGAATATGTGATTTGTTGTTTTCAATTTGTATTTTAACATGTTGTCCTTATTTCATTGGTTGTGCTTAAATCTGATGTGTTAGGGTTGTGTTCATGTAAGAGTTCTCCAGGTGATCTGTATCCCTCTTTATAAAGGCTGGGCTACTTAATTATGCTGAAGCAAATAATAATAGTTCCGTTTTATTATCAATAGTTATATTCACGTTGTACAGCTTGGCTTTCATTTAATTAAATATAGTCCTCTAACCAATAAAAGAGATCAACGAGAAAAAAGATGGAAAATAGCTCAAAAAGAAAAGAAAAGAAAAAAACCCGCTAAATTTTTTGCATAGCACGTGAATTCTAGCAAGTAATACTTGGGATATAGGAGAATCAAGAATGTACGAACTCGAATAACCAATCACATTTGCCTTAAACTACAAGTCTAGCTTGAGTATATGGTTTTAGGAGGGAAAGGGCATATTATTCAATGATAATACAATCTTTGTTGTCGTTTTCTCTTTAAGGGGGAGCTTATGTTCAACGCTATCATATATTCATTGTAGGCACTAACTGCTGAACATATACTCTATTATATGATTTAGTGAAAAGAGCATACAACCCCCATAAATTATAACTCTTTTTTTTTTGGTAAGTAAGATAAAAAGCAAAAAGAAAAGCAACAACAACTAATTTTGGAACCTCAGCCCCAAAACATCAGTCAACAACAGAGAGCCTATATCCTTGGGAGGATCCCTCCAAAGCTTATACACGCCCTCTTGATTGACCCCAACCTTGGCCAAAAAGTCAGCACAAGCATTGGTTTCTCTAAACACATGAGTTAGCCGCACCACCCAAGCTCTGTCCATCAAGTCCATAATGCTCAAGATGATAGCAGCATAAGCATGAAACTGAACTGCATTCCTGTCCTGAATAGCATGAACTGCCTCTAAGGAATCAGTCTCACAAACCATATTCCTGTACCCAAGATCCCAAGCAAGCTCTAGCCCATGCTTAATAGCAAAAAGCTCAGCCAACAAAATCCAACTCCATCCTTGCAAGAAAACCCAACCAGCCAGTCCCCCACATGAGATCGGAGAATACCACCAGAGCCAATAGTAGAGGTTGTTTCATAGTAACTGCCATCTACATTCAACTTCACCATACCCAACGAAGGAGCACACCAACGAACCAGCCTCGGACTGATCTCCCCCCGAAATTATAACTCATTTGCAAATAAACATCTTTAACTATTAATTCTTCCTGATTGATTCTTAAATTAAAGAAATTAGTGAAATTGGTCCTCCCCTTGACCTAAAATTAAATCACTAACAACTATTGAAACTAACTGTCCCTTTTTTCATAAATCTCAATCGTTTAATTTTTTTTTTCTTTTTACTTTATCATTTCTTAATTTTCAAAAAAAAAAAAGACAGAACAAAAAATCAGACATAGAACTCCAGCTTCGTGTGTTTCTTCTTTTCTCAATTTATTCATCTTTAAAATTGGGAACCGGTTTGTATTTTCCTGCAAATCCATCTTTCAATTTCAACTACATAGTGCCTTCTCAACTTGGGACACGACAGGGGCACTATGACTAAAAACATTACCAATTCTTTGTTTATGTACGCTAAAATGCCATAGGAGTAGTTGTTCTTGCAGGTTCTAGTTTGGGCAGCTTATATTGATTTATTATAAATTCCTACTCTCATTAGTTTTACATATGATTTAGCCAACAAGACTCGTGAGTAAAACTAGTTGTTTTTTCATCTTTATGGTGATGATATTAATTAATTGTATATTGTAGCATTGCTTTGTGCCTTGCAAGGTTTCTGGTTCCTAATATTGTCGGTCCCCTTTGAAGTAGAAACTGAAACAGAAAGAATAAGGCAACTAAGAAGAGGAAAAAAAAAATAGGAATAGGAGAAAAGGAAAAAAAGAAGAAGATGAGAGCCAGAAGCTAGAAGAAATAAAAAGGAACAAGGAAGAACAAAAGAACAAGGAGAAATACCTCACCATAGCGCTAAGAGAGCTAATGCCTTCCAGCCCGTGGAAACCCAAGAGACACGAAGCTAGAGTTCTTTCACTAATTACTTTTTTTTTTCCCTTTTTTTGAAAAAAATGAGAAAGTAAACTATTGAGAATTAAGAAAAATGGATGGTTAGATTCAATAATTGTTAGTAACTTAATTTTGGGTAGGGAATGACCAATTTCACTAATTTCTTTAGTCTGAGGATTAATTAAAAAGAATTAATAATTTAGGATGTCTATTTACAAATAAAGTATAGTTTAGGGAGGCTGGATGCTCTTTTCCATGTGATTTATGCAAAAAGTTTTTACAGTAATAGGAATCTTGTGAATCTGTCTGTCACCAGCCGCTTATACTTGTGCTGTGTGAGTCTGACAGAGGAGTGGCCTCCAACTTCCTCGAGAAAGTGACTTTCATTTGAGAAAAGGAATGAAAGTACTCTGAAGTACTAATATTTAACAAATCACAAGACAACTAATACATATTTAACTTAAGCAATAAGTTAAACTATTATATATCTAGCAACGGCTACACATGAAGTACTATGAAGTTTTAAAAAGTGCACTAATTTCAATGGCAGCATGCAGTTCATTGCATGCCACTTGGTTTCACATATAAACAGAAACAGATTCAGAGTGTGAGAAATCTAGGATAAATGGTATCGCATGCTTATTTATTCACTATATATGCATCACTTAATAAAATTTATGCAATCCTATTATGAATATATTAGGAGTTTAATTGGTATGCAATGTTAGTGTAAAGTTTTTTAAATTGTCAACCAATCAAAATTATGTTATAGATGATTTTTAAGATAATTAGGATCAAAGTCAAACGTTAAAAAACATTTTTAATGATGTGTCAATTTCTAATTAGTTGATAATATAAAAATCTTTGCACTGTTAGCATATAATAATATTAAATTCATGTTTCAAAAAAAACATTTAAATTCATATATTAAATAATATTTTTAGTTTATATAGGGGAAGCCAATCTTTTTTACATGATATAGTCTGATTTCATGTTTGATATAAATTTTAAAAATTATTACTAAGTATAAAAGATGCCTAAGACTAAAACTAGTGAATGAATGTTAAAAATTCTATTCCTATATATGAAGATGAGAAAGAAATATTTCTGAAAAATAAAATTTTCGATAATATAATTTATCTAACAATAAAATATATCATGAAACAAATTTTACTAAAAAAAAATCTCTTGTTGATATATGGAAAAACACCTTCACGTGCATTTCTTCCTCAGCCGGTGGAACGCACACGTTCTTATGCATGCATTACACGCAAATTCAAGCAAATGGCCATATGATTATACGAGCACATCTAGCCCATCGGTGATTATGATTTCATTTGGCTGTTTCGTAATGCAAAATAGATCAAGCAGGAACACATTCTTTTAAATATATTTAATATGTTTTTATTATTGAATAGAATTTAAGTAGGGCCACTAAATAAAGAATAAATTCAAATAATTTAATGAATCTTATATAAAACTTATTCAGTGATGGAGGGTTTCCAATAAAATACTAAAAAGAATGTCTGGCTAATACTTTTTTTTTCCTTCTAAAAGAACATCATGAAAGTGTCTGTTGTAAAGTGTCTGCCCAGATTTTGTGAAAGTGGTTGTTGGATATATATGTTAGGAAGGAAGTAAAAAAAAAATTAAAAATGCAAACTTTGCTTTCTTTTGTTTTTGTTTTTGTATTTTTTGTTTTAAAAAAAAACATGCCTATGGAAGTGCTTACATTATATTGTTATATCTTTCCATTATGTTATTTGTACAATATAGTTAGACAATATCTAGAGACGATAATTTACAGTTACACACATTTTTTACTCTACTTCAAAACACATAATATTTATTTATTCTCATATAAATCAAATGTTGTTTTAATATTATCTAAAAATATACTGATAAAAAAAAATATTATCTAAAAATATTATAAGAAAAACATTTCTATGTATTTGTTTATAAAAGATAGAAAGTTAATTAGGGCCGGTTTGGTTTGCATTTTCATTTCCTGTTTTCATTTTCTAAAATTTGTATTGATTTTAAATTGCTAACATGAGGATGGAAGACTCCTACAATAAACAATTGTGACAAAGAAAGGATGGAAGACTAGTTGGAAGAATGCATTTCCGGAAACAATAAAAACAACTATTTGACATTTTCAAAAGTTCTAGAAATGCTGGATGTGTTTTCAAAATTTGAAAAAGAAAATGATGTGGCAAATACTAAAATCAATACAGATTTTAGAAAATGAAAACAGGAAATGAAAATACAAATTAAACAGACCCTTAAGAATTCCCAATGTCTTGTCGTCGTTGCAAGTGAGTCGTGTAATTTTGCTTTTGATGACTCGTCTATCTGATTTCTGGCTAGGCATACATGATTTCCTAAGCCCTCTCAACCTTCCAAATTTGATCAAATGCATATACACATTTCAATCTTCACCTTGAGCCTGTCTTTGGTCAAGATTCTCACTCTTTTGGGTCTTTTACACTCAGTCACTCACGAGTTTACTCTATTCATTCCTCCTTTGTATGCTAGTATGTTATAGTAGCATATTTAAACTACAAATACCATGCCACATAAAATAAAAGGATGTGATCTCTCCATAGCATCTTTTATTTTTTGCCCCACTTTTAAAGGTAATATCTCTATCCTAACTACATACTTTTTCTAACGTTTTTTTTTTTTTTTTGTTAGTAAAAAAAGTATCCCGGCAAGGAAAAGATCCCCTAGCCCAAGCTCAAAGTCCAAACCCAAAATACAATTTGCATATCCTCTCACCCAAGGTGATTTCCTCTATTTATCAGATTTCTTATTTGATTTCTCTCTCGTTGAATTAACTTTCCCTCTTAGTTAATCTTTGGGCCTAACCTTCATAGCATTTGGACCCAATCTCCTTTCAATATATACTAAGAGTATGTTTGGGAAAGATTATTTTCCCTGGTTTCAGCTATTTTTTTTAGCTTAAAAGCTGTTTCATAGATAATCTATTATGTTTGGCATTTTGCTTAAATTTATAAAAAAGCTTTTTTTAGGGAAAAAAAACTATTTTATGCCATCTAGTTTTTTCTAGCTTAAGATTATTGTGATTTGATTATTTTTCATTCTCAAAACTCTCTTCCCTGTTTACCCCTATAAAACTACATTCTAAACAAATATTATTAAATTATACA
This sequence comes from Echinosophora koreensis, assembly GCA_035048595.1. Taxonomy (NCBI): domain Eukaryota; kingdom Viridiplantae; phylum Streptophyta; class Magnoliopsida; order Fabales; family Fabaceae; genus Echinosophora; species Echinosophora koreensis. Next base: position 942,677 of record JAPCYP010000094.1, read on the forward strand.
AATAACTCCATACCCTTTTTCGTAATTTATTATATAAAAGTGGTTTTTTTTGCACCATCCAAACGAAATAGATTATCTTAAAATCGCTTTTCAGCAAACAGTCCCAAACAAAAACAGATTCTGATTATAATCAATTATCACAATAATCGATTATACAAAAATTGATTATCAGCATAATCTTTTTTTTTTCAGCTTTCCCAAACACACTCTAACATCCTAAAAAGATGATTTGTTCTCAAGGGCCAAGGCAGAAGGTTTAGATTGACTGTTAAGAGTAATGTTATTTTGACAACCAAATTGGACACCATGGGGGGCAACTTAGTGTTTTAACTGGCTATGAACTAATGAAATTAAGAGAGAGAAAGAGTAAAGTGATTCATAGCCTACTAAAACACTAGGGTGTCTCCCATGGTGTCCAATTTGGGTGTCAAAATAACATTACTCGACCGTTAATGTTACTTTCTTCCCTACAGGCTACGGGTAAATATGAGCAGCATCATAGTGAAAAGTATCAGTGGATTTGCACTTCATGATTTGTTGTCCCCTATGTAAATGTAATTGTAATTGTAGTTGTTTGAGAGCCCTATCTCCAGGATCCAACACACGGACCTTTGCTTCCTTCACCATCTTCCTCAATTCCTGCATTTGCTAACATGATGGTCTGTTGTTGGTGTTGTTAAAGGAACAAAATTTATGTTATCATCATCTATTTGGTACTCCCTTTTTTTTAGGCAATTTATTTGGTACTTCTTAAGAGTCACAATATGACCATTTTGCTAAAACCTCGCAGTCTTATTCTTCCAATCCACCTAAGTAATTCCCTAATGTCTCTAACCAATTCAGTCTTAAGGTTAAAATCAATTCCCTACAACTCTAAAAGGTAAGCATCTACTTGCAACTTGCACCAACCATGATCAACGACCCATTGCATATTCTTTGGAAGAAACACTTGCTACCATCCATAGAGTAACTCTGTAACATCCCATTTTCTCGATTAAGGAACCGGGCAATGATTAAGCATGCTTGAAAGTTTAATCTTATTCCTTAGGTGTTAATAAGCTAGTGTTTCAAGTTTGGGGCCAATCGGACTTCAAACAGGCTCGGAATACACCGAAACACGAAAAAATAGGGTACCGGCACCAGGGCAGAATGCTCAAACACTGGCTTTGGACGCTAGAGCATTCTGTGGTCCAAAACATGTGGCACACACATGTCAATTCCATGGAAACATGGAGAAACCAGGTTCCATGCTCTAGCGTGGGAAGTCTCCACCCTAAAGCGTGGGCATGCTAGAGCGTGCTATCTGAGTTTTAGAAAAAAAATAATAATTTAGGTGAGGTTCATTTGCATGAACCTCACAAGGCAGACCTGCGAGAGAAAAAGATAGGGCTGAGATAGTTTTAGAGAGAGATTCCAAGATTGTGAAAAATCTAGTCGTCTGATCGCGATTCCGACCTCATATCCGTGATCAAGGCAACAAGCACGTCATATAGCTAGTTTCGATTCGTCGATCAGCTAAGGAAATACTTGAATCCCTAACTCGTCGACATTGTCAATTTCGTTCTTTCTCATTTCTTGCTTCTGTTCTAGCTCTGTTTGTGGAACCCTTGCAAGATTAGGATTTGTGACAATGTCGGGATGCTGTCTGTGTGTTAGGGAAAATTTCGGAGCACCAGTGAACCCCAGGGGCACGTGGCAGCAGCTAAGAGGAAGAGAGGGGCTTGATTCAAGAAGTCCGAGACGTCGGCAAGAGAGTTTACAAGGTGGGGAAAATGTAGATATCATGCCGGGGAGGCAAGCTTAATACTGCATGTTATACTGGATGTGTAACACCCCATTTTTCGTTACTGATTGCTTTCGGAAAATAACTTCTAATATTTTTCATAATGTCTGAAAATAGGGGTAAATTTTTTTCTTTCTGCGGAGTGCTTAAAAAAATAGTGCGCACAACACAAATAGTACAAACTATATCATACTCACCAACATACATAGATTGATTTTATTCACAAACAAACTCTTCTATTATGTACAGATTTCTCTTGAAAATACTTCATTATTCACAACAAAATTTCAAAAAGGTTTTCAAACCACATAAACTGACTTTCTCAAAAACACACACAACCCAAAGAAAAATCCTAAGCTGGTCGTTTTAAGAGACAACTACTGAAAAGAACAACGTAGTTCTTACCATAACTTTTCATCTACCTCTTCAAGGATCAAGATTAATATCCTTAAGTGAGGTTAAGAACTTCTCGACATCACTTGCCCTCGTGTAACAGAGCACCACAGCAACGGACCGGGAAAACTTGATATATTGTAAGGGTGAGATACCAATATATGGATTAATTACGATAACTACATGCACACACACAAGAACAACACATACAAATAAATACTCAGATTCAACATAAGATTTTCACAAATAAGCATAATGTTCAAGAATCATCGTCGTTTTTGAAAAATGCATGGCCCTTCTATATTCAACATCTATCCTAATCTCCAGAGATCCCATTTTGTTTTAAAAATGAGCTGATCAGGCTCGATTTCCAAATAAGGCACAACGTGTTTTTTCACAGCACTGCCCAAAACTCCTGACACAGTGATCAACGTGTGTAGATGTCCATAGCATACTGTCCAACTCAAGGCACAGTAACCAAGGCATATGGACTTCATTGTCCATCAAGGCACAATGATACAATGTCTTGAATATCCTAGCCAAGATATTCAGATTAACACTGTGACACCCTTCTACCCCGCATGTTATAAGGCATTTAAATATAAAACAATTAATAAGAAAAACATGCATTTAACTGAATTAAATAAAACAGTTGTCCATGGGTAGAAAAGTCCCACATGAACTCGTTTACAACGCGGAAAATAACAATAGTTTAATCAAATAAAAACATCATCAAAAGAATAACCCAACCCCGATGTCACAATTCAGAGCTGGTATAATCGTTCCGGAAATAAATCCTCGGAAAACAACTGGAAACAAACTATCTAAACTTAAAACAACCCTACTATGAGTGGCGGCTCCTCAGAGTCACTCCTCTCCGGGCTGCTCGTCATCCTCTGCAAATGCCAATCAGGCCAAACACAAACAATACAGGGAGTAAGATTCATGTAATCATATAAACAGCAGAGGAATAGTACGCAAGGTAAACATACACATAAGCATACATCAACATCCATCAGTAACATAACAACCAAGTATGCTATGCTATGCAATGCATCAACTACTCCGCTACTCCAACTATGCATGTGGATCCAACTAACTCAGGATGAACGACTTGGAGTTACATATCCGTATTGGCCATAAAAGCACCAACACCGGCAGTTCACCAAACCTTGGGTGAACCCCATGGATAGCCAACGCATCAAACCGTGGATGCCTCATCACGGGGGGACCTCGGTCACCAAACCTTGGGTGACCTACCGTGGATGGCCAGATCACCGTACTCTCGGGCAATCTCCCCTTTGTCGCACCTCCCCCATCAACTACTCCAATGCTTAATGCAAATGGCACAACAACAAACAATCTCAACCACCTCCTTGCTTGGGCCATGAAGCTCCCAAGACTTTCAACATCAAACTCAACGTGACCTTAGACCCAAACCGTGGGGTCAAGGCTCCCTTGGCCAATAAGCATCAAGGTTCAACTCAACGTGCTTGGGTTTATAAGCACCCAAGACTTCAACTTATCAACGTGCGGTAACCCAACGGATACCGACTTAACATTTTATTATCTAATTATCTTGTATAATTAATAACCAGGTTGTCTAATCTTTATCTTTGATTATTTATCTCAACTTATCATCATAGGGGAATGGGGTTAAAAACCCCTTAAGTCCTTTAATTGCATTACTGTCCAGGGGGTCAGCACGGTCGTGCTTAGACCCTAGCACGGTCGTGCTTGGACACGTGAGGGCGTGCTGCCCTTTTAAGTGAAGCACGGTCGTGCTTCACACTCAGCACGGTCGTGCTCAACAGCACGATCGTGCTGTTTGACCTGCTTGGCCGTGCTAAGCAGCGCGGCCATTTTCCAGAATTTAAGTGGGAGCACGGTCGTGCTCCCTGTTCAGCACGGTCGTGCTCAATACACGACTGTACTGTTCTGGGCAGTAACAGTAACCGAATTCGAATTCTAACCAAATTGTTTAGGGATTAAACTCCTAAACTTAACACGTTTATTAAACCTAAAAATTCAATTAAACAGTGTTATCAACATTACTCATCAACAGCAACAACAACAATCAACCATTCAACAACCTTAAATCAATAAATACATAACGTCATATTTATAGGCAACCATCATGTACATAACATACATACAACAACGCAATTAGCCAAAAATAACAGGTAATTGACAGAAACAGTGTTTTAATATATAATCATACAACATACAATGACATCGGGATCATGGGGACCCCGTTACCTTACACTACCCACTGCCTAATGAATACAATCCCACTTCTCCCCATACCTGGATTGAAGGTAGCTCTAACACGTCCCAACGAACGAACCGGTTCCTCCCCTTACGGCGACTCACACCAACACGAACCTTGGATCAACAAAACAAACCAAGGATTAGTTCCCTATTCACAATAATGAAAGGAAACCAAGGAAGGGTAAGGAATGTTACCAATACACTGACACAGTTAAGCTAGCGATCCCCCAAGGCTCCCAAAACTGATCAAGAGGAAGGAAAAAGGAGGAATGCTAGCTCTGGCCGCACAAGACTGTTGCACTACACCAAAAGTAGGGTTATCTGCCAACCCTCGACTCTGCTTACGTATTTAACGTTCGGACCTGAGCACGATCGTGCTTAGCACTCTAGCACGGTCGTGCTCCACTTAACGTCAGCGAGACGCGGTCCACGCATTGAGCACGGGCGTGCTTACTATTGAGCACGGTCGTGCTCAACTTAAAATCAGACACGCTTCTGACTTTAAGCACGGGCTTGCTGGCTGCTGAGCACAAGCGTGCTCATGTACCAGAAAGGGACTTTTAGGCTAAAATCACACTTAGCCCTTAACCAACATTATTAAAATAATAAAATTAACTTTAATAAAACGTTTTAAGAAAAACAGGGTGTTACAATTCCACCCCCCTTATAAAAATTTCGTCCTCGAAATTTCTACGTACCTCAAACGAAAAGATGCGGATACGCCTCCATCATCTGACTCTCGAGCTCCCAGGTGGCGCTTTCCTCAGTTGCCCCGCTCCAAACTACTTTAACCAAGGGAATCTCCTTGCCTCTTAGCTGCTTCACCCTCCTATCTTCGACTCGAAGGGGTAACACCTCAAATGTCAAGTTCTCTTTTAACTGTATTGTATCGGGAACTATCACGTGACTAGGGTCATGAATGTATTTCCTGAGTTGAGACACATGAAAAACATTGTGGAGGTTTGACAAGAACGTGGGTAAGGCTATCTGGTAGGCGACTTCGCCGACTCTTTTGAGGATTTGGTAAGGACCAATGAACCTCGGAGTAAGTTTCCTCGCCTTCATCACTCTACCAACCCCAGTCATCGGGGTAACTCTCAAGAATACATGATCTCCTTCCTGGAATTCGAGCGCCTTCCTCCTTTTATCATGGTAGCTCTTCTGCCTACTCTGTGCAACTCTCATCTTCTCCTGAACTAACCTGATCTTTTCTGTTGTTTCCTGGACTATCTCTGGCCCTAGCACCACACTATCACTAGGTTCACTCCAACACAAGGGTGTCCTACATCTCCTCCCATACAGAGCTTCATAAGGTGCCATCCCAATGCTGGAATGGAAACTGTTGTTGTAGGTGAACTCTATCAGGGGCAAGAACTTGTCCCAACTTCCTGACTGTTCTAACACACAAGCCCTCAACAAGTCCTCTAAGGACTGGATGGTCCACTCAGACTGCCCATCAGTCTATGGGTGGTAAGCTGAACTAAGCCTAAGCTTTGTCCCTAAAGCCTCTTGCAAACTATTCCAAAACCTAGAGGTAAACCTCGGGTCTCTATCTGAAACTATGCTAGAGGGTACACCATGAAGCCTAACTATCTCTCTGATGTACAGCTTAGCTAACTTCTCCAATGGATACTCCATATTCATCGGAATGAAATGGGCAGACTTAGTCAGTCTATCCACAACAACCCATATAGCCTCAAAACCAGCTGGAGTCCTAGGGAGTCCAGACACAAAATCCATGGAGATACTATCCCATTTCCACTATGGGATACTCAAAGGTTGCAACTTACCCGAAGGCCTTTGGTGCTCTATCTTAGCCTTCTGACATACTAGCCACGCATACACAAACTCAGCTACATCCTTTTTCATCCTAGGCCACCAAAACATCCTCTTAAGGTCCTGATACATCTTAGTGGCACCTGGGTGCACACTCAATCCACTCCTATGACCTTCTTCTAAGATCAACTTCCTAAGCTCAGGAACATCAGGCACACAAACTCTATCCTTAAACCTCAAGATGCCATCACTGCCATCCTTAAAACTTAGGTCTCTACCCTGAGCGAGCAAATCTCGCTGGTCTAAGAGAAACTTGTCTAACTTCTGACCCTCTCTAATCTCATCCATCAAACTGTTGGTAACCTTCAAGGTACCAAGCCTAATACTCTTAGGGGTAAACTCACAAGCTAGACTAAGGTCTCTAAATTCCTCAATCAAATCCATCTCCCTAACCATCAAAGCGGAGACATGCAGGGTTTTCCTACTCAAGGCATCGGCCACCACATCGGCCTTTCCTGGGTGATAGGTCAGCTCGAAGTCATAGTCCTTTAAAAACTCCATCCACCTACGCTGCCTCATGTTCAACTCCTTTTGATCGAAGAGATACTTCAAACTCTTATGATCGCTAAAGACCTCAAACCTCGCTCCATACAGGTAATGCCTCCAGATCTTTAAGGCAAATACCACAGCTCCTAACTCTAGGTCATGGGTAGGGTAGTTCTTCTCATGGGTTTTCAGCTGCCTAGAAGCATAAGCAACTACCTTACCATTCTGCATCAGCACACCACCTAACCCTTGCTTAGAAGCATCGCAGTAAACTACGAAGGGTTCACTAGGATCTGGCAAAACTAACACTGGTGCTGACGTCAACCTATTCTTAAGGGTTTGGAAACTCTCTTCACACTTAGAGTCCCACACAAACAACTGTCCCTTTTTGGTGAGACGGGTTAAGGGTAAAGCTATCTTAGAGAAACCTTCTATGAACCGCCTATAGTACCCGGCTAACCCCAAGAAACTCCTAATCTCGGTTACAGACTTTGGTGCTTCCCACTGGAGCACTGTCTCTACCTTAGCTGGGTCCACTGCTATGCCACCCTTCGAGATGACATGTCCTAAAAAGCTCACTTCCTCTAACCAGAACTCACACTTAGACAACTTAGCATACAACTGCTTCTCCTTAAGGGTCTGCAAGACAACCCTCAGGTGTTCCTCATGTTCCTCCTTACTCTTGGAGTACACTAAGATGTCGTCTATAAACACTACCACGAACTTATCCAAGTAAGGGTGGAAGGTCTTGTTCATGTAGTCCATGAAGACCGCAGGAGCATTGGTCACACCGAAGGGCATAACCAAATACTCATAGTGACCATATCGCGTCCTAAACGCTGTCTTCGGGATGTCCTCAAACTTAACCCGAATCTGATGGTACCCTGATCTCAAATCTATCTTTGAAAAGACGCAAGCGCCCATCAACTGGTCCATAAGATCATCAATCCTAGGGAGGGGATACCGGTTCTTTATGGTCACCTTGTTGAGCTGTCAAAATTCGACACACAACCTCATACTACCATCCTTCTTCTTCACCAACAACACAGGTGCTCCCCACGGAGACACACTCGGCCTAATGAACTGCTTCTTCATCAGGTCCTCTAACTGTTCTTTCAACTTAGCTAGCTCTAGAGGAGACATTCTATAGGGTGCTTTGGAGATTGGCCCGGTGCCAGGCACTAAGTCTATGGTAAACTCAACATCTCTCTCTGGGGGTAAGTTATAAACATCCCCCGGAAACACTTCAGGAAATTCTCGCACAACAGGCAAGCTGGCGACATCAGGAGGGCTGCTCTCTACTTCCAGGGAAGCTAACATCATGTATACTTGGGCTTCGTCTTTCATCGAAGCTTGAACTTGGCTAGCAGAGAGAAGGTCCGGATTCTTAGACTCCTTTGGAGTTCCAAAAATCAGGGTTTTATCGAAACAGTTCAGGAGGACATGGTTGGAAGATAACCAGTCCATACCCAGAATAATATCTAGGTCTTTCAAAGGCAAGCGTACAAGATCAGCAATGAATGTCCTATCATTTATAACTATATGACAGTTCTTGCATGCATAAGAAGTAGAAACAGGTTTATTTGTAGGTGTAGAAACCAACAAATCATACTCAAGGAAAGTAACAGGCAATTCAAGACTCTTGACCCTATTATGCGATATAAAAGAATGAGTAGCGCCCGAATCATACAACACAGTTAATCGAGTTCCATCTATAAAAGATGTACCTTGAATCAAGTCATCAGACTCGGAGGCTTCAGCTCCACTAAGAGTAAAGACTCTTCCAGTGGTCTTCAGTCGGTTGGCCTGGGACTTCTGATTCTTGCTGGCGCTGGGAGGCTCGGCCTTGGCTACTTCACACTCTCGGCTGATGTGTCCTGCACTGAGACGAGTAGTGATCTGTAGCACCACACTTGCCACACCTAATGGGCCTAGAGACGTTAGAGAACCCGCCCCTGAACCCATCCTGCTGAAACTGTGGCTTCTTACCACTCTGCTTGAAATCTCTGCCGGTCGGAGCATAGCGCTGCTTACCCTTGTCCCTCTGATCAGTCCTCTTGCCACTCTGGCTATCTGACCCTCTGGAACTGGCAACCCTGAACTGGCTGGCATCCTCGTAGATCCTGCACTTGTTGACCAGAATAGGGAAGACTCTGATCTCCTGGTAGCTGATGGCCTGCTTGATCTCAGGTCGGAGTCCAGCCTCAAACTTCACACACTTCGAACGGTCATCCGTCTCATGCTGGTAGGGAGTGTAGTATCTAGCCAGCTCCTCAAACTTGGCCGCATAGTCACCGACTGACAGCGACCCCTGCCTCAAAGACAAGAATTCCATCTCCTTCTTGTCCCTGATATCCGCTGGAAAGTACTTCTCCAGGAACCTCTGCCTGAACACAGCCCATGTAACCGCTGTGCCCTCAGCCTGCATCCTCTGCCTGCAGTTATCCCACCAATGCTCAGCCTCCTCGGTCAGCATGAAGGTAGCAAAGATGAGCTTCTGCTGATCGTTACAATCCATGGCTCTGAAGATCTTCTCTGTCTCCCTCAGCCACAACAAAGCTCCTTCCGGATCGTACGCGCCCTTGAACGACGGAGGGTTGTTCCTCTGGAACTTATCCAGTCCTTGGAACTCAGCTGGCCCACCGTTGTTAGGGTTAACCTGCCCGATAGCATTGGCCAGAAGTGCCAATGCGTCCGCGATCGCCTGATCGTTGCGTCCTCTACCGGCCATTAGTTCCTGTACAAGTCCAACACAACCCTTAATACAGAAACTTAAGCGAGTAAAAGCTACAGGCAACTAACTTAAAACATCATTATCTATACAAGTATAGAAAATTCACACAAGAGTCACACAACAGACTCACAACAGACTCATACCACGTCCGAACAAGGTCGAACTGCTCTGATACCACTAAATGTGACACCCTTCTACCCCGCATGTTATAAGGCATTTAAATATAAAACAATTAATAATAAAAACATGCATTTAACTGAATTAAATAAAACAGTTGTCCATGGGTAGAAAAGTCCCACATGAACTCGTTTACAACGCGGAAAATAACAATAGTTTAATCAAATAAAAACATCATCAAAAGAATAACCCAACCCCGATGTCACAATTCAGAGCTGGTATAATCGTTCCGGAAATAAATCCTCGGAAAACAACTGGAAACAAACTATCTAAACTTAAAACAACCCTACTATGAGTGGCGGCTCCTCAGAGTCACTCCTCTCCGGGCTGCTCGTCATCCTCTGCAAATGCCAATCAGGCCAAACACAAACAATACAGGGAGTAAGATTCATGTAATCATATAAACAGCAGAGGAATAGTACGCAAGGTAAACATACACATAAGCATACATCAACATCCATCAGTAACATAACAACCAAGTATGCTATGCTATGCTATGCAATGCATCAACTACTCCGCTACTCCAACTATGCATGTGGATCCAACTAACTCAGGATGAACGACTTGGAGTTACATATCCGTATTGGCCATAAAAGCACCAACACCGGCAGTTCACCAAACCTTGGGTGAACCCCATGGATAGCCAACGCATCAAACCGTGGATGCCTCATCACGGGGGGACCTCGGTCACCAAACCTTGGGTGACCTACCGTGGATGGCCAGATCACCGTACTCTCGGGCGATCTCCCCTTTGTCGAACCTCCCCCATCAACTACTCCAATGCTTAATGCAAATGGCACAACAACAAACAATCTCAACCACCTCCTTGCTTGGGCCATGAAGCTCCCAAGACTTTCAACATCAAACTCAACGTGACCTTAGACCCAAACCGTGGGGTCAAGGCTCCCTTGGCCAATAAGCACCAAGGTTCAACTCAACGTGCTTGGGTTTATAAGCACCCAAGACTTCAACTTATCAACGTGCGGTAACCCAACGGATACCGACTTAACATTTTATTATCTAATTATCTTGTATAATTAATAACCAGGTTGTCTAATCTTTATCTTTGATTATTTATCTCAACTTATCATCATAGGGGAATGGGGTTAAAAACCCCTTAAGTCCTTTAATTGTATTACTGTCCAGGGGGGTCAGCACGGTCGTGCTTAGACCCTAGCACGGTCGTGCTTGGATACGTGAGGGCGTGCTGCCCTTTTAAGTGAAGCACGGTCGTGCTTCACACTCAGCACGGTCGTGCTCAGCAGCACGATCGTGCTGTTTGACCTGCTTGGCCGTGCTAAGCAGCGCGGCCATTTTCCAGAATTTAAGTGGGAGCACGGTCGTGCTCCCTGTTCAGCACGGTCGTGCTCAATACACGACTGTACTGTTCTGGGCAGTAACAGTAACCGAATTCGAATTCTAACCAAATTGTTTAGGGATTAAACTCCTAAACTTAACACGTTTATTAAACCTAAAAATTCAATTAAACAGTGTTATCAACATTACTCATCAACAGCAACAACAACAATCAACCATTCAACAACCTTAAATCAATAAATACATAACGTCATATTTATAGGCAACCATCATGTACATAACATACATACAACAACGCAATTAGCCAAAAATAACAGGTAATTGACAGAAACAGTGTTTTAATATATAATCATACAACATACAATGACATCGGGATCATGGGGACCCCGTTACCTTACACTACCCACTGCCTAATGAATACAATCCCACTTCTCCCCATACCTGGATTGAAGGTAGCTCTAACACGTCCCAACGAACGAACCGGTTCCTCCCCTTACGGCGACTCACACCAACACGAACCTTGGATCAACAAAACAAACCAAGGATTAGTTCCCTATTCACAATAATGAAAGGAAACCAAGGAAGGGTAAGGAACGTTACCAATACACTGACACAGTTAAGCTAGCGATCCCCCAAGGCTCCCAAAACTGATCAAGAGGAAGGAAAAAGGAGGAATGCTAGCTCTGGCCGCACAAGACTGTTGCACTACACCAAAAGTAGGGTTATCTGCCAACCCTCGACTCTGCTTATGTATTTAACGTTCGGACCTGAGCACGGTCGTGCTTAGCACTTTAGCACGGTCGTGCTCCACTTAACGTCAGCGAGACGCGGTCCACGCATTGAGCACGGGCGTGCTTACTATTGAGCACGGTCGTGCTCAACTTAAAATCAGAGACACGCTTATGACTTTAAGCACGGGCTTGCTGGCTGCTGAGCACGAGCGTGCTCATGTACCAGAAAGGGACTTTTAGGCTAAAATCCCACTTAGCCCTTAACCAACATTTTTAAAATAATAAAATTAACTTTAATAAAACGTTTTAAGAAAAACAGGGTGTTACAAACACCGGTGGCACGTCTGCCGAATAATGCATGTAAAACATTTTGTTTTCGCAGCTTTTCTTTGTGTTTCATTCTTTCCCTGTCGAGGCTCAAGGCTCATGACCACCCATGAATTTTTCACGTTTTAAAACTTTCATTGTCAACACAGGACGTTTTAGCCCGAGTGTCCAATCACAGCAGTCCTAGACCTGTGCACTAGTCTTAGACTTTGTGGTTATAGAAAACAACATTCACCTTTTTACTACGTTCACCACGTTTTATCACGATATATATAGGACACATAGTCCACAACCCAAAATACAATTTGAAATTTTAATTGAAGGTACCCAACTCACATATAAACACATTGCAGTTGGTCCCATGTCAAAATTCGAAAGCAATAATTTTTTTTTTAAATCACACACTGCCTCTGATTGTATAGGATTTTCCAGAAATCCGAGTTCACCAACTTGTAACTTTATGAAATTATTTCTCTTTATATACATATGTAAAAATTCCAAAACTTTAGTTATACTTTAGTAATAACCCAGAAAATTTTATAAAAGTTTTTAACTTTCAAAATCATATTTAAAATCATCATGAAATCAATTAGGTGCATACTTTCGCAATCAGAATTTGATCCTATTTTGAGAGGTGTTTTGACCCAGTAAATCTTATCCAAATACTTACATATTATATATCAAATTAAAGCCCCAGAAGTCTTCTTTCCAAATATGTATTTAGTTTTCAGAAATACGTTTCCTATAAAAATTCGTGGGCTCACTAATAAGTGTATGTCATGCTGCCAGATTTATATTTTACATATGTTCATCCACACCAAGTTATTATCTTCATTCTAGCATCATCCACAAGCCATAAAATCAACATGAAAGGGTCCTAGATCCTCAAAAACATACATGCAAACATATAATATAACGAAAATCATAAAATCACTCTATCTCTCTCATGCATGTAATTAAAATGATGATTCAAGTAAACATCTTTCTTAAAAAAATTGAAACAAAGCTTCCTCAACTCCCACACTAGAGTTTCGGCCATGATAAGTAGAATAGGAGAGAAAACTTATTTTATTGATGAAGCTTATGAGCTTAAAGGTACATGCATCAAGGATTTTGAGACATGCATGTGAAATTTTTTAACAAAATCATAAACTTTCCTCTACTAGGGTTTCGGCCACCCTAAAAATTATGCCTTGGAAAATCTCTTTGTTACATGCAATTACATAAAGTGATAGTAGAGGAGAGTATGAGTCCATGAAATTTGGTTTCATGCTCAAAAGATTTTTCTAAAGGTTTTTCGTGAAATTTTTAACTAAAAATCATAAACATGCAACATGAAAAAAAATGACATGCATGTAATTATAAGTGAGTTTTTGAGAAAATGAAGATTAGAGGGATGGAGATATACCCTTGGTGATGATGAGAAGTTGAAGATGATCAAGGTCTTGAAGCTTCCTAAGAGTATCAATGGAGGATGAAGATGGATGTATAAGTGACGGTGTGAGTGGGTTTGAGAGAGAAAATGAAGAATGGAAGAATGGTGTAGAAGGAAAGAATTTATAGAGAATGAGAGTGGGGTGGGGGGCGCAGCTTGAGTGGAGAGAAAATTGAGAGGATTTTTTTTTCAATTTTTGTTAAAATAAAAGTTTAGATTTAAATAAAATAATGGTTACTTGTCAAAATAAATAAAATAATTGTGTGTAAGGTCATGATGTGTAATAAATGGAGTTACTATTTAAGTCAAATCAAGTCTCATCAAATTTGCATCAAATCTATTTTAAATAATTTTTGTTTCGTTCTGGTTCCATCGATTTCCTGACTGTGAAAATCGATCGTATTTTCTTCGTAAATTTTCACCCAGAAAAAGTAATTATTGAAGTAATTAGAAATGAAAATTTTTAAAATCACGGGAATCGTTGTAATCGTGTTAAAATTTTTACAGTTTCATTTTACGAGCCGAAATGTGTTTTCTATATCAGTAAAGTCTTACTAACAGTAAAAACGCATATCGTTTTCGTCTGAAATTTCAACCGGAATTTGAATAGTAGCTTCCTACTATAAAATGAATCATGAAAATAATTTTAGCTTATCAGAATAATCTCTCAAATTTAAAATAATAAACACACATATACATGCATAAACACAGATTATTAAGAAACGAAAAAATCGGGGTGTTACAGGGCTAAGTGGGATTTTAGGTGGAAAATCCCTTTCTTAGGCTTGTGTCTTGTGATTGCCTGAGTCACAATCACGGTTGTTCCTAATAGAGAGCACGACCGTGCTAGTTGGGAAAGCGCGTCTCGCTGACGCTAAGTTGAGCACGCCCGTGGTCAACAGGGAGCACGCCCGTGCTCAAGGGCAGACCACGCCTCGTAGGCGTTAAGTTGAGCATGTCGCGTTCAAGGAGGAGTACGACCGTGCTCGGGTCTGATGCTTTATATATAGAACAGTAACCGAGGGTTTTAGCTGTAAACCCTATTTTGGCAAACAGCAGCCACCCTAGTGCGGCTGAACCTAGTTTTCTCCTTATTTTCTCTAAACTCATTGCGTTGTTAAAGCTTTGGAGACTTGTGGGAATGTCTAGTTAGTCAGTGCCAATCGTAGTAAGGTAATAGTTCTTCCCTTTTAGTTTCCCTTTTCTTGTTCTTGATTTGTGAATTAATTGGTTAACCTTTTCGTATAAGCCAAGGCTTGGGGATTATTCATCGAGCCGTTCGAGGGAACCAGTTGGTGATCTGCCTTAGTTAACATGAATCTTCATAATAGGTATGGGGAGAAGGACAATGTAGACATTAAGCAAGGGGGTGGCGTAAGATGAAGGGTTCCCATAGCCCCGTTGTATATTATTTAACTGTTATGTTATTTATGAGTATGCCATGTTCAGTTTGATTATACGTTAACTGCTATATTTGTGATTAGTCAATTAGTATGCCTATTTGTTATAATTGCTAGATTGTTCATGATAAGGTATGCCTATTTTGTCGAATTGGTATAAATACATATGTTATAAATGTTGTTGTTATGTTATGGACTATGTTGACTGCTTTGATTGGCTGAGTGTTGGTTGATGTTGAACATGTTAATATGACCCTAATTAGCTAATATGACTCTTAATTAACAAAACTATTAAGGGATTAATTCCCCAATATTTCATAAAACATGAACTGTTAGTGAGAGGTGAGGTTTGATGCCAACTGGATTAGTCAAAAGACCATAGGATCTGATTTGAGATGTTAGGGAGTTTTGGCTCCAAGAACACAAGTTGAATCTGCCCAGAACAGTACGGCTGACTCCAAGAGTACAGCCGTGCTGAACATGGAGCACGCCCGTGCTCCCCTTACTAGTCAGAAACGTGAATTAAAGGTTCCAAACTGGTGTTTCACCCCAAATGTCCCCAATAATGCAATAAGACACCAATCGAATAAAGAAGAGATAGATCACTTAATTAAAGATTAATTACGATAACAAAGAATAATAAGTTGGTTAAGCCGGTGCCCATTGGGTTGCCGCACGTTGATACGCTTTGGTGCTTTTTGGCCAAAATGGCCTCAATGCTTTTTGGTCGAGGTGTTGATAAGTTGAACTTTGGTGCTTTTTGGCCAAGGGGGCCTTGATATAAGGGTCAGGGTGTTGACGTTGATGTTGGTGATAAGTCTTGGGTGCTTATTGGCCCAAGCAAAGGAGGTGGTTGCCTTGTTTGCTGTTGTGTTCATGCATTCATACGTTGAAGTTGTTAGTGTGGGGAGATCAACATAGGGGAGGTCGTCCTAGAGTTCGACGATCTGGCCAAGTCTTGGTGGTTCACCCAAGGTTTGGTGAACCGTGCGCCCCCGCGGTGGCGTATCCTCATTATGATACGTCGGCTATCCAAGAGGTTCACACATGGTTTGGTGGACTGTCGGCGTTGGTACTTTTTGGCCAATGTGGATATGTAACTCCGAAGTAGCCTTCCTGAGATAGTTTGGATCCACATGCATAACAGAGTAGCGGAGTAGTGGTGCACCGCATAGCATATGTTGGTTGAAATGACATGTTGATATGATTATATTATGTTGATGTTATATGTTGTATATTACTATGCCATGCTATGATGTATGTTCATCTTGCTTACTATCTCCATGCTGTTGTGTTTACATGATTTCTTACTCCTCGTTTTCCTTGTTTCTGTTGTTAGCATGTATCTCCTTATGTAGAGGACGGTGAGCAGCTAGTGGAGGAGTGACTCTGAGGAGCCGCGACTCTCGTAGGATGTTCAGTAGTTATAGCTGTTTAGTTTAGTTGTTTTCAGTTTCGTTGTATTCCGAGGATTTATTCCAGAACGGTTATACCAGCTCTGTATGTGACATAGGGGTTGGGTTATCTTTATGTTTTATGTTTATGTTTTATTTATTTTAAAACTATATTTCTTTCCGTGTTGTCTATGTTACAATGTGGTACCTTTTATCCAAGTTTTTATTTTAATGAAATAAATGCATGTTTTTATATTACCTCTTTCAAGTAAATGTTTTATAAATAATATGCGGCGTAGAGGGTACCACAGGATGTGTAGGGTGCCCCAGACCCTACTAGTTATCGAGTAGTCGACAATGTCTAAACCTTAATTGAAAATGATTTTAGAACACTATTTTGAGTTTAGATATTGTAGGCTTATCGGCTTTAGGCAAAACCCTAGGTTAGATAATTCTGGTTGAGGTTGATTGTGTTATCTGCTATATGTGTGGTACTTGTTTATATTTTAATGTTATTTTATGATTATTTATGGATCGATGATATGATGGATATATATGTGTATAACGGCTGTTGTTGAGGATGTTTGTCTGATTATGCTGTTAGAATCCTAGTTGACGCCCTAAGGGTACTCTGTTTGGATTTGTGTTGAGAAAGCGGTATTTGAGTACCGAGATTAGTTGTGGATGCTTCGGCCATCGTAAAACATGTAGGATGAGATTGGTACTAGTGTCAACTTAGGATGGTTGTGCATTGCATAAGTTGTTAAGTGGTGGGCCGCATGACTAGGAGTCATGTGACGTTGGTGTACACGGGAGCGAGTACAGAATATGGAGAGGGACAGTTTTTTAGATCCTTGGGGATGTAGTCCTGTCTGGAACGATCTACAGCACCAGTGTTGTGCATCCACTGTGTCGTGATCTCTGTGGAGGCTTGACTATCCCGACATCTGGCCCTGAATATTCCAATCGCAGGTGGACCTTCCAAGGAGACAAAGATACCCTTATTGGAGAATAAGCTCATAGGGGGAACCACCTTTATTGGTCACGGTTAGCGGAACAACACCTTGGACAAACCAACTGACATTCTCTGGGCAAGGAAGACCTCTAAGAGAGAGAAGGAGAATGTCCGGGAAATCAGTCGACATGCATAGGAGTGTGACTCTAGAGGATTTGATCTTAGATGTGGCTTGAGGATGTTTGTAAACGGTTGACTTGTGAGATTTTTGCTATCTGTGATTCTATGTTGTATGTTAATGTAACATCCTAAAATTTCAATATAATTATTATAATAAAAAGATTAAGCTAGTACAACTTTTAGTGTAAAAGATTTGTAGTATATGAATTTATGAATTTTTTTAATAACTATAAAATAAAAAAATTTAATTAGTTTGAATTAATAAGATAATAAAAAGAAAGAAAAAAATGAGAGGCGTCCATCCGTCCATGTATGCAAGATTGGGCTCTACCCAAATTATTTATGGTATATATTATAGGGACCAACCCGTGAAGGTGAAAGGGGAAGCATAATGAATTTTTAGAAGAAAGGATTTATGGGCCCTACATGTAAATAAATTGGATTGAAGGAATAGAACCTAGAAAGTTTTACAATTTGAAAGGATGGGAACTGACGTTCCCTTGCGCCGCCGGGAAAAAAAAACATAAAGGAGAAGAGCAACATCCAAGAATGTTGGTGGAGAGTAGAAATATTTCAGTGAAGCACTACTATTGGTCATAGATAATTTTTAGAGCTTTTTGGATGTCTACGAGAAGTAAGTAAACATCTTTTCTTAAACTTCCATGGTATAGATTTTAAAGGGTTTGAGTATGAAATTAAAAGGTAATTATTTGGGGTTTTGTCCTTAAAATGAAAATGATATTTTATTGGTGATTGATTGTTATGAGATTGAATATTTACATATTGAGTGATATGATTATTATTATTTGGTATGATGTTTTGTGATATGTGATGCCTTAATGTTGTTTTGATATGAACTTGACGAGTATTAATGCATATAACATGATGTTATGTATTAAGATTATTTGGACACAAAGAGAGGTCATTTGTATGATTTTATTTATGTTATACGTACTTTAGTGATGGATTACTATTGATGATGTTATGATTTGTGCATAAATTTCATGAGATTATATTGATTATCCTTAATTTATATAAAATATTTTGAATTATATTATTTTGGAAATGATGGATTACCATAGTTGTTTTTCCGGTTACCGCACCGGCTGAAAGCAACATCTTTTCGAAAACCTTTTAGAATTGTGTTTACTTACTGAGATTATAAATCTCATTAGTGGTGTTGTCTTTCAGAGTTTACAGGTGATGAGATAGATAATGCAGCATCTTGAGAGAGTCTTGAAGATATCGATTCTAGTTTGTTTCTTTTTATTTATTTCTTTGGGGTTTATTAGACGCCCGTGTTTTGAGGTAAAAACAGCTGTAAAAGAGTTATGTGATTTTTAATAATTAATATTTATGAGACTTTATTTTATTTGGATTTAATGATTCATTTAGCACTATTACTTTATTTAATTATTTTGAATATATGAGATACTTTCGGACTTAAATATATTATGAAAAATTTTATGACTCGACTATTTAATTTAAATGTTTTAAAGGTTTTTATAGAAAATTAATTTGGATTACTAATGTAATGAAGGGCATTACATCTATGGTATCAGAGCAGTTCAATCCTGAATTGAAATGTGGTAGTGGGACTTTCTCTAAAATCAAAACTTGGGCACATAGGATTGATGTTAGAGTTATGACTGCATGCTATTCTTTTAGATGTTGGGTCTGGCCAACCCAATATTTGATTGATGATGTACAGATTTATGGTGACTAATATGTAAGGATATGAGTTTTGTTAGTGAGATTTTTTTTTTTTTTTTAATTTATTGTGTGTGAGTAACTTTGAAGTTGACTGTTGCTTGATTTTTTTTTGGTGTGTATTGTTTACTTTCACTTCATGTTTAAATTGTTCTCAGGTGTACAAGGCTTGTTCTATACCTTTGATTTTGATTAATTATTGATTGTGATTGAACTTACTTGAGATTGTTTGTTGTGCTGAAAAATTATTTTGATGATCATAATTCATGTCTCTATAGTGTATATAAATAAATGTATTTTCTAGTTTCCTGTTTATTTAATTATTATTAGTTTTTTTTATGAGTGTTTAGATGTTGAAATTTCGGGGACAAAATTTCTTGAAGGAAGGGAGAAATATAACATCCTAAAATTTCAATATAATTATTATAATAAAAAGATTAAGCTAGTATGACTTTTAGTGTAAAAGATTTGTAGTATATGAATTTATGAAAATTGTTTAATAACTATAAAATAAAATAAAAAGTAATTAGTTTGAATTAATAAGATGATAAAAAAAAAATAAAAAAAATGAGAGGGGTCCATCCGTCCATGTATGGAAGATTGGGCTCTACCCAAATTATAGTGTTATGGTATATATTATAGGGACCAGCCCGTGAAGGTGAAAGAGGAAGCATAATGAATTTTTAGAAGAAAGGATTTATGGGCCCTGCATGAAAATAAATTGGATTGAAGGAATAGAACTTAGAAAGTTTTACAATTTGAAAGGATAGGAACTGATGTTCCCTTGCACTGCCGAAAAAGAGAGAAAAAAAGAAGAAGAAAGGAGAAGAGCAACATCCAAGAATGTTGGTGGAGAGGAGAAAGATTTCAGTGAAGCACTAGTATTGGTCATAGATAATTTTTAGACCTTTTTGGAGGTCTACGAGAAGTAAGTAAACATCTTTTCTTAAACTTCCATGATATAGATTTTAAAGGGTTTGAGTATGAAATCAAAGGGTAATTATTTGGGGTTTTGTCCTTAAAATGAAATTGATATTTTATTGGTGATTGATTGTTATGAGA
Source organism: Echinosophora koreensis (assembly GCA_035048595.1). Lineage (NCBI taxonomy): Eukaryota > Viridiplantae > Streptophyta > Magnoliopsida > Fabales > Fabaceae > Echinosophora > Echinosophora koreensis. The sequence goes on from JAPCYP010000094.1 coordinate 962,868, forward strand.
TTGAATATTTACATATTGAATGATATGATTATTATTATTTGGTATGACGTTTTGTGATATGTGATGCCTTAATATTGTTTTGATATGAACTTGACGAATATTAATGCATGTGACATGATGTTATGTATTAAGATTATTTGGACACAAAGAGATGTCATTTGTATGATTTTATTTATGTTGTACATGCTTTAGTGATGAATTATATCTATTGATGATGTTATGACTTGTGCATGAATTTCGTGAGATTATATTGATTATCCTTAATTTATATAAAATATTTTGAGTTATATTATTTTGGAAATGGCGGATTACCATGATTGTTTTTCCGGTTATCGTGCCGGCTGAAAGCAACATCTTTTCGAAAACCTTTTAGAACTGTGTTTACTTACTGCGATTATAAATCTCATTAGTGGCGTTGTCTTTCAGAGTTTACAGGTGATGAGATAGATAATGCAGTGTCTTGAGAGAGTCTTGAAAATATTGATTCTAGTTTATTTCTTTTTATTTATGAGACTTTATTTTATTTGGATGTAATGATTCATTTAGCACCATTACTTTATTTAATTATTTTGAATATACGAGATACTTTCGGACTTAAATATATTGTGAAAAATTTTATGACTCGACTATTTAATTTAAATATTTTAAAGGTTTTTATAGAAAATTAATTTGGGCTACTAATGTAATGAAGGGGTTACAGTTAACATTTTGTGTTGTGCCCCGACCCCGTTTATGGTTCTGTAGAGTTGCTTATCTCCCTTCTCTATCTCATTTTCTTTGTATATACCGATCGATAGACGAGCAGCAGCAACCGTACTGCGACGACGATTGGACCAGAGCACAGACCGATGCATTTCCTCCAGAGGATCCCGCCCAGGGTCCAGATTCTAGGCGATATTGAGATATTGTACCATGGTGACCGTAGGTGGAGGGTTGACCACTCACACTTTTTCATGTGTTATGTCGGCCCAGTCAACATCTACGTCCGCTTAGGAGCAGGCCCTTTCTTCACTCTGCTCAGATCCTACTGCATCTCCAAGCGTCTTTCTTTCTTTGAGATGTGGTATCCACCTAACCAGCAGAAGTTTCCAGATGATATGTGGAATATGGTGAGCTAATCAAAGGCTTGCAGCGAAGTTGGCAGAGTTTACAGAGGCAGGAGGAGAAGAAGTGTGCAAACGATGTACCATTTCTGTCACCGCAAGGTTGTGATGAGCAGCGACGAGTCGATATGAGAGCCCAGAACGACAAGAGTTTATAGATGTCGTTTACAAACGCCCGTATCGTTTGTGATATGGACTGTCGGTTGCGTGTGCTAGGAGTGTGCCCTCTGTGAGCTTATTTCATATTTTGATGAACTTTTTGAGAGGCGGGTGGGTAGATGCGGACTTTTATGCTTCGTTTTTCTGAGACCAGTAATGTATATGTTTTCTTTTATTTCACAAGTCTATATAGTTTTTTAGATTATGATCCCTCTGTTGGGATCTACAATGCCTTGATGATCCTTTGTAAATATTTTGTAAATATGTCGTTTTTATATTTTTCCGTTGTGCGTGTTAGGTTTTAATCTTTATTTTTACAATTAGGTTCTTTTGGGTCTAAAATTAAAAGATAAAAATTGGAAGGATTTTTAAACAAATAATAATGACTTTTTGTAATCAAGGATGAGATGTTACACTAAAACTAAGGTGGTATCATCTAATTGTGCCACCTAGCCAGTATAAATATTGCCCTAAAATTATTAGAGGTACCAGAAAATTCACCTTATTAAAAGCTGCAAATTCAGTACATCCTAAAGTTTTAATGAAGTAGAGTCCACTTGTACATTTTGTGAAGTAAGAAATAAGAATGACATTTCCATATGAAGCTTACACTACCTTTCGGTGAATAAACATCTTGATGAATTGCCTCACAACAACATAAATGGTTAGAACTTGCATGTCTCAGCTTGTAGATTTGAGGTTTACTTATGATCATTATCATTTAAAGTTTTTTCAATCAGTTAAAAGAAACGAAAGAGAAAGACGGAAAAAAAGTAGAGAGAAAAAATATAAAAGAATTTTGGTTTAAATAAGTTTTTGGTCCCTGTAAATATGACGAGATTTGACTTTAGTCTCTCTAAATTTTTTTCTAAGAAAATGGTCCCTTAACGTTTTAAAAGTTTGAAAATGGTCTCTGCCGTTAAGTCAACTCTGTTAAGTGATGACATGGCAAACAAACTCCCGCATCATCAATGCCACATATACCACAATAATATTATTTTATTCCACGTTGGATTTATAATTATTTAAACAATATTAAATAATTAAATAATTATAATTATTTCAAGATATTAAAAAATTATTAAATTAGTTAAAAATTTATAATTATTAAAAATTAACTAGTTAAAAAGTTTTGTGTTAAATTATTAAAATTTATTTTTAAAAAAGTTTTTAAAAATTTAAAAATAAAAAATATTTAATTATTTAAAAAATATTTAATTATTTAAATATTTTTAATATTAAAATCATTTAATTATTTTATAAATATGATAATATAATTATCTAAAAATTATAATTATTAAAAAAGTATAATTGTCTAATTATTTAAAAGTATAATTATTAAAAATTAACTAATTAAAAATTAATTAATTAATAATTATTTTTTAATTAGTTAATTTTAGTAATCATAATTATTTCATGATATTAAAAAATAATAATTATTAAAAAATAACTATTTTAAAATAATTTTTAAAAATTATTTAAAAATAATTTTAAAAAATCAATAAAAGTATTTAATTATTTTAAATTTTTTAGGTAATTAAAAATCCAACGTTGAATTAAATAATACTATTGTGGGACATGTTGCATTGATGATATGGCAATCTGTTTGCCACATCATCGCTTAACGGAGTTGACTTAACGATAGAGACCATTTTCAAACTTTTAAAATGTTAAGGGACCATTTCTTAAGAAAAAAATTGGAGGGACTAAAATCAAATCTCAATATATCTAGAGGGACCAAAAACTTATTTAAAGCAATTTTTTTTATTAGATATGTTGTATATAAAGGCTTCCTTGAAGGATTTTTTTTTTTAATGAAACTTCTTTAAAGGATTTTGTCTTTTGAGTTATGAGTTAGTAATATTTGTATTATAACATTTGTATTATAATATTTGTATATAAAGGCTTCCTTATCTGTATCTATAATATCTGTATCATAATATCAATAATAATTATTAAATTAATATTTTGCACTTTATGATCGACGGTTCGGATAAAATAATTTTTTAAACAATTTTTTATATATAATTTTCACAAAAACTTTTAAACCAAAAATGTAAAATCAACAATTATATATTTTTTGATGAAATCTTAAAAAATTAGCATACCCAATACATGGCATGTGTCTATACAGTAGTGGATATAAAAATAAAAAAGGATAAATTATACTTTTTGTCCCTTATCTTTATTTTAGGTTTCAATTTGGTCTCTATTTTATTTTTTGTTCCGTTTTTGTCCCTTATCTTTATTTTAGGTTTCAATATAGTCTTTTCTGTTTAAAATGAAAAGAGGAACAAATTGAATAACTTTTGCAAAATAATGGACTATTTCGGAATAAAAAAAATAAAAGAGGTACCATTTCAGACCCAAAAAAGAGGACCACATTGGTTTTTGTAAAATGAGGGACCATTCTAAAACAAAAAATAAAAGAGGGACTACATTAGTATAACTTTGCAAAATAAATGATCATTTTGAAACAAACAAAATAAAAGAGAGACTAAATTGAAACTTAAAATAAAGATAATGGACCAAAATTAAATTATACTTTTTGGTCAGAGATAAGGGTTTAAGGTGTTGAAGGTATTGGAGGTTTAAGGTTCAATCATTCTCAAAGAAGAAAAAATTAACAACTAACATACTAACATTTGTCAATAAAAAAAAATTAAAAATAAAAGTACTTTATTTATACATATTTGACTGACTCATGGGGTACAGTGAGTGTTGAAATAAAGTAACCCCTATAATAATCTTTTCTAATTTCTTATAATATTTCTTCCTTGCCTGGTCGTGTTGGTTGGTGCCTCCACTCCCAGAGGTAAAATTGAAAGGCCCACTTTTTTGTATAGAGGTTCACGTTGGATCCTGGAGCAAGTAGATGAAAATGAAATAGTGAATTAGATTTTATTTTGTTTTAAGCTAAGAAATCAGAACTGTCTATCCTTTCAACCGTTTTCGATATTTCTTAATTTCTTTATGATTTATGAGTTCTTCTTTTTCCTTAAAAGGAAAACTCAATCATCCCTATTTGGTTAGTGTAAGAATTGTTCTCCCAGAGAATGTTTAACTCTCCATATTTTATGACAAAAAAAAGTGACTTTATTAATGGTGAGGTTTTTGCAGAATCAATTTTGGGGTTTTATTCTGTAATGAACAGTGATAATGATAGAAATGACATGCATAATTAGTTGATGGCTTTTTATCTCAACTACCATCATCCTATGTTGGTCTGTGGAGCATCTGTTCTGTAACATTAATTCTCCTTTGAAATCTGATCTGGCTTATCTTTTTCCTCTGGGACCAATTTTCACCCACACACATATACCCCTACTTTACACTGCTCTTGCTTTGTGTTTGTGAGTGCATGTTACCAACCTCAAAAAGTTCAAAGAAACTGGTTGTGTTTGGAATTGATTTCAGGGTATGTTCTGTCTTTTTTGTTTTTTGTTTTTCTTTTGTTGTTTTGTTTTAGGTTTGGTGCAAAGTTTATACCTTTGGATATGAAAATCACTATATAGACACTCTACTCTGAATTTTCAGGTAACTTTGTTGCTGGCTGTGGCTACCAAATTGAGATTGAGGGTGCTTTCTGGGTTTTGGGGGTTAGCTCTGGAAATGAAAATATAGAGTTGTGGTTTGGCATAAGGGATTCAGAAAAATGGGATCTCAAGGTGGGGCAATCCAAGAGCCAAAGACTGCAGCTTTGGCTAGGGAAGGGTCCTTGTATAATCTCACCCTTGATGAGGTGCAGAACCAGCTTGGAAATCTGGGGAAACCACTTGGCAGCATGAATCTGGATGAGCTGCTCAAGAGTGTGTGGAGTGCTGAACCTGTCAGTGATGCCTCTGGATTGGATTTTGGCAGTGATGCTAACATGCAGCATGGTGAGCTTGCTTCTGGGTCCTCTCTGAACCCACATGGTAACCTAACATTGTCTGGGGATCTTTGCAAGAAAACTGTTGATGAGGTTTGGAGAGATATGCAGATGAAGAAGGGCGGTAATAGGGATATGAAAACTCAGGAAAGACAGCCTACACTTGGTGAGATGACCCTGGAGGACTTCTTAATGAAGGCTGGAGTGACTACTGATTCTTTTCCTACCAAGGATGGTGGTGCTATGCCAGGGATTGATTCAAATGGGGCTTCCCAAAAAAATGTTTCACAACATGGCCATTGGATGCAATACCAGCTCCCTTCGGTGCAGCAACCTGCACAACACAAACGACATCAGCATCAAAACCAGCAGGGTAATATGATGGCTGGTTTTGTGGCTGGCAATGCCATTCAACAGCCTTTCCAGGTTGCAGTGAATCCAGTTTTGGATGCAGCATACACTGAACCAATGATGTCAATGTCTCCATCTTCTTTAATGGGTGCATTATCAGATACGCAGACTCCGGGTCGGAAAAGGGTTGCTTCTGGTACTGTGGTAGAGAAAACTGTGGAGAGGAGGCAGAAGAGGATGATTAAAAATAGGGAATCTGCAGCGCGGTCAAGGGCAAGAAAACAGGTTTATTTATAGTTTTTTTTTTTTTTTTGTATAGTATTATTTGTTTGAAGTCTAGTTTTTTTTTTTTTATCTGATATAAGGCGATGTCTATAATGCACAGGCTTACACACAAGAACTGGAGATTAAAGTTTCACGTTTAGAAGAGGAGAATGAAAGGCTTAGAAGACAGAGTGTATGTTTCTATACCTTTGTTAGTATGAATTTTTAGTTTATTGTTGTTTACTGATATCTGTTAGTCAGTTCTCTTCCCAGCCTGCCATCTTGGTTGTTAATTATGGTCAGTCTCAGTTTATCTGTTGTGTGGTATTTATGACAATAAAAAGGTGAGCATGCAAGGTATATACTATATATGCTGAGCACATTCATTCAGATAAGAGAATATGTCAGATGATGGAATAAACTGGAATAAGCTGTTGTGACTGATGAATAATCCAACATGTCTGTATAAACAACCAGCCTGTGAGGTTTCTGTTTTTATTCATGGTTGGTGTTAAGAAAAGAATGTAACAGATGAATTTTTCTTTATTTAAAAAAATATAATTGGATAAGCCCAAAACATAGAATTAGAAAGAATGTTCAAACTGGTTGGACTTCCAAGAAAGGTTGGTTTTTACTGCTATCATGTTGATATTTATAATTCTTTATTTTTCAATTGCACTTTGATCTTTTGCTTTGGTAAAAATCTGTATTTTGCTTCCTGAAGTTGCTTATCAAGCTGTTAGCTGCGGAATATTTACCAAAAATAAAAGGAAATTTTCTCAGGATCAAGCAAAATTTCCCCATCCCTTGCAACCATAATGCACCTATTAGTAGTTTGCATTGGTAATTGATACATTGCTTAAAACTCCATTTTTTCAGCTATGTTGATATTTTCATTTATGACTTTGCTGTCTGGCATTTGAAGTCATGGCTAACTAGGGAAATCATTCCAGAAAGATTGAAATCATAGAATTTAGGATTATATGTGTATTTTATTAAATCACCTAACTGATATGATTGTTGAACGAAATTGATTTTTTCAAGAAATTTCTATGGAGTTCTTGTTTCTAGGGCTTGTTCATTGCTAATAGTGTAGTTTGAACCATTTATCAGAGCACCTCTGCTAAGACACTTATTTACGATTAACAATTGCACTTTCTCATGTATAGCTTTCATTTTGTTGTTTCTCTCTGGTTAGTTACACTTTTAATGTGTAGAAATTCATTACTTTATGCTGTTGTGCTGGATTTTGGTTTGTCATACTCTTTGTATTCCTTGGCAGTTACATTTTTCCTACTTCATATATTGTTCTTAATCAGCTTTCTTTGATACTTATCTCTTTGCCTAATTTATTGGTCAATTATAACACTAGAATACTTGGAAGATTTTCTCATCCTTTTGACTGGTTTGCTAATTTCATTGACATTGATATGACAGCAATGGGCTCTAGTTAAGTGATGATTTCCAACATTGTTTTTGAAATATTAACGTATTGTATACCCATCACAAATTTTAGTTAGTTGCATTGTGTCCTTGAATACAATAAATATTCTTCCTTTGCTGAGCAATGTTTTTGCGGGTTTATCAGCACTCTGCTTGCCATGACTCCAAGGATTACTTTCAATCTCATTGTGGGTAAAACAATCTTAGAAGAAAGAGTATGGGGTGTTTATGTTGGTAAGAGTTTGACATCTAGAAGTGATTAGATTTTGAAATAAGAACGTGGGATTTTTCTAGTAGCATAGATTTTAAAAGCTTTATATGAGGAATGCTCTTGGCTCTTGGGATTACAATATATGAAGTGAAGAAAAGAGTGCTATTAAGGATCCTTAGAAGGTAGTTCATGGCTTCTCTAATGTATGGTGCTGTGCACAAAAAGGACTTGTAACTGGAGTGAATACTAAATACGAAACCCTTTTTAACCCTAGATTACTAATAATTTTGCGGTGAGAACTGTAAACTTCACAAGATTGTTCTGAATTTGGTAATACATACTAGCTCCAGACATTTAAATTGTTTGCGAACTTGAGACTAGGAGTTTGACCTTCCTTTCTTTGCTTACTTGAAGTGTCTCCTGAATAGTAAAAGGAGATATGATGAATTTTATTATGTTAAATTGATAATACACATTGGCTAAGACAACCAGATAACCTAGTCTGGAGACTCTGGAGTAACTTATGTCTTCTAGAAGATTGACCCAATGGTCAAAACATTTTACATGTAGTTTGATTCACTGGCACAGTTTCAAGTCAATGCTATAAGAATCAATGCACCTAGAAAGAAAACAGATAGTACTGCCGTGAAAAGAATATAAACATGGAGAAGCTGTGAGTTGTAAATTGTAATTACCTTGATCGTATATTCCTGCTTTCTATTGGTGTTGTCGATGTACATTTTTATAATGATTTGCCGCATTAATTCTGTCAGAACTACCTCCATAACCATATATTCCAGGAATTCCACTTGGGATTGTGCCCATTGCAAATAACCGTGTGAGAGAACCTTCATATGATTGTCCATGGTTGTAATATGTTAAACCATTTCTCTTTTGGCGTAAACCCTTTTGTTCATGTTTTTTGTGATTAACAAATGGTGTTGATTCTATTTTTTCTTTATAACTTCACTGCTTGACAAAAATTTAGGGGACCTGAACAGCCATACAATAACTTATAATGAAACTTCAATGATTTGCATTTCATCAAAGTGGAGGGCCCAAAAACTGTAGAAAAACAAATATGAAGTGAATCACAGCAGTAACAGGCCCTCCTCCTCCATCTCCTTAGAAAAAAATGAAGGGGGCCATGTTATCTACAATGTCTATATTTCTTTGGGAAGCAAGATCACATTGAGTTCTGCAGATTTTGCATAATTGTTCATTCCTTCTTCATACTTTCCATGTTGTTCTCCTTTTTCAACAACTCTTATTTGATAAGTCAAAGGCAGTGAAAATTTTGAGTATAATGTTTGCAGGAGTCAGTATGTTCTTTTATCCATATTCCATCTTTCCTATCTCTTCAGCCTCCTTTAAATAATTTTTTCAGTCCTTCAATAAATATTGATAATCCTGTGAGCACTTGGCTGTGGTCTGGATAAGAGATAAGGAAAAAGAAATTAGTTATATGGTTGAAGAGCATGTAAACTGCAACTATCATATCCTAAAAATAGTCGTGTTTAAGATATATAAAACAAAGATAATACTGCTATGCTCATTGTGAAGCCAATTGTCTAATTTTGTTCTTGAGACAAAATGAAATATCTGTAGTAAGAATTGATGACAGATAAGAATGCATAACTAGCCAATATTATTGCTTTGAACTGCCAGACACTAATGTCCTTTCAAAGATTCAATACCAATCTTCATGGTGGGGGTGCTATTACATTTTTTCTTGTTCCTGAAAGTCCAAAATCATACTACATTTTGATCACACAATATATTGAAATGTCTTTATTAAAATTACGATTTTTCTAACCCGTACAACTTTGCACATGTTAAGAAATAAAAAAATAAAAAGAAATGTTATGTTGAAAGTTGTGTAGTCAGTTTCTTGAAAACCTAAAAGCTACTCTTTCCAATACAATATTTCTATTTTATGATTCCTTAACATGTGCAATGTCACACAGCTTAGAAAAATCCTTAAAATTATAATATCTTGTAATTATTGTAGATTGTACCTTTATTACGAGACTATTTTTACCCTATTTTATAGCTCTAGTTTAAGTAAGTAGTTATTCCTTTACTTTATATTATGTAATAACCTTGTACAGTGTTGAATCATTTAGTCATGATAATATTCATCTGTTTTTTCATTCAAGTCAAAACATATATGGAGGTTTCATCTACTGAGAGGATTACCTGATTCAAAATTGAAAGTAGTGCAGGATAAATAATATCCATGGCCAATTATAAGCTAGATTTTGTACAACAATCTTTAGGACCTTAGAACATGAAGCACTACATAGCTTTCTGTGATATGACTTTACCAAACACCATTGATCTTTGAACCAACAATATGGTATGTGGTTAAGTGGTCCTTTGAGTTTTCTACCTACTAACTAATGTTTTTCTTATGTTTGCTGAATTATTACATTGTTGAAAAAACTGCATTTAATGAATAACTTATTAGTTAACACCATGCAAAATTACTCTAGATGATTCATCTCTGCTGATAATGACTCTTTCCTTGTTGCAGGAGATAGAGAGGGTGCTGCCGAGCGTGCCACCTCCAGAGCCTAAGAATCGTCAGCTTCGCAGAACTGATTCAGCGCCCTTTTGATGTCTTCTGTGCAAATGAGTTCCTATGATGCTCTTTCATGTCATCGCATAGTTCTTATGAGCATTATACTCTTGACTTTCAAGTTTCCTTGCAGTTGGAAGGCTAGTATTTGTCTGTGATGCTGTCAATTCTCCTCAGCCTGCTCTATTGTATGAATTTGTTCCCATATGTACATTTCATAAGAAAGACTTACAATCTAAGCAGCACTATAAATATACTTAGAGTTCAATTCTGGACCAAAATCGTGGCTTTTTTTTACCATTTTTATTTTTATGGTTTTCGTGTGAGTACGCACTTATATATAGCCATTAATCCGTTTTGTTTGCTTAAACCAGTTAACGTTAGTTTTAAACTAGTTTAATTTTGTGGAGTGTACCTTTGCCTGCTATGGCGATTTATATTGACTTGTGCTATAATTGTGGACTCTCAACTCTCATGTGACAACATAATATTTTAAAGAGTTTAATTGGTATGTATTGTCGGTTAAAGTTTTTTTTACACTGTCAATCAATCAGAAATCAAGGTATAAATGACTTTTAAAGTGATTTGGATAAGAATAAAAAAAATTTCAAAGATGTGGAGATTTATTACTGGTTGATGGTGTAAAAATTCTTTACACTGACAGTATATATCAATTAAATTGTATTTTAAATTTAATCGAACATGTTATATGGTTATGTTATGTATTCTATGTGTTGTATGTTTATTTGATTATGTGTGGGCACTCAGCGCGTGTACCATGATATGAATAAGGATTCACTCAATTTTTATTTTTATCTTTTTTTAAGGTTAAATTAATATGTAGGTCCTTGAATTATTTGAAAATTTTTTTAATAAGTACTTTACAAGTTTGTAATTGGGTTCTTGAACACAGAAAATTTGTAATTGAATCTCTCATACACTTTTTCATTAGAGTTTTGTTAAGTTATTATCCATTCGTCATTTTGTGGGTCTTTGAACTTTTAAAAAAATTTAAATAAGTCCCTGTATTTTCTAGGAAAATTCAAATAGATCATTGTAATTTTTGGAACCTTAAGCTTTGTTTGTGAGTTTTGTTTTGGAGGGGAAGTAAGGGAAATGGAAGGTTTGTGAGAATTTCTCCCTTGTTTGTGAGTTTAAACCCCCATTTACTTCCCCTCATACAATATGCAATCATAAACAAAGGGAGAGATAATACTCCCCCCCCCACAAAAAAAAAAAAAAAAACTTCAAATTGGGGTAAACCTAAAAAGTGGGCTTAGGAGGGGTTTGGGGGGTTTTCTAAAATCCTCAAAACCTCCCCCTCCAATTTTTAAACTCGCAAACATGGGAGAGATTATCACAAACCTTCCCTTTTCCTTACTTCCCCTTCAAAACAAAACTCACAAATAAAGCCTAAAGTGAAATCCTAAAGAATAAGTGTATGAGGGATACAATTTCTATTTTTTTTTTTTTGTCTTCAGGGACCAATTACAAACTTCTAAAGTATAAGGACTTATTTGAAAATTCTCAAATAGTTCAGGGACATACAAATTAATTAAACATATATATAATAAAAGTTGTGTCTGTTTCTCTAGGGTGACCAACTTGTCAATGTTTGTGAGTCGATATGAATCTTTTGGGCAGACCTAATTGAGGTTGGTATAGTTGGTATATATTCTCCGATTCCCATTTGACTTCTTAACTAGCACCAGATTTGACAGTCATATGGTGTAGTCTACCTATCGAATACAGTGAAATGAACACAAGTAAACACGAGAAAAGGAAATTAAACAAGAAGGTCGAAGATTCATAACCAAAGGTTCAAGTATGTAAATTCTAAGGTGTCTGGTTTCACCAATGCCTACCTATGATATTACCCAATTCCTCAGCAATATGTCTTTCTTAGTGATTGCCAATCACTTGCTCTAAAGTTGTTAGTACCCAATGGTCGTGCAATATTAATATTCTTTTCCTTAATCAGATACCCACAATGGTCATGTAAGGTAAGCAATTAAGAGAAATACAAAGAATAAACAAGTTTGTTAATTTGATAACTAATTGAAAATAGGGGATTGTGTTTGGTCTATGCAACTCCAAATTCGATTAATCCTAGAGTTACATTAACTTATTTTGGTATAGTCGCCAATCAATTAATCAACTTGATAAAGGGTGATCAAGCCTTTTCAGAATTCAAACACAAGGATAAATCCAACCAATTAAAAAAAAACACAATATTGTACTAAAATTAAGCAAACATGAAAGGTATTCAAGCATAAGGTCCACCATAACCCTAGTTATGGATTTAGCCATCTTCAAATTGAAAGGGAGACGGTTTTTACTCGATCCTCTTTGAAAACCTCTAAACTATCTCTATGTTCAAGCAAAGGGCTCTGACGACTACGACTGTGCAAGATTGTGGCCAACCACTGCCAGTTAGGTATTTATAGGAGTGACCAAATGGAATCCCGACTCTGTTAGGATCCATTACCGTGCTTCGTGATGTACGATTGTGCATCTGTCATACGCGAGGCTGTATATGAGTGGTACATATAGTGTTTTACCTGTGCACATATGCATGATTGTGCTTCACCATGTACGGTCGTGCTTCCATATCTGTAGCTCAATCCAAGCCCTTTTCCTCACCAAATCCTCCTAAAATGCTGCCTTTTGAATCAAGTTCATTCGCTCCTTTTAATTCCCCATCAAACAAAGGGAAATGAGTGAAATATAAATATGAACACTTAAAAACATGATAATTTGCACCCTAAACACCCACAAATAAACAGGCAGAATGACGTTTATCAAGTATAAGTAAATAATGAATGAATAATAACTTAGAATACTTCATGGGGTCTACTATTTACACAGGTGTAAGTGTGGGTGTCTACGTGATTTGCTGGAGAAGCAAGAGATTATTCCTATCTTGTCATACTCGGTTTGCTGCCTTGCAAGGTTGATCTCGTGGAAGGGACAATAAACATATCAACCAGGAAGTGTTAGTGCCAAGCTTCGCTTGGCTATGCAGTTAAGTGTAGGTGCACGATGTGTGACAGGTGGCAGAGTAGAGCCATAATAATACATATTGGCAGGCAATTGTTGATGAAGTGGCGACGGTCGGGTCGGGTCGGGTCCTACTGATAGAGCAAGGACTGACGAATTGGGCTATCAGCAAGTGATAGCAACATTTGGCCTAAGAGAGTCTCACCAGGAAGCCTAATTACCTGATTTTAAGGAGGTTATCCTTGTCCTCCATATCAAGGAATCCCCAATCTCCATATCCATACCCTATCACCTACCCTAGATCGACCCACTAGATCAAGTCGACCGGACTGGTCGAGAATAGTTGTGATGGTTACTTGTCAAGCAAATTATTGTGTGTTATAAATACCTGAATTAACAAAATTAGTAAAGACACGAGAACGGGTGTGAAGATTGAGGGTGTGACAGAGAAGTAAAGATAATTGCGGGGAGTTGCGTGATAGTATAGATGAAGAATGTCAATCTTATTTTGATAGTAGGTCTTTCTTTTCCTTGGATATAGACATGTTGAGATGAATCACACTAATTGTGTGTGATTATTTATGATTATTTCCGCTAATTATACAAGCATTTGAAGAAGGAAGGAGATAAGAAATATTTCAACAAGTGATATAGAGCTGTGGTTCAATGAGCTACACAATAATATAATGTCCCTCAAGTAAATACCCAATCTGGTCCTTGAAATTGTGAAATAGTATCAACTTGGTCCTTGAAATTATCGGAATTCCAAAAGCGTCATTGAATGATAAGTTAGTATAACTTAATCCCTCATTTTACTTACTTAATATCAATTAAATCCCCGACACTGCTAACTTAAAATCAACTTTGTTCATACGATTTTTAACGGAGGGACTAAGTTGATTACCATTTTACAATTTCAGAGACTAATTTGGAATTTCGATAATTTCAGGGATCAGGTTGATACTACCTCACAATTTCAAGGACCAAATTGAGTATTTACTCAATGCCCCTTTGGCCCTTTTGTTGAAAGCATGGTTGATATAGCTCGGTTGGTGTGTATAGTTATATGATGGCGCACGTGCCGGAATTCTTCTTGACGTGAAAGTTAAGCAATATGGTTCATATAATGAGATTTTCGATGAAGGTGGAGAAAATTTGATAATGTTGAAGACTTTGAAGAATATTCGTTGAAGATGGAATATGGATCAAACTGATGATGGTTAATAACTACCATCATCTTAAAAAATAAAATTAAAGCAATCATTCTTTCACGTTTCATTATTTTAATTAATTAATATAATAATGTAAATAAATCACATGATGACAACTAGTACGAATGCACAATCCCTTCACAGCTGCTTATGTACATCTAACTGTTTGATCCCAAAAGCTTAAATAGGACACTCATCAAGTAGGTAGCTGTAGATATAGCCACATAAACAATTGTTTACCATACTTGTATAAATAGCATTATTCATGTGGTTAATATTTGTATTCAATTTTATTACCAACCCAAATAAGTGCTAGACTTCATTTTGGTTTTCAGTGGTCTCGAGTATCTTCAAGTTACACACTTCATCATCCCAAAAATCTAGTGGCAACAAAATCTGCAATTGCCATGCTTGACGTTAAACCAGGTGACTCAATTCCAAAAAGATTAATAAGACCAGGTACCCCATGAATGTCCTCTCCCTGCATAAATGAAACATCAGTTAGGCCAAATTTTCACCATTATTTCGCTAAAATGCAGAAAATCCTACCACACCCTCCAGTCACATTGGAACTTCACATGAATGAATTCTTTTGGATTGAAATAAATAGGAAGAGTAATGATATATGTGTTAATTTTGGGCATTGCTAATAAAACTTCATTGTATTATGACATCATGCACAAAGCATTCAATCATTCATTCATGTAATATGTAATGCTAAACAACTGATAGCCCAATAGATGAGCATAATTCTTCAAATTCCATGTTACCATGGCCTCATTCCATCTTTATCTGTAACATAAAATTAAAGTTGGATACAGGCTAAAAAAAAAAATGACAAGGGGAGATGGATTAAGCAGCAACATCCATCATGGGAGGGAAAAATCTAGATAATTTACATGTAAGAGTAGAAGAAATGAAAGAGCATTAGTTAAAGAGGGAAGCAGAGTTCCAAGAGAAACTGAGAAAAAAGGGGTTAAATTAGTATGTTAGTTTTGGGAAGTAACTGCAAGAGGGTTAATTTATTCGCAAACGAGAAAACAAAGATACACTGAAGAAAGCAAGTGAATTGAAGAAAGCAAGTGAATACAGGAAGAAAAGCACAATTAAATCAAGAAGAAAATTCATCCAATGCCATTTGGTAAAAGTGCAAGAGGCGACAAGGGACTGACGGGAGTGATAGGCAAGATGGGCTTTTTTTGTTGTTATTTTTCTGTTTTATTGGGACAAAACTTAGGTAAAATTTCTCTAGGAAACATATTAATAGCAATTAAACATGTCCTATTCCCATTTGAAACGCAAGCACCTAGAGAACAGTACCTAAATTTTGTCATTTTGTCCTATTGGGATGACGTGGATCAAGACTAGAATCTCGCCAAATTAGAGCAGACCAAATGAATATAGAAGTAATATTGCCATCATCTCAAAGGAAATGATGCCATGGAGTTGCAAGATTAAAAACAAAACATTTTTATAACCCCTTGCCATCTTCTATAAAAATACATTTTCAGCCAGACTTATCCAAACAATGAATGTAGTGTAGTAGAAACTGCTGAGATGGAGGTCTGGCACAAGGAAGAATGTAAAAAATAAGGATATTTAACCAAAAACAGTAGTTTTGAAAGAATTAGTGAGATTATAGTTCCAAATAGGACTAACAGAACTAAAGTGAATCCATTTCGAGAGATTCCACCAAGGAGTCATGGGACTGATAAGTAATATTTTACTTTAAGGAAAAATGTGACTCCTGAGCTGAGATTGTGCATTTTGATTGTCCCCCTGATATAAATCAATACATACCAGGTTGCCTTCTCAAGGTTGTGAATTACCATACACTTCAAAGTTAATAACTTAATATCACAACATTCACTAATCACTAGCAATAATAATATTTACAGGTATCTCCACTACTGGAAACTCTAAACACATCAGTCTAGATAATCATGGTTATATGAGGTTGAATGCCAATCTTTTTGTTTGTACTAAACAAACTAGCATTTAGCCAAAGCATATTTGACCATATAGAATAGACCAACGGACAGCTTGTTTTCAAAATAATAGTCAGTAAGAGGGAACTGCATACAGTGAATGCAAGAAACATAACCATGAAATCTGATGATGGTGCTATTGGCTTTAGCAAAAAATAAAAAGTGATACCAGTAGCCCACATCATAGTATGTAAAGGATAGTTTTAGGACACCAATGCCAATCTATTTCATTTATAATAAAATTGCAGCAGATGAACTTTAGCCGATAAATATTGACCATAAGTAGCATAGACCAACGGGTTAATTTAGAGTTTACAGAAACAAGTTTGTCAAAACGAGGGAACTGCATGAATTGTATGGAAGAAATGTAACATTGAACTCTAACATCTTGCACAAAATTGTGTCTCTTAGCAAATTATGGGACTCACAGTTCAGATTGTCAACAGAAAGGCGGATCTACAATAAGAGTGTGAGAAATAACCTGTATTACAAAATCAACAGGCGATTGACAGGGTCCTGAAAGTTTAGGTCGGATCCCTGAGTATCCTGGTTCCAGAGATCCATCCTTCAGATTTGGGTAGTACTTTCGTATCTCTGGATAAAACCGCGCCACACGATTTGCATGTACTGAATAGTCAAACCTAGGATCAATGCTTACTTAAGTCAAGTCTATGATCCAAATCAACATGATTCTTTTCAAGAGTATATATGGTCAACATACCATGAAAGGCGAAGGAAATATGAAATAAAAAGTTCTGCAGAAGCAAAATTTGTATTTACTAGTAACTCAATCATCCAAATGTTAGATTAAGATCATACACAGATGCTAAATATCTCCGGTAAGTATAAAATTTATGTCAATCAACTTAAATTTGAAGATGACATTACAATATAACAAGCCTTTCTTTTTAAAAATATAAGTGGACAAAATCAGTATGAAAATGTAATTCAAGGAGCAAAGAGAAGCTTTAGAGTAAAATAGAGCAGTATCGTTATCGTCCACTAACAGACACAACCAAGTAGTAACTGCAGTGCAGACTACTTTTGCTGATGGGATTAGAAATAATGAATAATGCCTATTCTTATGAATTGTTATAATCAAGTGCAAAATCTACTCCTCCCCATGCTAATAAACTGTAAGAAACTATTGATGTTTTGAAGCAGCTAACATAAAGAACAAAGATCCTTTGAAGCATGACGTGCTGGTGAAAACATGTACTAGAGACATTGAAGTCTCAAGTAAAATAAAATGTTATAGTGATACTGGTAGGCTGAAACAAGCTCCAGGTGCCATAATCTGTTGGGCGTGTTAGAACAGAATTATAAATAATGAATCATAAACCATGGAATGGAGCCATTTTGGACATGATGAGATGTTGCCATGGATCATACAAAGCAGGTTAGGACATGGCACAGAATCAGAAATTAAAAGAATCCAAAAAGCATGCAAATGATGAGTATTAGGAAGTACTTATTCAGAAAGCTTGATATATCATCAACACCATCAATCCATTCAACATCTGGGCCAAACTTGACCTGACCATTCAAATCTAGAGTAACATGCACTCCAAGGCCACCATCCTCTGGTATAGGATATATCAAATGTCTGAAAGGAGTGGATTTAGTATTAGATAATGTGAAGTAGCAACCACGTGCATAGTAGGCAGGAGGAACAACTCCACTTTTGAGGCCAGTAAATCTTTTTGCAAGGACTGGGGCACTTAGGCCTGCAGAGTTCACTACGAGTTTAGGAACTAGTAATAGTTCTGGGTGCAAAGTTGATATCTCGCTGGATTCTTTAAGACACTTGGTCTCAGATATATGGAGACATATCTGATTCCCTTCAAGATGGCCACCGATGACAGTTGAATTGTAAGTGAAGGTTGTTCCATGATTTTCAGCTTCCCCCTGGACCAACATGGGGTTTATAATTCCTGTCAATGTACCATTTTAAATCCAAATAAAGAAATTGAATAATGACGAAAAATCGACTGCAGAATGATATATTTATGCCAAATTGAGAAATGCATTAATCCATCTTTACAACATGGTAAAAGGAGCTAGAAATGCATACCACTAAAGAAAGCATTAAAGAATGGGAATCAACAATCCCAGAGAGTGGTGATAGTATTGCTTTGACGCATTGCAATTCAGGTTCCATTTTCATGGCCTCAGCACCATCTATCATCCTCAAGCTATCAACCCCATTTTGAATCCCACTATTTAAAATATCATTTAGCTTTGGAATCTCGGAAGATCGAGTAGCCACTATAAGCTTACCAATTTGTTTGTGTGGAATATCATGCTTGGAACAGTACTCATATAACATTTCTCTTCCTCTTACACAAAAAATCGCCTGCAAAAACAGACCGAATTACATTCTACACAGAATAAATAAATAAACAAACTACAGTCATGTTTTGGTTCATTGCCTGGAAGAACACTCAGATAATAAAAAACACAAGTATATGATAACATGTAAACAATGTGGTTCAGTATTTATTAGTAGAGAAAGCTACCTGCTTCTCTCACTTTCAATGGCATAAAGAATCAGATATTGAAACTTTCAAAGCCATATGACAATAAAAACTAAGAATCATATACAGCTAGAGAAAAATACCCTTCTCAACAGATAGCCCTAAACCAAGACAACTTACTGTCACAGCTCATTTTGATACCTAAAGCATTCTTGGAATATAATCATGCTACCATATAACTTTAACTTTAGTAGAACTACAGCATAATGATTCATCAAATGTTTATACCCAAGTGTCAAAATGCTTATTAAGGTATTCACCTAAACCTCCAGTGCGAAGTGAAATCTCCTAATAGTTAGTTAATACATTGCCTTCCAATTGATTGACTTAAATAACCTGCCTTATGAGTTAATGAATGACACAAACCTTTGGGGTTCTAGTTTTCAGCTCACAACTTCAGCACTCCTAATGCTATGGGCTGCGATTCAATCATCTTAAACCCAACATCAATGAGTCTCCATGACCCAATTTGCATTTCTCACCAACTAACCAAATTCATAACATAAGTAATTTTCATAGATTTAATTGTTACGCATTGTTAATGTAAAGATATTTACATTGTTAACCAATTACAATTATAAATTGTCGGATAGTTAAAAATATTTGACTTTTGTAATAGTTATCTAAAGTCACACACCTAAGATAATTTCTGATTGGTTGATAATGTATCATGGAGAGTCTATTAAAATTAAAATTTAACTCAACTTTTATTGGGGGTTACCAAAATTTTAAGTTGAGGTCCGCAATCGCAATCGAGGAAACCACAACATTGGTTTTTATAGTCTCCACAACCGCATTGCGACTGCAATTTGTTGCAATTATCTGCAGTGGCGGTAAGCGCATCATAATCGCAACTACTACCGCAACCACAATTTTAAACCTTGGGGATTGCATAAAAATGAGAATAAGAGCAAGGGTGACAGCAAATATGCTCTGACCTTGAAGGAATTACGAGGGTAATAGATTCCAGCATGAATAACTTCACTGTTTCGAGAACTAGTGCCAGTGCCAAAAGTTGGAGCTGATTCTATGACCAAAACATCCCTTCCCTTGAGAGCTAGTGCTCTTGCCACTGCTATGCCCACAACACCAGCTCCAATAACTAAGCAATCCACTTTCTCCTTTGGGACAGAGTACGAGGTTGTTCTATCAGTTGGGGTGCTGCTCATCCTTCTGACCGAATTGCCATACAAATGCTTCCATTTGAGATGAACATCACTTCTTGATGATGCAAGTGCTTCCGTGTTTGCTCTGAAGCGTTGTACTGTTTGCTTCAGCATTTGCCCCCCTCACCTACACCTTCGGTTGTTTGTTTCTTCGAAACGAGAGAATAATAGTTAAGGACAGTATTATAAAAATCAGTCATGCCTGCGTTAATGGATTACTTGTCAAACCAATGAATCACTTATTGAACCGATTTGAATGGACTCGGTCTATATTAAAAAATTTCTAATAAATTCATAATATAAGTTAAATTAATTAAATAAATAATTAAATTCATGCACTATTTTTGCATTAGTTTAAGTTAAGCTCAAAATAATGCATTTTGTTTATTTATGGAATTACTTTAGCTATAAAAAATAATAACTATTTATAGAATTAGGGAAATTACCAACCCCGGAGGATCTCAATCATTTGTATTTTGTACTTCCTCCCTTCTTTTTCTTTGATATTTTTAGCTATTTGCTTTTGTTTCAAAACAATAGGTGTTTTATAAACCCAAGACATATTTGACCATTTTTTCTCTCCATACCCTTATAATAGAATTAAATTGAAATACCTTGAAAATACACAAAACCTTTCAAGTACATAAATGGCTAGTGGAGTATGGAGTAAATGTAGTTGGAACTTGTAAATAATTAATTATAGAAATAAGGGTATTTTGGTACAAATATAAACACATTAGTGATTTCTTAATCTATGTGTAGAAACCTTAAAGTACCAAAGAAAAAGAACGGAGGGAGTACCTTTCTTCCATTATTGTTATCAGTGTAGTGTATTTAGCGCTTTTAAGTTTTTATTGGTAACTAACGATGCCTTTTAAGTCCAGGAAAAAAACATGATGCCTTTTAAGTTTAATCATGCATGCTCCTCCCTAAAACACTTAATAAGCCCAAGAGGCCCAATACACTCCAAGTCTGCAACCCTAAAAATAAAAGCATGCAGAGTTCCTTTCTTCAACACCAGAAAGGCAGAAACGGCACAACAAGGAGTGGGTGTATTCAGACTTCATTGGTAGTGTTTTTCATCTCCGTTAATCAGCTGCTAGGCCTGCAAGAAGCATAACCAGAGGCTAGATCTCCACTTCGTCACCTGCTTCTTCGTCTTCGTTTGTTTCTCTTCTTTTTTTTTTTTTCCTTTTCTCTCTGATCCCCTCCTCTGCACGCCCTCTTCTATTTTCCTTTACACTCATTTTGTTGTTTCTCTTATTTTCAAAGATGAAATCGACCAGTTCGGTTTTTCATTATCCCGTCGGATCACCGGTTTTCTTCAAAACCGGCGGGGTGAACATGGTTCTCTTCGGGCTGATGTCTTGTCAGATTAGATACCTCAACCGGACAGGCTACATGATCGGTTTCCGGTCTAACCGGCCGGTCCAAGACATTTTTTATAACATTGGTTAAGGATCGTGGTTTACGAAAAAGGGCTGAGGAGGATGCTTTTATGGAAAAGTTTAATTAGCCTTTTATTCGATAAGTTTTTTTTTTTTTGAAATATTCAAATCCAGGCTCTTGTATGGAGAAAACCTGATTAGGAAGGGCAGTGTAACACCCCGCTTTTCGTAAGTGCTTCTTAAAGCTCGTTTCGTTAAGTTGTTTGGTTGGTTAAGGGCTAAATGGGGTTTTTGGCTCAAAAGTCCCTTTTTGGTATATGAGCATGCCCATGCTCATTAGCTAGCACACCCATGCTTAAAGTCAAATCCGGGCTTCTGACTTTAAGTTGAGCACGACCGTGCTCAACGGTGAGCACGCCCGTGCTCAATGTGCTGACCGCGTCTCGTTGACGCTAAGTCGAGCACGACCGTGCTCAAGGGTGAGCACGGCCGTGCTCAGGTTCAGGTTATATATAGTTGACACAGAACCCGAGGGTTACGAGTTAACCCTACTTTTGTGAATGCAGCAGCCATTGTTGCGGCCAGAACACATTCTTTCCCTATTTCCTCTTCTCCCAGTGCTATAGTGGAGTTTTGGAAGCCGGTTGGGAAGCTAGTTGGTCTGTGGCAGTCTATAGGTAATGGTTTCCTCTTCCCTATTGGTTTCCTTTTCGTGTTTGTGATTTGGAAACTAATAAAGTTTGTGTTTCCGTTGTCTAAGACTGGTTGAGCCGCCTTAAGAGGAGAAACCAGTTGCTGTTTGGTGTTTGGGAGAGCTGCCTTCAATCCAGGTATGGGGAGAAGGATAGTGTACTCATAGGCTTGGGGTTAGAGTAAAGTAAAGGGGTTCCCATAACCCCGTTGATGTATGTTTGTTATATGCTTAAGTGCCTATGTTAATGATATGCTGTTTGATATGTTATATGTTCATGTTGATTAGTTGTTATTTGATGGACATGATGATTATGCCGTTGGTCGTCGAATATGAACATATGATATGTGTTATTATCCTTGATTTATTGATGGTTATGATGGTTGATATGATGTTATTGGGTTGATGCCAATGTTGAGTTGTTGATGATGTTAATGATGAGTTTTAATCCTTAAAACATGTTAATAATCGACTTAGGATGATTAACGGATTAATCCCTAAAATTGGTTAAAAACTTGGTTACTGTTTCTGCCCAGAACAGTGCAGTCGCGCGATGAGCACGACCGTGCTGAACAGGGAGCACGACTGTGCTCCCAGTTGAATTCTGGAAAGTGGCCGCGCTGTTAAGCAATACCGTGCAGCAGAAGAGCACGACCGTGCTATCTGAGCACGACCGTGCCCAATAGGAAGCACGACCATGCTTCACTTATGTGACCAGCACGTTCGTGCAGGGGATCAACATGCCCGTGCTCCCCTATCTGACCAGAATATGATTAAAGGCTTTTAATGGGTTTTTAACCCCAAGTTCCCCATGATTGCAAGATAACACGCTGATTTATTAGATAACTTGGTTAAAGACAATTAAAGGATAATTGAGATGGTTAAGTCGGTAACCGTTGGGTCGCCGCACGTTGATGAGTCGTGCCTTGGTGCTTCATGGCCAAGGGAGTCTCGACTCCACGGTTTGGGTCTAAGGTGTTGTTGTTGTACCTTGGTGGCCGAGAGTTTGCCCCAAGTGTTGCGATTGATTCCGCTAAAGTCCTCAGGTAGATTCCGCGAGGCAAGTTGCTGCAGTCGATTCCGCTGTTGTCTTCGGTTGATTCCGATGGAGTTATGGAGGTGGCATTTGCCGTTGTTGTTGTGTTGCATATGCATTGCATCGGAGTTGTTGTTGAGGAATGTTCGACATAGGGGAGGTCGACCTAGAGTACGGCGATCTGGCCATCCACGGTTGGAGTAGATTCTCCTTGCGCCCCTGTGACGAGGCATTCGTTGGTTTGATGTGTTGGCTATCCAAGGAGTAGATTCTTCGGCGTTGAGCCAATTCTCAATGTGGATATTTAACTCCGAAGTCGTCCATCCCGAGTTTAGTGGATCCACATGCATTGTTGGGTTAGTGGAGTAGAGTTACGTTGCACTGCATAGCATACTGTTATCATGATGATGATGTTTGATGAGATGTTGCTATGCTTGTTGTTTACTTTACTTCCTACTTCCTTGCTATTGTGTTTACATGATTCTTACTCCCTATGTTTGTTTGTTTGTTTGTTTGTTGTTGGCCTGATTGGCACCTTGCAGAGGATGACGAGCAGCCCAGGAGGAGCCGCCACTCATAGTTAGGGCTTGTTCTTATGTTCAGTTAGTTTGTTAGTTTCCAGTTGTAATTTCGTGGATTTTATTCCGGAACGGTTATACTAGCTCTGTATGTGACATCGGGGTTGGGTTATGTTTATGTCTTAATTGTTAAACTTGGTTATATTTTCCACGTTTGTGAACTGGTTCATGTGGGGCTTTTCTACCCATGGAGAAAGGTTTTTATTTTATTTGATATTCACATGATTATATTATGTTAATTGCTTATATTAAAGTGCTTATACGTATGCGGTAGAAGGGTGTCACAGGGAGAACACACCTTGTGTATTCAACAGGTTTCCCGACAGAGATTAATCATTACTAATGGTGGTGGATACTTCGTACCTATGTCAAAAAGAGTAAGGGCTTGTTTGTGAGTTTTGGAGGGGAAGGGAGGGGAAGACTTTGGGAGGAAGAATGGGGAAAGGGATGGGGGAAGGGAGGATACTCCCCACCTTGCTTGAGGTTTATTTTTTAACAAAAGAATCAAAATCCTCTAATTTGGGGAATTAAAAAAATGAACTAGAGGAGGATTTTTGAAGGTTTTGGAGGGTTATCTTCCTTTTCCCCATCCTTTTCTCCTTATTTTTCCTAAAGTCTTCCCCTCCCTTCTCTCCCTAAAATCACAAATAAGCCCTAAAGGCTTAAATAGTTGTTGAAATTTTTTGAGGATCCTCTTTTAGTCCCTTGAATTTTTTTTAACTAAATAGTTGCTGAAATTTACAAACGCGGGAACAAGTTAGTCCCTCCCGTCCATCTCCCAAACAAGTCTTTGAGTGTAATGCATGCACCAGAATTCAGTAGTGTGCACCAAAATTTTCAAACAATGTGCAAACAAAAATTACCCTGTTTGTCGTTGATGTTGAGAATCTCGAGTATCTTAGTCCCTTGTTCACCATGAAACAAAAATCAACTTTAATGTTTTACCACACTTCTCAAAATGTCCTGTCTAACCACACTTCTTGCATGTGACTTCGTATGTCTTACGAGTCTTGTGTTGTTGCCTACTAGCAGGTAACATCTATTAGGTGTTTATCTCACCATTTCATGGAACTTCTTTGTATAAAAGTAGTGAAGTTTTTGTTCGCACAAATTTTACCTCTTTTCAATTTTAAAAAGAAACCAACAATAATAATAGAAAAGAAGAAAAAAGCATTTGATCTTTAGTTGTATCATGCCAAAGAAACATTATACAACATTTGAACTTGATTATCGGAGACAAGAAGGTGATGCAAAGCAAGGAAATACTCAAACCAAATAACAGACTGGAGCCGATATAAAAAGGACTGAAAAATTTTTAATAAAAGGAAAAATAATAAAGAATACAAGCAACATGGGGGGGTATTTACCAAACCCATGAAAAATAATAGATCAACAAAATCTAAAGTTAGGAAGACCACTTCTATCCTTAAAGAAGTCTTCCTTAACAAAATTTGGAATGGAGTTCCACCATTTTCGACCATTAATGGCAAGGCCATGATTATCCAATCTGTCCGCACATGAATTACCTTCCCTATACATATGAGAAACTACAAAATTCATTTTCTTTGAAGTTACTATAGCATTGAGATACCTGATATTCTTGAGAATATAAATTTCCTTTACAGATGGAGAAGAAAGTCCAAGCTATCTGAAACATGGGAACAATAATAATTGCATCAAAAAAGGACAATTCTTCATTCAACCTATTCATATGCACACAGAGGATTAGACTGGGTTTGCATTCATGTTGGTCATTGTTGTAACATATTGTATTAATGTTTAATATCGTTAGTTATCATTGAAGAGATTACGTGTTTATTTGATTCATAGGTCTGGCTTCAGCATAAGTGTCTTGATCACCATTTTCTCTAATTAAGTCTATGTTTCTGTCTTTGTTTTTGCAACAGTCTGTTGAGTCTTTTAAGTGTGACATCTGTCAATTTTCTAAACACCATCGTGCTACTTTTCCTTCTAGTTTTAATAAAAGTGCTAAAATATTTGATCATATACATTTCTGGTGTGAGATGGTTTGCTTCCTTTATTGATGATTGTACTCGCGTAACTTGGCTCTTTTTTATGAATGATAAATCAGAAGTACCCCAACTGTTTACTCAATTTTATCATATGATACAGACACAGTTTGGGAAAGGCATTAAAAGATTATGTTCTTACAATGGAAAAGAATATGTTAATCATAGCCTTTCATGCTTTAATAGTAAACAGGGCATCATTCATGAATTTACATGTGTTGACACCCGCATCAAAATGGGGTTGCAGAAAGGAAAAACCGCCAATTACTTTAAGTAGCTCAAGCCCTTCTCTTCCAAATGTCAGTTCAAAAGTCATACTGGGGAGAAGCAGTAATGACTACTGCCTATCTAATTAATTAGATACCATCTCATGTTCTAGGTAAAGTTAGTACTGTTCAGTTTATGCTCTCATATTTTCCTTCTGTTCATATCATGTAGAGTCTTGAGTCAAGGGAATTTGGTTGTGTTGCCTTTGTTCATGTTCATAAGCAGCATCGAACTAAGTTGGATTATCGTGCAGTCAGGTGTGTCTTTCTGGGTTATGCAGCTAACAAAAAGGGGTACAAATGCTATCATCCTTCCAGTTGTAGGTACTTTGTCTCTATGGATGTCACCTTCCATGAACACATGTCATTCTTCATTCGCCCTCAGCTTCAAGGGAAAGCATTAATTTGGAATCCGAGTCCAAGTTTCTCATCCTTAGTCCTTCTCTTCCCGAGTCACCTATTTCTCATCCTTAGTCCTTGTCTTCCCGAGTCACCTGCTTCTCAATTACATGTTCCTCAGTTACTTGTTCCCGAGTCACCTGATTTTGAGTCACCTGCTTTAGAATGTCATGTTTATGGTTTTATTCCTGTTCCTCCTTTGGAATCTGTTTTACAGGAATCAACAGCAGTGAAGAACAAAGCTAGTAAGCCAACATTGGTGTATCAGAGGAGAGAAAAACCCAACCTGGTCCAGAAACAACTTCAACTGTCCGAATCGGAGGTAAGTACTGAAAATAGTTTTCCCATTTCTAATTCTCAGATTTCTGATACTCTTGACCCTAATCCAAATGACTTACCAATTGCTTTGACAAAAAGGAAAATGTCTTGTGCCAAGTACCCTATTTCTCAATTTGTCTCCTTTAAACATTCCCTGCTGCATCAGAATTTTATTACAGCTATTGACTCTATGAGAATCCAAGCATCTGTTCAAGAAGCACTAAAGGATGCAAATTGGGTCCAAGCTATGGACGAGGAGATGAAAGCACTTGAAAGGGATGGAACTTGGGAAATTGTTGATT
The DNA here is from genome assembly GCA_035048595.1 of Echinosophora koreensis. Taxonomy (NCBI): domain Eukaryota; kingdom Viridiplantae; phylum Streptophyta; class Magnoliopsida; order Fabales; family Fabaceae; genus Echinosophora; species Echinosophora koreensis. Next base: position 989,761 of record JAPCYP010000094.1, read on the forward strand.
GGCCAGGGGCCAAGGAACCAGTTGGTTGCAGGTATCTATATAGTCAAGCACAAATCAGATGACACTCTTGATGGATACAAGGCAAGACTAGTGGCAAAGGGATATACTCAAAACTATGGCATTGATTATGAGGAGACGTTTGCTTCAGTGGCAAAGATGAACACTGTCCATATTTTACTCTCTCTTGCTGAACTAAACTAGTTTGATGTCAAAATGCTTTCTTGCATGGAGACTTGGAGGAGGAGGTGTATATAGAGATTCCCCCAGGATTTGGTCCCACAAGTGGAACAAACAAAGTGTGTATATTGAGGAAGGCTTTATATGGGCTAAAATAGTCTCCCTGAGCATGGTTTGGAAGATTTACAAAAGCATTGGTATGTCTTGGTTAGAAGCAAAGTCAAGGAGATCATACACATTTCTTCAAACATTCACAGGGAGGAAAAATGACTGTACTTCTTATTTATGTTGATGATATTATTATCACAGTAGATGATCCGGTTGAGAGACAATTGCTCAAGGAAAAATCATCTGCAGAGCTTGAGATGAAGGACCTTAGGAAACTTAATTACTTCTTGGGGATTGAAGTGGCCTACTCAAAACATGGCGTTTTCATTTCTCAAAGGAAATATGTGCTTGATCTTTTGAAGGAAACAAGCAAACTGGGATATAAACCAGCAGGTGTTCCCAACGAGCAAAGTCAAAGAATGAGCACCGAAGAGGAGAGTGCCAAGGTTGACAAGGTCCAATATCAGAGACTAGTGGGTAAGTTGATTTACTTGGCACACACTATAACCATTTTAGCTTATGCAGTCAGTGTTGTGAGCCAGTTCATGCATGATCCGAGGGTGAGACACTTGCAGGCTGTAGATCGTGTCTGAGGTATATCAAGGCCACTGTAGGGAGTGGACTCTTGTTCAAAAGAGGTGGAAGCTTGACTATGGAGGCTTATACTGATGCAAATTATGTAGGTTCACTGAGTGATAGAAGGTCCACGTTAGGTTATTGCACTTTCTTGTGTGGGAACCTTGTTACTTGGAGAAGTAAGAAGCAAAATGTAGTGGCTAGATCAAATGCTGAGGTTTAATTTAGAGCCACGACACAAGGAATCTGTGAGCTATTGTGGATGAAAATTGTGCTTGATGACTTGAAGATAAAGTATGAGGGCCTTATGAAGTTCTTTTATGGCATTAAATCATCTATCAATATTGCTCATAATCCTATTCAGTATGACAGGACAAAACACATTGAGATAGACCACCACTTCCTCACGGAAAAGCTGGATAGCGGATTAATAACAACAACCTACATCATCTCTGGGCACCAACTGACAGATGTGTTAACAAAGAGCTTACCAACAGAATGGTTCAGCCAACTTACTTGCAAGCTGGGAATGATAGATATTCATTCACCAGCTTGAGGGGGAGTGTTGTAATATATTGTATTAATGTTTAATATTGTCAGTTATCATTGCAGTGATTAGGTGTTTATTGTATTCATTATTAGGGCGGATATTCATCCTTAATTTTAGGGTAACATTGATTTCCCTTTTGTCTATATATTGTATTCATTCTTGTACAATTTGAACAAGGAATAATATTCAGATATTCCAGTATTCCTCCTTTCTATAGTCATAAATAACTCCAAAAAATTTCGATTGCAACATTTGGACACATTTATTAAGTCTTACCCAATATCCGGTTGTACTAAATAATAAAAGAAGCATGGAATACGTGAACCAATCGGGCAACTGATTGATGGGGGGAACAACAATGCAAAAATGTAGTACAATAACAAAACAATATGCAGCAGAAATAAATGTGAAGTCTCTAGATATCTGATGTGCATTTGCCCAAGTTTTGATGAAAACTAAACATTTGTTAATGATTAAATTGAACTACTTTTTAGTTGTTGTCTTGTCTACTTAGTGTGCAGATTATTATTTTAATCACCTGTCTACCCTAAGACTTTCTTGGTCAAAAGTGAAGAACACTTGTCTGATGAGTAAAGCCAACCCTTCTGTTGAAGAAGTTTCACCCGTCTGACTGGCTTATCTGGAATGTTGACTTTCTGCATAGAAGAATCAACTTGTCTAATGAAGCTCTCACCCATCTGGTGTCTCTCAGTGAAGAACATGCGAAGAATGAAGAACTTTTGTGAGCTGTCTACTCAGTCAGAAGATGCTGAAGAATTACCTCACAAGGTTTAAGATGTTCAGAAGGTCAAACACTCAAAGCAACCCCGAAGCTTAGAAAAGGAGTGCTACCAAAATGCTTTATTCCCTAGTACATCTGGAAGTTGCATGAAAATGGAAATGTGCTCAGTGAAGTACAAAAGCAACTTGAAGAACTCTGATTTGGTTACTGCACAAAGTATAAAGCACTGTCTCTCTTTGTTAGAGTACAAGCAATGTTCATTTGCATTAAATGGCTATCCAGAACGACTTTTTCCCATTTAATGAAGCTCAGCTTAAAGCCAAAAATCAGAAGGAATGTCTCTAACGGATTCAAATTTATTGAAGGCTATAAATAGAGAAGACGAAGATGGAGATATAGAATCAACATTAATTCAAAGAAGCATTAATCTTCAAATTTATTTCTTCATTTCTTCATTCTTTATTTTTTAATCATTCGAAGTTATTACGTATTCTTTCAAACCTTCACATTAAATTCACTCTTCTGAGTGTTAGTGAAAAACTTGCAAGTTGTATTTACTTCTTTCAAACTAACTTGAGTGAACCTGTTGAGGCTAAATGTGCAAATAATACTTGTCTTGGAGCTTAGAGAGGCTAGGTGGGCAAAGAATACTTGTCTGTAACCTGATCATTTATAGCGGAGAAAACTTGGTGCTGCCAAGGACTGAACGTAGCCTCAGTTGTTAAGGAGTGAACCAGGATAAAACAGCAGTGTCTATCTCCATCCTTATCGCTTTAGTTTATTTGATTATCTTAAATGTTAACAAACTAAAGGGGGCTAAAGTGTGAATATCAAACAAAGTTTTTATCTTGCATTCTTGTGTGTTTTTTTGTGAAAAACCTTCAGACAAGTCACTTGCCTGATTGCCTTTTTTGATCATTCGTCTGGGCTGTGCTCCTGCTTGCGAAAATGTTTTAACTTTCCTTAAAAGTATGATAAACACAATTCAACCCCCTTCTCGTGTTTATAGTTTTCTATTTTAGTCTGTCAGAGCTCAGCCTCTGGGATCAGCACCTAGCAAGTGTAGAGGAAAGATCTTGAATAATAGACATGACTGCTGGAGCAAGCTCAAGTGGAAGCCACCAGCCTGAGGGAGCTTCCATGACCAGACCTCCATTCTTCAATGGAGAAAATTACAACAACTGGAAGGAAAGATTTTAGTGGTTCATTCTTTCTACAAACTCTGATCTCTGGGATGTCATCACTGATGGTCCATATACCCCAAAGAATGATGACAACACTGACAAACCAAAGGCTTAGTGGACTGCTGCAGAAAAGACAAAATGAGAACTGAATCACAAAGCCAGATATGCTATAATCTATTCACCATCAAGGAAGGTGAATCTATTGCTCAGATGATAGGGAGATTTCTAACTATCTTAAAAGGTTTGAAATCTCTTGGAAAAACTTATACAAATGCTGAGAAAGTTAGAAAGATCCTCAGAAGTCTTCCAAAGCAGTGGAGACCCCTGGTTACTGCAATCTCTCCAGCCAAGGATATCATAACCTTGACTATGGATGAACTTCTTGGCACCCTCACTGTTCATGAGCAAGAGCTTGGTGATGATTTGTCAACCAAAATGGGCAAGTCCATTGCTCTAAAGGCTGACCAAAAAGCATCCAAAGCCTCAAAAGCTTTAACGGTAGACGAGTCTACCAGTGACACAGATGAGTCTGAAGATGAGGATTCTGAAAGTGATGAGGAGTTATCTCTCTTAACCATAAAGATGAGAAAGCTCTAGAAAAAGAAGAAGTTCATAAAGGAGAAGCCTTTCATAAGGTTTCATAAAGAAAAGAAATTCAAAGAATCTACTTCAACAGACAAGAGTCCAATTGTCTGTTATGAGTGTAAGAAGTCTGGTCACATCAAAGCTAAGTGTCCTCAATAAAATAAAGTCCCTCAAAAGAAGTTCCTCAGAAAAAAGAAGAAATGGATTATGGCAACTTGGGAGGATCTGATGTCAATATCCTCTGAAGATGAATAGACAGAGGAGGAAGCCAATCTCTGTTTGATGGCCAATATAGACTCATATTCTGAAACAGAGGTACACCCTGACTTTGAGGAATTGCATGATGCCTATGAGGAGTTGCTGCAGGAATCCAACTGCTTATCTGAGGCCTTCAAATCCCTCAAGAGAGAGTATGTAAAGTTTTTTAGTGGGCATAAACAAAAATCTCAAGAGTGTGAAAAGCTGGCTAAAGAAAACAGTAAGCTGAAGACTGCAAAGTCTAATGAAGCTAAGGTCACTAGTGAAACATCATAGTCTGAAGAAGTTATCAAACTTCAACAAAAAGTGGAGGATCTCACTTCTGATCTTGCCAAATTTGTTAATGGCAGAGATAATCTGACTAAGCTGCTTGGCTGTCAGAGACACTCTCTTAACAAAGAAGGTATTGGATATGTCCATCAGACACATCATAAAGTATCAATAAAAACCTCTAAAGTGTTTGTTGAATCAATTTCCTTTAAATCCAAACCTCTGTAACTTTTGTGGAAAAGCTGGACATATTATGTCTAAGTGTATTCACAAGAAGAAAAGGAACTCTTCACAGACTCCTAGAACTAACGGAAAAAGACCCAGAAAAATATGGGTACCTAAAGATCAAATAATTCCTGTTGCAAATGTCCTTAATAGGACAAAGAAAACACCTTTGTTGGTACCTGTGACACCATCTACCCCTCATGTATTGATAAAGCAATAACATAGAAGAAATAAAATAATTTAAAAATAAAAATCATACCATATTTTTAAAATAAAAACCACGGGTAGAAAGTACCACATTGTAACCAAACTAAAACAACTCGTAAATAAAAACATAACATGAAAAACATAACCCAACGCCGATGTCACATTACAGAGCTGGTATAACCAAAATAAGGAAACATCACGGATAACAACATAAACTAGAAATCCTAGACTAAGAGTAGCGGCTCCTTAGAGTCACTCCCTAACAGGCTGCTCACCATCCTCTGCATAACAAAAGTTACATGCAAAACAAACAACAAAAGACGGGGAGTGAGAAACATGTATGAAACATAATGGCATGGAAGCAGTTAGCAAGATGAGCATACATCATAACAATAGCATGTTATCACACAACATCATACATAATATATTCATATCATATTCATCATATCAACAATGTATGCTATGCGGTGCAGCACTATTCCACTACTCCGTTATGCATGTGGATCCAATCTACCTTAGGAAGTCAACTTTGGAGTTACATATCCACATTAACCATTAAGCACTAACGCCGGCAGTTCACCAAACCATGGGTGAACCTCTTAGATAGCCGACACACCTTACTCTCGGATGTGCCACCACGGGTGTACACGATTCACCTAACTCTCGGATGAATCACCGCGGATGGTCAGATCTCCTTACTCTCGAACGACCTCCCCCGTGTTAAACATTCTCCACTAACATCTCTGAAGCATGAATGCGTGAGGAATAACAACACACAATTAACAATCACCACCTCCGCTTGGGCCACTAGGCTACCCAACTTTTATCACCATCAACACCTCGACAACTTGGCATCGAGGTCCCTTTGGCCACTAGGCACCAAGGATCAATGTTAACAACACCTTGACCATTAAGCATCAAGGTCCCATTGACTAATAAGCACCAAGGTACAACAACGTGCTGTAAACATCGTTATCGACTTAATCATCTTTAACATTCGTGTTTAATTATCTTTGTTAATTCTTCATTGAGTTATCTATCTTGTCTTTACTTCGATTGGTGTCTTATTACATCATTGGATCAATTGGGGTGAAACACCCTGTTTCTGTCTTCAGCGATCTGTTCTGAGCAGGGACTGTTGAGCACGATCGTGCTTACTGGAGCATGGCCGTTCTGTTTCTAGACAGAAGGGTTGGGAACCCTTGCTAGGCTTCCTAGGACATTCTAAGATCAATTCTATTGGCTTTTACTAACCATCATCATCAGTTTCATTACTCTTAATTAATCTCCATGTCTTGTACTTATTGGGGAATTAGTCTTTTAATTCCAGCTTCATTATTAATGTCCCTAAAATGCTCAAGAATCAATTCTAGGGTCTTAACTAAATCTTTGAGCATTAACCTTGCCTCTCATTACTATCATTCAAGTCATATATATACTTTGGAAAACATCCCTTAATTCTTAAACATCATTATTAACGTCTTTTAACGTCTTCTTAACATCATCGTTCATCGTCTCACAACATCAACCAAACAACCAAGTCAAACATCCATGGCAATATCATCATCATAAAATATTCATTCATGGCATCATCAATCCAAGCATATTCATGGCATAAAACATCATTATCAATTATAATAACAATAAGCATGCCAATCATCAATATCATAAACAAGCATATAACAAGACAACAATTAAACAGATAGCAAGCAAATAGGGTCATATGTTAACCCTTCATCTTACGCTACCCCCAATTCCTACATGTTCATACTATCCTTTCTTCCCATACCTGGTATGAAGATCTAAGCCCTTTTTGTTAAGCGTAAATGAAACTACTCTTGTTCCCTCGAGCGGCTCGACGAACTCTTCAAGCCTTGGTCAAACACATAAGAACAACCAATTAATCCTAAATCCAAAAACTAGTAAAAGAGAGTAATAGAGGGATTACAACATTACCTTAGATGACACTAACGCGAGTGACTTCTCTCCCAAACGGACTCAAGAACACCAAGAACTTCAAAGGGTTCAAAGGCAGGGAAAGGGGAGAGGTTTCTGTCACACTAGGATCGCACAAAGTGCCAATTTGAGGGTTTGGCTCGCAACCCTCACGGATCCTTCTCTATTTATAAACATCCTGACCTGAGCACGACTGTGCTCCTACTAAGCACGGGCATGCTTAACGTGGGCACGGTCGTGCTTAACAAAGCACTGGTTCGCAACATTAGCGTCACTCGCTCACGATTTCCTACATTCACGTCCGTGCTCATGAACCATAAAGGGATTTCTTGCTTTTGAGTCCCACTTAACCCTTTATAACATATACAAAACATATAACATCATTTTAAAGACTTATACGAAAAACGAGGTGTTACAATTCCACCCCCCTTTATAAAAATTTCGTATTTGAAATTTCTACTCACCTCGATTGAAAAGGTACAAGTACGCCTCCATCATCTTGCACTCCAGCTCCCATGTCGCACTTTCCTCAGTAGCCCCACTCCAACAACCCTGACCAAAGGAATCTCCTTCCCTCTTAGCCGCTTCACCCTTAGATCCTTAACTCAAACTGGTAGTATCTCAAAAGTCAAGTTCTCTTTCAACTGAATTGTGTCACATACTATCATATGGCTAGGATTATGAATGTATTTTCTAAGTTGTGACACATGAAACACGTTATGAAGATTGAACAAAAAAGGTGGTAACGCAATTTGGTAAGCAAATTCACCAACTTTTTTTAGAATTTGGTAAGGGCCAATGAATTTGGGAGTAAGTTTCTTCGCTTTCATCACTCATCCTCACTTTCTCTGTGATTTCCTGCACTATCTCAGGTCCTAGCACAACATTCGCACCGGGTTCATTCCAACACAAGGGTGTTCTGTAACACCCTATTTTTCCGTTAAGTGCTTTTGTATGCTTGTTTGGTTGATTAAGCCTTAAGACTTAGCTTTAGGGCTAAATGGGACTTCTAGGCTTGAAATCCCTTCTCTTAGGCTTGTGACTTGTGACTTTCTGGGTCACAAGCACGGCCGTGCTTGTTAAGGAGCACGATCGTGCTCGTTGTGAGTGAGCGTCTTGCTGACGCTGAGTTGAGCACGCCTGTGCTCAATTGTTGGACACGCTTCGCAAGCACTAAGTTGAGAACGACCTTGTTCACCAGGAGCATGACCATGCTCAAGTCCGTGCCTTTAAATATAGAACAGAAACTGAGGGTTACGTCAGAACCCTATTTTGGCATTAGCAGCTTCCCCAGTGCAGCTGTAAACCCCCTTCGTTCCCTATTTTCTCTAAACTCCTTTCGTTATTAGAGCAGTGGAGACCCTTGGGAGCGTCTAGTTCGTTAGTGCCATTATTAGAAAGGTAACAATTCTTTCCCTCTTTGGTTTTCTTTTCTTAGTTTGATCTGGGAACTGATAGTTTTGTCCCTGTTGTTTAGCCAAGGCTTGGAAGCTGTTCGAGCTGGTTGAGGGAGCGAGTCCAGTTTGTCGTTTGGTTGTTACAATTGAATCTCCAATCCAGGCATGGGAGAAGAATAATGTATACACTGGACTAGGGGGTAGCGTAAGATGAGGGGTTCCCATAGCCCCGTTGTTGGTATCTGTTGTCAATGCTATGATTTAATTGATCTTATGCTATTTGTATTAGTTACTATTAGTATTGCTGACTGTTATGAGTATGCCATGCTTTATTTGATTGTATGTCCAATTGGCTGAATTGCTATGTTGAATATCATTAGTTTATTAATGATAATATGATAAGAATGCTATTGGCTGTGTGATGATTGTTATTGGCTGGATGATGAACTGGTTGATGTTGTTATGTTGAACCGTTTAATAAAACCCTAAATGATTAATTAGGATTCTTAATGGACATAACGTTTAAGGGATTAATTTCCCAATGCTCAATAAAACATGAACTGTTATTGTGATGTAAGGTTGAATGCCTGCTGGATTAGTTAAAAGACCCTGGGATCTGATTTGAGAGCGTTAGGGAAAACACCAAGAACATAATTGAATCTGCCCAGAATAGTACGACCTGCTCCAGGAGCATGGTCATGTTGAACAGGGAGCACAACCGTGCTCCCAGTTGCATTCTGGAAGGTGTAACACCCTGTTTTTCCGTTAAGTGCTTTTGTAAGCTTGTTTGGTTGGTTAAGCCTTAAGACTTAGCTTGAGGGCTAAGTGGGACTTCTAGGCTAGAAATCCCTTCTCTCAGGCTTGTATCTTGTGACTTTGAGTCACAAGCACGGCCGTGCTTGCTAAGGAGCACGACCGTGCTCGTTGTTAGTGAGCATCTTGCTGACGCTGAGTTGAGCACGCCCATGCTCAACAGTGAGCACGCCGTGCTCAAATGCGTGTCGCGCCTCGTAGATGCTGAGTTGAGCACGCCCATGCTCAACAGTGAGCATGACCGTGCTCAAGTGCGAGTCTTTATAAGCAGAGCGTGACCTAGGGTTATGTCAGAACTCTTTTTGGCACTAGCGGCTTACCCAGTGCGGCTGCAATCCTTTTTTTTCCCTATTTTCTCTAAAATCCTTCAGTTCTTGGAGCAGTGGAGACCCTTGGGAGCGTCTAGTTAGTCGGCGCCAATCGTTGTAAGGCTTGGAAGCTGTTCGAGCCGGTTGAGGGAATGAGTCCAGTTTGTCATGGTTGTGTGCGGTTGATTCTTCATACCAGGTATGGGAGAAGAATAGTGTATACACTAGGCTAGGGAGTAGCGTAAGATGAGGGGTTCCCATAGCCCCATTCTATTGTTATTATAATTGTTATGTTTAACTGTCGTTGATGCCATGATCTGTTTAGGTTGTATGAATTAATTACTATAATTGCTAGTTGGTTAATGGTATGCCTACAGTTTCTAATTACATGTTATATGCCAACGATATATAAATGGTTGAATCTATTCATGATATGAACATGACTGTTATGTTAGTATTGTTATGAGATTGCTATTGGTTGTTGTTATGTTGGATGTTGAGTGGCTGAGGTTGTTAATACGTTGAATATGTTAATAAGACTCTAATAGTTTAATTAGGACTCTTAATTAACATCAGAATTAATGGGTTAATTCCCATTAAGTTTCATAAGACATGAACTGTTAGTGTGAGGTGAGGTTGATGCCAATTGGATTAGTCCAAGGACTCTAGGATCTGATTTGAGAGTTTTAGGGAGTTTTAACCCCAAGAACACATTTGATTTCTGCCTAGAACAGTATGGCCCTATCTAAGAGCACGGTCGTGCTGAACAGGGAGCACGACCATGCTCCCAGTTGCATTCTAGAAGGCAGGCCGTGCATTGAGCACGGCCGTGCAGGACAGTAAGCACGACCGTACTCCACTTAAGTGGCAGCACGACCGTGCTGGGGTGAGCACACCCGTGCTCCCCTTGCTGGTCAGAACCTTAGATTAAAGGAACTAAGGGGTGTTTCACCCCAAATGTCCCCAATATTATGATAAAACACCAATCGAACAATGATGAGTTAGATAACTTAATTAAAGGATAATTAAGATGATAAAGAGTAATAAGCTGGTTAAGCCGGTATCTATTGGGTTACCGCACATTGTTGCGCTTTGGTGCTTTTGGGCCAAAGTAACCTCGATGCTTTTTGGTCGAGGTGTTGTTAAGTTGGACCTTGGTGCTTTTTGGCCAAGGGGACCTTGACTCCATGGTTTGGGTCTAAGGTGTTGATGTTGATGTTGGTGATAAGTCTTGGGTGCTTTTTGGCCCAAGAAAAGGAGGTGGTGGACTTGTGTGTTGTTGTGTTCACGCATTCATACGTTGAAGTTGAGTAGTGGGGGATGTTCAACATAGGGGAGGTCGTTCTATTATGATGATCTGGCCCAAGTCTCGGGTGGTTCATCCATGGTTTGGTGAACCGTGCGCCCCCAAGGTGGCCCACCCCGTTATGGTACGTCGGCTATCCAAGGGGTTCACCCATGATTTGGTGAACTGCCGACGTTGGTGCTTTTATGGCCAATGTGGATATGTAACTCCAAAGTTGACTTCCTGAGATAGTTGGATCCACATGCATAACGGAGTGACGGAGTAGTGTTGCATTGCATAGCATCTTTTGACTCTTGACTTGTATTATGTACATGATGTTATATGACGTTGATGCTATGCTTGATATGATGTATGTTCATCTTATCCCCTTTTCCCATGCCGTTGTGTTTACATGATTTCTTACTCCCTGTTTTCCTGTTTCTGTTGTTGCATGTAGCTCTTTATGCAGAGGTCGGTGAGCAGCCAGTGGAGGAGTGACTCTGAGGAGCCGCGACTCTAGTTAGGATGCTTAGCTATAGTTGTTAGTTGTTTTAGTTATTTCATTTTGTTTCCGTGATGTATCCGGATTTTGGTTATACCTGCTCTGTATGTGACATCGGGGTTGGGTTTTCCTTTTTCTGTCTCGTGTATGTTTTATTGTTTTAAAACTGTGTTATTTCCGCGGTGTTTTGTTGAGATGTGAAACCTTTTTATCCAAGTGATTATTTTATTCAAATAAATACATGTTTTTATTTTTCTTCTTTTAAGTAAATGTTTTATGTTAACATACAGGGTAGAAGGGTGTCACATTTAGTGGTATCAGAGCAGTTCGGCCTTGTCCGGATGTGGTATGAGTCTGTTGCGAGTCTTTCATGTGTTTTGTTTGAATTATCTATATGCATTATAGATAATGGTGCTTTAGTATTAAGAAGCGTTAGACCTTCCTGCTTGGTCCCCTGTATTTAACAGTTGTCTTGGGTAAATGTAGGAACCAATGGCGGGAAGAGGTAGGAACGACCAAGCGATCACTGATGCTTTGGCACTGTTTGCCACTGCTATTGGCCAGGACCAGAACAACAACCAACATGAAGGACCGGCTGAGTTTCAGGATCTGGATAAGTTCCAGCGGAACGACCCGCCCTAGTTCAAGGGAGCTTATGACCCCGACGATGCTCTTTTGTGGGTGAGGGAGATTGAGAAAATCTTCCGAGCTATGGGATGCAACGACGTTCAGAAAGTCATCTTTGGAACTTTCATGCTGTCAGAGGAAGCTGAGCATTGGTGGGAGAGTTGTCGCCAGCGTTTGGAAGCTGAGGGTACGGTGGTGACTTGGAATGTCTTCAAGGACAGGTTCCTGGAGAAGTACTTCCGAGCTGACGTCCGCGATAAGAAAGAGATGGAGTTCTTGACTCTGAAGCAAGGTAGTATGTCCGTGGGAGAGTATGCGGCAAGGTTCGAGGAGCTGGCTAGGTATTACACACCTTATCAGGTCATGGTAGATGACCGGTCAAAGTGTGTAAAGTTCAAGGATGGCCTTCGTCCAGAGATCAAGCAGGCGATTAGTTATCAGGAGATCCGAGTCTTTCCAGTTCTAGTGAACAAGTGTAGGATCTTCGAGGATGCCTACAAGTTCAGGGTGGCGAGTCGCAAGGGTTCAGATGTTCAGAGCAGTAAGAAGGATGATTGGAAAGACGAGGTGAGGCAGCATCTGACTCCAGTCGGCCGAGATTTCAAACAGAGTGGCAAGGGGCCACAGTTTTCTTAGGATAGGTCCAGAGGTGGTAATTCCAACGCCTTTAGGTCCAGGAGGTGCGGCAAGTACGGCGCACCGGATCACTTCACAATCCAGTGTAAGGAACCAGACGTCATCCGTTTTAGGTGTGGCAAGTCTGGCCACATCAGCCCGGAGTGTAGCGAAGCAAAGCCAGAGCCACGGAGTGCTAGCAGAGACCAGAGACCCTAAGTCAATCGTCTGAAGACCATTAGGAGAGTTTTTACTCTCAGTGGGAGTGGAGCCTCCGAGCCTGAAGACTTAACCCAAGGTACATACTTAATTGGTAAAAGTTTAACCGATTATGGGGTTAGAAATTTCGAGGACGAAATTTTTATAAGGGGGGTGGAATTGTAGCACCCTGTTTTTCCGTTAAGTGCTTTTGTATGCTTGTTTGGTTGGTTAAGCCTTAAGACTTAGCTTGAGGGCTAAGTAGGACTTCTAGGCCAGAAATCCCTTCTCTTAGGCTTGTGTCTTGTGACTTTCTGAGTCACAAGCACGGCCGTGCTTGTTAAGGAGCACGATCGTGCTCGTTGTTAGTGAGCGTCTCGCTGACGCTGAGTTGAGCACGCCCGTGCTCAGGTGCGCGTCGTGCCTCGTAGACGCTGAGTTGAGCACGCCCGTGCTCAGCTCAAGTTCGAGTCTTTATAAGCAGAGCGTGACCGAGGGTTACGTCAGAACCCTTTTTGGCACTAGCGGCTTCCCCAGTGCGGCTGCAATCCTTTCGATCCCTATTTTCTTTAAACTCCTTCCATTCTTGGAGCAGTGGAGACCCTTGGGAGCGTCTAGTTAGTCGGTGCCAATCGTTGTAAGGCTTGGAAGCTGTTCGAGCCAATTGAGGGAACGAGACCAGTTTGTCGTGGATGTGTGCGGTTGATTCTTCATACCAGGTATGGGAGAAGAATAGTGTATACCCTAGGCTAGGGAATAGCGTAAGATGAGGGGTTCTCATAGCCCCATTCTATTGTTATTATAACTGTTACGTTTAACTATCGTTGATGCCATGATATGTTTGGGTTGTATGAATTAATTACTATAATTGCTAGTTGGTTAATGGTATGCCTATGGTTTCTAATTACATGTTATATGCCAATGATATATAAATGGTTGAATCTGTTCATGGTATGAACATGACTGTTATGTTAGTATTGTTATGAGACTGCTATTGGCTATTGTTATGTTGGATGTTGAGTGGCTGAGGTTGTTAATACGTTGAATATGTTAATAAGACTCTAAATGGTTTAATTAGGACTCTTAATTAACATCAGAATTAATGGGTTAATTCCCATTAAGTTTCATAAGACATGAACTGTTAGTGTGAGGTGAGGTTGATGCCAATTGGATTAGTCCAAGGACTCTAGGATCTGATTTGAGAGTTTTAGGGCGTTTTAACCCCAAGAACACGTTTGATTTCTGCCTAGAACAGTATGGCCCTGCCCATGAGCACGGTCGTGCTGAACAGGGAGCATGACCATGCTCCCAGTTGCATTCTGGAAGGCAGGCCGCACATTGAGCACGGCCGTGCAGGACAGTGAGCACGACCGTGCTCCACTTAAGTGGCAGCACAACCGTGCTGGGGTGAGAACGCCCGTGCTCCCCTTGCTGGTCAGAACCTGAGATTAAAGGAACTAAGGGGTGTTTCACCCCAAATGTCCCCAATATTATGATAAAACACCAATCGAACAATGATGAGTTAGATAACTTAATTAAAGGATAATTAAGATGATAAAGAGTAATAAGATGGTAAAGCGGGTACCTATTGGGTTACCGCACGTTGTTGCGCTTTGGTGCTTTTGGGCCAAAGTAACCTCGATACTTTTTGGTCGAGGTGTTGTTAAGTTGGACCTTGGTGCTTTTTGGCCAAGAGAGCCTTGACCCCATGGTTTGAGTCTAAGGTGTTGATGTTGATGTTGGTGATAAGTCTTGGGTGCTTTTTGGCTCAACCAAAGGAGGTGGTGGACTTGTGTGTTGTTGTGTTCACGCATTCATACGTTGAGGTTCAGTAGTGGGGGATGTTCAACATAGGGGAGGTCGTCCTGTTATGATGATCTGGCCCAAGTCTCGGGTGGTTCACCCATGGTTTTGATGAACCATACGCCCCCGGGGTGGCGTACCCCATTATGGTACGTCGGCTATCCAAGGGGTTCAACCATGGTTTGGTGAACTGCCGGCGTTGGTGCTTTTATGGCCAATGTGGATATGTAACTCCAAAGTTGACTTCCTGAGATAGTTGGATCCACATGCATAACGGGGTAGCGGAGTCGTGTTGCATCACATAGCATCTTTTGACTGTTGACTTGTATTATGTACATGATGTATGTTAATCTTATCCCCTTTTCCCATGCCGTTGTGTTTACATGATTTCTTACTCCCTGTTTTCCTATTTCTGTTGTTGCTTGTATCTCTTTATGCAGAGGTCGGTGAGCAGCCTATGGAGGAGTAACTCTGAGGAGCCGCAACTCTAGTTAGGATGCTTAGCTATAGTTGTTAGTTGTTTTAGCTATTTCAGTTTGTTTCCGTGATGTATCCGGATTTTGGTTATACCAGCTCTGTATGTGACATCGGGGTTGGGTTTTCCTTTTTCTGTCTCGTGTATGTTTTATTGTTTTAAAACTATGTTATTTCCGCGTTGTTTTGTTGAGATGTGAAACCTTTTTATCCAAGTGATTATTTTATTCCAATAAATGCATGTTTTTATTTTTCTTCTTTTAAGTAAATGTTTTATGTTAACATGCAGGGTAGAAGGGTGTCACATTTAGTGGTATCAGAGCAGTTCGGCCTTGTCCGGATGTGGTATAAGTCTGTTGCGAGTCTTTCATGTGTTTTGTTTGAATTATCTATATGCATTATAGATAATGGTGCTTTAGTATTAAGAAGCGTTAGACCTTCCTGCTTGGTCCCCTGTATTTAACAGTTGTCTTGGGTAAATGTAGGAACCAATGGCGGGAAGAGGTAGGAACGACCAAGCGATCACTGATGCTTTGGCACTGTTTGCCACTGCTATTGGCCAGGACCAGAACAACAACCAACATGAAGGACCGGCTGAGTTTCAGGATCTGGATAAGTTCCAGCGGAACGACCCGCCCTAGTTCAAGGGAGCTTATGACCCCGACGATGCTCTTTTGTGGGTGAGGGAGATTGAGAAAATCTTCCGAGCTATGGGATGCAACGACGTTCAGAAAGTCATCCTTGGAACTTTCATGCTGTCAGAGGAAGCTGAGCATTGGTGGGAGAGTTGTCGCCAGCGTTTGGAAGCTGAGGGTACGGTGGTGACTTGGAATGTCTTCAAGGACAGGTTCCTGGAGAAGTACTTCCGAGCTGACGTCCGCGATAAGAAAGAGATGGAGTTCTTGACTCTGAAGCAAGGTAGTATGTCCGTGGGAGAGTATGCGGCAAGGTTCGAGGAGCTGGCTAGGTATTACACACCTTATCAGGTCATGGTAGATGACCGGTCAAAGTGTGTAAAGTTCAAGGATGGCCTTCGTCCAGAGATCAAGCAGGCGATTAGTTATCAGGAGATCCGAGTCTTTCCAGTTCTAGTGAACAAGTGTAGGATCTTCGAGGATGCCTACAAGTTCAGGGTGGCGAGTCGCAAGGGTTCAGATGTTCAGAGCAGTAAGAAGGATGATTGGAAAGACGAGGTGAGGCAGCATCTGACTCCAGTCGGCCGAGATTTCAAACAGAGTGGCAAGGGGCCACAGTTTTCTTAGGATAGGTCCAGAGGTGGTAATTCCAACGCCTTTAGGTCCAGGAGGTGCGGCAAGTACGGCGCACCGGATCACTTCACAATCCAGTGTAAGGAACCAGACGTCATCCGTTTTAGGTGTGGCAAGTCTGGCCACATCAGCCCGGAGTGTAGCGAAGCAAAGCCAGAGCCACGGAGTGCTAGCAGAGACCAGAGACCCTAAGTCAATCGTCTGAAGACCATTAGGAGAGTTTTTACTCTCAGTGGGAGTGGAGCCTCCGAGCCTGAAGACTTAACCCAAGGTACATACTTAATTGGTAAAAGTTTAACCGATTATGGGGTTAGAAATTTCGAGGACGAAATTTTTATAAGGGGGGTGGAATTGTAGCACCCTGTTTTTCCGTTAAGTGCTTTTGTATGCTTGTTTGGTTGGTTAAGCCTTAAGACTTAGCTTGAGGGCTAAGTAGGACTTCTAGGCCAGAAATCCCTTCTCTTAGGCTTGTGTCTTGTGACTTTCTGAGTCACAAGCACGGCCGTGCTTGTTAAGGAGCACGATCGTGCTCGTTGTTAGTGAGCGTCTCGCTGACGCTGAGTTGAGCACGCCCGTGCTCAGGTGCGCGTCGTGCCTCATAGACGCTGAGTTGAGCACGCCCGTGCTCAGCTCAAGTTCGAGTCTTTATAAGCAGAGCGTGACCGAGGGTTACGTCAGAACCCTTTTTTGGCACTAGCGGCTTCCCCAGTGCGGCTGCAATCCTTTCGATCCCTATTTTCTTTAAACTCCTTCCATTCTTGGAGCAGTGGAGACCCTTGGGAGCGTCTAGTTAGTCGGTGCCAATCGTTTGTAAGGCTTGGAAGCTGTTCGAGCCAATTGAGGGAACGAGACCAGTTTGTCGTGGATGTGTGCGGTTGATTCTTCATACCAGGTATGGGAGAAGAATAGTGTATACCCTAGGCTAGGGAATAGCGTAAGATGAGGGGTTCTCATAGCCCCATTCTATTGTTATTATAACTGTTACGTTTAACTATCGTTGATGCCATGATATGTTTGGGTTGTATGAATTAATTACTATAATTGCTAGTTGGTTAATGGTATGCCTATGGTTTCTAATTACATGTTATATGCCAATGATATATAAATGGTTGAATCTGTTCATGGTATGAACATGACTGTTATGTTAGTATTGTTATGAGACTGCTATTGGCTATTGTTATGTTGGATGTTGAGTGGCTGAGGTTGTTAATACGTTGAATATGTTAATAAGACTCTAAATGGTTTAATTAGGACTCTTAATTAACATCAGAAATTAATGGGTTAATTCCCATTAAGTTTCATAAGACATGAACTGTTAGTGTGAGGTGAGGTTGATGCCAATTGGATTAGTCCAAGGACTCTAGGATCTGATTTGAGAGTTTTAGGGCGTTTTAACCCCAAGAACACGTTTGATTTCTGCCTAGAACAGTATGGCCCTGCCCATGAGCACGGTCGTGCTGAACAGGGAGCATGACCATGCTCCCAGTTGCATTCTGGAAGGCAGGCCGCACATTGAGCACGGCCGTGCAGGACAGTGAGCACGACCGTGCTCCACTTAAGTGGCAGCACAACCGTGCTGGGGTGAGAACGCCCGTGCTCCCCTTGCTGGTCAGAACCTGAGATTAAAGGAACTAAGGGGTGTTTCACCCCAAATGTCCCCAATATTATGATAAAACACCAATCGAACAATGATGAGTTAGATAACTTAATTAAAGGATAATTAAGATGATAAAGAGTAATAAGATGGTAAAGCGGGTACCTATTGGGTTACCACACGTTGTTGCGCTTTGGTGCTTTTGGGCCAAAGTAACCTCGATGCTTTTTGGTCGAGGTGTTGTTAAGTTGGACCTTGGTGCTTTTTGGCCAAGAGAGCCTTGACCCCATGGTTTGAGTCTAAGGTGTTGATGTTGATGTTGGTGATAAGTCTTGGGTGCTTTTTGGCTCAACCAAAGGAGGTGGTGGACTTGTGTGTTGTTGTGTTCACGCATTCATACGTTGAGGTTCAGTAGTGGGGGATGTGTTCAACATAGGGGAGGTCGTCCTGTTATGATGATCTGGCCCAAGTCTCGGGTGGTTCACCCATGGTTTGATGAACCATACGCCCCCGGGGTGGCGTACCCCATTATGGTACGTCGGCTATCCAAGGGGTTCAACCATGGTTTGGTGAACTGCCGGCGTTGGTGCTTTTATGGCCAATGTGGATATGTAACTCCAAAGTTGACTTCCTGAGATAGTTGGATCCACATGCATAACGGGGTAGCGGAGTCGTGTTGCATCACATAGCATCTTTTGACTGTTGACTTGTATTATGTACATGATGTATGTTAATCTTATCCCCTTTTCCCATGCCGTTGTGTTTACATGATTTCTTACTCCCTGTTTTCCTATTTCTGTTGTTGCTTGTATCTCTTTATGCAGAGGTCGGTGAGCAGCCTATGGAGGAGTAACTCTGAGGAGCCGCAACTCTAGTTAGGATGCTTAGCTATAGTTGTTAGTTGTTTTAGCTATTTCAGTTTGTTTCCGTGATGTATCCGGATTTTGGTTATACCAGCTCTGTATGTGACATCGGGGTTGGGTTTTCCTTTTTCTGTCTCGTGTATGTTTTATTGTTTTAAAACTATGTTATTTCCGCGTTGTTTTGTTGAGATGTGAAACCTTTTTATCCAAGTGATTATTTTATTTCCAATAAATGCATGTTTTTATTTTTCTTCTTTTAAGTAAATGTTTTATGTTAACATGCAGGGTAGAAGGGTGTCACATTTAGTGGTATCAGAGCAGTTCGGCCTTGTCCGGATGTGGTATAAGTCTGTTGCCGAGTCTTTCATGTGTTTTGTTTGAATTATCTATATGCATTATAGATAATGGTGCTTTAGTATTAAGAAGCGTTAGACCTTCCTGCTTGGTCCCCTGTATTTAAACAGTTGTCTTGGGTAAATGTAGGAACCAATGGCGGGAAGAGGTAGGAACGACCAAGCGATCACTGATGCTTTGGCACTGTTTGCCACTGCTATTGGCCAGGACCAGAACAACAACCAACATGAAGGACCGGCTGAGTTTCAGGATCTGGATAAGTTCCAGCGGAACGACCCGCCCTAGTTCAAGGGAGCTTATGACCCCGACGATGCTCTTTTGTGGGTGAGGGAGATTGAGAAAATCTTCCGAGCTATGGGATGCAACGACGTTCAGAAAGTCATCTTTGGAACTTTCATGCTGTCAGAGGAAGCTGAGCATTGGTGGGAGAGTTGTCGCCAGCGTTTGGAAGCTGAGGGTACGGTGGTGACTTGGAATGTCTTCAAGGACAGGTTCCTGGAGAAGTACTTCCGAGCTGACGTCCGCGATAAGAAAGAGATGGAGTTCTTGACTCTGAAGCAAGGTAGTATGTCCGTGGGAGAGTATGCGGCAAGGTTCGAGGAGCTGGCTAGGTATTACACACCTTATCAGGTCATGGTAGATGACCGGTCAAAGTGTGTAAAGTTCAAGGATGGCCTTCGTCCAGAGATCAAGCAGGCGATTAGTTATCAGGAGATCCGAGTCTTTCCAGTTCTAGTGAACAAGTGTAGGATCTTCGAGGATGCCTACAAGTTCAGGGTGGCGAGTCGCAAGGGTTCAGATGTTCAGAGCAGTAAGAAGGATGATTGGAAAGACGAGGTGAGGCAGCATCTGACTCCAGTCGGCCGAGATTTCAAACAGAGTGGCAAGGGGCCACAGTTTTCTTAGGATAGGTCCAGAGGTGGTAATTCCAACGCCTTTAGGTCCAGGAGGTGCGGCAAGTACGGCGCACCGGATCACTTCACAATCCAGTGTAAGGAACCAGACGTCATCCGTTTTAGGTGTGGCAAGTCTGGCCACATCAGCCCGGAGTGTAGCGAAGCAAAGCCAGAGCCACGGAGTGCTAGCAGAGACCAGAGACCCTAAGTCAATCGTCTGAAGACCATTAGGAGAGTTTTTACTCTCAGTGGGAGTGGAGCCTCCGAGCCTGAAGACTTAACCCAGGTACATACTTAATTGGTAAAAGTTTAACCGATTATGGGGTTAGAAATTTCGAGGACGAAATTTTTATAAGGGGGGTGGAATTGTAGCACCCTGTTTTTCCGTTAAGTGCTTTTTGTATGCTTGTTTGGTTGGTTAAGCCTTAAGACTTAGCTTGAGGGCTAAGTAGGACTTCTAGGCCAGAAATCCCTTCTCTTAGGCTTGTGTCTTGTGACTTTCTGAGTCACAAGCACGGCCGTGCTTGTTAAGGAGCACGATCGTGCTCGTTGTTAGTGAGCGTCTCGCTGACGCTGAGTTGAGCACGCCCGTGCTCAGGTGTGCGCGTCGTGCCTCGTAGACGCTGAGTTGAGCACGCCCGTGCTCAGCTCAAGTTCGAGTCTTTATAAGCAGAGCGTGACCGAGGGTTACGTCAGAAACCCTTTTTGGCACTAGCGGCTTCCCCAGTGCGGCTGCAATCCTTTCGATCCCTATTTTCTTTAAACTCCTTCCATTCTTGGAGCAGTGGAGACCCTTGGGAGCGTCTAGTTAGTCGGTGCCAATCGTTGTAAGGCTTGGAAGCTGTTCGAGCCAATTGAGGGGAACGAGACCAGTTTTGTCGTGGATGTGTGCGGTTGATTCTTCATACCAGGTATGGGAGAAGAATAGTGTATACCCTAGGCTAGGGAATAGCGTAAGATGAGGGGTTCTCATAGCCCCATTCTATTGTTATTATAACTATTACGTTTAACTATCGTTGATGCCATGATATGTTTGGGTTGTATGAATTAATTACTATAATTGCTAGTTGGTTAATGGTATGCCTATGGTTTCTAATTACATGTTATATGCCAATGATATATAAATGGTTGAATCTGTTCATGGTATGAACATGACTGTTATGTTAGTATTGTTATGAGACTGCTATTGGCTATTGTTATGTTGGATGTTGAGTGGCTGAGGTTGTTAATACGTTGAATATGTTAATAAGACTCTAAATGGTTTAATTAGGACTCTTAATTAACATCAGAATTAATGGGTTAATTCCCATTAAGTTTCATAAGACATGAACTGTTAGTGTGAGGTGAGGTTGATGCCAATTGGATTAGTCCAAGGACTCTAGGATCTGATTTGAGAGTTTTAGGGAGTTTTAACCCCAAGAACACGTTTGATTTCTGCCTAGAACAGTATGGCCCTGCCCATGAGCACGGTCGTGCTGAACAGGGAGCATGACCATGCTCCCAGTTGCATTCTGGAAGGCAGGCCGCACATTGAGCACGGCCGTGCAGGACAGTGAGCACGACCGTGCTCCACTTAAGTGGCAGCACAACCGTGCTGGGGTGAGAACGCCCGTGCTCCCCTTGCTGGTCAGAACCTGAGATTAAAGGAACTAAGGGGTGTTTCACCCCAAATGTCCCCAATATTATGATAAAACACCAATCGAACAATGATGAGTTAGATAACTTAATTAAAGGATAATTAAGATGATAAAGAGTAATAAGATGGTAAAGCGGGTACCTATTGGGTTACCGCACGTTGTTGCGCTTTGGTGCTTTTTGGGCCAAAGTAACCTCGATGCTTTTTGGTCGAGGTGTTGTTAAGTTGGACCTTGGTGCTTTTTGGCCAAGAGAGCCTTGACCCCATGGTTTGAGTCTAAGGTGTTGATGTTGATGTTGGTGATAAGTCTTGGGTGCTTTTTGGCTCAACCAAAGGAGGTGGTGGACTTGTGTGTTGTTGTGTTCACGCATTCATACGTTGAGGTTCAGTAGTGGGGGATGTTCAACATAGGGGAGGTCGTCCTGTTATGATGATCTGGCCCAAGTCTCGGGTGGTTCACCCATGGTTTTGATGAACCGTACGCCCCCGGGGTGGCGTACCCCATTATGGTACGTCGGCTATCCAAGGGGTTCAACCATGGTTTGGTGAACTGCCGGCGTTGGTGCTTTTATGGCCAATGTGGATATGTAACTCCAAAGTTGACTTCCTGAGATAGTTGGATCCACATGCATAACGGGTAGCGGAGTCGTGTTGCATCACATAGCATCTTTTGACTGTTGACTTGTATTATGTACATGATGTATGTTAATCTTATCCCCTTTTCCCATGCCGTTGTGTTTACATGATTTCTTACTCCCTGTTTTCCTATTTCTGTTGTTGCTTGTATCTCTTTATGCAGAGGTCGGTGAGCAGCCTATGGAGGAGTAACTCTGAGGAGCCGCAACTCTAGTTAGGATGCTTAGCTATAGTTGTTAGTTGTTTTAGCTATTTCAGTTTTGTTTCCGTGATGTATCCGGATTTTGGTTATACCAGCTCTGTATGTGACATCGGGGTTGGGTTTTCCTTTTTCTGTCTCGTGTATGTTTTATTGTTTTAAAACTATGTTATTTCCGCGTTGTTTTGTTGAGATGTGAAACCTTTTTATCCAAGTGATTATTTTTATTCCAATAAATGCATGTTTTTTATTTTTCTTCTTTTAAGTAAATGTTTTATGTTAACATGCAGGGTAGAAGGGTGTCACATTTAGTGGTATCAGAGCAGTTCGGCCTTGTCCGGACGTGGTATGAGTCTGTTACGAGTCTTCCGTGTGTTTTGTTTGAGTTATCTATATGCATTATAGATATTGGTGCTTTAGTATTAAGAAGCGTTAGACCTTCCTGCTTGGTCCCTGTTTTTAACAGTTGTCTTGGGTAAATGTAGGAACCAATGGCGGGAAGAGGTAGGAATGACCAAGCGATCACCGATGCTTTTGGCACTGCTTGCCACTGCTATTGGCCAGAACCAGAACAACAAACAACATGAAGGACCTGCTGAGTTTCAAGGTCTGGATAAGTTCCAGCGGAACGACCCGCCCTAGTTCAAGGGAGCTTATGACCCCGACGATGCTCTTTTTGTGGGTGAGGGAGATTGAGAAAATCTTCCGAGCTATGGGATGCAACGAAGTTCAGAAAGTCATCTTTGGAACTTTCATGCTTTCAGAGGAAGCTGAGCATTGGTGGGAGAATTGCCGCCAGCGTTTGGAAGCTGAGGGTAACGGTGGTGACTTGAAATGTCTTCAAGGACAGGTTCCTGGAGAAGTACTTCCCAGCTGATGTCCGCGATAAGAAAGAGAGTTCTTGACTC
Organism: Echinosophora koreensis; assembly: GCA_035048595.1. Classification (NCBI taxonomy): domain Eukaryota; kingdom Viridiplantae; phylum Streptophyta; class Magnoliopsida; order Fabales; family Fabaceae; genus Echinosophora; species Echinosophora koreensis. Next base: position 1,012,975 of record JAPCYP010000094.1, read on the forward strand.
TGTAGCAAGGTAGTATGTCCGTGGGAGAGTATGCGGCAAGGTTCGAGGAGCTGGCTAGGTATTACACACCTTATCAGGTCATGGTAGATGACCAGTCAAAGTGTGTAAAGTTCGAGGATAGCCTTCGTCCAGAGATCAAGCAGGCGATCAGTTATCAGGAGATCCGAGTCTTTCCAGTTCTGGTGAACAAGTGTAGGATCTTTGAGGATGTCTACAAGTTCAGGGTGGCGAGTCGCAAGGGTTCAGATGTTCAGAGCAGTAAGAAGGATGATCGGAAAGACGAGGTGAGGCAGCATCTGACTCCAGTCGGCCGAGATTTCAAACAAAGTGGCAAGGGGCCACAGTTTTCTTAGGATAGGTCCAGAGGTGGTAATTCCAACGCCTCTAGGTCCAGGAGGTGCGGCAAGTGCGGCGCACCAGATCACTTCCACAATCCAGTGTAAGGAACCAGACGTCATCCGTTTTAGGTGTGGCAAGTCTGGCCACATCAGCCGGGAGTGTAGCGAAGTGAAGCCAGAGCCACGGAGTGCTAGCAGAGACCAGAGACCCCAAGTCAATCATCTGAAGACCATTGGGAGAGTTTTTACTCTCAGTGGGAGTGGAGCCTCCGAGTCTGAAGACTTAACCCAAGGTACGTACTTAATTTGTAAAAGTTTAACCGATCATGGCGTTAGAAATTTCGAGGGCGAAATTTTTATAAGGGGGTGGAATTGTAACACCCTGTTTTTTCCGTTAAGTGCTTTTGTATGCTTGTTTGGTTGGTTAAGCCTTAAGACTTGGCTTGAGGGCTAAGTGGGGCTTCTAGGCTAGAAATCCCTTCTCTTAGGCTTGTGACTTTGAGTCACAAGCACGGCCGTGCTTGTTAAGGAGCACGATTGTGCTCGTTAGTGAACGTCTCGCTGACGCTGAGTTGAGCACACCCGTGCTCAACAGTGAGCACGCCCGTGCTCAAGTGCGCGTCGCGCCTTGTAGATGCTGAGTTGAGCACGCCCGTGCTCAGCAGTGAGCACGACCGTGCTCAAGTGCGAGTCTTTATAAGCACAGCGTGACCGAAGGGTTACGTCAGAACCTTTTTTGGCACTAGCGGCTTCCCCAATGCGGCTGTAATCCTTTCGTTCCCTATTTTCTCTAAACTCCTTCCGTTCTTGGAGCAATGGAGACACTTGGGAGCGTCTAGTTAGTCGGTGCCAATTGTTGTATGGCTTAGAAGCTGTTCGAGCCGATTGAGGGAAACGAGTCCAGTTTGTCGTGGTTGTGTGTGGTTGATTCTTCATACCAGGTATGGGAGAAGAATAGTGTATACCCTAGGCTAGGGAGTAGCGTAAGATGAGGGGTTCCCAAAGCCCCATTCTATTGTTATTATAACTGTTATGTTTAACTGTCGTTGATGCCATGATATGTTTGGGTTGTATGAATTAATTACTATAATTGCTAGTTGGTTAATGGTATGCCTATGGTTTCTAATTACATGTTATATGCCAATGATATATAAATGGTTGAATCTGTTCATGGTATGAACATGACTGTTATGTTAGTATTGTTATGAGATTGTTATTGGCTGTTGTTATGTTGGATGTTGAGTGGCTGAGGTTGTTAATACGTTGAATATGTTAATAAGACTCTAATTGATTTAATTATGACTCTTAATTAACATCAAAATTAATGGGTTAATTCCCATTAAGTTTCATAAGACATGAACTGTTAGTGTCTACATCACTCACACTCCTCAACATGATTTATTGCAGGCCCAATAACTACCTTTATGATCACTGTTACGCATGATGTTTAATAGCATCAAAGCATACAACTCCTCATGTAGGAATCGTAGTGACTCCAAGTGGAAGGACTATTTCACTATGGTCGCCATGAGAATACTTATGACACTTACATAAATATTATGAAGTATTCTCATAGTGGGTCATCCGATATAAATATTACCCCTAATATTTATACCTGTGTGCCGACTTGATATCACATATCCATGACCCATGAGATGTGGTCATCAGTCTACTCACACAAAATTCTCTATGTATTATTGTCGTCCTTAATTAACAATAATACTCGACTATGGACATTTAAGAATGTAGTTCTATTATTCAGTGAAGTCTCACGATTAAGTCACACACTTAATATCTCATTGATTGAACTACCTATTCTAAGGACTTTATTATGCTATAAACTAATAACATAATAAATGAATGCCTTATTCATATATCAAATATATGATTAAATTCATGATACAAATAATTATCTATTCAAAATAGATTGGCCACTAGGGCTTATACCAACAAGATCTTCATACCAGGTATGGAGAGAAGGATGGTATGAACATGTAGGCAAGGGAGTAGCGTAAGATGAAGGGTTACCCATGACCCTATTATTTATTGAATGGTAAGTTGATGTTTGTCACATGTTCGAATCTATGTTTGTTTGTTATTGGCATGTTTACTCATGAATGCTCGTAATAATGTTATGCCACGATTAACTGTTTAATTGGATAATTGTTTATGCCATGAATAAATGCTTAATTGATATGCCATGAGTAGACTGCTTGGTTGATAATGATATGCTACGAATTTTGTTTGACTGTATGTAGAGCTGGCAAAAGAATCCGCGGACCAATTATCCATCCGGTTCATCCATAACAAAATCCATCCAACCCATCCAATAATAATAAGAAATACTAAATGGATTGGATGGTTTTTATTGATGGATGGTTAATGATCCATCCTATAATTTTTTTAATCCATTGGATCAAAAAAAAAAAAGAAAAAAGGAAATGGATCATTTATTATCCATTCAAAAATTTCTAATCTACTATGAAATCTTCGACGTATACCATTATTCTTTCAAGGTTCAGTGATTAATAAAGTATCAGCGATTGTGAAAAGCCTTGTAAAAAAAAAAAAAAACGATTCCGAAAAGCTAGCAATTAATATTAAAAAAGGCAGCGATTATGCAAAGTACAGAAAACGGAACATTTTGATTGATATTTTCCTTTTTCTGTATTCCCACATCGCATCATGTTAACGTGAAATGAAACTGAGAATCTAAGATATATATTTTGGAAGTTGTCATGTATATATAAACTGCGAGGTGCATTCTTGATCTGTGGCAACTTCGGCATACACCAGGATTAATTTTTGAAAGAATAATGGTTAGTTTCTATCCAGTTTGGTTTGTAATTTTTGCAAAAAAAATCCAGATATTTAATTAAGGTTCTTAAAATTCTAGAAAAAGAAAATATTTAGTATATAAGAATTATTAAAATAAAATTTTAATATATAATATATATTATATATATATATTTAAATGGATGGATCGGATATCCATCTATATAAAAATGATTAATGGAGGTGTTGGATGGTTTTTTATTAAATGGGTCATGGACGGATTGGATTTTTTAAATACATTTTTAATGGATCAAAATAGATTGATGGATTGTTTTTGACCAATCTATTATAATCCGAATCAAAATCCATCCGTTTGCCACCCCTAACTATATGAGATAATTTATGCCATGGATGAACACATGAGGAGTTTAACGATGTTAACATTAATAAGACTTTAATTGGTTAAAATATAGCTTGTTAATAACCCTTGAAATTAATGGCTTAATTCCTTAAACTGTTTCATAAAACATGCATTTAGTATTGAGAGGCGAGGTATAAACCAAATGGTTTAGTCGAGGACCCTAGGACTAATTATGAAGGGTTTTAGGGAGTTTTTGGCTAAGTGCCTTAACCAAATCTGTCCAGACAGTACGGCCACGCTCCAGTAAGCATGGTCGTGCTTAAAAGGGCGTTGAAATTTTGAATTGACTGCGCTACATCAGCACGGCTGTGCATAATAGGAAGCACGCTCGTGCTCCACTTAAGTGGCAGCACGCCCTGTGCTGGGGGTAAGCACGTTTGTGCTCCCCCAAACAGAACAGATGTGAATTAAAGGAATAAAGGGGTGTTTGTAACACCCTATTTTTCTATTAAGTGCTTTTGTATGCTTGTTTGGTTGGTTAAGCCTTAAGACTTAGCTTGAGGGCTAAGTGGGACTTCTAGGCTAGGAATCCCTTCTCTTAGGCTTGTGTCTTGTGACTTTCTGAGTCACAAGCACGGCCGTGCTTGTTACGGAGCACGACCGTGCTAGTTGTCAGTTAGCGTCTCGCTGACGCTGAGTTGAGCACGCCCGTGCTCAATAGTGAGCACGATCGTGCTCAAGTGCGAGTCTTTATAAGCAGAGCGTGACCGAGGGTTATGTCAGAACCCTTTTTGGCACTAGCGGCTTCCCCAGTGCGGCTGCAACCCTTTCGTTCCCTATTTTCTCTAAACTACTTCCGTTCTTGCAGCAGTGGAGACCCTTGGGGAGCGTCTAGTTAGTCGGTGCCAATCGTTGTAAGGTAAAGATCTCTTCCCTCTTGGTTTCCTTTCCCTGTTGATCTGGAAACTGATAGTTGCCCCTGTTATTTGGCCAAGACTTGGAAGCTGTTCGAGCCGGTTGAGGGAACGAGTCCAGTTTGTCGTGGTTGTGTGCGGTTGATTCTTCATACCAAGTATGGGAGAAGAATAGTGTATACACTAGGCTAGGGAATAGCGTAAGATGAGGGGTTCCCATAGCCCCGTTAAATGTTAATTGTTATGTTAACTGTTATGCCTAGACTGTTATGTTTATTATTATTGATGCCATGATCTGTCTAGTTGTATGAATTCTTATTATAATGTTAATTGGTTGTTATAATATCGACTATGATCGTTATGTTGATGTTGTTATTGGCTGAATGTTGTGGGTTGAGTTGGACTGTTAATAAGATTCTAATTGGATTAGTTAGGACCCTTAATTAACTTTAGAATTAATGGGTTAATTCCCATTAAGTTTCATAAGACATGAACTGTTAGTGTGAGGTGAGGTTGATGCCAATTGGATTAGTCCAAGGACTCTAGGATTTGATTTGAGAGTTGTAGGGAGTTTTAACTCCAAGAACATAATTGAATCTGCCCAGAACAGTACGACCCGCTCTAGGAGCACGGTCGTGCTGAACAGGGAGCACGACCGTGCTCCTAGTTGCATTCTGGAAGGCAGGACACGCATTGAGCACGGCCGACCGTGCTCCACTTAAGTGACAGCACGACCGTGCTGGGGTGAGCACGCCCGTGCTCCCCTTACTGGTCAGAGTCTGAGATTAAAGGAACTAAAGGGGTGTTTCACCCCAAATGTCCCCAATAATGTGATAAAACATCAATCGATCAATGATGAGTTAGATAACTTAATTAAAGGATAATTAAGATGATAAAGAGTAATAAGCTGGTTAAGCTGGTACCTATTGGGTTACCGCACGTTGTTGCGCTTTGGTGCTTTTGGGCCAAAGTAACCTCGATGCTTTTTGGTCGAGGTGTTGTTAAGTTGGACCTTGGTGCTTTTTGGCCAAGAGGGCCTTGACCCCACGGTTTGGGTCTAAGGTGTTGATGTTGATGTTGGTGATAAGTCTTGGGTGCTTTTTGGCCCAAGCAAAGGAGGTGGTTGACTTGTGTGTTGTTGTTCTCACGCATTCATACGTTGAAGTTGAGTAGTGGGGGATGTTCAACATAGGGGAGGTCGTCCTGCTATAATGATCTGGCCCAAGTCTCTAGTGGTTCACCCATGGTTTGGTGAACTGTGTGCCCCCGAGGTGGCGTACCCCGTTATGGTACGTCGGCTATCCAAGGGGTTCACCCATGGTTTGGTGAACTGCCGGCGTTGGTGCTTTTATGGCCAATGTGGATATGTAACTCCAAAGTTGACTTCCTGAGATAGTTGGATCCACATAGCATAGCATAGAATAGTAGTGTTGCACCGCATAGCATCTTCTGACTGTTGACTTGTATATTGTACATGATGTTATATGACGTTGATGCTATGCCTGATATGATGTATGTTCATCTTATCCCCTATTCCCACGCCGTTGTGTTTACATGATTTCTTACTCCATGTTTTCCTGTTTCTGTTGTTGCATGTATCTCTTTATGCAGAGGACGGTGAGCAGCCAGTGGAGGAGTGACTCTTAGGAGCCGCGACTCTAGTTAGGATGCTTAGTTATAGTTGTTAGCTGTTTTTAGTTATCTCAGTTTGTTTCCGTGATGTATCCGGATTTTGGTTATACTAACTCTGTATGTGACATCGGGGTTGGGTTATGTTTTAGTTGTTTCGTTTATGTTTTATTATTTTAAAACTAAGTTATTTTCACGTTGTTTTGTCGTCATGTGAAACCTTTTTATCCAAGTGATTATTTTATTTAAATAAATGCATGTTTTATGATTACCTCTTTTAAGTAAATGTTTTTATTAACATGCGGGGTAGAAGGGTGTCACAGTGTTTCACCCCAATTGGTCCCAATAATAAAATTAAGACACCAAACAAATAAAGACATGATAGACAAGTTAATTAAAAGACTTAGCAAGATAATTATGAATAATAAGTTGGTTAAGCCGGTACTCGATTGGTGACCGCACGTTATGCTTTGGGGCTTATTGGCCAAAGCAGCCTCGATGCTTATTGGTCGAGGTGTTGTTAAAGTTGAACCTTGGTGCTTGTTGGCCAAGGAGGCCTTGACTCTTAAGGGTCAAGCTGCTAATGGTGATAAAACTTGGGTGCTTATTAGCCCAAGTGGAGGTGGATACCCGTTGTTTGTTGTTGTGCTCATGCATTCAAGCATTGGAGTTGTTAGTGGGGGAAGTTTAACATAGGGGAGGTCATCCAAGAGTACGGCGATCTGGCCATCCGCAGTGATTCATCTTGGTGGATCGTACGCCCCCGTGGTGGTGCATCCGAGAGTAAGCTGCATCGGCTATCCAAGGGGTTCACCCATGGTTTGGTGAACTGCTGGCGTTGGTGCTTATTGGCCAATGTGGATATGTAACTCCGAAGTTGCCTTCCTGAGATAGACTGGATCCACATTCATAATGGAGTAGTGGAGTAGCGTTGCACCGCATAGCATAATTTGGTTGAATTGTCATGATAATATGAATATGTTATAAATGTACGTTGTATGTTATTATATGCTATGCTTATATGATGCATGCTCATCTTGCTTCCTATCTCCATGCCATTATGTTTCATATATATGTTCTTACTCCCCGTTTCTTTGTTGTTGTTTTGGCATGTATCTTTTATGCAGAGGACGGTGAGCAACCAGTTGAGGAGTGACTCCGAGGTGCCTCAACTCGTAGTTAGGATTTCCCAGTTTTAGTTTTAGTTTTAGTTTGTTATCCGAGATGTTTTCTGGATTGGTCCCTTAAGTTATTAAAAATAATAAATTAAGGGTCTAATTTATTGGTCCCTTTGACAAATTAAGGGACCAATTTGTCACCCGAACATAACTTAAGGGTCTAGTTTGTCACAAAAAAACTTAAGGGGACCAATTTGAAACCTGAACCTAACTTAGGGGTCTAGTTTGTCACAAAAAAAACCTAAGGGGCCAATTTGAACAAAACAAATAACTTAAGGGACCAAAAGTGTAATTTTGCCTTTATTTTATTGTTATGTTTTTATAAACTTATTCATTTTTATTTCCACGTTGGTGAGACTTTTGTTCATGTGGTACCTTTTCTACCCATGGATATTTATTATTTCAATAAATGAATGCATGTGTTTATTTTATTAATTTCTTTTATATACCTTTTATGTTTTATAAATACATGCGGGATAGAGGGTGTCACATTTAGTAGTATCAGAGCAGGTCTGTCCTATCAAGCCGTGGTATGAGTCTGTTATGAGTCTTCTGTGAGCTCTTGTTTGAATTTCTATACTTGTTATAGGCAATGATGCTTAGTGTTAGGAGCCGGAAGCTTTTCCTGCTTTAAGTTCCATGTATTTAATACTGTCTTGGACATTTACAAGAACCTATGGCAGGAAGAGGTAGAAACGATCAGGCTATCGCTGACACTTTGGCACTCCTTGCAATTGCGCTAGGGCAAAATCAAAACAACAACAATGGAGGACCAGCTGAGTTTTAGGGTCTCGATAAGTTCCAGCAGAACAATCCGCCATCTTTCAAGGGAGCTTATAACCCCGAAGGTGCTCTGTTATGGATGAGGAGGATTGAGAATATCTTCCGAGCTATGGCGTGAAATGACATTCAAAAGGTCATCTTTGGGACCTTCATGCTGACATAAGAGGCGGAGCATTGGTGGGAGAACTATCGCCAGTGTATGGAGTCTTAGAGCACGACAGTCACTTGGAATGCCATCAGAGACAAGTTCTTGGAGAAGTATTTTCCAGTAGACTTCCGCGACAAGAAGGAGATGCTATCCCATTTCTATCCACAACAACCCATATAGCCTCAAAACCAGCTGGAGTCCTAGGGAGTCCAGACACAAAATCTATGGAGATGCTATCTCATTTCTATTCTGGGATACTCAGAGGTTGCAAGCCTTTGGTATTCTATCTTGGCCTTCTGACAAACTAGGCACGCACACACAAACTCAGCCACATCCTTTTTCATCCTAGGCCACCAAAACATCCTCTTAAGGTCCTGATACATTTTAGTGGCACCTGGGTGCACACTCAGTCTACTCCTATGTCCTTCTTCAAGGATCAACTTCCTAAGCTCCGGGACGTCTGGTATGCAAAACCTATCTTCAAACCTCAAGACCCCATCACTTCCATCCTTAAAACTAAGGTCTGTACCCTGAGCAAGCAACTCTCGCTGGTCTAAGAGAAACTTATCTAACCACTGACCCTCTCTAATCTGGTCCATCAAGCTGTTGGTAACCTTCAAGGTTCCATGCCTAATACTCTTAGGGGTAAACTCACAAGCTAGACTAAGGTCAATAAACTCCTCAATCAGATCCATCTCCCTAACCATCAAAGCGGAGACGTGCAAGGTTTTCCTACTCAAGGCATCGGCCACCACATTGGCCTTTCCTGGGTGATAGGTCAGATCGAAGTCGTAATCCTTTAAGAACTCCATCCACCTATGCTGCCTCATGTTCAGCTCCTTCTGATCAAAAATATATGTCAAACTCTTATGATCACTAAAGACCTCAAATCTCGCTCCATATAGGTAATGCCTCCAGATCTTTAAGGCAAATACCATAGCTCCTAGTTCTAGGTCATGGGTAGGGTAGTTCTTCTCATGGGTTTTCAACTGCCTAGAAGCGTAAGCAACTACCTTACCATTCTGCATCAACACACCACCTAACCCTTGCTTAGAAGCATCGCAGTAAACTACGAAGGGTTCACTAGAATCTGGCAAAACTAACACTGGTGGTGATGTCAACCTATCCTTAAGGGTTTGGAAACTCTCTTCACACTTAGAGTCCCACACAAACAACTGTCCCTTCTTAGTGAGACGGGTTAAGGGCAAAGCTATCTTAGAGAAACCTTCTATGAACTGCCTATAATACCTGGCTAACCCCAAGAAACTCCTAATCTCGGTTACACACTTCGGCGCTTCCCACTGGAGCACCGTCTCTACCTTAGCTGGGTCCACTTCTATGCCACCCTTAGAGATGACATGTCCTAAGAAGCTTACTTCCTCTAACCAAAACTCACACTTAGACAACTTAGCGAACAGCTGCTTTTCCTTAAGGGTCTGCAAGACAACCCTCAGGTGTTCCTCGTGTTCCTCCTTGCTCTTGGAGTACACTAAGATGTCATCAATGAACACCACCACAAACTTATCCAAGCAACGGTGAAAGGTCTTGTTCATGTAGTCCATGAACACCGCAGGAGCATTGGTCACGCCAAAGGGCATAACCAAGTACTCGTAGTGACCATATCGCGTCCTGAACGCTGTCTTCGGGATGTCCTCAGACTTAACCCAAATCTGATGGTACTCCGACCTCAAATCTATCTTCAAAAAGACGCAAGCGCCAATCAACTGGTCCATGAGATCATCAATCCTAGGGAGGGGATACCAATTCTTTATGGTCACCTTGTTGAGCTGTCGATAGTCGACACACAACCGCATACTACCATCCTTTTTCTTCACCAACAACTCAGGTGCTCCCCATGGAGACACACTGGGTCTAATGAACTGCTTCTTCATCAGGTCCTCCAACTGTTCCTTCAACTTAGCTAGCTCTAGAGGAGACATTCTATAGGGTGCTATGGAGATTGGCTCGGTGCCAGACACTAAGTCTATGGTAAACTCAACATCTCTCTCTGGGGATAAGTTATAAACATCCCCAGCAAACACCTCAGGAAATTCCCGCACAATAGGCAAGCTGGCAACATCAGAAGGTCTGCTCTCTACTTCCAGGGAAGCTTTCATCATGTATACTTGGGCTTCATCTCTCATCGAAGCTTGAACTTCGCTGGCAGAGAGAAGGTCCGGATTCTTAGACTCCTTTGGAGTTCCAAAAAACAAGCTTTTATCAAAACATTTTAGAAGGACGTGGTTGGAAGATAACCAGTCCATGCCAATAATGATATCCAGGTCTTTCAAAGGCAAGCATACAAGATCAGTAACAAAGGTTTTACCATTTATGACAATATGACAGTTCTTGCATACATAAGAAGTGGAAACAGGTTATTCGTGGGTGTCGTAACAAGCAAATCATACTCAAGAAAGGAAACGGGCAATTTAAGACTCTTGACCCTATCATGCGATATAAATGAGTGAGTAGCACCCGAATCATACAATACAGTCAATTGAGTTCCATTAATAAAACATGTACCTCGAATCAAGTCATCGGACTCGGAGGCTTCAGCTCCACTAAGAGTAAAGACTCTACCAGTGGTCTTCAGTCGGTTGGCCTGAGACTTCTGACTCTTGCTAGCGCTGGGAGGCTCTGCCTTGGCTCCCTCACATTCACGGCTGATGTGAACCGACTTGCCACACCTGAAGCAAATCACAGCTAGTTCCTTACATTGAGAAGAGTAATGATCCGGTGCGCCTCACTTGCCGCACCTCATGGGTCTAGAGGCATTGGAAAACCTGCCCCTAAACCTATCCTGCTAAAACTGTGGCTTCTTGCCACTCTGCTTGAAGTCCTTTCCGGTCGGAGCATAGTGTTGTTTACCCTTGTCTCTCTGATCAGTCCTCTTGCCGCTCTGACTATCCGATCCTCTGGAACTAGAAACTTTAAACTGACTAGCATCCTCATAGATCCTGCACTTGTTGACCAGAACTGGGAAGACTCTGATCTCCTGGTAGCTGATCGCCTGCTTGATCTAGGGGTTAAGTCCAGCCTCAAACTTAACACACTTGGAACGCTCATCCGCAGTATGCTGGTACGGAGTGTAATACCTCGCCGTCTCCTCAAACTTGGCAGCATAGTCACCAACTGATATGGATCCCTATCTCAAAGCCAAGAACTCCATCTCTTTCTTGTCCTTGATATCTACCGGAAAGTATTTCTCCAGAAACCTCTGCCTGAACTCAACCCATGTAACCGCCGTGCCCTCAGTCTGCATCCTCTGCCTGCAGTTTTCCCACCAATGCTCAGCCTCCTCAATCAGCATGAAGGTATCAAAGATGAGCTTCTGCTGATCGTTACAATCCATAGCTCGGAAGATCTTCTCAGTCTCCCTCAACCATAGCAAAGCTCCTTCCGGATCATAAGCTCCCGTGAACGACGGAGGTTTGTTCCTCTGAAACTTATCCAGGCCTTGAAACTCAACTGGCCCACCATTGTTGTTGGGGTTGTTAACCTGACCGATAGCATTGGCAAGAGTGTCAACGCGCCCACAATTGCCTTATTGTTACGTCCTCTACCAGCCATGAGTTCCTAAACATGTCCAAAACAACTCTTAATACAGAAACTTAAGCGCGTAAAAGCGATAGGCAACTTACTTAAAGCATCATTGTCTATACTAAGTATAGACAATTCAAACAAGAGCACACAACAGACTCATACCACGTCCGGACAGGGCCGAACTGCTCTGATACCACTAAATGTGACACCCTTTCACCCCATACGTTATATAACATAAAAAGATATAAATAATAAAATAAAAACATTCATTTATTGAATAAATTAAAACCTTTGTCCATAGGTAGAAAAGTCCCACATGAACGAGTTCACAAAAATGCGGAAAATATAAAACCAAGTTAAAACAACGATAAACATAAAACATAAACAACCCAACCCCGATGTCACAATTCAGAGCTGGTACAACCGATCCGCAAAATATCCTCGGAATACAACTGAACGAAACTAACTAGACAAAAGTTAAAAGCCCTAACTATGAGTGGTGGCTCCGCAGAGTCACTCCCCTCCGGGCTGCTCACCATCCTCTGCATAAAGCCAATCAAGCCAAACAAACAACAGAAAGAGGGGAGTAAGAATCATGTAAACATATACGACATGGAGATAGGAAGCAAGGTAAATAAACAGGCATGGAATCATCTACCATACATCAACCTTTAATCATCATAACATCAACATCATCAAATTCAGGTATGCTATGCGGTGCAATGCAACACTACTCCGCTACTGCATTATGCATGTGGATCGAAACTAACTCAGGATGAACGACTTTGGAGTTACATATCCGTATTAGCCATAGAAGCACCAACACCGGCAGTTCACCGAACCTCGGGTGAACCCTATGGATAGCCAACGCATCAAACCGTGGATGCCTCATCACGGGGGGCCGCGGTCACCAAACCTCGGGTGACCTACCGTGGATGGCCAGATCACCGTACTCTCAGGTGATCTCCCCTGCATGGTCGTGCTATCACATAAGTAAAGCACGGTCGTGCTTCCTTGTTAATACTGTCGTGCTCAGCTGCACGATCGTGCTCCTCTGCTGCACGGCCGTGCTTAATGCGCGACCATTTTCCAGAATTCGAACTGGGAGCACGGGTGTGCTCCCTGTTCAGCACAGCCGTGCTCAATGCACGATAGTACTGTTTTGGGCAGAGTTCAAACACAGTTTCTTAACCAAGTAATAGGGTTTAAACTCCATTAATTCCTAAGTCAGTTATCAGCATATTTTAGGCTTAAAACACATCATCATAACTCAACATCCACAACAGGCAATCAACATCATGTTAACAACAATGATCATCATACTATCATACTCATAAGGCAACCATCATAAACATCAAGAACATATCATGAACATGAGCATGAAGCATACAACATAAACACCAAACAGCTAGAATAGATTACCATATAGTCATCAATTATCATATAGGCATGCAAACTGACAATACCGGGGTTATGGGAACCCCTTTACCTTACACTACCCCTAGTGCCTAATGTAAATATAGAAACAAAGGAATGTTGGAATGTTTGAATCTTATTCCTTGAAATATTGTGTACTGAGAATGTTACAATATATAGACAAAAGAGATTTAAATGCTACCCTAAAAATAAGGATGAAAATCTGCCCTAATAATGAAAAGAATAAGAACCTAATCTGTCTAATTATAACTGATGATATCAATCATAAATACAAGATATTATACGATATTACAACACTCCCCCTCAAGCTAGTGAATGGATATCTATCATTCCCAGCTTGCAAGTAAGACCATGAAACCGCTCTGTGGGAAGTCCCTTGGTGAAGACATCTGCTAATTAGAACTCTGAGGGCACGTACTCAGCCGCTATAAGACCATCATCCAACTTTTCCTTGATAAAGTGTCTATCTATCTCTATGTGTTTAGTCTTATCATGCTGGACTAGATTGTGAGCAATACTAATGGCAGACTTGTTGTCACAAAGTAATCTCATAGGAGCTTCATACTTTATTCTGAGATCATCCAGTATGATTCTCATCCATAATGATTCACAAATCCCTTGGGCCATAGCTTGAAATTCTGCTTCGGCACTAGATCTTGCAACGACATTTTGCTTCTTACTTCTCCAAGTCACTAAATTTCCTCCCAAAAACATGCAGTACCCTGAGGTGGATCACCTGTCTACAATCGACCCTGCATAATCTGCATCTGTATAGGTTTCTATGGACAAACTTTCCCCTTTCTTGAATAATAATCCTCTTCCTGGGCTTGACTTCAAATACTGGAGGATTCTATTTACTGCTTGCATATGTCTCTCACGCGGATCATACATGAACTGGCTAACCACACTGACAACATAGGCTATATCCGGCCTGGTATGGGATAAATATATCAGTTTCCCCACTAGTCTCTGATATTCTGCCTTGTCCACCCTTGGGCTCTCCTCATTGTTTCCAATCCTGTGATTCTGTTCAATAGGTGCCCCTATGTGGTTTTGCAACCCAGCTTACCTGTCTCTTTAAGGAGATCCAGGACATATTTCCTATGGGAAATAAAGATGCCTTGTTTGGAGTAGGCAACCTCTATCCCAAGGAAGTACTTCAGCTTCCCCAGGTCTTTCATTTCGAACTGTGCAGCTAGTTTGTCTCTCAGAACCCGTTTCTCAACCTCATCATCACCGGCAATGATCATGTCATCAACATAAACCAACAGAAGTGTGAGCTTGCCGTCCTGAGAATGTTTAACAAAGAGGGTATGATCTCCTTGGCTCTGTCTATAACCTAAGGATACCATAGCATTGGTGAACCTTCCGAACCAAGCCCGAGGAGACTGCTTGAGCCTATATAAGGCCTTTCTCAATTTGCACACCTTATTCCCTCCACCAGTAGGGTCATACCCTGGTGGAATATCCATATATACCTCCTCTTCCAAGTGCCCATGTAGAAAGGCATTTTTAACATCAAATTGGTGCAAGTCCCAACCAAAGTGTGCTGCCAAGGAGAGAATAATCCTGACTGTGTTCATCTTTGCTACCGGGGCAAACGTTTCCTCATAATCTATCCCATATGTCTGAGTATACCCTTTTGCAACCAGTCTTGCCTTATATCGATCCAATGTCCCATCAGACCGATATTTCACTGTATAGATCCATCTGCATCCTGACTATCCTCTTATCCTTCGGCTTCTCAACAATCTCCCAAGTCTGATTTTTCTCCAAAGCATTCATCTCTTCATGCATGGCTTGAACCCAGTTCTCATCCTTTAAAGCTTCTTGTACTGAAGTAGGAACTATGATAGAGTCGATCGCTGAAATAAAGCTCTGGTGCTGTACTGAAAGGTGTTTAGTGGACAGAAATTGTGATATAGGATATTTGGCACATGCTCTCTTCCCTTTTCTCAAAGCAATTGGTAAGTCATCAAGGTTAGGTTCATAATAATTTAAAGGATTATTCAAAGGCTCAGGGTTTGGAATATTTACCTCTGAGTCAGACAGTTGAGGTTGTTGTTGGACCAGGTCGGGTTTTTTTGGGTCTCTAAAACTGAATCCGGTATCGTCTCATATCATCATCTGCATTTGATACTGATTCTGTATTTTGCTCAGAAACCATACCGGAAGGTGATGCTGTTGACAAGTGACTCCAAACACAAGAGGGGGGTGAATTGTGTTTTTCAAAAACTTTGGCAAATATAAAACTTTTTCTTTTGAATATATTATGAAAAACAACTTTGTTAAATACGCGTGCAATTAAAAACGTTTTGCAAAAGATAAAGCAGAAATAGAAAGATAAGGGATGAGAAAATGAACACAAGCAATATATCCTGTTTCGGCCACAAACTACCCAAGTGGCCTACGTCCAGTCCCCAAGGCAATACGATCAAGGGATATCACCTCCCCCAGTGAAAGAGTCTCGAGACAATAACCCAAGAGATACCACCTCTCTTGTCAACCACAAGGAATATCACCTCCCTTGTAAACACTTGGAAATCACATCCAAGAACACCTCAAGAGATATCACCTCTCTTGAAAACAAGGTGTAGAAAAGTAGGATTTGAGTCACACGACTCTTACCAACAATATGCACTCTTAATAGTGCTGATTAAACAAATTGAAGAACAAATACAATAACACCTATATGGTGTATAGAATACTCAATATAATATGGTCAATGTGTAAGTGCAAGAGATAGAGTATAAAAAAGTTTTCACAGAGTTTTAGCACAGAGAAAATGATTGCAGTGTATTGTGTCTATTTGAAGGCTGCCTAAACTTGCTTTTATAGGAGTTCAAAAGAAATTAGGTCAAGCCTCTTAAAATTCATTTTTGTCGCAGCATAATCGATTATTACATTCTCATAATCGATTATTTAAACCAATTTTAGGAAGCGCTCACTTTGACAGAATAGTCATAATCGATTACACTAATCGATTATGAGTCCACTGACTTTTATATAAAAATCTATAATCAATTACATAATCGATTACAGGATTTCTGTTTGAAGCTCGTTTGAAGTCAGAGAGGACATAATCGATTATACAAAAACCATAATCGATTATTCTTATTCAAAATTCAAACTCAACGACTTTAATGTCATAATTACTCATTAACACCAATTAAAGCCATTTAACCTCGACTCATAATCGATTATTGGATTACCATAATCGATTATGGCACGAATAAAATTGATTTTGAAAAACTTGAGAATTAAGAAATTAATTGCTCATTAAGTATGATTAATTGTCAATTTTAATCCCTTTAAAACACATGATAAATTCTTTTAAGCATATGTTAAATGTGTGTGTGTGAGACCAATATTAAATTGAGAACCCTACTTACCATTTACACATTTTCTAAAACACACAATACAAATACTGAAATGCCCATTTTGCCCTTTGTGCTTTCTTGCTTTATAACTTTCCGCTTTTTGCACTTTAGTCCTCCTGGACCTTTCCCTTTTGTCATTCATCAAAACTACAGTACCTGTCAAGGCATATATCCACAAACTCCCCATTTTTTATGATGACAAACATCTCAGGAGGGATTTGCTAGAAAGATAGGGTTAGAGCAGTTCAAGCAAATATATCAGAGTTCTAAGTTCTAAGCGCAGTTTGCTCTACTCCCCCTCACTCTATGCATACATTCAAATCCACTCCCCCTGAATCATGCATTCAGATAACTCTCCCCCTTTTGGCATTATCAAAAAGCGGGAAAAGTAAATAAAGCAAGGCATATATTCAGAGTAATAAATAGTCAAACAGTATATGCAGGCATCAATGTAATTCAACCATGTGTGCGGAAGCAAGTGCCAGGATAGTAAAAGAAATGATTCCCCCTTTAGCAAGTATATGATTATTTCCCTTAGGCAAGCAAATATTTCTCCCCCTTTCTAAAATAATTTTTCAAAGTGATATTTCAATTTTCTAAGGCATTGGAGAGAAGAAAGTATAATGATAAAAGATTCTTTTTCAAATAATTTTGAAGAGTTAATCATGTAAAAGGTTCTACCATGCATAATCGATTATGTAATCGATTTTGACTCTTCTGGAAAGTTGCTCGCTTGCATAATCGATTATACTAATCGATTAGAGGCATTCTGACTTTTGCCTTTCTGCTCCTCGTCCAAGAGTAATCGATTATGATAATTGATTACTACCTTACTGACTTCACATAATCAATTATCGATATCATATAATCGATTATGACTTGAAAAACTGTGCTTTTGAACGACCATATTGAAATTCCAATTTTTGTTCTTGGTCTTCAAGCACTCCTGCAAAACAAAATCATATTTTTGCTTTTGGTACCCAAACCATTTTGGGTCCTTGAATATTAGTCTTGGGCAATGAGCCCTTTGAAATCCATGCATTGTTACCATTCACACCTTTGTTTTTCC
Organism: Echinosophora koreensis; assembly: GCA_035048595.1. Taxonomy (NCBI): domain Eukaryota; kingdom Viridiplantae; phylum Streptophyta; class Magnoliopsida; order Fabales; family Fabaceae; genus Echinosophora; species Echinosophora koreensis. Next base: position 1,030,530 of record JAPCYP010000094.1, read on the forward strand.
TAATATTGCAAATAGAGGCAGTGTGACCTTTTCTACCACAGTGAAAGCATTTAACAAAAGGACTACTAGACTTGTTGCTTGGACTAAAAAATTTCTTAAAAGATTTTTCATGAAATTTCGGTTGATAGCCCAAACCAGCTTTGTCATACATTCCCTTTTGAGTTCCCAAAAGAACATTTAGGTTATCCCTTCCCATTGTGAATTTCGCAAGCGTGTTATATAAGTCTTCAATTTTAATTTTCAAAACGCTGCATTCATCACATTCAAGAACTTCATTCTTTTTATTTTCACAAGACAAGCATGATGAAGTTTCGTTTAAAACATCTTGTTTTTCTTTAAGGACTTCCATCTCTTTGTTTAAGACATCTATTTTTAGATCGAGACTAGAAATGGTTTTCTTTGATGAGGAAATAATTTTTCGTAGTCTAATAGTTTCATCGTTTAATTGCTCACAAGCAATAAGCAAATCATCATAAGATAAATCAGTTTCAAGTTCAAGGTCGTTTACCTCAACTTCCTCATGATTTGCCATGAGACATAAATGTGCCTCCTCATTATCCGACTCATCGGATGAGTCCATATCATTATCTTCCCAAGCAATATAGGCCCTTCTTTCTCTTTGGTCCTTTTGTGGCCTTTTCTCTGATTTCTCATGCTTTTTTTGGCCGTTAGGACAGTCGGGTTTTATATGACCCCTTTTGCCACACTTGTAGCATGTTGGGATGAAAGAGATCTCTTCTTCCTCATCTTTCTTTTTAGGATTGGAGACTTGTTTTGCTTTGCCTTTTCGCCTTAAGAACTTTTTGAATTTGCGGATCATTTTGTTCATATCTTCCTCGTCTTCATCAAGACTATCACAATCATCAAAGTCACTCCCTTCATCATTTTCAATCATGCGTGCTTTGAGTGCATGGCCATTCTTTATCTTATTATCATTCTCCTCACTTTCCATGAGGCGATATAGTTCAAGCTCGTGTTCCTGCAATTTGCCAAACAAAGTAGCCAAAGACATAGATGATAAATCTCTAGATTCAGATATAGCAGTTACTTTGGGTTGCCAATTTCTACTCAAACATCTAAGCACTTTATTTATCAAATCCTCATTATTAAAAGATTTCCCAAGAGCCCTAAGATGATTTATAATATGGGTAAAACGTTTCTGCATATCTTGTATGCTTTCACCCTGTATCATCCTAAATAACTCATACTCATGGGTCAATGTGTTCATCCTAGCCCTTTTGACCTCGGTAGTACCTTCATGGGTCAATTGAAGGGTGTCCCACATTTCTTTAGCGGTCTTGCAATTTGAGACCCTATAGAACTCATCGTAGCTTAAAGCTGAAGTGATGATGTTCCTAGGTTTCAAATTGTATTGGACCTTTTTCTTTTCCACATCGGTCCAAGATTTTTCGATTTATCCACTAAAGCACCATTAACTTCATGCTTAGGGACAAATGGACCATTTTCCACAGAATCCCAATATCAATATCAGAAGCTTCCAAAAAAATTTGCATTCTTTCTTTCCAATAACCATACCCTTCACCATTGAAAGATGGGGGTCTGTTTACGGAGTTTCCCTCGTTACAAAAATGGTTTGAAGTCATGTTACCTCTTGAGGAGGTTTCGCCCTTTATATCCAAGAGTTAAGCTCTGATGCCACTTGTTGACAAGTGACTCCAAACACAAGAGGGGGGTGAATTGTGTTTTTCAAAAACTTTGGCAAATATAAAACTTTTTCCTTTGAATATATTATGAAAAACAACTTTGTTAAATACGCGTGCAATTAAAAACGTTTTGCAAAAGATAAAGCAGAAATAGAAAGATAAGGGATGAGAAAATGAACACAAGCAATATATCCTGGTTCGGCCACAAACTACCCAAGTGGCCTACGTCCAGTCCCCAAGGCAATAGGACCAAGGGATTTCAATCAACTCTAGTTTTTAACAGGATCAACTAGAACCTTTACAATATAGAGCACTCCTCACAGACCAGGGATATCACCTCCCCTAGTGAAAGAGTCTCGAGACAATAACCCAAGAGATATCACCTCTTTTGTCAACCACAAGGAATATCACCTCCCTTGTAAACACTTGGAAATCACATCCAAGAACACCTCAAGAGATATCACCTCTCTTGAAAACAAGGTGTAGAAAAGTAGGATTTGAGTCACACAACTCTTACCAACAATATGCACTCTTAATAGTGCTGATTAAACAAATTGAAGAACAAATACAATAACACCTATATGGTGTATAGAATACTCAATATAATATGGTCAATGTGTAAGTGCAAGAGATAGAGTATAAAAAGAGTTTTCAGAGTTTTAGCACAGAGAAAATGATAGCAGTGTATTGTGTCTATTTGAAGGCTGCCTAAACTTGCTTTTATAGGAGTTCAAAAGAAATTAGGTCAAGCCTCTTAAAATTCATTTTTGTCGCAGCATAATCGATTATTACATTTTCATAATCGATTATTTAAACCAATTTCAGGAAGCACTCACTTTGACAGAATAGTCATAATCGATTACACTAATCGATTATGAGTCCACTGACTTTTATATAAAAATCTATAATCGATTACATAATCGATTACAGGATTTCTGTTTGAAGCTCGTTTGAAGTCAGAGAGGACATAATCGATTATACAAAAACCATAATGAATTATTCTTATTCAAAATTCAAACTCAACGGCTTTAATGTCATAATTACTCATTAACACCAATTAAAGCCATTTAACCTCGACTCATAATCGATTATTGGATTACCATAATCGATTATGGCACGAATAAAATTGATTTTGAAAAACTTGACAATTAAGAAATTAATTGCTCATTAAGTATGATTAATTGTCAATGTTAATCCCTTTAAAACACATGATAAATTCTTTTAAGCATATGTTAAATGTGTGTGTGTGTCAATATTAAATTGAGAACCCTACTTACCATTTACACACATTTTCTAAAACACACAATACAAATACTGAAATGCCCATTTTGCCCTTTGTGCTTTCTTGCTTTATAACTTTCCGCTTTTTGCACTTTAGTCCTCCTGGACCTTTCCCTTTTGTCATTCATCAAAACTACAGTACCTGTCAAGGCATATATCCACAGATGCCACCTCTTTCAATAGAGGAAAACCAGATGACTTAAGAGATTCAGTCATAAGAGGAGATGACTCAAGATTTTCGGCCATATGAGGAACAACTGACGACTCAGCTTCTAAAACACTCTCCCCCTGAAGCTGAGTTCTGGGGTAAAACGACTCTGTTTCATGAAAAGTAACATCCATGGAGACATAGACACGATGAGTCTGGGGATGATAACATTTGTACCCCTTTTTGTCGGGAGCATATCCTATGAAGATACATTTAACAGCCCGAGGATCCAACTTACCACGATGCCGCCTATGAATGTGCACAAAGGCAATACAACCAAAAACACGACACGAGAGACTGGTCATGGTGGGAGCGAGAAGGAAAGAAAGACGTCATGTGTTGAACAGGACTAAAACCATCCAAGACACGAGAAGGTAACCTGTTTATTAAATATGCAGCTGTTAAGACAGCTTCCCCCCAATAAGATTTTGGTACAGCCATTTGAAAGAGAAGGGCTCTGGCCATTTCAAGAAGATGACGGTTCTTTCTTTCCGCAACCCCATTTTGTTGTGGGGTATCCACACATGTTAACTCATGCAAAACACCATGGTCTTTAAGAAATCTGGAAAAAGTCTAATTAACATATTCTTTTCCATTATCTGAACGTAACCGTTTAATAGATCGGCCAAACTGAGTCTTAATCATGCGATGAAAATTCAAGAATATTTGAAAAACTTCAGATTTATCTTTCATGAGAAATATCCATGTGACTCGAGTGCAATCATCAATAAAGGACACAAACCATTTTGCACCAGATAAATTAGAAGTAGAGGAAGGTCCCCACACATCAGAGTGAATAAGCTCAAATGGTTCAATACTTTTCTTATTACTAGGAAGAAAAGTAGTGCGATGGTGTTTCGCAAACTGACAAACATCACAATGAAAAAACTCGACTGATCTCTTTTTAAACAAATGAGGAAACAGAGACCTAAGAATACTGAAAGGAGGATGACCAAGACGCCTGTGTTGAAGCCATACCTCAGAGACAGCAGAGTCGGAACTAGTCTAATGACAAGAAGTGGATATTTTTTGTGTGGTACTATCTCGAGTTCCATGTAGACAATATAACCCACCCTGTTCCTTAGCAACCCCAATCGTCTTCCCCGTGGCAATATCCTGAAAAACACAATGAGAGGGAAAGAAGGTTATGGTGCAATTTAAATCTTGAGTAAGTTTGTGCATAGAAATGAGATTATTTGAGAGCTTAGGGACATGAAGCACATTATTTAAAGGAAGAGATGGTGGAAGGTGAATGTTACCACAACCAGAAACAGGGACATGGGCACCACTAGCAACAGTAATGTGATGTTTACCAGGTAATGAGAGTAAGACAAAAAAATATGAGGGGTAAGGGTCATATGATCAGTAGCACCAGAGTCAATAATCCAAAGATCCTCAGACATAGTACTCGAAACATTAAAGGACGATAAACTAGATATCTTACCAGTCATGGTTAGAGAACAAGTACCAAAAAGCTTACTCAGAGATTCCAAGAAAGGCCGACAACAATAGCGGAAAAATTGAAGGAGGATTCAAATAGACCCACGAAAAAAAACTGATGATATCAATCATAAATACAAGATATTATACGATATTACAACAGTAAACAATACCCTTCTCCCCATACCTGGATTGAAGGTTGCTCTAACGATCAAACCGATCACGGTTCCCAAAGCGGCTCAGTCAATCCTCCAAGTCTTGGTCAAACAGAAACACAACAGATTAGTTTCCCAACCAAAAACGAAAGGAAACCAAAAAGGGAAAAGGACCATTACCTAAACTTGATTGGCACAGATGAAAGAACAGTTCCCAAAGGTCTCCAATACTCAACGAATGCACTGAATATGAGAGAGTTAGGGAATGAAGCAATAGCAGCCGCACTAGGTGGCAGCAACTACTAAAATAGGGTTTTTCACGTAAACCCTCGGTTTCTGTGCAAACATATATAGACTGAACTTGAGCACGGTCGTGCTCCTCCTTGAGCACGGTCGTGCTGGACCTAGCGTCAGCGAGAAACGATCCGCACATTGAGCACGGGCATGCTCACTGTTGAGCACAGGCGTGCTTAACTTAAACTTGACAATGCGCGCCTGACCTTAAGCACGGGCGTGCTCATGCACCAGAAAGGGACTTTTAAACCAAAAATCTCACTAAGCCCTTAGCCAACTATTTTAACATAACAAAACTAACTTAAACAACCAAACAAGCTTCCATCATTGCTCCATACATGTTGAGAGACATGAGTCCTCTGCCCATGTAACACTTCAGGATCAATGGGGTCAGGATTAATCGGCTGTGCCATATTACCTTGAAAAAAATCATAACAAACTAAACCATTAGTACAAATAATAATAATAATAATAATAATAATAATAATAATAATAATAATAATAATAATAAACACTAATAACAATATTAATATAATAATATTGTATAATAATAACTACATTAATAATAGCTTTAATAATAACAATAGAAATAATAGTATTAATAATTATAATAACCATAGTAATAATAATGTTAACTAACAATAACTTTAATAATAAAAAAATTAAATAAAAATAACAATAGATGATGATAATAATAATAATAATAATAATAATAATAATAATAATAATAATAATAATAATAATGGTAATAATAATAATAACAATATTACTATAATTATTTTAATTAATATTAAAATAACATTAACACTAACAAATATTAAATTAATAACAACAATATTAACATAATGATAAAAAAATTTAAAAAAAAAAAAAATACACAAAATGATAATAGGGACCACTATTAATATCATATATATATATATATATATATATATATATATTAATCCTAAAAATAATTTTTTTTGCATAAAAAGAATAATTATACCACTAATTAAATAACAATACTAATTATTACAATAATAAATAATACTTAACACAATAATATAAAAATTATACAGTGACTATTAAATAATAAAAATATGATACTATAAAAATTAAATTATTTACTTTAAAAAAATTGATGATAAAAAAGAGTGTAAAACAAAAAGTGTAGTAGAATGTTGGAGAATGAGTATGCAATAACTGATAAATTTGTTTAAAAAAAATAACTAATAAAATAATAAAAATATGATACAATAAAAATTAGAATATTTACCTTAAATAAAAATTGATGATAAAATAAAGTGTACAAAAAAGAGTATAATAAAATGTTGGAGAATGGGGGGATATTGAAGTAGGATTGAGTAGGAATTGGAGTTGGGGATGGGAGAGCCGGATGGGGGGTAATATATAAAGGGGTTTGGGGTAAGTAGAATGTGTGGGATGAGGAGGTGCCATGTGTCACCTCCTGGTGCAGTGGCGCCACTGCACCAGGGGGTGACATGTGGCGCCCCATGCAAAAACCTTTTTTTTTTCGTTTATAAAATTGATTTTTTTATGTAAAAAAAAAAAGGATCAATCATGACCTGCCACGTGGCAGGTCAATTGACTAGCACCATTAGGTCAAAAAAATATATTTTATTCTACATTGTGAAAAAGGAGGTTACTTTTGTAATCATTTTGGTAAATATTTTTTAAAATGGAGTCACTTTGATTAAAAAGCCCTCATTATTGTACACCTCCCCACAGGCGGACCTTCGTTATACATGAGGGGAGCAACGACTCCCCCTAAACATTTTTAATCAAATTTTTTTAATGTAAAATTATTAGTAAAGCACCTTAAAAAATATCATAGTGTACTTAATTTAAGGATCTAATTAATGTGCACTATTAAGCTGCTGATACGGGTCCCTTGATGCAGAAAGGCAATGAGGCTGCACCTATCTCAAAAGTCGTGAGCAAATCTTTTGCGCAAGCAGTGTGTAATTCTTTTGATACTCCTATTAGTCAACTGCCTACGCCTCGTCTAATAGGTAATGAACTGGCCATCAAGATTAACGAGGCTGAATATCAAGCCGGGGTGCAAGAATGTAAGAACATTCTCCATGGCAGACTGATTCTTTCTAAAGGGGATGCCCCTTTAAAATTGAATGACTTGCGATTCAAACTTCTAAAAATTTGGAAAACTGATGGTTCTTGGTCCGTTGTTTCATTGGGAAAAGGCTTCTATGAATTCATTTTTAGTTCTATGGATGAACAACGTAAGATTAGAGCCTCTGGTTCTTGGAATCTTAGCCCAGGTATTCTATGCTTATCATCATGGATTTCTGATTTCAATCCATACTCTATCCGGCAAACTCATGCTCAGTGTTGGGTCAGATTTCATGGTTTACCAAAAGAATATTGGCGTCCTAAAATCCTTTTTGAGATCGGGGGAGGAATTGGTTCCCCAATTGCCTTTGATGAAGCAACTATGAAAAGATCATTTGGTCACTTTGCTAGAATCTTGATTGAGATTGATCTTAATAAGGAGTTGAGAGACAAGATCATTGTGGAGCGGGAAACGTATGCTTTCTATGTTGAAGTGGAATATGAAAAATTTCCATACTTCTGTACTTCTTGCCAAACCATTGGGCATTCTATTTCTAATTGCAAGAAACAGAAACCTGTTAATGAAAATCCCATAAAGGGAATGGATGGTAGCAAGGAGGCTCGGAGGAAGAATATACAATATGTCCCCAAAGTTTCTAATGCTGCTAATAAAGGTAAAGAGGTTATTCAACATGAAGCTTCTAATTTCTCAAAGGACAACGTGGAGGTGGGTGGTCCAAGTCATACTAAGTTGATATCCGTTGAAGATATTATTGATCCCCAGGCCTTTTCGGGTGTTAATAATGTCCCAGCAGGGGATCCAGAAGCTCAAAAATCTAAGAGTCCTCTTATTGGATTTGTTAACAGTGATAAGGGTGAAATCGCTGTTAATGATGGTTTAATGAATGGTAATGTCATTTGCTCTCCAGTTCATGGTGTAGTGAATTTGCAATCCAATGACAAATCTTTGAGTGATGCACTTCAGTCTCCTCAGCAGAAGAGCATAGAGGACAAGACTGATGATACTATAGTTGAAGATTCTTTGTCTAATAATGTGAGTATTAGTACTCCTAAGTAGAATAGTGTAACTGTCAATAATAATGCTGCTCTAGTGGTAGCAAGAAGTGCAACAACTGTTACCCCTATTTCTAGCATTGGTAATCGCACTGTAGCTGCTGACATGCAGATTATAAGCCCTCTTTGGAGATTTGCTTATCAAAAATCAAGAGTGAAATGGCATTGTGAAATTATCTAAAGTAAGGTATGCTTCAAAGTCTATGTCTATTTTAAAGAATGGTAGTGTTGTCCTTGATGATCCCAGAGATATTGCTAATCATGTAGTCAGCTACTTCTCTGAGTTATATGATGTCTCCAACGATTGTCAGCCAAATGACCTTATTAGCATTTTACTAGTCTGCCTTCTGCTGAGGAGATTAAGGCTGCAGTGTTTGCTATGAATAATGATAGCTCCAGGGTTAGGCCCATAGCCTTAGCAAACTTCCAGTTTAAATAATTTTTGCTTGCAAGTGAGGCAAGGAGACCCCCTCTCCCTTTTACTAGTATTGTTTTTAGAGTTACTCAATTAATCGTAAATTATTACATTATTAAAAAAATGTTTACCTTTTATTACAATTATCCTAAAATTCATACATAAAATGATATGTGATTGGCTAATAGTGTAGATTAACATTTTTATTTAATTTAGTGGTGTTTTAGGAGCATACATTTATCTTAAAAAGATACAAGGACACTCTTTAAAAAGAACCAAAATGAAATTAGTATAATTACAATATATTTGCTTCAAAAGCATTATGTACATTAGTTTTTTTTTATCAGAATTATGTATATTAGTTTAAACCAAAGATAAAATTATATATGATTAATTATAAGTTTTGAGTACATTATTTTAATTAGTGCTTAGTGGCTCCCCCAAAACATTTAATCAAGAACCACCATTGCACCACCCCCAGCAAATAAAACCTCAAACTATCTTTGATAGAGATATTATGCTTAGCATTTGTAGTTTCTTTCATTGCTCATTCTGTCTTGTATTAGTATAATAAAACCAAAATGAGAATCATCGGCATGAAAATTTCCCGCAAGATTTTTCAATTGAAACTAGAAAGAAAGTTCAAAGGGACAACAAAACGAGTGTGCACTGCATAATGCATATACTGCAAAATAAGTGGTACATACATGGCCAAAGATAGCTTCTGATGTGGCAGAAAATTGGACCCGGCGTATCCATCCCTTCCGCGTCCAAACCGCGTTACCGCGTAACGCGTTACGAGGCAATAACGTGAAAGGAAATTAAATTAAGGCACTATTTCATTTATCAAATTCATTAGTGTTTAACGGATAGCGTATAACGGATAGAAAAATAGTTCTGTTTGATAGTAGTTTTTAAAATTAACGTATAGCATTTCTTCACTAGCGTATAGCGTTTTTCTCAAACGCTACTTGAAGTAGCATTTGAGCTTATAGCGTATAACGTTTCATTTTTTCTTCCATTTTTATTCCTACCATCTTAATTAAATTCCTCACTTATCCTTGATTATAAAATAAAATACTAACATTTAACATAGTATATAAATAATAATTAATTTCACTATTTAGATTTATATTTAAGATAAAAAGTGGAAAATATATTTTTATCTATAAAAAGTAAAACTTATATAAAAATCAAATCAATATATAATTTTATTTTTATTATTCCATTTTATTTATTAAAAAGAATTAAAACTAAATTAATATTAAAATTAAAAATTAATGATTAAATTTTTTAAACGATAAATATTTTTTTTGAAAAAACCATAAATAATTTATAATAAAATAAATTATTATAAGTGATAATTATTTTAAAATAAATAATATAAATAATATATATACATATAATTTAACATAAAAAAATGCAAACATCCTTTTATGTCATTTTACATTTATCAGCTAGTCCAACCGCTAGTTTTACCAAACACTTCAAATCCAATCCGCTAGCTGATCCGCTATCCGCTATCAGCTAGCTTATCCGCTATCCGCTAGTTTATCCGCTATCGCTATCCGCAAGCTTATCCGCTATCCTCTATCCTCTAGTTTTTATCAAACAGAGCCTAAGACTAAAGGCCCAAGGTAGTCCCTCAAATTTTTTGATTAGCCCAGTTTAGTCCCTAAAAAAAGGACAACTTGGTCCTCAAGTGGGACAATTTAATCCCCCAAATTTTAAAAATGGGGAACAATTCGGTCCCTCCGTAAGGGCCAGATTGTCCCCCGTTTTAAAATTTCAAGGACCAAATTATTACTTTATTTTTTTTAGGGATCAAATTGGCCTACTCGAAAAATTTGAGGGACCACTTTGGGCCTTTAGTGGTAAATTAAACTAAATCTAATTAAATTAAGAACAAATAGGGTGTTCGTCTAGTGAAAGCAACTAGTCTCTATAAGGAGGAGAATCTGGGGAACCCAGATTCAAATCTTTATGGAGTCACCCCTATTAGGAGGCTGTGAACCAAGGGCTAAAACACTGCTTAATCAGCCGTACCAGAGATTAGACTCGTAACGGGCCTGAAGGGCCTAAGCGGTGGAGATACTCCGGTGGACCCACTCGGCCCAAATGACTAATTAGGGTGGGTTCAGAACCAAAAAAAAAAAGTAATAATAATCAAATCAAATTAAATTAGAGTTTAATTTCCACGTAAAAAAATACAATTTAATTTTTATGCACCATAAGTATAAGAGATTTTTACACCGACTTTCAATAATATTTTAACAAATAAATATTATTTTTATTTATCTCTCTTATTATTAAAATAAAATGCACATATATCTAATATTAGTGGATTTCGGTATAAAACTCTTTAGACCCCCAATATTTACTTACTTTTTTACCTCGCAATACATACTACTTTAATCTATTAAATTAAATCAAACAAAAATAAATAAGGACTTAATTTCCATATATGCACAAATAAGGACTTAATTTTCTTAATAATGTAAAAGCATTTTACATTTTCATTTGATCATAAACTATCATATTTTTAAAAATATTTGACTTACACCATTATTTAGAAGTCACATACACAATGTAAAAAAAAAAATTTAAAAAATTAAAAATTAAACTCAATAAATACTAATATTTAAAAATAAAAACCATTTAAAGTATCACCAATAATTCCTCTGCAAATAGATTTTAATTAGTGGTGAGATTTGATCTGGTACGGTTAGTTCCATATGGAGTCAGTGGTTCGTGAATATGGACCGTGATTTGTCTTTTCATTATATTATTGCCACGTGCGATGCTAGGAAGTGCCTACAACTGAATCACACCGCTGGCTAATGGTCTTCCTCAATTGCTTCGGTGCTGACTATGTTTGATTAATCTGTGTACATTTATATTATAGTAAAGGTCCAAAGCGGTCCTTCAAATTTTTCGAGTAGTCCAAAGTAATAAATTGTAAGTGGATGACTATTTTGGATGAAGTTATTTCGAAGGTGAGATATGTAATCGTGAAACATAGATTGTGGGAAAAAAAAAGCTATTTGTTCAAATGAAGGAGAAGTAGTCACAAGTCACATTTTGGTCTTCTGGTTTCAACATTTTAGTCACTTGCAACTGTAAATACAAATTTGGGGGATTTCAGGTCACGTTCCACATCAGCAAACTTAACAACCTCTTCACGGAACCCTACCCTATAGACCCAATTAGAATCTTTTTTTAGTTTAGGGACCCAATTGAAAACTTTATAAAAGTTTAGGCACCAAGTTTTTTTAATATAGTGACCTACTTGAAAATTTCAAAATTGTTCAGGAACCATAATATAACGCCCTTTGTTACATTAGTAACCCAACAAAATAAAAAAAGCAATAAAATTCTTTAACATTTAATAAGGCATAAGACTCGGGTAAAATTTTCACAAATTATATATGTCTGAAAATATCTCAATAATTTTAAATTAAACATTGGTAAGAAAATCCTTACAAAAATAAAATAATTGCCAATGTAGAGATAAAATCAAGTACATCGAAATAAACTGAAAAGCCTCAAAATAGGGTGTCTAATAAACCAAAAGAAATAAATAAAAATAAATTAGAACTAATATCTCCAATGCTAGCTGTCTCAAGTCGTTGCATCATCTCTAATACCACCAGTGAACTCTGAAAGACAACACCACTAATGAGATTTATAATCCCAGTAAGTAAACACAATTTTAAAAGGTTTTCGAAAAGATGTTGCTTTCAGTCGACGCGGTAACCGGAAAAACAACCATGGTAATCCTCCATTTCCAAAATAATTTAATTTCAAAGTATTTCAAATAATAAAATAAATAAACTACAACATATACAACAATATCAATCAAAATAAACATGAGTGCAATGACATCTCATTGCCTTCTCTTTGTAGAAGACCCTTGACTATTGCCTCGCATTAGGTTAATCTGCCATCGCTACTAGTTAGGCCCTTTGCCATGTCTACGAGGAAGTATCCATAACCTTGCAATGTCCAACATTACCTTCGTTAGTGGTCTGTTGAATTAGATGCAATATTACTGATTCCATCCAAGCTGGATACCCATATCAACCATCTATGGGTGGTTTAGATGACTGAAATCCGTTGAGGATTAACCATAAGACATTTTCACAATAAGATGCAACAAGATGCAACAAAATAAAGTGAGATGTATAAATTGTAAGTGGATGAGAAATTTTGGACGAAGTTATTTCGAGGAAGAGATATGCAATCGTGAAACATAGATTGTGGGGGAAAAAATGAGCTATTTGTTCAAATGGAGAAGAAGTAGTCGCAAGTCACATTTTGGTCTTCTGGTTTCAACATTTTGGTCACTTATAACTTTAAATATAAATTTGGGCGATTCCAGGTCACGTTCCACATCAGCAAACTTAACAACCTCTTCAAGGAACCCTACCCCAGGGACCCAATTAGAATCTTTTTTTAGTTTAGGGACCCAATTGAAAACTTTATAAAAGTTTGGGCACCCATCTAGATTTTTTTTTTTTAGTATAATGATCTACTTGAAAATTTTAAAATAGTTCGGGAACTAACTTAATAGTTAAACCTTAACAACATCCATCGTCATGATAGGTTGGTACCCATATCACTTATTGTAATTTTTAAAAAAATTAATTTTAATATAATTTTGGTATAATTTTTTACATTTATATCTAATCATGTTATTATATTATTAAAAATATTTAATTTTTCTACTAATTGCCTCAAAATGAATATTGGATTTTTTTTTAATAGAACCGGAAGTTAAACTTGACTAATGAAAAACATCTTCTTTTGAATAATTTTGTTGATTAAAAGGATTTCCAAAGTGTAATATACTTCTCATAAAGTTAAGTGTGAAGTTGATATGTCATTGGTATGAAGTATCCACCATTGTAAAAAATTTTCGAGTTGCGCTAGATTGAGTGAAGGGACTAGATTTGGTCGTTTACGGTGGCTGGACTACGTCAAGGAATCAGATCTGTTCGTGTATGGTGGCTGGACGCGGTGGTGTTGGGTTGGGGCGTGGGTTCTGGTTGTATGTTCCGGACGGCGGCACAACAATGAGCGTGGTGGAGACAAGGACCTGATATGCGGTGGTGTGAGGGTGGTCGGTGGTGAAGGTGATCGGATGGCTTCTGGGGATGGTGTTTCTGGTTGTTATTGTTTGTTTTTTGTTGATGAAAGAGTTAATATAAGAGTTTTGATTGTGTTATTTGTGTTATCATTTCTTGTTGATTTTAACATTGTTTTGTGCAATGCAATGATTTCTGGGTTTGTTAGACAGAGCGGCATTTGAGTCAATTCTGCAAACAAACGGAAGACAAGTCATATTTAATTTATATGTTTTCTCCCTAAAATCCTCATATTTAATCTTTCATCTGTTGTCATTTTGATTAATCTTTGTTGCTGTGTTTGGTGTGGTTTTAGGGAAGGGGAAGGGGAATGGAGGGGGAAAAGGAAGAGAAGAGTGGGGTGGGGTGGGGGTGGGGGTGGGGATGGGGTGGTGGTCCGATGAAGGAAAGGGGTAAAAATAGAAGATTCAATACTATTGCACCTGCTACATCTGGTCAAAATTGCTCCTTTATGGGTGAGGAACTTAATTGTTTCCTCACCTTAGATGTCACCTTTAAAAATAGCCAAAATTATTGGAATATATGGACAAAAGAAACAAGATTGACACAATTGTTACATAAGAGAAATTATCTATTGAAATTTGTCTTCCTTGTTAAAGTCTATGTACTTGTTTTTATGCTGCATTGAGAAGTCGGTTTTAACATATTATATTATATTATATATATATTATATTATATATATATATATATATATATATATTTTTGTAGAAAAAGTCGATTTCTTGAAAACCGTCAACTTAATAACATCTTTTTTAAAAATCAAAATTATAAGAATAAACTATTTCAGATTCAAAAAATAAACTACTGCAAATCAGTTTCACTTTTTTTGTTGGTTTGGTATTTACCCTAATTAGTCATTGGGACCGAGTGAGCCCTCAAAGTATCCCTACGGCTTAGATCCTTAGGACCCGTTATGGGACTAATCTTCGAGTCGGCCGGCACGGTTAGTAAAGTCTGACCAAGGGTTATTGCATATCCAAGAATCGAACTCGGGTACTACGTTAACCACTTGCATTCAACCACTTGGTTCAATTTCCCTTCTTTTAAAAAAGATGTTGAGGTAGAATGCCAATTTGTCACCGACTAATGTCCTAAAAACTTATAAAAAATGCACAGAATTAGAAATAGTTTCCATCAAGCAAGATTCCCATAATTTTTTTAACATTATATTCTTATGTTTGTCAAAAAAAAATATGACATAATAAACTCTATCATGTGATAGCAGCACCCTATAGATAAAATTATCTAAATCAGAGGGTTTCATCGGTTCGGACCAACTTGATGAACCCATTAATTCGAATCGACCAATTAAATTGGTTCAAATGAACCAAACTAAACCAAATCCGAAGGTAATTAATATATATATATATATATAATGTTTCAATAATTTAATATTTTTATATTTAATATTTGATATCTATATATATTTAAATATTTAATATTTTTTGGGTCGAAACAAAACCCAATTGAACCAATTCGTTCTTGATGGATTGGCTTGGTTCGGATTTCCTGACAAAAAGAAATTGTATATCCGAACCCAATTAATTGATTTTGATTGGTTTGAATTTATTTTTTATGCAAATCTAAACTAAACCGACCTGTGAACATCCCTAATTCTGAGCACTTTATTTTAAATTTCCTTATTACTACTGGATAAATATATCGTCACACTTGTTGATTATAACATTGCTAACAATATTTATAACATATTCCCTCCGGTCCATAATATAAGAAATAAATGGGTCATTTCTTTCGATCCAAAATATAAGAAATATGAATCAATTTTCACACATATTAAATATTAATTTTCAATATTATCCTTATTAATTACTATTATTAATTATAAGCTATCAAAATATTAATTAAAATTATAAGGATATTTTTGAAAATTAATATAAATATTAATTATAATTAACTCATCCCAATACATTTTCTTTTTATCGAAAAAAGAAGCAGGGGCAAAAGGAGGAAAAGGAGGTCAATAAATCAAAGGGTAAAAGAGCGTGGAGACCGTGTTGGTCGGTTAAGATTTGATGTCACCGAGGTTTTTTCATATAAAAACCTACGCCAGCCAGCTTCTGTCTCAAGCTTCAAAATAACGCATTCTCTCTGTGTTTCTCTCTTCAGAAACCGCAAATCAATAAATCAAATAATTCGTTGAAAGAAAGGAAGGAAGAAAGAAATAGCAATAACAATGGCCGATCAACTCACCGATGAACAGATCGCAGAGTTCAAGGAGGCTTTCAGCTTGTTCGACAAGGATGGCGATGGTTCGTTTCATCTTTCTCTCTCTCTCTAGTTTTTGTATATTATTATTAATCGATTTCAACATCACCTATTTTTGTAGATCTATGCTTTCTGTGCTGCTTTGATTTGGATTTGAAAATTTATTAGAATGTTGATTATTGACTTTTGACCTTATAATAATTAATTTGGCCTAATTTTGAAGATTTAGATCTCGCTTTTGTTTTTTACATATGTTGTTGCTTTGCTAGTTTCGATTTTTGTACGGAAAAAAGAGGAGTGTTAAGGGTTTGTTATTTTCGTGTCCCTGTTTGGTTGATGAGATAATTCTGGAGAAAGAAAAGGAGGATTAGGAATTGAAGGAATAATTTTTTTTTGGGGGGTGTAGTTTTTTTAATTATTATTTTTACGAGAATTATTTTTTCTGACTTTTCTTTTTTCATGTTTTTTCCCTTGAAATAAGGATAAATACTTGATATTTTTCTGAAATTGTAAGCATGTGTGAGGTGTCTAATAGTGTTTGATTTGAGGAAATTAATATGTTAGTATCTAAAATTGTAAAAAGATCAACTTGAATGGGCTTTCTTACAGTTTCAAAAGAACTATTATGTTATACAATCAGTGTCTACTATCTCAGGGACTAAAATGAAAATTTACTTTTGAAATAATTTCCACCTGAAAAATGACTTATAAAAAACACGTAGATCTTGTTCATGGCATGTTTTATCCGGCATGTTCATATAGTCTGAAGAAAATAGAATTTGGATATCCTGCCGTCACTTATACGGTGCTTTGAACAGAAACCGTTTCTTGGAAACCAAACAGAAACCACGCATGGTTTCCACACGGTTTCAGGGAACAGCAAGAAATCCAGTCCCAAAAATGGGGGGGAAGAAACAAATCGTAGTCGGATGACAGATTTTTGTTTGTTTCTTTACATTTTCTTATCAATAACCTGCTAGCAAAAAGATTAAGTAGATAAGAACAGCTGAAATGAAAACTCAGTTGATAATGTTTAACTGATATATGCATCGAGTAATTGGCATTCGCAACCTCTTTTGAGTTTTGAAGTATTATTGACATCTTTGTTAATATGGTTGCTGGATATTTTGTGTATAAGGCTATGAATTAATTTGAAACTTCTGTTGATTGTATTGTATATGGTTTGAACTTGCAGGTTGCATCACAACTAAGGAGCTTGGAACTGTTATGCGGTCGTTGGGACAGAACCCAACCGAGGCAGAGCTCCAGGACATGATCAATGAGGTAGATGCTGATGGAAATGGGACCATTGACTTCCCTGAGTTTCTAAACCTTATGGCCAGGAAGATGAAGGACACTGATTCTGAGGAGGAGCTTAAAGAGGCATTCCGGGTTTTCGACAAGGATCAGAACGGCTTCATCTCCGCCGCTGAACTCCGCCATGTGATGACCAACCTTGGGGAGAAGCTTACTGATGAAGAAGTTGATGAGATGATCCGAGAGGCTGATGTTGATGGTGACGGCCAAATAAATTATGAGGAATTTGTTAAGGTTATGATGGCCAAGTGAGTGATCGATGTCCTACCAAAACCTAAATGAAGAAATGATTAAAAAGAAATGACAAGAAAAACAAAAATTAGGACAGGGTTGGCTTGTTGATCCTGGAACTAGTTCCATGTCCTTTCTTCTTTCTACATTTTTATTTGATGGTTTTGACTCCAATCTTTAACGTCAGTTAGTGGTAGTCCCTGTTGCTATTGGTTGTGGTGGAATGATATCTTCCTAGTTTGTCTTGTAAAACTATAAAAAAGTTGTAATGTTTATGTAACTTTGCTTTCTACCACTCCTTATTTTTGGTGAATGGTGACGATGAATCTTGTAATGATATTTGTGTATTTGACATGCAGCTTCTCAGTACAGCAATCATAAAATCTTTTTTGTCTTCAAGATAAGCAAGGCAACAAAACGTATCTAGTGTAACGGTTGTGTTAGGTTTTACAAACTGAAAACAAAATCAAATTTTCTGGGACAAAAGATCAAGAGCTTCCTCTATGTGAGGAGGAAGTTTTCTGTACCTCAACCCAATATCCGTCGACGTGAAGGCTAGGGTGGGAAACTTGCATGTGTTCCATCATGCGCAATTTCATATTTGCAATAGAAACTTACATGTCTTCTACCATGAGCAATTTCATATTTGCAATTTTCTATTATTATTTTAAGGTCCTTAACTTTTTCAAATTTACAAAATTGATCCTATCTTCTCTATCACTTCCTTGTCTCTCACCTCCTCCCTCAAGCCCTGCTCTCTCTGACCTCCTCGTTTTCCTTCCTCTTCTTCTTCCCAAGCCTTTTAGCAATTTTTTGTTGTTGTTATCACCATACAATTCATGATCCAATTTCCACACCCGTAACCCTCGACGAAGAGGACATGGGTGGCAATGACGACTATGTCGGAGCACGTGACGGTGTTGTGGCAGGCAAGTTGGAGGGCGGTTTTGGCGCAACAATGAGGTCGAAGTGTCGCCAGGGAGGGAGAGGTTGATGTCGGCATCACGCTCGGCAGAGTTGAGGGGGTGGAGGAGAGGAGGAGGGAGGCGTCGCAGCGGGGAGGAGGCTGTAGACTGTAGTGGAGGAAGAGGCGGAGGGCAGTGGGACTTGAAATCTGTTTGATGGTGTCAGATCCTACATCTTGTCTAATGAGAAATTCTTAGTTGGGGTGTTAGGAGGGATCTCTTACAAGGGGACCGGTTCACTTTGTTAACGTCTTGATGTCCTGTCTCAGGGAACTTTTTTGCTGCTGTCATGGGTTTGCTGATTTTCCGTTGGCTTCACAACACTAATAGCATTTTTTGGCTAAATTGTCGGGTCTATTGCATATGCTTTTAGGTGCTGCTATTTATGTTCATTCGTTTTCAGCTTATGGTGTTAGACCATACAGGGTTTTTGGGCAGTGGCAGGGGGTTTACGGCTGCTATGCTTGAGATTTGTTTTTGGAAAAGGATGGGAATGGGAGGAAGGGGAGGAAGGAGCTTGGATCAAATTTTTAAATTTGAAAAAATTAGGGATTTTAAAATAATAATAAAAATTACACAAAAATGATTGCTCATAGTGGGAGACATGTCAAGGTCTCCCACCCTAGAATTTGCCATGCTTGGAATGGTTGTATCAGGTTCTATTATAAAATTTGTACTCAACTTTTATAATATGGTAAATGTTATAAATATTTAGATATTATGGATGATTATATCAATTTGTTATCTTATAATACCTTTATCATTACTATATATTTACTTCTTATTAATGGTTGTTGATTTGGTCTAAGATTAGTGATCCATTTTCCTCTATAAATAGGATCATTAGGTTTTACTCTTACACTTACTCAATCAGGTCAATACAAAGATCACAGTTAGTTCCTTAAGAACTAGCCTCTGAATCCTAATTCCTGGATAACTAGCCTTTGTAGGGATGGCAATCCGGACCCTACTCGTCGGGTACCCACAAAAAATACCCGCCATGGGTAGGGTAAAAACCCGCTTTATGGGTATGGGTACGAGCACGGGTAATTACCCGCAAATCTGAGAGGGTATGGGGCAGGTACG
Source organism: Echinosophora koreensis (assembly GCA_035048595.1). Classification (NCBI taxonomy): domain Eukaryota; kingdom Viridiplantae; phylum Streptophyta; class Magnoliopsida; order Fabales; family Fabaceae; genus Echinosophora; species Echinosophora koreensis. Next base: position 1,050,103 of record JAPCYP010000094.1, read on the forward strand.
GGTACCTTGGTACCCACCCCACCCCATACCCGCATATATATACACACACACACACACACACACACACACACATTAATACATATAATTATATCAAGTACACAATATCCCACAACAAACATATCCTTCCCTTTGGTTTGTGAAATAAAGCTCTCTTTGAAGCAATGGGAGACTTGCTCAATTGAGGCTATTAGAAATATGGCTTCAAAATGAATGACAAATTTGATAAATATTGGTCTGTTATTCATGGAATTATGGGAATTGCCATTGTTTTGGATCCAAGATATAAATTGAAGTTGTTGGAGTATTTCTTTCCGTTGTTTTATGGATATGCATCTTCAATTGAAATTAACAACATCAAGAAATTATGCTTCTCATTGTTTGAAGATTATCAAGATAGGACTAGTGGGATGGTTGAAAGTCCAACTGAAAAGTTAAATGACAAGGATTCAAATTTGGATAATCTTACTTGTAACAATTTTCTTAGTGGTTATGACTCATTTGCCAATGATACCAATGACATACAATCAAAGTCTGAGTTGGATCAATACTTGGAAGATAAGGTATTGCCTAGAAGTGCTAAATTTGATATACTTGGATGGTGGAAAACAAATGAGATCAAGTTTCCAACATTTCAAAATATTGCTAAGGATATTTTGGCCATCCCAATTTTTTCTATTGCTTCTGAATCTACTTTTAGCACAGGAGGTAGATTGTTGACTCCTCATCGTTCTAGGCTTCATGAGAATACTTTGGAGGTGCTTATGTGTGCACAAAGCTGGATAAAACATGATAAGGAAGGTAATAAATATTGCATTAATATACTTGTTTAATGAATTTTGTGTTTAGTCAAACCATTAATTTTGTTTTTTATTCTAGTTTCTGTTGGTATAACTTGACCAAAGCAATATTTACACATGAAAGGCAAACATTTGCAGTCTTTTTAAGACTCTGATTCAGAATATGAGGTAAGATAATCTAACAATTTGTTACTAATTGTTGCTTTACAAGTTTATAATGTATAACCAATATAATCTATGATTTTTATTATACAGGTTTTGTAGAACATCGGCAACATTGGCTCAAGAATTACAACTTGATGAATTTATTGTTTTGGAGGCTTATTGTTATTTGCTTGTTTTAGATATTTTACATGTTTTTATTTGGTATAATACACTGGTTTGTAATGTTTGATTAAGACATTTGTGTTGGAACCAAAATAATTTGGATTAAATAATCTCTAGGTTTTGATGTTAACAATGAGAATTAAATTTGTGTAGCAAAGTGTTAATGCTTTAAATCTAACAAGTGCCTTTAGTCTTAAAGAATCTCTGTTGTTATAAGCTAAAATGTTAAGTCTTTTCTCCTTGCAAATCCGCGTCCATATGTTTTATATTGAATATCTTATGCTGAAAGAGTGGTCGAGTCCACTCTATCAAGGATCTCCCTTTTAACTCAAGTGCCACGTCAGTGGACGAGCGCTTGAATGCTTTTAGTGGACGGAGAATTTCTCTTGGTGTAGACGAGAGCTTGTCTCAAATAATAACCTTAGTCTGCTTTTGCCACGTCACTGGACGGAGACTTTAGATATCGCAAGTACTGGCAAGACCGATGTTTTATGTAGACGAGTTTTGGTTGCCACGTCAGTGGACGGAGCCTTAAAACTCTTATTGCTTATCTTGCCTTTACTCTCGTTTGTTGGACGAAGATTTTCTTAAGCATTTATACCAATCTGAACCAAAGCGAATTTATGTCTTATGATTGATATTCTTTTCATTTATAATGGTTCTTCTCTTTTTCTATTAACGGTTCACATTGCCTTGTTTCATTGAGAGAAACATAGTACAAAAAAAAAAAAGGGGACTTGCAAAAAGCAGAATAGTACAATGCAAAACGCTGTGTACCCTGTCACCTTTTTACGCTGATATAGTTGGAACTTGTACAAAGGAGGCAAAAACTGTTTTCAAGCTGCTTTTGCTCAGAGGTGTGCTTTTACATGCAAGAATTTGTCTCACAGTACAAAGGCCTCGAGCCAGCTGAGTCTCAACGGATATTTACTTGGTTGACTCTATTACTAAACGGGAATTTCAAATACAACCGTTGAAGATTCTGAAGAGAAGATCAAGGACTCTATAAATAGAAGACTAAAGCTTTTGAAGAAACAACTTTTGCGCATACAAAGAAAACTCAAGAAATCTCTTGCGAAGCAAATACTCTTTTTTCATTCAAAAAGCAAAAGTCTGTAATATTATAGTTTGAATTCTTGCTATAATATTTATCTGATCTTAAACTTTCACATTCTCACACATAGTGAGTTAGAAGATCAAAGAAATCAAAACTCTTTATTAGAGGTAGAGCCTGAAGAGGCTTGGTAAGAAAGAAATACTTGTGAGCCTGGAGAGGTGTTGAATACTTGGTGTAATCTATTTGAAAATAGTGGAAAAATCCTTCAAGTAGAAGGGACTGGACGTAGCTCTTGGTTGGAAGAGAGTGAACCAGGATAAAACATCTTGTGTAAATCTTCTAATCCCTTATCTCTTTGGTTTTACGTGTTTATACTAACTGTGGAGATTTGAACTTGAATTTGTTAATCCTTCAAAAGACTTCTTTTCTGTGTGCTTTATTCTGCCTCCTTATTTTTGTGTGAGAAAATCTTTTTGAAAAGGCTGTTTTCGAAAAATATTAACAAACACAATTCAACCCCCCCTTCTTGTGTTTGCCTGTGTCAACTTCAGTTGGTATCAGAGCTCAGCCTCGAAAGGGTTGAGCATCTAACAAGTGCTGAGGAAGTACGATCCTATCACCATGGATGCAGAAGGACAAGCTATCAACAGACCTCCACTCTTTGATGGAACTGATTACGACTATTGGAAGAAGAGAATGATGGCCTTCCTAGATGCACAGAACCTAGACATCTGGGAACTGATAGAGAATGGCTACACTGAGCCAAGAGGTGAAAATCAAGCAGTACTGGCTAGAGCAGATTGGAGTGTTGATCAAAAAGCCAAACATCAACTAAATCTCAAAGCCAAACATTACTTGATGTGTGCTATTACCAGATCAGAACATGATAAAGTTCACAGCTGCAACACAGCAAAAGAAATCTGGGATACACTGGCTCTCGCTCATGAAGGCTCATCACAAGTGAAGGAGTCAAAGATAAGCATGCTGGTTCACCAGTATGAGCTCTTCAAGATGACTGATCATGAGTCTATAGATCAGATGTTTGGAAGATTTCAAACAATAACAAACAGTCTCAGATCTCTGGGAAAAGTATATGAGAATAGGGATCATATCAGAAAGATTCTGAGAAGTCTCTCCAAGCAGTGGAGACCGAAGGTCACTGCTATTCAAGAAGCTAAGAATTTGAATACTCTCTCTCTGGAAGAACTTCTAGGATCATTAAAAGTTCATGAACTTGAACTAAATGAGGAAGACAATTCCAGAAAGGGAAAGTCCATTGCTTTAAAGGCAAAGAAAGCAAGTTCTTCAAAAGTTCTCAAAGCTGCTGAGTCTTCAGATGATGCTGAACCTTCAGACAGTGATGAAGGATCAGATGAAGATGAACTATCCTTCATCTCCAGAAAGATACAACATATGTGGAGAAGAAAAAATAATTTCAAGAGAAAGCCATTCAACAAGAAATTTTCTAAGGAGAAATCAGACTCCAAAGAAAAAGGTCCATCTTTGTGCTTTGAGTGCAAAAAGCCAGGACATTCAAAGCCGACTGCCCTGACCTAAAAGAGAAGAAGTTCTTTAAGAAAAAGAAGGGTTTAATGGCTACATGGGAGGACTTGGACTTATCCTCATCAGATGAGGAAGAGGAAGCAGAGGAAGAGGCAAACATTTGCCTCATGGCAGACACATCATCAGAGAATGAGTACACTGATGATGATGAGGCAACAGATTCTGAACCTTCAACTCTCAAAAATGCCTTTGATGAATTACTGCATGACTCATCCATATTGTCTCATGAATACAAAAGTCTTAAAAAGAAGTTTGCAAAATTAACCAAAGAATATGATAGAGTCTGCATGGAAAAACAAAGCTTGTTTCAAGAAAATGATAAGCTGAAATCAGAGAATGTCAGTCTAACTGACAAATCTGAATATGAGCCTGACAATTCTTGTGAAGTTGCAAAACTAAAACAAGATGTAAAATACTTGACAGACTCTCTGTCAAAACTGGTAGGAGGCTCAGATAAGCTTAGTCTTATCCTAAGGTATTCTAGGTCACCCTTTGATAAATCTGGCCTTGGTTATGACAATAAGAAGCATGAGGCATCTTACATTAAGTCAAAACCACCTATGCAGCAAAGAGCTTCAAAAGCTCCAGCTAGGTATGCAAAAACCAAATCTGGCCCGTCCAACACCTTTTGTAAAGTGTGTGGAAAAAGTGGGCACTCTACATCTAGATGCATACATAATAGGCATACTAAATATTCTCATCCAAAGAAAACTAACATGAAAGGACCCAAGTCAGTTTGGGTACCTAAGAACAAGATAATACCTGTTGCAGATCTGCTTAACAACAGGAAAGAAACAAACATCCTGGTACTTGGACAGTGGATGCTCACGTCACATGACGGGAGAAAAGTATATGTTCCAAGACCTTAAACATAAGGATGGTGGCTGGGTGACATTTGGAGGAAATCAGAAAGGAAAGATCACTGGTATAGGTAAAATCGGTAAACATCCTTTTCCCTCCATTGATAATGTTCTTTTGGTGAATGGTTTAAAACATAATCTACTGAGCATAAGTCAATTATGTGACAGTGGATATGATGTTTCTTTTAATAAGAACATGTGTTATGTCAAGAAAAATGATGGATCAATTTTATTCACTGCTAAGAGGCAAAACAATTTATACAAAATTGACTTGGAGGACCTCTCAAATCAAAGTGTCTCATGTTTAGTGTCCATTGAAGATGAACGTTGGATTTGGCATAAAAGGCTAGGTCATGCAAGCTTGAGATTAATCTCCTTGAGATTAATCTCAAAGCTAAATAAGCATAACCTCGTGAGAGGATTACCAAACCTTAAATACAAATCTAATGCTCTCTGCGATGCATGTCAGAAGGGAAAACAAGTCAAAGGTTCTTTTGAATCTAAGAATATTGTAAGTACCAAGAGACCACTAGAACTGCTACACCTTGATCTTTTTGGTCCAACAAGGACTGCTTCTATCAGTGGTAAGAAATATGGTCTAGTCATTGTGGATGACTATACTAGATGGACATGGGTTATGTTCCTTGCTCACAAAGATGAGTCTTTCAATGTCTTCTCTGTATTCTGCAAACGTGTACAGAATGAAAAAGGGATGTGTATAGCTTCAATCAGAAGTGACCATGGGGGAGAATTTGTCAATGAGCTATTCAATGAGTTTTGTGAAGAAAATGGAATTCAACACAACTTCTCAATACCAAGAACACCACAGCAAAATGGTGTGGTAGAGAGAAAGAACAGATCTCTTCAAGAGATGGCTAGGACTATGCTCAATGACAATTCTGTCCCTAAGCACTTCTGGGCTGAAGCTGTGAACACTGCCTGCTACATTCAGAACAGAATATACATTAGACCAATTCTGAGTAAGACTCCCTATGAATTGTGGAAAGGCAGAAAACCCAACATATCTTATTTTCATCCTTTTGGATGTAAATGTTTTATTTTAAATACAAAAGATCAACTTGGTAAGTTTGATGCAAAGGTAGACAATGGAATTCTTCTAGGATTTTCTGAAACCTCAAAAGGATTTAGAGTGTATAACTCAAGAACTTTAATAGTAGAAGAATCTATACATGTTAGATTTGATGACAAATAGCCTGATAAGAAACTATCAGAGCTAGATGAAAGTTTTGCAGATCTTAACTTAAACATCTCAGGAGAAACAAAAGAAGTCAAAACTGATGATCCAGTTGAAGACCCTTCTCATCAACCAGAAGCATCCACCTCTCAACAAGACAATGCTCAGAGAACTTGGCATTTCAAGAATTATCATCCACCGGATCAAATCATAGGAAATCCAAGCGATAAGCTAAGAAGCAGATCAACCTTCAGAGAGCAAGAAGACTCTGCATTGGTGTCTGAATTGGAACCAAAAACTGTAGACGAGGCTCTGCTGGACAATGGTTGGATTTTGGCAATGCAAGAAGAGCTGAATCAGTTTGAGAGGAATGAAGTTTGGACTCTGGTAACCCTACCTAAGAATAAATCTGTTATAGGAACAAAATGGGTTTACAGAAACAAGCTTGACGAAAATGGTAAGGTTATAAGAAATAAAGCAAGATTGGTTGCACAAGGTTATTCTCAAGAAGAAGGTATAGACTATACTGAAACCTTTGCACCCGTTGCAAGATTGGAAGCAATCAGAATTTTACTCTCATTTGCTGCACATCATAATATTATGCTTTTTCAAATGGATGTAAAAAGTGCTTTTTTAAATGGTTTTATCAATGAAGAAGTTTATGTTATGCAACCACCGGGTTTTGAGAGTGAAACCCAACCTGAACATGTATACAAGCTTAAGAAAGCTTTATACGGCCTAAAACAAGCCCCAAGAGCTTGGTATGATAGGCTAAGTTCTTTTCTAATGGATAATGGTTTTGACAGAGGAAAGGTTGACACTACCTTGTTTAGAAAATCAATTAATTCCAACTTCATAGTAGTACAGATCTATGTAGATGATATTATATTTGGTGCTACTAATGAATCTTTGTGCAAAGAATTCTCAAAGCTAATGCAGAAAGAGTTTGAAATGAGCATGATGGGAGAACTCAAATTCTTCCTTGGACTTCAAGTCAAACAATCTATGGACGGGGTGTTCATCCATCAAACTAAGTACACAAAGGAACTTCTCAAAAAGTTTAAGATGGATGATTGCAAACCTATGAACACACCTATGCATCCCACGTCCACACTGAACAAAGATGATAAAGAGAAAAAGGTAGATCAGAAAGTATACAGAGGTATGATTGGATCTCTCTTATATCTAACTGCTTCTAGGCCTGATATAATGTTCAGTGTTTGCTTATGTGCTCGTTTTCAATCTGATCCTAGAGAATCTCATTTATCAGCAGTTAAAAGAATTTTTAGATATTTAAAAGGTACTACTAATCTTGGTCTGTGCTTTAAGAAAGATGGAGATTACAGATTAGTTGGCTTTTGTGATGCTGACTATGCTGGAGATAGAATTGAAAGAAAAAGCACCAGTGGGGGATGTCACTTCATTGGAGCTAATCTAGTATCGTGGTCAAGCAAAAGGCAGAGTACCATTGCTCTATCAACTGCTGAAGCAGAATATATATCAGCTGCAAACTGCTGCTCACAACTTCTCTGGATCAAACATCAATTGGAGGACTACAATGTGTTTGTAAGTAGTATTCCACTAATGTGTGATAATACTGCTGCAATTAATCTGTCTAAGAATCCAATTCTTCATTCTAGGGCCAAGCATATAGAAATCAAACATCATTTTATCAGAGACTATGTGCAAAAGGGTGTTTTTGATGTTCAATTTGTAGATACTGACCATCAATGGGCAGATATCTTTACTAAACCTCTTGCTGAGGACAGATTTATTTTTATCAGAAAACATCTTAACATGTTGTATGTGGTTTAATATGGTATATGTATTGATTGCATGTTTTATCTGCGCGTCCACTGGTTTTTGGCATCCAGAGCTCGTGTAGTCTACGCGTCCACTACTGTTGGTGTGCCGCGTCCACTACATATGTTTTTATGCGTCCACCCTCAATCCTTTGTGGACCCAATCTTACATACATTTGTTTTTAAAAACATTTGCATCTTTATTTATCTGAACTCAGTTATCTTAAAACATTTGATTTTAATCATTTCCTTGCTGAGTCAGCTACTTCCATCAATCCCATCGTAACCTTTTTACGGTCCCAATATACCAACGCCGTTTTTTCACTAAAGTCTTGTCTAATCAATCTTTTTTGAATTTCCCTTGAAAACTGTTGGTATTCGGAAACCCTTTAAAGGTAACTCCTTTCCCTCTGAAAAACTTTTCGGTACTCTTCATCTTTGATAACTTCTCTCTGAAAGTTTTCAAACTCTCCTTCAAACCTAAACCTTTACTCAAGAACTCAACAATGGCTTCAACCTCAACTCCCGAGCCTGCCTATGTTACTGACATCATTAATATCGCTGCTGAACATCATTTCAACTTTGAAATTCTGTGTGAGTATAACTTGGATGTAAGCAAGTTCATCAATGCCGCTGGTTGGGATGGTTTGTTTCTAGAAAAGGTCTCGATTTATCCAGACTTAATAAGGGATTTCTGGAGGAAACCAACGATTACTAAAACTGAGGTAGTAGGGTTTGTTCAAGGCAAGAAGCTAACTGTCTCTGAGAAGACCATTTCTGATGCAATCGTTTGTGCTCAAGAGGGTTTAATCATGACAGAAAACTGGGAAGAAGATCTTGGTGGTATAGAAACCATCGCGGTTACACTGATGCGAGAAGACACTGTGAGGACTCACTCATAGAAGTCATCTGAAATGAAGGATCACATCAGGATTCTTCATCAGATTCTGAACAAGACAGTGCTTCACAAGGCAGGGTCTAAGGACAACCTTTCTGCCCTTCACAAGTTCTGTCTCTGCAACTTGGTCTATGAGACTAAAATAAACCTTCCATGGATCCTGTTTCATCGCTTCAAGGATGCCATTGCAAACAGAGAAACCGCCTCCCACATCACCTTCTCTCATCTTCTATCAAAAGTCTTCAAGCAGCAAGGCTTGTATGACTACTTAGATGCAAAGCCTCAAGAAGAACAAGACAAGATCTTTCGTTCGAAGGGGATGCAAGCTGCCATTTTTGGAAAAAGCAACCTAAGTAACATGCACCTTGACACATACAAGCTTGTTGAAATGTCAAAACAAGAGGAGAAAATGAAGATTAAGGAAGAAGCTGTTGAGGCCAACAATGCAGCTATTCTTGGTCTGAAGAGAAGAACTAAAAGGAAAACTGTGGCTGTCAGGAAGCCTGCTCCTAGAAGGCCTACCAGAGGCATTGTTATCAATGAGCCTGGGAATGAAGCCCCTCAACCTGTTCCTCGACCTGCTCCCAAGAGAGCTAGAAAGCTGGTTCTGCCTCAAGATGATGATGAAGATGATAATGTTCCACTGGGAACAGTTTTAAAGAGGAAAGCAGCTGCTGTTGATACTGCTGCTGATGCTGCTGTGCCTACCAAGAGGAGGCAACCTGCAAGGAAAGCAAGAACTTTTGCAGCCTCTGAGGTAAACACCTCTTCTGATGTCCCTACTAATACTGTGAGTGATGATGCCCCTACTCCTGGTGTAGGATTTTTTTGATAATGTATATAGACCCTCTTTACCCACACCCCAACCCTCACCACAAAGAGAACAACCTGACCAAACCTCAAATCCATCTTCACCACAAAATAGCCCAACTCAATTAACCACACCTCAACCTACACCACTCAAAACCCTCTTTCCACCCATAATTCCTGATTCAGATCCTTGGTTTCATCAAGAGGATGATGGAATCTGCAGAGGTGCCCCCTTCCCTAAACAACTAAGAAAACTCTTTCCACCAATTATTCCCCCATCCACTATTTTTGCCAATAGGTCTGAGAACTGGGCTCAGGTTAAGAGGAATTGGAAAATTCTGTTCCATACTCACCAACCTGACCCTGAAATCAACCTTGAAACTCCTTTAACAAGGTGGTACTCCCATCCAGATTATGACTTTGAACCCTATGAGGAGTATCCCTGGACCACAAAATACCCAAACTCTCAGCCTCCTAAAGGTCCCTTCCCTCCGAGATGCACAACCAACATGGCCCTCTCCTAACCCATCTACCCCTCAACCGCTTTCCCCAAAGGAAAATTTACCCCAACCTACAAAAAACCCCACCATTGATTCCTCACACTGAAGGGGTAGCACGGCACATCATTCCCGTATGGGAAACTGATCCTAAAAGGAACCATCTGCCTTCCTTACCTGAGAAGAGAGCTCGATCATCTGGGCACATTCCAATTATTCTGGATGCAAACACAAAATGGATGAAATTTGAGCATCCCAGCATCTATGGAAGTGCTTCAGACCCCTTCGCAGATCAACTGATCTACAACATTCTGAAGTGGGAGTTCAGCTTCTTCCAGATTGAGAGAGCTGCACGTTGGGTTCCTATCACATGGCTGAGACACCATAAGGAAACTCGAGTAGGCATTGCTCCCTACCCCATCTGTCCAAGGCTTGGCATGATAGACCTCAACAAAGACAAAGACATGAGGTGCAAAATAAATAAAGGAGTCATGCTTGAAGCTCACTCTGCCATTCTGGACTTGTCTCAGGAACTCTTTGATCCCTCCGAGCTTGACTTCCATCTATATATGGAGGATGTGCAGAAAATTGGAGAGATGAAGGCTGCATACTTCTGGTTATCTCACATCATCCACTGCACCAGGGAAGCTTCTTCTTCTGGCTTGACTCAAGAAGAGAAGAAGGAAATTCCTAAGTTCAGAGGAAAGTGTGGCCTATCCAGAGTAAGGCACATGATCTACAAAGATCTGTGGGGACTTCCTATTACCAGCAGGGATGTGGAGGAAATTATTCCTATCCACTGGGCAAAGGATTTACCTCAGAAACCTGTTACAGTTGCCACTGCACCTCCAGCAACATCTTCCTCAGATCAGGCAGCCCAAGAATTGATTGTAGAAGGCCCTGAACTTGATGAGCAACTGTCTTCTCAGCCTACTTCAGTTGAACCTCCATCTGCACAGGCTAAGCAGTCTGCTGAGGCTGGTGTCTCTACTCAAGGAGCTGAGTCTGCTAAGACTTCTTCTCAACCATTAGCTCTTGCTATGGTCAGAACAGCAGCCCAGGCTCAAGACACTGTCTCTGACACTGCTGAGAGCTCAAGACAACTTACCTTGCCACCCAATCTTGAAGACATCATTGGAAAAATTGTCGATGATAAGGTTGGCAAGATAGTTGAGGAAAAGACTGAGCAGATGGCTCAACAGCTTGAAGAAAGGGTGCAGAAGCAAGTTCAAGACTCTCTGGCCCCTACAAATGCAGTGATGAATCAGATGCTGGCTCTAATCTTGAAGTTTCAGAGGAATCAAAATCCACAGCCTAACCAACCACCTCCTCCACCACCTCCTTCCAACTAAAAACTTTTTCTTCTCTGTTTCTTTTATCCTTTTATTGTTTGCTGACAATGATGGTCCACTCCCTTTTACCTTTTTGTCTAATGACAAAATAGGGGGAGAAAGGAAAGATTAAATTTTATTATACAGAGATTTTTAAAAGTACATAGTTGTCTGCATATGCATAAATATATATTCATCTTGCTGTTACTATGCCTTGACATTCTTTTAATGATCTTGCCTCGATAATGCTTTGAATTCTAAATGTTTTATAGGATGCTATCTTGATTTGTCAACCAATATTATATTGCATATGAGACTTAGCTTATTATGCCTTAACTGCTTTTATCTGATGACTGCCTTGTCTTAGGGGGAGCCTTGTAAGCTCTCTTAAACTTTGCAAAATAAATTTAATTAGTTTTTGTCATCATAAAAAGGGGGAGATTGTTGGAACCAAAATAATTTGGATTAAATAATCTCTAGGTTTTGATGTTAACAATGAGAATTAAATTTGTGTAGCAAAGTGTTAATGCTTTAAATCTAACAAGTGCCTTTAGTCTTAAAGAATCTCTGTTGTTATAAGCTAAAATGTTAAGTCTTTTCTCCTTGCAAATCCGCGTCCATATGTTTTATATTGAATATCTTATGCTGAAAGAGTGGTCGAGTCCACTCTATCAAGGATCTCCCTTTTAACTCAAGTGCCACGTCAGTGGACGAGCGCTTGAATGCTTTTAGTGGACGGAGAATTTCTCTTGGTGTAGACGAGAGCTTGTCTCAAATAATAACCTTAGTCTGCTTTTGCCACGTCACTGGACGGAGACTTTAGATATCGCAAGTACTGGCAAGACCGATGTTTTATGTAGACGAGTTTTGGTTGCCACGTCAGTGGACGGAGCCTTAAAACTCTTATTGCTTATCTTGCCTTTACTCTCGTTTGTTGGACGAAGATTTTCTTAAGCATTTATACCAATCTGAACCAAAGCGAATTTATGTCTTATGATTGATATTCTTTTCATTTATAATGGTTCTTCTCTTTTTCTATTAACGGTTCACATTGCCTTGTTTCATTGAGAGAAACATAGTACAAAAAAAAAAAAAGGGGACTTGCAAAAAGCAGAATAGTACAATGCAAAACGCTGTGTACCCTGTCACCTTTTTACGCTGATATAGTTGGAACTTGTACAAAGGAGGCAAAACTGTTTTCAAGCTGCTTTTGCTCAGAGGTGTGCTTTTACATGCAAGAATTTGTCTCACAGTACAAAGGCCTCGAGCCAGCTGAGTCTCAACGGATATTTACTTGGTTGACTCTATTACTAAACGGGAATTTCAAATACAACCGTTGAAGATTCTGAAGAGAAGATCAAGGACTCTATAAATAGAAGACTAAAGCTTTTGAAGAAACAACTTTTGCGCATACAAAGAAAACTCAAGAAATCTCTTGCGAAGCAAATACTCTTTTCATTCAAAAAGCAAAAGTCTGTAATATTATAGTTTGAATTCTTGCTATAATATTTATCTGATCTTAAACTTTCACATTCTCACACATAGTGAGTTAGAAGATCAAAGAAATCAAAACTCTTTATTAGAGGTAGAGCCTGAAGAGGCTTGGTAAGAAAGAAATACTTGTGAGCCTGGAGAGGTGTTGAATACTTGGTGTAATCTATTTGAAAATAGTGGAAAAATCCTTCAAGTAGAAGGGACTGGACGTAGCTCTTGGTTGGAAGAGAGTGAACCAGGATAAAACATCTTGTGTAAATCTTCTAATCCCTTATCTCTTTGGTTTTACGTGTTTATACTAACTGTGGGGATTTGAACTTGAATTTGTTAATCCTTCAAAAGACTTCTTTTCTGTGTGCTTTATTCTGCCTCCTTATTTTTGTGTGAGAAAATCTTTTTGAAAAGGCTGTTTTCGAAAAATATTAACAAACACAATTCAACCCCCCTTCTTGTGTTTGCCTGTGTCAACTTCAATTTGAAACATCGTTGGATGGTTTTTAAATTAAGTTATGATCATTTTGTTATTTATTTTTTTCTTTCTTGAAGTGCGGGTAATTGGTGCAGGTGTGGGTACTTAGGTACCAGAGGGTACGGATAAGGGTACTGAGATTGCTACCCACGAGGGTACGGGTACTGGTACAAGTAATTTTTTAAACGCGGGTATGGGGACGGGTACTATAGTACCCTACCCAAACCCTACCCACTGCCATCCCTAAGCCTTTGAGTCTATATTGCTATTGTCTTCATCTCCCTATTTTCTTTTCTATTTATAACACGTTATCAGTACGATCAAGTTTTTAACGGTGTAACGATTTTTCTATGGATAAATTTTCAAGGTAAAAATTCTTTTATATATGTTTTTGAAATTCTTTTCGAGAAAGAAATTTTTCTGAGAAAAAAAATCAGTATTATATTTGATAAATATCTATACATTTGATCTTGTATATATACTACTACTTTTGTGTTCTGTACATTTTTATATGCCCTTGTAAGTTGATAAATCTTCCAAGAAAGAAATCAAGAATTTATTTTTAAATTCTTTCTCGATACATCATCCAAATCCGTGTGCGTTTGATAACCATGCATGCAATGATATTAATCATTTTATTTTGAATATCTATTTCAATTTAAGTTTCTCTTTTTCAAGTGTCTTTACAATGTTAAATATCATAAAACTTGAATTCATTGTTCTCGATACTAGAAGAATCTATCATTCAAGCATCCCAAAAGGATTGCACAAAACCAATGATTTTTCATATGGGTTTAGGGTTATCAACGAGTTTTGTTGATAATCGTTTATATGAAGATTTGTGATATAGTTCCTGAAGAACTAGACCCTTAAACCATGATTGAAATTTAAAGTGATAAAAATATCATATATGCCTCTCAAGTATGCTCCCGAAGTAGCAAATAAAAAAGAAAGGTAACCAAATGGATTGAACTTTATTCCCAGAAGTGAATGTCATGTATTATAATTTTTGGGTACAACAAGGCCCTCGTGGTTATAATCATTGATGTGATAACCATTAATATGATGTTTTAAGATCTTGAAATGAGAATGTATCATATGAGTGGGATAACAATGAGAAAAATATTGAAAACATACTTGTTGTATATCAATAATTTTGCTGGATGAATTTTTCAATCAAGATAAAGATTGATTTTTGTCTGCCAAATCCTAATGGTGAGTTATACTTCGGTAATATATCAATTATTTTGGATTTTTCCTTTTCCAGTTACTTGAATCCACAATGTTTGGATGTCTCTTCCTTTTAAATTATTTCATGTTGGCCTTGATTAGTAACGTTTGTCAAAGATGAATATTTCTTTTAGCAAATGAAATGCTCATTGATAAAGAATCATTTATGCTCATGGAAAAATTATTAAACATTAGAATGATATAATTATTTTAAGATATCATTTTTTTTTTTATGAATATGGTTGGTGTTAGAACTTGCCTTATAAAAATTATCTGTTTGATGATGATCTTACAAATCATGTGCTTTGGGATATATATATATATATATATATATATATATATGGGGATCCACTTAATCCAAAAGTAACTCTTGTTAGAGTTACTCCACTTAATAACTCATCGGGTACATTGAATTTCAACAATCCAACCGTTGAATTAAAGTTCTTATTGAGTAGATCAACTCCTCAAAGTTTCCTGGTATTGGGACTTATATTGGCATAGAAACATTTTATACTTGATGGTTTTTTGGTTGTGCAAAGTAGGTGGTTACTTTTTAGCTGATAATTTTTTTGGTATACAAACTAACACCAAAGTTGTTTTTGGTATCAGTTTAATGGTGCTATAATGTATATGGGTTTGGTACCCCTAGTACCCTATAATTCTACTTTGCTTATCAAAAAAAAAAAAAAAAAATCAACTCCTCAAAGTTTCATAAAATTTCAAAATCTTTTGATACTTTATCAAATAATTTCGATTGAACGTATAATACGTTTTCTAAAAATATGAGTAAATGTCGACTATAATATTACATAGCTATAAATATCTAATTTTTCTAAAACTTGGTGTGCATGATTGTTAGGATAATATGAAAATATTCAACGGTTGGATTGTTGAAATTCAATGTCCCTGATAAGTTATTAGGCGGAGTAACTTTAACAAGAATTACTTTTGGAGTAAGTGGATCCCTACCCTATATATATATATATTGTTAACCTAGAGCTAAGATTTGTTGGAAAATGGTTGCAAGAGAAAATAGAACAATGATCATGCCTTTGGCCAATCACTACCATAAAATTAAGATTCTAGCAGATTCAATATGCAGTCTGAGTGCCTGAAAATCCGGTTTGTGCATTGAAGGTTAATAATAATGAAGTTTACATGATACAATTGTCGAATGTATGTGTTCTGAATTTTTCTTTTCTTCTTCTTCTACTATCTTGTATTCAGCAACAGGTGCTAATAAATAAAATCTACAGTCAATTGTTTAAATTTTTCCATAGAAGTTTGGGAATAGAAAAATATCCTTAATGATATTTACTAAATGCAATTTGCTAACTTTCTGGAATATTGGAACATTAACATCGAATGTCAATTTATGACGACCAATAGAATGTTAATAATGGCAATTGTGTAACATCCGTGTTTTAAGGCATTATTTATATGTTGGATAACTATGTTTAATACTTCGATTTAAGGTGTACTATGCATGTTTAGGTGTTGGAAAACTTGCATTGAAAGTACGAAATTAACTGGCGTTGAATTGAATGAGAACGTGTTCTAGAATTTCCGTTATATAGTTTAGAATGTTTAAGAATGCACAATAGGAAATTTATTTTTGTGGAAGAGATTAGGTATTTTTGAAGGTTTAGCCTTATTCCTTAGGTATAGAGGAGTCTATGTTTCAAATTTCAAGTCAATCGGACTTCAACCGAACTCAGAACGCGCGAAAACGTACGAAACAGGAATGGTGGACAGCAACCAGCGCTGAGCGCCAGTCAGAGGGACACGTGGCACGATGCGATTGGCCCGGGGAGGCGGTGCAGCAGCAAGCGCTGGTGCTGGGCGCTGAGCGATGGGCGCCAGAAAAAAGAAAAAAAAAAGTTTTAAAATTGGAATTTCATGGAACATGATAGAAGAGGGCAGAAACTCATATTAGA
Organism: Echinosophora koreensis; assembly: GCA_035048595.1. Classification (NCBI taxonomy): domain Eukaryota; kingdom Viridiplantae; phylum Streptophyta; class Magnoliopsida; order Fabales; family Fabaceae; genus Echinosophora; species Echinosophora koreensis. The sequence goes on from JAPCYP010000094.1 coordinate 1,066,370, forward strand.
GTGAGAGGGAGAGGAGAGAAATAAAGAGAGAGAAAATTCCAGAGCTGATTCCGATCAATCCGTTCTTCCTATTGAAAAACCGATTATACCGTTGTGATCCTCGCGACTTCTACTTCATCATCCTACCTTTCTTTTCTTGGTTAGGCTAAGGTAAGTCTATGTTTTTATGTCGAAATGTTGTCCATGAATTGAAAAGATCATTGTATGGATTAAAGCAATTAGGATGAATGTGGTACACTCGTTTGAGTGACTATTTATTGAAAAATATGCATGAGAATAATCCTATTTGCCCTTGTGTTTTCATCAAGAAAACAAATTCTGGGTTTACAATAGTTGTTGTTTATGTTGATGACTTAAACATAATAGGGACTCCAGAAGAGATCTCAAAGACTATAGAGTAACTACAAAACGAGTTCTAAATGAAGGATCTTGGAAAAACGAGTTTTTGTCTTGAATTTCAAGTTGAACATTTTGCGGGTGGAATACTTATTCATCAATATTATTATATATTTTTATATGGATAAGGCATAGCCATTAAACACTCCAATGGTTGTTAATTCACTTGATACGAAAAAGGACCCTTTTCGTCCATGAGAAGGTGATGAAGAAATTCTTGGTCCTGAAGTACCATATCTTAGTACTATTGGAGCACTTTTCTATCTTGCAAATAGTACTAGACCAGATATAGTTTTTGTAGTGAACTTATTATCAAAATTTTGATCAACATCAACCTGAAGACATTGGACAGGAGTCAAACATGTTCTCCGTTATCTCCGTGAGAAACTATTATCTCATGACGATCCGTAAAGCAAATAATCACAACTAGCTCATCAAATCTTTCAGAGATATTATTCATGAAGCAAGTCGTGAGTGCATATGGCTAAGAACTATGAACAAGTACATTAGAGGAGCATGTGAATAAATGAAATAAGAGGTCAAGCCAACAACATTGTATAAAGAAAGGTGACATTGATGTTTGCAAAATTCGTTCAAGTGACAACCCAGCAAATCAATTCACGAAGGCATTGCCAACTTCAGTTTTCAAGAAACATGTGCATAACATTGGGATGCGTCAATTAAAATATTTGATGTAGTCTTGAGGGGAAGTAAGTTATTATTAACATTGTACTCTTTTTCCTTCGCTAAGTTTTTATCCCACTGGGTTTTTCTTAGCAAGGTTTTAACGAGGCAATATTCATAATGTATAGTCATTCAAGGGGAAGTGTTATAAATATTTAGATATTATGGATGACTATATCAATTTGTTATCTTACAATATCTTTACCATTACTATGTATTTACTTCTTATTTATGGCTGTTGATTTGGTCCAGGATTAGTGATCCATTTACCTATAAATAGGACCATTAGATTTTACTCTTCGACTTACTCAATCATGTTAACACAAAGATCATAGCTAGTTCCTGAAGAACTAGCCTCTAAATCCTAGTTCCTGAAGAACTAGCCTTTGAGTCTATATTGCTAAATTCTTCATCTCCCTATTTTCTTTTCTATTTATAAAAGTAAAGTCATTATATCTTTTTAGAAAGATGGACAAAACCTGTGATGCTACTTTGGAATTTGGATTAGCTTATTTGAGAGCATCTACAACGGTGTAACTCATTAAAGTTATTTAGCTCTCCTTCTTATGGATCTTATTATGACACCTCACCACTTTTTATTTTATACTATTTTAAGTAACTTTTCAATCTAATGATACAATTTTAAAAAGTTTATCACATGAGAGTTACAAATTACCCACATTTTTATTCACATTTATTGTTATTTTAATTTCCGGGAGGAATGAAACCAATACAATTCTCTATTTTTCTCTCTCTTTTTTTTCTACATAAAAGGTTCTTATATAAGAGCTGGTTGTTTATAGTTATAGAAGCAACTCTTAGAGCATCTCCAATGGGATGTCTTCTTAGGTTCGATATGCTAAGGAACGGTTCCTTATATTTCCCCCCAATGGAGCACATCTACCTGGCATGTTGGGTTCCTTACATTTAAAGTTCGTTTCTTATCTAAGATATGGTGTACACATAAAAAATGATTTTATTGTATCAATTAGTAGCAACCAACTCATCCAAAAGAAGAGGGGGAAAATTGATTCAACATTCAGAAGAATACAATACCTCGGTAAAAAAATATAACAACATATTCTAAAAAAATAAAAATATATAACAACTTTGATACAGAAATCCAGAGGCCATTACCAATTCATTCTGTATGAAAATTTCTATAATTTTCAAATTTCTGTATGAAAATTTCCAATTAATTTATTTTGTATTTTTTTTTTTCTGAAGTCTTTTATAAGTACTAATCTTTATGCAAAAATTATAGAAAATGTACGAGTATAGGAAAGTTATTCAAAATCGATGGTCTTGGTTTGAAGGTAATATTGGGTGTGTTAAATCTCAAACTTGTCATGCATTTATCCCTCGAGGGTACTCAGTGTAGTCAAATGAGCATGGATGGTCATCGTTGCTTGCATCCTTAAAAGGTATAAAAGGTTCTTACATTACCAATTAGCAGGTAAGACTTAAAAGGTGTAAAAAAACATCTTATTTGCAAAAAAATCCATTTGTTTCTTTTTGAAAAATAGTCTGTCTCTCTCTTCGACCTCCATGCATACCTAACTTCCAAGCTTTGGTACAAAGAGAAATGCTAGCATGGATTTTGAGTTTTGATTCGCTACCAACGCCTATCATAACAAAGGATTCCGGTCCATGCTAGTTTATAAATCAAAATAATTCGCGATTTTAAAAATCCCAACCAGCCCTAATCAATTTGAGTTGCGAGATATAGATAACGTAAACCCAAAGCATCAAATAGCCAATAAATAGCCCAAAATTATTATTTTACATATAAAATAATTATTTGACATATATGCTAATGGAATTATCATTTTATTTTGGGTTAAATATGTTTTCAGTCCCGAAAATTTGGATGATGTTCGGTTTCAATCCTCGTTTGAGAAACGTACTTTTTTTAGTCCCTCAAATTCTAAAACGTGATAGTTTTTGTTCCCAAACGGAACTAGAACGCACGTTTGGATATTTCTAAAACGTACGTATGAAGACCAAAATAGACATATTTTAGAATTTGTGGACTCAAAAAATACGTTTTCCAAACATGAGACTAAAATCAAACATCACCCAAATTTGAAGGACTAAACATACTTACCACACTAACGAAGAATCTCAACCCGATCCCAACCTGGGTTTTGCAAGACGGGTAGAATGTATTAAAGTTAAGGTCTTCAAGCCAAACCAACCCATTGCCTGCCCTAGTTCTAGTTTATCAGAAAAACAGGACATTAGATCAACACTTCAATTTCATCCATTTACTTCCACTAGAAAGTACTCATTAAAGCAAATTGTCAAACCCATCTTCCTAGGTGCCCACATTCTTCACCTCCCTTTACAAATAACTTTATTATTACGTTAAACGTAAACTGGTATTATTGAACAACTTCATTATTACAATCTTTTCAAACTTCTCTTTCTGGCATCTATCTTCTTCTTGTCTGCCTGAATTTTTGCTAGTCCACTTCCCTTCTTTTGTGGTCCAGAAGCAGCAGAAACTACTGATGCAGCAGTAGAAACATTGACAGCTGTCACGGTTGCAAGAGCCGCCTGATCCTGACTGTTTCCTCTAGTCAGGGTAGTTGAGGGGGCCAATGGGGTTATCAATGGCAATGCAGCACCCGACGGCGCGGTTTTAACTTCAGTATTGAAAACTGAGGTGTTAGTCTGATCAACATTCATAGCAGTTATAGATTCAGATATAGCTCCACTTTTAAATTTGGGCTTTGGTTTTGCATGGATTCCGGTGTAAAGCCTGCATCCAACAAACGAATCTCCTTCATTACGTGCACGAGGGGTAAAATTTACAAATCAAATATGTAATAAGTTGAACAGAAACAAGCTCCTGCAGGTTTAGCAAAGTCAAGCTTAATAGTGCAACCCTCATCAAACATGAGCAATGTAGCGAATCGTGTCGCTATTGCGGCAATTCGCGGAGGTATGGAGCGGTTTGGTGCCATGCCGCTACTAAATCATGAGTGAGTTGCCTTTTATGGGTGCGGCGATAGCAGCCGCAAATCCCACCGGATTCATGGCGATTGCAGCCTGTAGCGGCCACAATAGGGACAGTGGGTGAAAGCCCTGTTTTACCCCTTCTTTTAAGCCATTGCCTCCCTTTTATTTCGGTTTTTAGGTAATTTCCGCCAAAAGCCCTTTAATTTCAGGTCAGCCTCTTCTCTTATTCGAAGACCCATTCCGCTATGTGTAGGTTCCGGGGAAGGGTCGAATTCACTATGTGGGTCTATAGTATGTAGCCTTACCTTGCATTTGCAAGAGGCTAATTCCACGACTCTAACCTATCGCCCCCTTGCCACATGACAACGCCAAGGCTTCCCTTCTCATAACAAGAGGAAGACCAACAAAAATTCTAGGCGAAACCATTAGGAAGGATTTAGGCCTAAATGACCTATGAGAAATTAGTTTTTGATAGAACACAGTGGTGTCATTTGATCAATGTGAGAAGAGCCAATCTCACCTAGTGTGAAAAGAATTTGATTATTGTCGGTGTTGTTGGTGTTAAATTAATTGACAACACCTATAACATCATTGGGACTAAGAGTGTGTTTGGGAAAACTGGAAAAAAAAGATTATGCTGATAATCAAATTTTGTATAATCGATTATTGTGATAATCGATTATAATCAAAATCTGTTTTTGTTTGGGTCTGTTTACTGAAAAGCAATTTTAAGATAATCTATTTCGTTTGGGTGATGAAAAAAAAATCACTTTTATATAATAAATTACGAAAAAGGGTATGGAGTTATTTGTATAATTTAATAATATTTGTTTAGAAATAAGTTTTGTAGGGGTAAACATGGAAGAGTGTTTTGAGAATGAAAAATAATCAAATCACAATAATCTTAAGCTAGAAAAAACTAGATGGCATAAAACAGCCTTTTTCCCCCTAAAAAAAGCTTTTTTATTAATTTAAGCAAAATGCCAAACATGTTAGATTATCTATGAAATAGCTTTTAAGCTAAAAAACAGCTGAAACAAGGGAAATAATCTTTCCCAAACACACTCTAACTCACCTGGCATGTCTAGCATACTCCTCATAATTTTCAAGCAGCAGTTTGCCAGCCTGTTCATTTAGAGCTGATTCCGGAAATGGTTCAATTAATAGACACCTAACAACCTGTTAATAATGGTAGCTGAAGTCAATATATATAAAGACCAGTCATGCAAACCTAAATTCAATAAATCAACAAGATCTGAATAGTTCTCAATCAAACATGTTAAAAGAAATGATTTTGCTAACAATAATAGCCAAAACACTTACAATGAGAACATGTCGTAAGCCAAGACTAGGATTCCAATCCCTTTTAAGTGTGTTGACACAAATCTCTCCATTTGTTGCGATATTTGGATGGAAAATCTTAGTCAGGAAAAACCCTACAACAATGAGATCACAAGTTTGCCCATGTCAAGTAACATAAAAGAATAGAGGGGAATCAATGAAGTAGGAAAAGTCATGCAACATAAGAATATAGGGAAAATAAATGCCTTCTGGTTAGATAAATAATAGATTCTATTACATACAAAAATTCAACTCTGTAGACAAAAAACAAAATGCAGATTACATAACCAGGTTAAAATTCCAAAGGAAAAGACCAATAATTATTCTGTCTCAACAATGTAACTAGCAGATTGTAAATTGGTCGACGAGGACTGCATAAACTAAACAGACCTTTAGGTGGAGAGTGAGGAAAATCATGAGACAGTAACAACTTCAAGCGGAAAACTCCATTATCATAAGGGGTCCCAGCTGCAAAAACAAATTTCTGGTTCAGCATGAACTCCTCGCCTAAGATTCAAACATAAATTTAAAACATAAAGCTACATGCCTGGGCCTTCAATGTCAGCATATATCGTTGAAAAATCATCATCATTTACCACAACTTTAATACCCTCGGGAGGGGATTCATCAAGATTTTTTAATTCCTTGGCAAGTTGCTTTATTACATTTGGTGGGAGATTTTCATTAGTCGCCTGAAACAACAAAAAGAAAACACCATATTTTCAATGTAAGGGTAATAAAACCCAGGATTGATACAGATGATCATGATTATTGAATAAAAATTGGCAATGACAAGTGATCAGCATTAACATAACTCCAGGCACCATCAATCTATCAAAATTCAGTTGGGTGTGATATTTTTATGTTATGATTTCCTCCATGTAATATTCAACAAGATTTTAAACTGAATCATAACTTAGCATGAGTTCCACATCCAACACTGTTCTCATAGAAAAAGCTCAGATGTGTGTGTGTGTGTGTGTTATATAACTGCTCAGCAAATTCCTGGATTAAAAGTTACTAACAGCATGTCAAATTCTTGACAAGCACAAATATATTACTAGTTAATTTAATTACTGGATGCCAAGAGGTATCATGAGCTAAATGTCAGACTAGACCCATAAGAAAATTAACAAAGCAAATAACATGCTCAGCTAAGCAATGTAAACCTACTGGAGCTGTCCCTGACAAGAGTAAGAAGCCACAGAAGAGCAGCTGTCATAAAAGCAAAGAAATTCTTACCATCAGAACAAATGCACCAGCAGTCCAGCACTCTGTGTTTTGTTTCTGCCAATGAGGAGTGATGAAGCCCTTCTCAAACAATTTACTTAATTCTCAAATTTGCTTCTCAGAGTAAAGTAAGCAATCAAACCACAAAAAATGCCTGCAAAGGTATTTCTGATCATGAAGAAGTTAAAAAATACAGCTCTAGAGTGGTGAAAAGTTCACAAAGAATTTATTCATAAACTAGCATACACTACATGAAGACATTATAATCAGACAAAGAGGCAACAAGCATTATACAGGAGGGATGAAATTGAGAGGCAGTACAATATATTCATTCACAAACCATTTTACAGCCTCAATCCCCCCTAGGAAAATTGTATCTATATAGTGACTGCAATTTACTTCATCTCAACCCCAGATTGATGAGGGACATCTCTCCTTCACAAATATCAAACAAACTAATGCAACTACCCACTCACTCAGGTCAAAAGAGCCCCCAGTAGCCCCAATTAACTAATTTTTTCAATAAATCAAAAGAAGTTACATGAACTTAATATATTTGTGTACAGTATGGAATACCTGTGATGGATGAATTTAAATTACTAAAGAATGGTAAAAAAAAAATTGCTTTTGCTTATCAGAATGTCAAAGAATTCAAATAAAGGATGAAAAAATTATCATACATTTACTGAGCAGGTTTCTGATATTAATATACCCTCAATAACTAAATCAATTGTAGGCTTGTAGCTATAAACATAGTAACCTCATCCATTGTCTTTCAAATTATAACTATTTGCACAAAAATGGGATTCAAACAAAATAATAAAAAATATTCCAATCAGCAGTAGAAAGAATGCTGGAGATAAAATTATCATTACTGTTAAAAAAATTGGAAACCAAATCTGCTTTAAAAGAAGAACCTAAACATAAAAAGTCCGTCTTGAAATGAATTAGCAATGTAGCAACAAAAAATACCAACACAAAACCGGAAACAAGCAAGAAGCAACTCACTCTTAAAACCCAACTGACTCAGAAAGTCTACAACTAGAAAAACAAGCTTGCACTTGCAGTACATGACATACAACAAAGTTTCTTTTCATTTTTTTCTTAGGCACACAAACAGAGTTCCTGAACCTGAAATAATCCACCCAAAATCCTTACTATACACTACACATTAATAATTATTAAAAATAATAATAATAATAATAAATAAATAAATAAATCTTCCCAAACAAAAGATGAAAGAAACTAAGAAAGACTTTGGAAACGTCTCAATCGGATCAAAAGAGAAAGGATCACACGGAAAACCCTAATGTGCAACATGAAACCCAAGAATCTCAATATCCAACATGAAAGAAATCATACCCCAAAAACAATTAAAAATCCATTCAGCACAGAACATGACACAATTCACTTTTTTTTTAAAAATAAAACTCTGGGATAGCATCAAAGGCTCCAATTTCAACTCAGAATTTGAGAAAGGTGACAATTTGGTGGCACAGAAAATGCAAAACCCACAAAAGACAAAAAAATATGAAATGGGAAATGCACCATAAAGAGAATTCACCTTCACAAACGCTTTCTGCGTGCGAAACCAAAACTGCAAGATGAGAGAGAAAAAGCGAGGAAACACAGATGAGAAGAGAAGAGAGTGATAATTGAATGGTGGGACTTTGCGTTTTATGAAAACGAAAAAGAGAGACACTCTTGATTAATAAAAAAATAAAATTAACTAAATAATTAGGTTGGTAATGATTTTGATTGAGATTTTTAAAAATGTTATATCTGAAATAGTGAAATGATGTGTCGCTAGCCCACATCTTCTGGCTTTATAAGACGTTGGATTCCTCATGTTTGTCTATAGTTTGCACTGAGAAAATAAAAATGATTTGGAAATAAAGTATCTTATCTTATTTATATCATATAAAAGATTGGAATAATGATTTTGTTAATCATGCCCTTATGCAATGATTAGGGAATCAAAAAAAGGTAAGGGAGTATAATAATTATTTTATTAGAAATTGTTGTTGAAGGAGTAAATTTAATAGATTAAGGAGTGATGTATTTAATTTCAAATAAAAATTTACTTTTTTCCTCCTAAATCACTGATCTTAAGGCAATGATTAGCTAAATCATCATAATAAAAGGTACAATTTAGATAATAAAGCCCACAATTGTAAATTTTATGAGAAAAATAGAAAACATCAAATAAATTATCACATATGTATAATAATCAAAATATTCTTAATCATTGCTCTAAGTATATTGGTTAAATCTTTCAACAACAAAAAAGTATATTGGTTAAAGAATTAAAAAAAAACGAAATTCATCACTTCCTAATCTGCTCACAATTGTTGTATTGTGATTTATTTTTATTTTATTTTATTGACAAAATCGTATTGTGATTTATTGTTATGTTATGTGTGTTAGCCATATGTGTATAATTATTCTAAAAAAACATTATATCACTTATTGCGGGTTCCTAGAAATTTAGATCCTGATATCTACAAACAATTTTATGGTAGATGCGCCTTAGCAACTTTTTCTGGTGAATTTCATGTTCTTTACTCAGCATGTTGTAGTTGCATCACTACAGTCAGTTGAAAAATTGGACCACTCCGCAGAAGCACTACACCAACCTATGGTTGATGTAAGGAGGATTGATCCTCAACTTTAGGTTGGAGGATTATAGAATTGCCCGGTTGATGTCTTAGTTTGTGAGCATGAAATAGAGGATGGAGAAAAGATGTGGGAAGTGAAGGAGAGGAAAGAGGAGTGTCAGACCATAGAGTAATGCTACTTGCATATCCAAAGTTGACACCCAAAGTTGATACATTGGTTAATTAGTATAAATATTTGGTTAATTCAGTTCATTATATGGTTAATTATGTGTAAATATTTGGTTAATTCATGATGATCTATTAATCATATAAAAAACTGAATTAACCAGATATTTGCATGTGATGAACCAAATATTTACATGATTATGGAAAATAAGCTTCAGATGACGTATTAACCATATAATGAACTAAATTAACCAAAAATTTATACATGATTAACCAAGGTATCAACTTTGGGTGTCAAACCCAGGTGTTCATCTATCATTACTCTAAATCAAGGTTTTAAATTGCGGACCGCATCACGTGTTGCGGCCGCAACATCTCGGTAGCGGTGGTCACAACCGATCTAAATCATAACCACTAGAGTAGAAAACTCTGGTGTGTAAGAGGATAGTAAAAACAAACAGTGTAAAGGAATGAGGCTCGTTTCAGGTAAAGGGCCAAAAGAGACTGTGGTTATAGGGTGAAAAGTAATGGTGAGCAGGAGCAGGGAGAACGAGAGAATTCTAACAGATTGGAGCAGAATGATACGAAGGAAGAACGACTCACATAGGAGAGGATGAAAACAATAGTGAAAAATGATTTTCAGTGGGGTTGGTAATTTTTAAGATTTGGAGATCTGCATATTTTCACTTGAAAGGTTGTCTGCATATTTTCACTTGAAGTCTTAAACTGCATCATCACACAATTCGTTGTGCTTCCAGAAGATCAATTGAAAATTCCTTTTATCTATGTTATTAAACAGATTCAAAATTGAGGCCTGGATTTTTTATTTTTTTTTATCCGGATTCCCTGCTGGTCAGAGAATCCACGCATTCACATATTCAAGTTAATTTATGGTCAAGATCTTGTAAACCTATTTGTATATTAATATATTTGTAATACATAATCCATGGCCAAGATCTCCCTGCAGTCAAAAAGTGACCACAGGGAATCTATAACGTGACCATAGGATTAAATATAGCCTTACACATTAGTGATGTCACACGCGATCATTGTTCATCAGTCATCGTCTCCCTAACTATGCTCATTTTTGTTGAAGTTGTCTTGTTGCAATAGGGTTTTTTAAGGCCCTTAGTGGGTTTTGCTCCCTTGGTTCTTTATTTCTAGGTTGAGTCTTTTCTTTCTTTATTTTTGGGATTGCAACTATTTGTAATATGTTTGACCTGATTGACATGACTTGTTCCAACTCGTTTTTTACCTGGTTGGCTTGGTTCAGTTTCTTAAAAAATATATATACAAACCCGACCTAATCCAACAAAATTGATTGGTTTAGGTATCATGTCGAGCCAAACCCGACCCAATCTGACATGTGTACACTACCAAGGGTCTCTATTTTCTACAAATATTGTTTGCATAACAAAGGAGAGTATGTTGTGATGAATGATATTTTTATGTATTGTTCTATTGAAATAAATAAATATTTTTTAAAATAAAATTATTGATAATTTATTAAATTAAATAAGGAAAAGAATTTTTAATTTTTAAAATTTCAAACATATTTTTAATTAAATACATTATTATTTTAATAAAAAAACCACATCGCATGATAGGTCAGTCGGTTTGCCACATGGGACCAAACCGACAATGTTAAGACTAGGGGTGTTCATCAATCGATCCTGTGACACCCGGGGCTGACAAGGGCGGGGAGTGGTCGCCGGTGCAAGAAGGCACAGATAAGGAGCGGCTCCAGGCAGACTTCTAGGCGGAGGGACACATGAATGAACCGATTACACACCGGAATGAGCGGGGTCCTGAGACTGTATAGGTATGGGACTATACAGTTGACAATGGCTTATATGTAGAGCTGGGTATACGGACCCGGGTCCGCGGACAGTCCGTTTAACCCGCAGTCCGCATGGACTTGGACTAGGTAAAATATGAGTCCATTTAAATGTGGGCTTTTTGGGTCGGCCCGTTTAACCCACGGGTTTAGCAGACTCGGTTTGCGGACCGTTCGTTTTCAACTAAAAAGCTAATTATTTTGATGTTTACTATGCACAAGGTGGTAATTCTTGAAGAAACTAAAGAATAAATATATCAGGGAAAATTAGGCCACAAGTTAAGACTAGTTCTTTTTTTGAGTTGGGTGAAGGGAGTTTCTTATTCACAAGAATAAATAACCATGCCAATGCTTCCAATTCAGTACCCAACCGAAGTTTTTCAGAATAATGTATAAGTCTTAAATAGACATGGAAATGGCAATATCTCCTGGATACATTATCTAATACACAAGCTATATTTCAAGAGATAGCCCAAAAACAAAAAACAAAAAAAAAACAAAAAGACAAAACAAAACAAAACTGGTGCAGAGTACGCGGACAGTTCGTTTAGTCCGTGGATTTTGTGGACTGGACGCGAACTCTGTTTTTCAGAGTCCATCTATCATGTGAACTTTTAGGTCTGGTCCATTTAAGTGTAGACCAATGCGGACCAGACTTAAACGGACCGAACTGGTCCGCATACCCAGTTCTACTTATATGAATTGATTGGTACTACCTATACAAATAAGATACGTCTTCTTTTCGGTAGCCCATCACTTAAGAACTCCACAGTTAAGCGTGCTTGACTTGGAGCAATTCTGGGATAGGTGACCTCCTAGGAAGTTTTCCAGGAAGCGTGTGAGTGAGGACAAAACACGCTGAAAAGACCCGTGTTGGTTTGTGGGGACAGTCGTCATTCTATAAAGCAGCCAGAGATGTTACAAATGGTATCAGAGCGGCTCCTCTCCCAGTACGGTGTGGTTCGGGGACGAACCAAGCATAAGCTAGTGGACATGTGACACTCGAGGGCGGGGAGTGGTCACCGGTGCAAGAAGGCACGGACAAAGAGCGACTCCTGGCAGGCTTCTAGGTGGAGGGATACATGAATGAACCGATTACACACCGGAATGAGAGAGATCCTGAGACTATGCAGGTATGGGACTATGCAGTTGAGGATGACTTATATGAATTGATTGGTACTACCTATACAAAAAAGATACATCTTCTTTTCGGTAGCGCATCACTTAAGAACTCCACAGTTAAGCATGCTTGACTTGGAGCAATTCTGGGATGGGTGATCTCCTGGGAAGTTTTCCAGGAAGCATGTGAGTGAGGACAAAACACGCTGAAAAGACCCGTGTTGGTTTGTGGGGACAGTCGCCAATCCATAAAGCAGCAGCAGTTATGTTACAGATCCAAACCAATTCAAACCGTAAAACCGAACCGAAAAACCAAAAACTGAAAAAGAAAAAAAAAAAAAAAAAAAACACTATTTTCGAGAAAGCGTGTGAGTGAAGACAAAACACGCTGAAAAGACCCATGTTGGTTTGTAGGGACCGTCGTCAATCCATAAAGCAGCCAGGTATGTTACAGATCCAAACCAATTCAAACCACAAAACCGAACCGAAAAATCGAAAACTGAAAAAACATTATTTTCATTGGATTTGATCATATTTTGGATCCCTTAGTGAAAACGGATCCAATCCAATCTAAACTGACCTATTATATACATATACTATCATTTTTGAAATTATAGTATTACTTATACTTAAGCATTGTTTTCCATACTTGTATAAGTGAACACCCTTATTCTCTTTAATATTTTTGTTGGAATGACATATATGAGATTATTTAGAATAAATTTTAATGTCTTGAAGTAATATTTTGCTAAAAGTTTTTTATGTATATGATATATATATACTTGATTGAGTAAAAATGAAAAATAAGAAATTAATTAAGTAAATTTGAAAAATAATTAGGTATAATTTATTTGTCGCTGATTCAAGGGAAAAAAAAGGATAAGTGAGAGTATATACAGATAATTAACATAAAAAAATATTTAACATAAAAGAACGTGTTAAAAATATCAATAATTATTTTTTCTCAAACTCCAAAAATTAGTTTTCCTCACTAGTCATCAAATCAATTAATGGTTGATAAGGAACAAATAGTTGTTGCTTTTAATAAAGGTTCTACCGTTCTAATATAGAGAAAAGTTAAAATAGGTGTTGGACACCCTAAACTAGCTCCATAAAATGAAGATTATCTTTTGTCTACATAAATCAACTCTAAAAAAGACACTTGACATAAGAAGAAAATAAAGAAATAAAAACTGAATTATCCAATCTAATTCAAAACGCATTTGATTAGATTGGATTTGATCAAATTTTTTAAGAATGCAAATCGATCCAATCCAAATTGCATGTTTCCATCATTGGATCATATGACTTTTTTGGCTCAAAATCGATCCAATCAAATTTGCGAACACCCCTAGTTAAGACTAATATTTTAAAAATCGGTACATTTGGATTGGGCCAACTGATTGGACCATTGACCGGACACCCCTCTGATCCTGGTTGAACCATAAAACCGAAAAAATGATGACCGAAAAAAAAAATGACGATTGAACTAATCTAAAACCATAACTGATCCAACGGACCGATTTTCAAAAAAGAACTAAATGAATTATTTGTTTGTTTTAAAAAGAAAAAAAGGAGAGTTTTGCATTTTTGAAAAGTCTCGTACTCTCCATTATCTCAAAATCATAACATATCCACTTTGATTTAATTGTAGCTATTGCTAGCAAGAAGGATTGAGTTGTCATGTTAATATATATAGATTTGAATCTTGTTTAGGAAAAAGTTTAACTTTGCAACTTGGATTTGTTGTTGTGTAAACAATTCAGATTTGATATAAAAACTTATATTAAAATTTGACTTATTAATTGATCTCTTTAACAACATATATATATATATATATATATATATATATATATATATACCCTGATTCGACAATTGGTTAAATTGATTGTTTCAGTTGAACCTTGAAACTCTCTTTTCCGGTTCTCTGATTCGACCAATTTTCAAAACATTGGTTAAGATGATATATTGACGGAAAGACTAATGTTGCAACTTAAAAAAATTAGGAGACCAAAACGATAGGGAAGAAATTAGGGACAAACATCACATGGGCAGGCTATACTTGGGGACCAAAAGCAATTAAGCCTAATAAATTCCTAACTCTCCATGTCCATAGTAGCTACAGTAATTCGCATGACTAGAGTAAAATCTGAGAGAAGATAGATGGCACATCCAGGAGACACGTTCTAGTAAACTCTGTTGTTGACAGTTTGATAGAGAGATTTAAGCTGTGTGTTCCATTTGTCAACGGCAGTATACTTTTTCATTCCTTTCGACCTGAATCATGAATTTCTGATGTTAAAAAATATACCACGTTTTATATAAGAAAAATAAGAACAGAATAAATCCAACAAGAAGAAATCAACATATAAAACCTGACCTATCAGAGCGTTCTAATAACCGGTTCACTTGATCAATATGCCCTTGAATTCTGTTATCCAAAATCAGCGACACCAATAGCTGTTCAACATCGTGCTCAGGAACATTAAGTTCCTGCAAATTAAAGGGTTTCATCATGTAAAAAAATATTAGACTCACCACAAGTTTCTCATTCAATTCAACAAATAAGTCTTGATGGGTATCGAAGGTAAAATCAATAGCAACTTTTAACTCAACCATTTGTACAAGGAAAGACGAATAAGGCAGGAGAAATATCTGGTTCTTTTTACAAATAGCAGTCTTACACAGCCAACATTACACCATCACCCACTTATACCAGGGACCAAAGGGAATGGTTAAGTTCTCCAGATGTGTTTGACTGCTCTTTTTGTGGGGTTACTTTAAATTGTTTGGCAGGGAAGGGAGGGAGGTAACTCGAGAAGAAATGTCAGAGTGCAAATGATGTAGTGGGAGCACAATTACCTTCGATATAAAAGGGATCCTGATCCTCGTATATGGTTTGATGAGCTTCAACAAGACTTGTGTTCTAATATTCTTCAGCAGATCCTCAATGTAATTTCTAATAAATGGATCATCCATAATGGTTCTTCTATTACTCTGGAAAGTAATGCATACGATATCCATTTAAAATAAAATATTAAAATTGAGAAGAAATATGTTAAGGTCAAATTATTGGTGGACAAAATATCATGGAAGACCAAGGGCCTGATTGTTTCAGAGTTTTTTAACAAAAAATTGCTTTATTTATTAAAAATCATTTCTGACACGTTTGTTTGGTTGAGCTTTTACAAAAAAGAAACAACTAAAAAACTAAAAAAAAAAAAAAACTGCAGTTCAGCTTTTTGGAGAAGCTATATTTTCTAGTATTTCGAGGCGTGAAGTAAAAAAAGGAACTTTTTATAATTGTAGCCAAACACAAAAAAAGTTTCTGATTTACATAAAAAAATTGATATAAGCTATACAACAAAATCACTTTTTTAAAATATTTTAAAATCACCTTTTTAAGCTTAAATAAACAAGCGAGCCCTAAATAACCGTACCTTCAAAATTTTCTCAAATTCCAGTATTTCATTCCGTTGATAGGCTGCTATCAAATTTGTCATCGCCAAAATTTCAGGGTCATTCTTGTATCTGCAGCATAGAATATATGAGAGGAGAAAACAGAAAGAAAGAGGAAAGACATCATACTCACCTCAGTGGATTGATCAACAGAATCAGAGAAATGAAAAAAAAGAGTCAAATATACTGGAATACAATACAGAGGACTTACGGCTTAGCTTCCTGCCCATCAAATGGATTTACTTCAGATTCCATCAACATGTTGGCAAGAACAAGATATCTGACATGTAAATAAGAAATATATTACAAGATGTTAAAAACAGAGAAAGAATGATCAAATGGTTTATTTAGAAGTCATGGAATATTGTATATACATGAGTAAAGAATTCAGATTTCAATATTCATTGAAAAAAGCTGTGCACATATTCTAATACATGAATATTCAAGCACAAATGCTTAATCAAGATGATGGGTTATAATAAAAATCAAATTGGTGATTCACAATTAATTGCATTTTTTAATATGTGGAAGTGAAATATAAGGTTATTGTAATACACATTGTTTGAAAAACTAATAGTAAAAGAATACTCTAGCACCTACTTCAAGCATTGAATACGCCTATGGTTCCCAGCTTCGTCATAATTCTTAAAAGCTTCAAAGAAGTCAGTGGCTGCTTCTGCCCACTGGCGCTCTGCCATATGCATTTTCCCCCCACATTCATGGATTATCCCCATGATCCTTGGATGGGGAATTGCTGACTTAATAGTTAGTGCTTTCTGATAAAGTTGCTGCATTTAATATCATGAAGACTGATAAATACCAGTAAACAAACTTCCCAAGACATAGATTATTCAACCAATAAATACAGAGGACAATCATAGATGAGGGAAATCACTAATCATATCAACATCCCCAGATCATCAAAAGGCATAAACCAGTCACACCTTAAAAAGAAAATGTCAAACCCCACAACAGACAATTGGAAGGTAATGATTAGTAGAGATCAAAAGCATCATCCTCATCGCAGCCCCTAGTTTGTTTATGTATTATTCATTTTCAACAGATAATAAATTATAAAGTCCCAGCAAAATGGTTGATTTTCTACAAATGTCAGTCAATTAGTATTTTGAACTTCAGAAAATATACAGATGATTCCCCCACCCCCTCACCTTTTCTTCAAGGAACAAAAAGCAAATATATTAACAGATAAAAAGCTATATTTTCATAAATCTAAAACTCCTAGACTATTTTTTTTAATAAAAAATAATAACAGGGAGCTGAAACGAGCAATCTAATGATTAAAGAATTAGACTAGCCACACACACACAAAAGATGAACTTAGCTTTATTGGGAAAATGGAGGTGGGGGATGACTCAAGTTAAAAAAGGCTTTGTGGTGAAGAGTACTAGAAGGTACCGATGGGATTTTTAGAGAAGGATGAGGAGATGTTTTGGGGGGGGGGGGGGGTTCTGCTTGGTGGAGAAAGATTTGGAGGTTAGATGAAGACATCACAAGATGCATGGCTGAATGGAAGCTTTCATTAAAAAGTGGGAAATGGGGAGGATACTTATTTTTGGTGGGATTCTTGGATTGGATCAAAAAATCTAAAAGATAAATTTCCTAGACCCTTACCATATCAGATCAACAAGAGGAATTGATATGCAATATGGGGGCTTGGGAGCAAGACAGAAAATGGGTTTGGAGTTTAAAATGGTGGCGACCTTTATTCCAATGGGAGGAGACACTGGAAGGAGAGTTGAAGAAGATGATTAAAAAAAACTATTTAACCAATGGTAAAAAGAATTCTTGGGTGTGGAAGGGATGTAAATCTGGAATTTATTCCGTTGAGAAAGCCTATAAACAGTTAAAGCAGTCCAATATTGTACATAATGGCAGTATGTTTAATAGGATTTGGATTAAGGCTGTTCCTAGGAAGGTTTGTGCTTTTTTGTAAAGATTGTTGCAAAATAAAATCCTGACTGAAGTTAACATAGGAAGAAGAGGTATTCTATATGATAAACAGGATCTTTTGTGTTGGGTGCAATAAGGAAAAGGGAGATGCAGAGCATTTATTCGTTAGATGTGAGATTGCATATAATGTGTTAGTGCTATAATTGGTGGGGTATTTCAACAGTCACCCTAATAAGTAATAACTGCAAAGATCTGTTTTGGCCGTTCGAAGGTTTGATTGCAGAAAAACAGTTTGCGGGAACTTGGGTAGTTGTATGCTATGCAATAATTTGGACCACATGGATCTCAAGAAACAATATCATTTTTATCCATCACGAAAAGTTAGGTGTTACCATACTGGAAAAAGTGCAAGCTTTATCATGGGGTTGTTGGCTATCTTCTAATGGGAAGTTGGGAAAGGCCACTTATATTGGTGTAGTAATCCTATAAGGTGCTTAGCTGTGTAGTATTGATCATATCATTTTGTAAAATGCTTAGCTGGTAGTATCTCCTACTGTCAGATTTTCTTTGTATGAATTAGATTAGTCTGTTTGCTGGATGGTTTTGGTTTGTTGGTGGTGAAACTTCTGTTCTGGATGTATCTTTGTAAGGGTTAGAGTATCCCTCATACTCTAGTATCAATAAAATTTTGTTGCTGTTTAAAAAAAAAAGCATAGTATTGAAATGTATGTGAGCTTAAGTAACTATAATTCATTCTAGATAGATGCAGTTAGTGACTTCAACATTATGCATATAGAACCAACATATAAAGTTATTATTTGAAAATTCTGCTTATTCTTCAAGCAGCAGCTAAAGTCTGCAAGTGTGTGTAAGGTAAGGGCCTTAAATAAGAGGAGAAATTGAGAGTTAGTAGCAGTTAATTAGAGCTAGTTACTTATTTGCCCATAAATAAGAGGAGAAATTGAGAGAGAGGGATATCTTGCGAATTGAATAGGAATTGGGGCCTTAGGGCATTTGGGGAGGTGCAGACCCTCGAAGTTCTACGACATTGTACTTTAATCAAGGGAATTCTCCCTATTTTCTCGATAATAAATATCAGTTTCTATCAGAGTGTTAAAAGACAAATTGCAGCAAAACATACTAAAAATTGAAATGGGATACAATTAATCAACTTATGAAAGTTACAGAACAAGAATTTATTTTCTAAAACAATTGCTGACCTTGAGTTTTTTATTGTTCTTGGTCTGTGTGTACATTTGAATCTCTATTGCATAAACCTCCAAAAGTTGGGTTCCTTTCTTATGGTCATCTGTCCCATCTTCTCTTTGACAAGATTTGTGAAGTTCCTTCAAGATCTGACAGGGTTCAACAAACCTTAAATTATAAAATACTAGTAGACTAGATACCAATAAAAACATACACAGGAATCCAAATTAAGTTGAACAGTAAGTTACAGAAGAGAACATATTACCTTGCTCATACGTCCATATTCACCAATATCAAAAAAGATCTTGCAAAGCTTCAGATTTGTCTTAAACCACAATCTCTGCACAGTGAGTGAAATACACAAATATAAGATCACATATAAGAGAGAGGCAATGAGATAAGACACAGAAAAGATGATGTACAGTGGATTAACCTCATTTTTTGCTTCTTCAAGGGCCTTCAGAGTTGTCTGGTAGAATTCCTGCAGAAGACCAAGGTTCTGGCTTGCTGAACCTGAGACATAGTCCATAATGCTGTTTATGCATTTTTCACTATAGTTACGAGTCACTGCTGACTTAATATATGTCAACATCTCCCTATATGCTTCCATCATCTCTTTGTACTTTCCCAGTCGATAATAGAGCTTGACAGTTTGTTTCAGAGCTTTAAAACCCCTGGTAAAATGCAAAATAGGAATGAAATGTAATACATAATAGTTATAGTCATTATAGAAAGATTCTCGGACAAATATCACTGTGGTACATGAAAGAGTACAAGAAACAAGGATGCATGAATAAGAGAAGATATTCATATCAGACAACTAAAGAGCAGTGCTATTTAGGTATTTATCATGAAGGATTTTATACAAACTACATTAAGAATTCACAATTAACTTTTTCAAGTTACAAGTGTGAGATAAGTCAGTTACAAAGATGGGGTCTAGCTGGATCAAGTGATGCCATTGTGTACTGTTCTGTCGAAAACCAAATTTTCAAAAAGGCCATTTAGACTGAATTGAAATCCAGACTCCTTCCCTGTACCACATTACCACCAATTAAAATTTACCATCTCCATTAAAATAATAATAATACATCCTTTTTACCAATAAACACAACTTAACATAGTTTCGAACTTAATGAAGTTTGCACCACCAAACTTGTACCCAGATTCCACCAACAGCAAGCCAGAAATCAGCTGCCCCTACCTGAGAACCATCAAGCTCCAACACTATTGACCAAATCAAACCAGAACACACAGGCCACAACCAGACACACCTTGAATCTGTGTGTTCGTCTGCAACCGAAGCCCACATCTGAAACAGTGGCTACACAACCTATTCTTCATCTCCTTTTACACAATCACAGCCAGAAATCAGAAACCAAGCCCCCGTTTTCGCCACCAAATGTCACCAATCTACTGCAGGTGAAGTCACCCTCATGCTCATATCATCCTCTCAAGCAACCAAAAGACCGAACCAAAGTCCAGCCAAAAAAGCCCCTGCACCATCAGGTTCTTCAAAAGCTGAACATTCAACACCAATGCATCAACCATGTATCAAAGGTCTGTTCAACCCAAACAGTCATCGGAGATAGTCGCAAACCATGAACAAGTGGTGTTAAGTTGGCTTTAGTTGGTGAAAGGGATGAGGTGCTATTTTTAATTGAGTTGGTAAATTATAATTGGTGAGAAAGGGAAGGGAACAAGAAGAGGACACAGGAGATTTCAGTCCATTTAAATCAACGTTTTGGAATAGAGTTTTGTCTGCCCTTACCTCTATTTCTCAAACTATCCTCCATATGATCAACCTCTATCAGTCTTCTCCTCACATGATCAACTTAATATTACCATTGAAGTTCTCTACCTCCACAATCCATATCTTTGTTATTATGCAGCAGTCTGGGAATAGAGTACTTACCATTCCGCTTTTTCTTGTTCCATTTGCACTACCTCGGTGAAACCAGCAAGTGCACCTTCTGGGTCAGTTTCAACCATACCTATATAGTATATACAAACAAAAACAACAATTTCCTAAGAAGTTAGTGTGCAAATTTTACCCAACCAGCCATGACCCAGAAACTAAGTCAAAACTTTGTAAAAGAAATTAACCGTTAAACATTATTTATCAAGTCATGAGTAATTTAATTTCCTTCAACTAAATCACTCAGAAAACTTTATATTTTCAACCATGATACATATATAAAGGTGAATAGTCACAACAAGTGCAATCAAGATATCCAATGATAGAACACTGATTTTATATTTCAACAGATCAGTCATCAGTTTGCTAGCACAAACTCATTAACGACATTGTGAACAAACAAGCAAAGCAACACACTAAAAAAATGGATCCTAATTCATAAATAATAAATTAAAGGTTAAATTAATATTAGGTCCTGAACTATTTGGTAATTTGTAATCGGAACACTCAGCACTTTTCCGTTAGGATTTCGTTAAGCATCTATTAGGATTCCGCTGAATTATCTATCCACTCGTCATTAGTAAGTCTCTAAACTTTTTGAAAAAATTCAAATGAGTCCCTGTACATTTTAGTAAAATCCCTGTACATTTTGGTACCCAAATACTTTTTGGAACCCAGACGAAATTCTAACAAAAAAAAAAGTGTATAAGGAACCTAATTACAACTTTTTAAAATATAGGTACCTATTTAAAAATTCCCAAATAATTAATGAACGTACGGAACAATCAAGCCTAAATTAAATGGTCAAGAAAATAATGAACCTTTTGAATTGTAATATTGATTCTCAATATCAACGTCTTGCTCCTCTTGCTCTTCGTCAGAATATTCAAATCCATAATCCTCCATATCAGCATCTACAGAATCAATCAACCACTTAGTTTCACTACACCGAACAACAAAGACGAGAAGGGAGAGAAATGAAAGCATACCGGAAGCCATGACACATGAAATGGATTGAGGATCGCAGTTAGGGTTTTGATGGCTATGTAAATCGTAACAACCACTGAGTCTGAGTCTCTGCAATTGCGACTGTGCTCAGTATCCGGTGCGGTGAGGGGGAGTGTAGAAGCTGAAAGAGTAATAGCTACGTAACCCAAATCAAATATGGGCCCATTGAAGTGTCATTTATCTTTTATGAGAAAAGATATTTGAACACCCAAACTTGATACCCATTTTTGATACCTTAGTTAATCGGTACAAATATTTGGTTAATTCAGTTCATTATATGGTTAATCACATGTAAATATTTGGTTAATTCATACTGACTCATTAATTATATAAAGAACTGAATTAAATAGATATTTGCATGTGATTAACCAAATATTTATATGATAATAAAAAATAAGTTTCATATGACCCATTAACCATATAATGAACTAAATTAACCAAGTATTTACACGTGATTAACTAGGTGTCAAAAGTGGGTGTCCCAACCTGGTGTGCAAATAACACAGCTGATCTTTTAAAATTGGTTAGAAAATGAACCGAGTAAATACATTTTATTTTTGAGTTTAACTGGTGTATGGACCCGTGCATGGAATATGCTATTTTTTAGAATTTCATATTTAAATATATACCCGTTGATTTCACATTTTATGATTTAATAATTTCATTTGTCCAGTGCAATTTAACCATTTTTAGAAAATATATTTATCTATCAAATTATTTTTTTCTTTTCTCTTGAAGATCTTTTTGATTTATTTCTCAACTTTTCCCGTGCAAGCTAAGGGAATGGATTATCTCATGTTGAAATCCTCACCCTTAAAACATCCATATCTCCCTTTTTATATTTTGAAGTTTCTCCATCTTCTTTATAATTTATGGCTCAGATTTAATTGGACTCTCATGTCATTTGGGGGAATCCATTCCCACAAGCTAACTTTAGAAAATATATTTATCTATCATATTATTTTTTTCCTTCTCTCTTAAAAATATTTGAGTTAATTCTCCTCTTTTCCTTGTGCAAGCGAACCATTTATAGAAAATATATTTAACTGCCATATTTTTATTTTTCTTCTCTTTTAAAATCTATTTGATTTATTTCTCCTATTTTCCTGTGCAACTTAACCGATTATAGAAAATAAATTTATCTATCATATTACTTTTCTTCTTCTCTCTTAAAAATATATTTGATTTATTTCTCATCTTTCCCCATATAAGTTAACTATTTTTAGAAAATATAATCATTTCCATATTATTTTTCTTATTATCTCTTGAAAATATATTTGATTTATTTCTTCTCTTTTTTACTGTATTTATTTCTTCACTTTTTCCATTGTAAGTTAACTATTTTTTAGAAAAAATATTTTTCTATCATATTGTTTTTTTATTTCTCTCTTGAAAATCTATTGATTTATTTATCCTCTTTTTCCGTGAAAGTTAACCATCTTTAGAAAATATATTTACCTATCATGTTATTTTTCTCTTCTCTCTTGAAAATTTATTTGATTTATTTTTCCTATTTTTTCGTGCAAATTAACCATTTTTAGAAAATATATTTATCTACCGGATTATCTAATCATTTTATTGTGTGTTTTAATTATAGCAAGTATGTTATAATAAAATTTACCACGTCACAAAAACAAATTATGAAAATTTATCACTGTTATTATTAAATAATCCACTTTGTTTCAAAATCAGTGATATTTGAATTAATATTTGTATTTTATTTGCATTTGTTTTGTATTTAGCTGCTATTATTACATTGATTATTCCCACCTTTTTTTTGCTTTGAATTAAATTAGATTAGATGATCGTACAACTATTTTTTTTCACATTTAAATTGGCGTTTCCATTTTGAAATCAATAATTGAAACATAGGAGTAAATCCATAACAACAAATTAAAACATTCCATAAATATAATAACAACCCAAAACTTCTCCCCTAATAGGTCGATTACAGATTCTTCAGAAGATAACACATGACATTTTGCTTTTGAGATTTTGTCATGAGATGACACCTATACATTTTTTCTGTAAATTAGAGTCTCAAATATACATAATAATAATAATAATAATAATAATAATAATAATAATAATAATAATAATAATATTATTATTATTATTATATATTATTATTATAGAAGTTGCAATCCTTTTTTTTTTTTTGGGTGAAGAAAAAAAATAGAAATTGCTTTAAATTTTAGATACTTGATCCCATTACATTTTTTTTAGTTTTGACCATATAAGTTTTAAATGATAAATTACTTTAAATTGTTGAAGTTTTAAGTTGCACTTTTCATTTGAATTGCAGTCTTAAATTACTTAAAATTGTTGAAATTTTAAATTTTAAATTCCACTTTTCATTTGAATTTCAATCTTAAATTACTTTAATTTATTGGATACCATCAATTTTCATTAATTACTTTAAAAACACGAAATCAGAAGCTAATTAATTATGCATTGATTGTATCATGATGAATTTTGAATTGTTGCCCAGAATAATTTTGAATTGTTGGATGTGTAATTAATTCTAATTAATGCACAATGAAGTTTCTATTTTATCCAGGGAGGTTCATTATTGAAATAGTCAGGATATATATATCTGACATAAATTAAAACAAATCAAATCCATAGATGCAAATAAGGGACCCAAAACACAAACTTCATAGGAATATTCTAGCTAGCTTTGAGGTCATGTATCCGCAAATATGCTTTGCATTATTTTAATGACTACGATTCTATATCATTTCCTTCTGCCAAATCAACTAAAACAATATGGAATTCAATTATTGATATTGATTAACAAGCTATTATTAATTTAAAAAAACCTAAATACAAAAATATTGAAGATGGGGGACAACTTTGTTGGAGAGGGACTCGTCATCATGATTATCATTGTATACACCAAAAAATGAGCTTAACATTAAGATACTATAACGATTGATATATTAATCAAGTGATCTCCCTGTTAAAAAACGTAATATCTTCAAATAAGAGAAAATTTAAGTATATTTTTTTACGTGATTAATGTATTGTGTTTCTTCTATACAAATATAATATAACTTTTTTTAGCCATCTCATAATTTTGCAAGTTTTTGTCGATGAACAATAAAAAATAATAAACATGCCTAAAATGTTTGTGTTTGTGATTTGAATTATGGATGAAATTGCACACATACATAAAATGGATAATTTATTAAAATTAAGAAAATAATTGTATTCTCCATGAAAAGAAGATATGATGAAAAAAGATAGCGGTGGATCTAGAACCTTCTATGCCTTGGCCTTCTGAAAAGCCAACAATAGAAGAGAACAAAATAACAAAATAAAAAGTCATGAACGATATAAAGACAATGGAAGTAGAAAGCAAAAAAAGGTATGAGTAGAAGATAAATTAGACCTGAAATGATGATTATGTTGCAACACCCTCCTCTCTTGCTCTCATGGTTCTCTGGTCAGAATGTGCAGCAAAATCATTCAAAAAAAAAAAACCCAATGTCAATTAATTCCATTTTCAACATAGTTAAAAAAAAAAAGAAAAAAAAAAAAAGGCAGAGGTACCTCAAAGAGAGAAAGACGGTAGCTAAGCGACGACGATCTCCTGACAGCGGTTGTAACACCCTCTACCTCGCATGTATTTATAAGCGATAACATAGAAGGAAATAATTTAGTTTTTTCGAAAATAGATAAACACATGCATATCATTTATTATAAAATGAAAATCAACGGGTAGAATATACCACATTGAAACAAAACATCATACGCGGATAAACCAAAACATGTTTATAAAGAAAACATATAACCCAACCCCAATGTCACATTACAGAGCTGGTATAACTGATCCGATAAAACAACTCGGATAACAACTAAACTAGCATGAACTAAACTTCTAGAAGCGGCTCCTCAGAGTCACTCCTCAGCAAACTGCTCACTGTCCTCTGCATAACACAAGAAGGGGTACATGCAAAGCAACAACAAAAGACGGGGAGTAAGAAACATATATATCAACATAACAGCATGGAAGCAGTTAGTAAGATGAACATGCATCAATAAACATAGCATATCAAACGTAGACGTTTCATCATATTAATATCATATATATACATTCCAAACAAGGTATGTTATGCGATGCAACACTACTCCACTACTCCAATGCATGAATGAGCAACACAGCGCACAACCAATAATCACCACCTCCGCTTGGGCCACTCGACTACCCAAGTTCATCATCATCATCAACGTTATCTTTCATCTTTAGTCTTTAATCTTTTATCACATAATCTTTTCACTTACCAGCTGATGTTGGCGTGAGTGGTTAAAGGCCTCTCGCTCCTTAACCAAGGTCTCGAGTTCGAGCCTTGGGTACCGAAAAAATCTCAGCTGGGAGGGATGCCACCCATCGAGGTGCCGAACAATCTCCCGCGGGAGATTAGTCCCCTTCTCAGGTTGGCAGTGGGATACTCCTCGAAGTAGATAAAAAAAAAATAATAATCTTTTCGCTTACACTCTGGCCAAAAAGCACCAGAGCTCAACATCTTGACCATTAAGCATCAAGGTCCCCTTGGCCACTTGGCTACCAAGGTCCAATATCTTTTAACAACACCTTGACATTATGCATCAAGGTCCCATTGGTCACTCGGCTACAAAGGTACAGAACAACAATACTCTGGCCAATAAGCACTAGAGCTCAACACCTCGACCATTCGGCTATCGAGGCCCCTCTTGGAGCGAACGCTAGGCTACCAAGGTACAGAACATCATCTTTCCACTTTAATTATTAACACTCCTACTGATCAGGTACAGAGCTCAACACCTTTACCATTAAGCATCAAAGGTCCCCTTGGCCACTCGGCTACCAAGGTACAGAACAACATCTTTAAGTTATCCAACTCATCTTCTCTTCGTTTGGTGTCTTATTTCATTAATTGGATACTTTGGGGTAAAACCCCTGTTTTCATCATTCTGGTTCTGTTCTGGTCAAGTGAGCACGGGCGTTCTCAACCTCAGCACTGCGTGCTGGACCTGCAGGCAAGCACGGTCGTGCTGCCTGCTGAGCACGGGCGTGCTCAATTGCGCGCCATGCTCTGGATTTCAAACTGGAGCACGGGCGTGCTCCCTGTTAAGCACGACCGTGCTCAATGGAGTGTGGCCGTATTGATCTGGGCAGAAAGGGTCAGAAACCATTTCCCAAATCGTTGGGACAGTTCACAGATTCAACCTATTGGCTTTAACTAATCCTTCGAACATCAGCTTCATTTAAATGTTCTTCATTAATATTCATGTCTTATCATTATAGGGAATTAATCCTTTAATCACAGCTTCGTTATTAACGTTCCTAAAACACTCACTAATCAATCCTAGGGTCTTTAACCAAGCCCTATGAACATAACCTTACCTCTCACACTATATTCATGTCTTATGAACAACTGGGACAACATCCCTTAAATTCCATTATCATCGTTAACATATGTTAACATCTTAACATCATTAATAAGCCCTATTAATTGGTTAGAGTCTTATTAACGTCATTGTTGGAATTAACATGCACAACAATCAACACTCATTCAGAGCACCACATCATCATCATTATCATAACAACATTCTCATAATCATAACAACATCATCATCATCATAATAGCATCATCATCATCATCATGAACATTCATAGTATCATTAAACATCATACTCAATTGGGCATACCAATAACATCCGATCATACATCATCAATAATTAACATCAAACAATACAACAATTAAAGCATGCCATTAACATTATAATCATATCATACATACATCAATTAACATCGAATAGACAAACAACATATGATAGGGTCATGGGTTAACCCTTCATCTTACGCTACCCCCAACGCCTACATGTCAATACTATTCCTTCTCCCCATAGCTGGTATGAAGATTCCAACCAACGAAAGCCAACTGGCAACCCAAACGAAGAACCAACACGTTTCCCTCAAGCGGCTTAACTAGCTTTCCAAGCCTTGGTCAAACAAAAGGTTAACCAATTAGTTTCCCAAATCAAAACAAGAAAGGGTACTAAAGAGGGAAGGAACCATTACCTTCTACAATTGGCACAAACCAACCAAGATCTCCCAAAACTAGAGCAAGAACACCAACGGCATCAAAGGGGTTCAAGGGAAGGAAGGGAGAAGAGGTTTTTGCCCCACAAAAGCTGCCCAAAGTGCCAAAATAGGGTTTGGCTCGTAACCCTCACGAAACTGCTCTATTTAAAGACTCTGATACCTGAGCACGACCTTGCTCCCTGTTGAGCACTGCCGTGCTCAACTCCTAAACACGGGGTGCTGAAATAATGCCTTGCGAGACCACCTATATGATCGATTTGGCAAAACACATAAAATAAGACTTGTAGATAATTCTCTTAGATTTCCAACGCCACAAAGATCACCTCGATCGGACATCTAAAATTCAAGATATGGCCAAAGCGGTGAAACAGGTTACTAGGACTCTAAAAGGGTTGAACCTTTCTAAGGCTAAACTTTCTCAAACATGAACTTAGACATCAAAAACAACCTAACAAGCATATGAAAACATATATAAAATCTATTTAAATGTATTAAGCTTATCTACGAAAAACGGGGTGTTATAGCGGTGATGATATAAAAAATGCATGGGCTCTATCTACATGATTTCATAGATCTACGAAAAATTTCAAAGGAGAGAGATGAGATGTGAAGAAGAAAATGTTGAATGAGAGAAGAGAATAGAGAGAGAGAGAGAGAGAGAGAGAGAGAGAGAGAATGGTGCAGAAGATGGGTAAAGGATAGACCATGCATGCTTGAATTTGAATGGATAATAATGACTCAAAATCAGATTTCTAAATCATGCTGGACGAAATTGAATATTAAATATTGAATGCATTAAATCTATAATCTATAATATATACAAAGTAGAATGTCTCATTCTCCAAGTGTCATTCTCTGACAATATCCACATCAGCACCATCCTAGGTGTCGTCCATACCATATTCAACACTCAATATAACTTGATATTCAAACAACACTCAATATTCAATTCAATTTAATGCATTCAATATTTAATATTCAAGTTATGTCAATTTTGTAATTTAATGCACAAATTTTTTTCCATTTTGAAGAATAATTAAAGAAATGCCTAGTCAGCCCTTGCTTTATGGTATGGACGACACCTATATAGACTAGTGTATGGACCCGTGTCATGCACGGGAAATATGATATATTTTAGGATTTTACAAAAAAATATATAATTGATGACATGTGGGAGAGAAGTTTAAGGAGAGCTTGACACTTGTAAGTTTCTTCTTTTGAGATTATTCTCAATTGTATATAATATAGATTAGCATTTTGTAATAGTTTTGATTTAAAAATATATATTTGCACTGATACTTTATGTTTATTTTCTTTTTCCAGTTATATTTGCATTTGATTTGATACTCATATGCTATTCAACACTCACTATTCACACCCTTTTTGAAATAAAAAAATTAAAAGTAGCATCAAATTCATACCAGCAAATTAAAATATTCCATAAATACAATATAATTCAAAACTTCCCTCCTTAAAAAATGGTAGGCTAATAATTATAGACGTCAAATGCATGAGGTTGCGACACATCAGATTTTTTTGGAGGGAAAGCTCTAAAGGATGACATGTGGGAGAGAAGTTTAAGGAGAGCTTGACACTTGTAAGTTTCTTCTTTTGAGATTATTTTCAATTGTATATAGTATAGATAAATATTGTTTTTCTTCTCTTTTGAAAATCTTTTTGATTTGTTTCTTTTTTTTTTCGTGCAAGTTAAAGATTTTTAGAAAATTTTGTTAATTGTTTATCTATCGTATGAAAAAAAATGAAAATATTTTGATTTATTTCTCATCTTTTCCCGTTCATGTAAACTATTTTTAGAAAAATATATTTATAAATCATATGAAAAAAATCTTTCTTGAAAATATTTTGATTTATTTCTCCTATTTTCTCGTGCAAGTTAATCATCACTAACCATTTCTTTTCCACTATCTTAATGTTGTACTTCTTCCCTAAACATCTATACATTATGCACACCTCTATTAAATATTCAATTATTAGCATTTTGTAATAGTTTCGATTTAAAAATATATATTTGCACTGATACTTTATGTTTATTTTCTTTTTCCAGTTATATTTGCATTTGATTTGATACTCATATGTTATTCAACACTCACTATTCACACCCTTTTTGAAATAAAAAATTAAAAGTAGCATCAAATTCATACCAGCAAATTAAAATATTCCATAAATACAATATATAATTCAAAACTTTCCCCCCTTAAAAAATGGTAGGCTAATAATTATAGACGTCAAATGTATGAGGTTGCGACACATTAGATTTTTTGGAGGGAAAGCTCTAAAGGATGACATGTGGGAGAGAAGTTTAAGGAGAGCTTGACACTTGTAAGTTTCTTCTTTTGAGATTATTCTCAATTGTATATAGTATAGATAGATATTGTTTTTCTTCTCTTTTGAAAATATTTTTGATTTGTTTCTTTTTTTTTCCGTGCAAGTTAAAGATTTTCAGAAAATATTGTTAATTGTTTATCTATTGTATGAAAAAAAATGAAAATATTTTGATTTATTTCTCATCTTTTCCCATTCATGTAAACCATTTTTAGAAAAATATATTTATAAATCATATGAAAAAAATCTTTCTTGAAAATATTTTGATTTATTTCTCCTATTTTCTCGTGCAAGTTAATCATCACTAACCATTTCTTTTCCACTATCTTAATGTTGTACTTCTTCCCTGAACATCTATACATATGTACACCTCTATTAAATATTCAATTATTAGCATTTTGTAATAGTTTTTATTTAAAAATATATATTTGCACTGATACTTTATGTTTATTTTATTTTTTCAGTTATATTTGCATTTGATTTGATACTCATATGCTATTCAACACTCACTATTCACACCCTTTTTGAAATAAAAAAAATTAAAAGTAGCATCAAATTCATACCAGCAAATTAAAATATTCCATAAATACAATATATAATTCAAAACTTTCCCCCCTTAAAAAATGGTAGGCTAATAATTATAGACGTCAAATGCATGAGGTTGCGACACATCAGATTTTTTTGGAGGGAAGGCTCTAAAGGATGACATGTGGGAGAGAAGTTTAAGGAGAGCTTGACACTTGTAAGTTTCTTCTTTTGAGATTATTCTCAATTGTATATAACTAGTGTTTGGACCCGTGCCATGCACGGGAAATATACTAATTTTTTTAGGATTTCATTAAAAAAATATGTAATGATTAATTTCACATTTTTTGTTTAATTTTTTTGTTGGGTTTTATAAGGTTAATTATGCTCAAATATTTGAAAATGTTGTAATATAAAAGATAAATCTTGTTATAAGTTTGATTATAAGGATTTTGTAATCTATTTGATTTATAAATATGTGTTTAATTGTTATACATTGCCAGTGTAAAAAAGTTTACATTGTTAGTGTAAAAAATTTTACACTGTCAACCAATCAGAAATCAAGGTATGAATGACTTTCAAGGTAGTTAGGATAAGGGTCAAAGATTTTTAATGAGATGTCAATCTCTAATTGGCTGACCGTGCAAAAAATCTTTACATTGTCAGTGCATACCAATTAAATCCTATAAACATTTTCTCCTAAAAAAAATATTTGATTTATTTCTACTCTTTTCCTGTGCAAGTTAACCATTTAAAAAAATCTTTATCTATCATATTATTTATTTTCTTCTCTCTTCAAAATCTATTTGATTTATTTATCTCTTTTCCTGGTGTAAGTTGGTTATTTTTAGAAAATATATTTATATGCATATTATTTTTCTTGTCAAAGAGTTAAATATATATATATATGATTTATTTCTTCTATTTCCTAGTTAACCATTTTCAGAAAATATATTTATCTATCATATTATTTTTTCATCTCTTTTGAAAATATATTCGATTTATTTCTCCTCTTTGCCCATGCAATTTAACGATTTTTAGAAAATATATTTACCTATCATATTAAATTTTCTTCTCTTTTTTAATCTATTTGATTTATTTCTCATCTTTTCCCATGCAAGTTAACCATTTTAAGAAAATATATTTATCTATCATATTAATATTCTTTTCTCTTGAAAATCTATTTGATTTATTTCTACTCTTTCCCGTGCAAGTTAACCCTTTTTAGAAAATATATCTATCTTTCATATTATTATTTTTCTTCTCTCTTAAAAGTCTATTTAATTAATTTCTCCCATTTTCGCATGCCAGTTGACCATTTTAGAAAATATATTTATCTATCATATTATTTTATTATTCTCTCTTGAAAATTTATTCGATTTATTTCTACTATTTTCTCGTGTAAGTTAATCAATTTTTGAATGGGAAAGTTTTATTTTTAAAATAAAATTATTAATCGTCTAATTGTCGTAGTATATTAGTTGGCTCAATGATTAGTGGCTTATTCTAAATTTATTTAGTAAACCAATGACATCCAAATAAGTACGATCTTTAATTTATCTCATTTGTAATTTATTAAAATAAACCATTAGATTGATTCTACAAAAATAAGTATATATTCATTTAATTGCTTGATACTTATATTAATTATAAAGTAGTAATGATTAAATTAATTGTTTAAAAAGCATATATTGTATTTAATTAAGGTTAATATAAACAATAATTTAAAAAAAAATTAAGCTTATGATTTTCTGGGACGGAAAGTGGCAAAGTCAGGGTGGTTGCATGAAGAGAGAAGTGACATATCGAACCAACCTCAAATTAATATGAAAAATTTTAGCAAAACCTTGGAGTTGCGAGTTGCGAGATAGGAAAATAAGCTTATGATAGAATCTTATTTTAGAGGGGAATACAAATATATCATATAAGGTCTACTTTTTTTTTTCCAAATAAATTAAAAAATAAATTATCTCGAATAAAAAATATATTAAAGAAAATACTATAACATGAAGTAATAAATAATAAATAAATATATTTAAATAGTACTCCCTCGTCTCATTTCCAATTTAAATTCGTGTTAATTCAAATTTTCAGTCAATAACAAAACAAATATCATGTTGATGTCATTTTTCAATATCAGTTAATACAAATTGTTTTTTAACCAATTAATTAATACAAATTGGTTTAAATGAATATAAATCTCCCGATAAAAATAAATATAAATTTTCACTTCAGACAACAATATTTATATCAATAATTCCAAATTCAAATTCGAAATAATGTCATGAATAAAATTATTTGTTATGAAGCAAATCATGAATAAAATTATGTAGTTCAAATTCTAGATAATTTAAATTTTGGGTCTTACTAACCAGTGCCCTAACGGCATTGGTTAAGGAAACCAAAAATAAAAATTTCTTCTGGGAAAGTGTAACTCTTAAGAGTTCAATGATTTGAATACACCACTTTCCTATATAAATTTTCTATGCTTGGTTTCTTAACCAATGCCCTTAGGGCACTGATTAGCATTTCCCTCAAATTTTTAATCAATAAAAAAAAAATACCATGTTAACACCATCAATAATCTCATTGAAATAATGTCATATAATAATTGAAATGTTTAGAATAAGGTGCAATAACTCCATTTATAGAAATAGTATTTAAAAACATTTGTAATTATTTTGATTTCCTAATCATCAATGTCACGTTAATGACAATAATATCATTTATGGAAATGTTTACTTTAATAGAATGATTATTTTTTTGACACATACTTTAATAGAATGATAAGCATCGAAATATTTGAATATTTTTCATATAAGCATTTCTTTTATGAACCTTTCATATTAGCATTTAATCTAGTAAGCATTAAAATATTTTTATAATTACTAAAATAATAATTCTATTATTCAATGGTTATTAATGTCATTTAATCCAATAAATGAGTGCTGATTTTCTGCCAAATCAACCAAAACAATATGAAATTCAATTATTGATTGATATTGATTAACATGCAATTATTAATTAAAAAAAATTAAAACCCTAAAAAAATTGAAGAAGGGGCGACAACTTCGTCGGAGAGGGACTCGTTATCATCGCCATCTGATTTATCTTTGTGATTGATCTTCTTGATGTTCTTGGTAAAAAAAAAATGAGAAAAGAGGGACCTTTTCCTTTGAAGAATTGGGATGGTGCTCTTACAAAATTAAAAGGAGCGAGAATTTGAGGGTTCCAATTTTCATAACCTTGTAGTTATAAAAAATGAAGCAGAGATAGTATTCGAATAGATGAGATAACTAAATGAGCATGGAGCCGAATTGGTCTTCTAAAAACCTGAGAGGAAAAAATTAAGAGAATGAACATAAAGAGTGGAATTGAAGAAGAGAAGGCAGCCTTACCTAATTCTTGTTCTCCAGTTGGTGGTAGGTGGTGACCTCTTAGCAAATTACCAAGTAATAATGGAAATAAATGGTGTTCTTCAAATAAAAGACAAAAAGTGGAAAACAAAACCTTCTTTGTTATATTAGAGGAGGAGAAGGAAGGTTGCAAGCATGCCATTGTAATGGAGCTTGTAATCCACTCAGTTAAAAATTGCTTGCAAGATATTGTCATCGAATAGGAGCAAATTCTTACCTGGTTGTGATACATCTTATTTTATCATCTATGAAATTCATCATAATCCCAATGGTGGTTTTCGACAAAACCTTCAACAAAAAGAATTGTGATTGAAACGCAAAGAGTGATAGAAAAATAAATGTGGATATACAGAAAATAAAATCACACAACACTCCAAAAGGTATATAGTAAACGGTGAGGTTTTGATGTAAAATATAAAAAAAAAAAAAAAAAAAGCATATAAGGTTTGCTTATATTTGCATAAATGATATTATGAGATTTGGTGCATAAATGACGGTTACGTTGCTGCGAAAAAATTTCTATTAGTTATGTGATTTGCATAAATGTGTGTCTATATTATTTGGATTTGGATGATAAATTGATTTGATAGGTTTGATCATATTAGAGATTTTATGATTATGAGATTATTTTAAAATTTAAATTGTTTGAAAAAATGTTATAATAAACGGCCATGAACTCTAAATTGGCAATTGTCATTTAATTCTATATTTACACCTATAATAAATTTTATAATTGTCAATCAATATATGACAATTCAAGCCTTCATTATATTTCAAAATTCAAATTTTAATCATTATTATGTTTCCATATTGGTTTTCTTATTTTCCTATCATTAATACAATTTGTCTTCAAATCCGATTAAATTATGACCATTACTATAATTACTTCAAATCAACCACAACGCGACACCTAAGCAAAAAATGGAGGGAAGGTTTCTGGTGTTGCCACGTGTGATGAGTAAAGGCTCCAGAGATTGACATGTGGATGTTTCCACTTTGAGTTTGTTCGCAAATGTATTATATATAGATATAGATTTCAATCAAAATAAAGTTTATCACAAATTATGGTATGTATGAATTTTAAGATAGTTATCAAAAGAGTGAAATATTTTAACTTATATGACAATGTCTAATTGGTTGACTGTGTAAAAATTCTTTATACTACAATGTATACCAATTATATCATTTTTTTTTATTTTTTGTTCGGAACCCACCCTAATTAGTCCTTTGGGCCGAATGGTCCACCATAATATCCTCACGGCTTAGGTCCTTCAGGCCCATTATGTGACCAATTTCTGATTCGATTGATTGAAAAGGGTTTTACCCCTTAGATCCTAACCTCCTTTTTAATTTGGTTAGAGGTTGAACTTAGGAATAACATTGTTGATTTAAGTAGTAAGTATTACGATCCTACCCATCCATTCGATAGACGTGCAATATCACAATAATATTTATCCAATGTATTTATGTAATATAAAAATTAAAAAGTATATAAATATAAATAAATTGTTTGTATTTGGAGAAAAATATTGTTATCTTTATATATAAGAGAAAAAAGAAGAAGTTCCAATTTTAAATATAAACAACATTTATATAAAAATAGAACATGAAAAAATAATAGTGATAATGATTGTTCACGGCTAACAAACAAAATTGTAAATTAGTATGAACGATATCTTTTCTCACTACCTTTGTATTATAGTTACCTAAACATTAAATATAGGTTTAAATAAGTTTTTGGTCCCTACAAAGTTCATCAAATTTGGTTTTGGTCCCTGTGAAATTTTTTTCTTATGTTTTCGTCCCTGTAATCTCAAAAATTTTGCAAATAGTCCCTACCGTCATCTTTTTCCGTTATCTAGTACTCATGAGTATCGAGATAATTTTATTTTACTGTCCGACTTGCTGTAAAATTTGGCAATAAATAGAAACAAAATCATACATTGGGGAATAAGGTTAAAATTGCTAAATTCCTTCATTTTGTATGATATCTAGTACTCATGGGGTATCGAGGTAATTTCTCGTTCTTGTCCGACTTGCTCCAAAATTTGGCTAGAAAGTAGAAATAAAATCATACATTAGGGCCATAGAGTTATAATTGACAAATTTTTTCATCTAGTATGATTTTTAGTACTCAGGGGTAACAATAGGGACTATTTACAAAACTTTCGAAAATACAGGGACGAAATCCTAAGAAATTTTTTTACAAGGACTAAAACCAAAATTGATGAACTTTCCAGGGACTAAAAGCTTATTTAAACCTTAAATATATGTTTTCAAAGCAATAACTGCATTTCAAGTTGATCACTTATTTCTTAATGTAATTTCTTTAAAGATTAATGCTAAACTTTTCTAATGATCTTGGTAATTATATGATTTTTTTTTTCTTTTATGAAAATCTATTTTTAAAATATATCTTAGTCCTCTAACATATTTTTGGTTTCAACTTAGTCCTCTAAGTAATAAACATTTCTTTTTGATCCTCTAAGATTTAAATATTAGTCCATGTATGTTCTTGATGTCCAATATGTTATTAACTATCAATTTTGTGGTACATGGCAATGGAAATGCATATTTGGCAGATGAGGTGGTCGACCCGCGGCTGCACTCTGATAAGACATGCAAAGAAGTATGTTCCTTGTACTATGAACTTCTCCATCAACCATAACATTAAATAGAAGTTTAGAATGACTCTTTGGCATTAATGAATGAAAGAACAAAGCCCTGATCCTAGAAGAATGTCTCTCAACGATTTATTGTTGGATGGCTATATAAAGAAGACATTGAAGGCACTTGCAAGAAGTTAACAACTGCGAACATTCATTATAAGTTGTGCATTCAAAGCTTTTAGATTCTTTCATTCTTTCTTGAATACTTCTCATTCAATCATTTGTATTTATTAAGAGAAGTTCTTTTTCTGAAGTCATACAAAACTCCATTAATATTCACTCTAAATGTTACTCGGTAGACTTGCAAAGTCTGTAAAAACACAAGAGGCTAGCATTAAAGAATACTTGTGTTTGAGCCTGTAGAGGTTAGGTGTGACAACAATACTCGTAAGAGCCTGAAGAGGCTAGGTGTGAAAATAATACTTGTCTGTAGCTGGTCAGTTATAGTGTGAAAATTTGATGAAGCCAAGGACTGGACGTAACCTGAGTTTTAGCGTGAATCAGGATAAATCTCTCTGTGTGAATCTCCTTACCTTTATCTCTTTACTTATGCATTGATTATTTATTTGTGCTAACTTGGGTTTAGTTTGTTAAACTTTGACACTTCTGTTTTTGTTACTATAAACCTCAATGCATCCAAGTGTCTGTAATGTTTTTGAAAGTGTATGCTCTCTACTGTTTTTGAAAAGACAATTGTTCTTAAAACTTTAAATGAAACACAATTCAACTTCCCTTCTTGTGTTTCAATCTGTCCATTTCAATGAGCATCAGAGCTTAACCTCCAGGTTGAGCACTTAACACTGTTGAGAAAAGATCCCATTGAACAAAAAGCTTGACAGGTGGAGCTAGCACAAGCAGAAACACCTCAGGGATGGAAGGAACATCTATGACTAGACCTTCATTCTTCAATGGAGAGAACTACATTGATTGGAAAGAAAGATTCCAATGATTTGTCATGTATACAAATTGAGATTTGTGAGAGATAATTACAGATAATCCATACAAACCCACTGATGAAACAACCAATAAGGAAATCCCAAATGCTTAGTAGACTACTGCCCAGAAAACCAAATGGGAACTGAATCATAAAGTAATGTATGCACTGATGTGTGCCTTGAGTCAAGAAGAATTTGAAAAAGTTTGTGCATGTGAGTGGGGTGTGCAGAAGCTGAAAGAGTAATAGCTACGTGACCCAAATCCAATATTGGGCCCATAGAAGTGTCATTTTTATCTTTTAAAAGTGGTTAAAGATTGAAATAAGTAATAATATTCTTGATTTACTATAGTACGCGTATCCTAATCATTCGAATCTCATGCAATATCACAATATTTATATATTTATCTAACATAAAAATACACAAATATAAATAAACTATTTGTATTTAAAAAAAAAAAAGAATATTATATTATTTTTAAATATAAGAAAAAAAGTTTCTAATTTTACATATAAATATCATTATTCATATAAAAACTTAGAACACGAAAAAATAATAGTAATAATGATTGTTCACAGCTAACAAAGAAAAACTGTAAATTAGCAATAACTATATATATATACACGTGCATGAGTGCACTTGTTTTTAAAACAACAACTGCATTTCAAGTTTATCAATTATTTCTTAACTTAATTTATTTTAACACCAATGCCAAACATTTCTCAATGCTCTTAATCATGAAATTTTTCTTCTTTTATGAAATCTCGAAAATATATTCTTAATCCTCTACTCCTCTAACGTATTTTTGGTTTCAACTTAGTCCTCTTAAGTGATAAACATCTCGTTTTGATCCACTAACATTTTAATATTAATCCATGTTTATTCCTTATGTTAACTATGTTATTAACTATCTCAATTCTGTGGTATGTGACAACGAAAATGCATATTTGGTAGCTGAGGTGGTTGACTGTAGGTGTAAACCAATTTCTTCCATAATTGTGTCCTATTTGGATGTTTTCCATTTGGTTTCAACTTCACAACATTAGTGAATATATGTGTTGGTACCATGGTCCAAATGTCTTTCTCAACACATCTGTCTTCCACTTTCCTCAAGGCCATGTAGAACATGCATATGAGAAAGTAGATTTTAGCCAAACTCGGGTTCCACCATTCATCCCTTACAGGTCTTAGCTATGAAATTCACGGCAGACCCTGACAAATGAGGTTCATGTGAAAATGAGGTTGACCCCTCTCAGAGAAAATGAATTGAATTTGGAAGATGATTGTTTCTTGGGAACATTGGAATGGAGGGTCAATAAAAACCATCTTCTTTTGCCAAGACATTTATACAATCTGATGTCAACAATGGTGGATATATCTTTGTGGCTCATTGTATGTTGAGATTATCTTCCCATGATTCTTTTCAAAAGCATGCAAATCTATGCTTTCTATCGAATTTTTGAAAGAAATCAATTTATACCTACACGAAGAGCTTAATTCTGATGCAATTCTAGATATTATGCTGGAGACGAGAAATTTAGGGAAGAAGACCCTAAACTCAGGGCTTGTTTGTGAGTTTGGGAGGGGAAGGGAAGACTTTGGGAAAAAGAATGAGAAATGGATGAGGAAAAGGAAGATAGCCCTCCAAAATCTTCCTCTAGTTCATTTTTTTAGTTCCCCCAAATTGGAGGATTTTGATTCTTTTGTTAAAAATTAAACCCCATGCAAGGTGGCGGAGTATCCTTCCCTTCCCCCATCCCTTTCCCCCTTCTTCCTCCACTTTCCCTCTATAACTCACAAACAAGTCCTAACTTTTTTAAATCAGGGGTGAAAGCCTAATTCCAATGATAAAATCAATCTCGCACTACCATCCATCTCCTCATTTGCCAAATATGCATTTCCATCAAGGTTTTAAAAATCGGATCGACTAGGTCAATCGGTTTAACCGAGATCTGACTGTGTCCGCGATTCGATTGGCTCAAAAAAATTAGAAGTCCCATTGAACCGGTCAAAAATTGTACGAACCAGCGAAAACAAGGCTAAAATGTTGGAACCATTGAACCATTAACATTTTGAAAATACGACGGTTCAAACAAGTTGCTGTAGCAAAATCGCAAAAACCCTCCCAAAACTCCAACTACCAGCGCCATCGACAATCAACATAGCTCGAAGCTCACTGGTCATCCCATCTGAGTAGCCCTTGACCTTAACAAGGACGAGATCGTCAGTCAGCACATTTGAGAATTGAAAAATGACATCAAGGAAGGATGACAAAATAAAAAACAAGCAAGAGAAAAATCTCGCATAAGTTGTCACGGGAATGTTTGGGTGGGGGTTTCTCCAGCTACGAGGGAGGCGTGATGAGACATAGTTAAGGCAGTAAAGGGAGCGGTAGCCGACATGGAAAGAGGGGTGACCGTTGAAAAAGGAATGGAGGAGAATATGTGAGAAAGAAAACGGCAGGGAGAATGGGATTGGAATTTGGATCATTGGAGACGACAGAAGAAGCAATTCAGGGTTTTAGTTTATTTGACGTATGCACTCAATCTTTATTGGGCTCATTTGGCTGTCTAGAAGCTTGATGATTTTTTTGGGCACTCATTGATGTTCTAAGCCATTTTAGAAAGAAAAAAATTACTTAATTCTCTGAATTAGGGAAGAGAATCTATAAGTGAAAAATTACCATTGTATGAAAATAAAATCAATGATTGAGATTGGATATACGTGAAAATAACTTACAATAGTGTATCTCATATATATATATTATTTATTAAAATCGACGATTGAACCAATTGAACTGGAAGTTTCGTTGGTTCGAACTCCAATTCAATTCTTAAAACATTGATTTCCATTACCACATACCACATAATTGACATACCTAATAACAAAACAGTTGTGTTATTTGAACACAAAAATGAGACCATAATTTTTTACAACAATTCGGATGGTTAACGCAATTCAAATATATGGTTAATTACGTTCAGTGGATGGTTAATGGATATGACAAGGTGTCGCAACTCATTAACCATTCATTGAACGTAATTAACCATGATTTTGTACGTTATTAACCACAATTCATATTTGAACACTTGAAAATCGTTATTAATGACGCTCAAAATACATGGTTAATTACGTTCAACAGATGATTAATGAGTTGCGACACCTTACCATATCCATTAATCATTCACTGAATGTAATTAACTACATATTTAAATTGTATTAACCATCCAAATTGTTGCCGAAAATTGTTATCTCATTTTTGTGTTCAAAAATCATTTCTCTTAACAAAGTTAACATCAGGAATAAACATAGACTACTCTTACTTAAAGATGAACATACTCTTGCATGATTACTTTGTAGACAAATTCATGAAGAGCTTTTTCCAAAAAAATTTGAATAAACCACCTTTGTCCTCTAGAAATACAAGAGTTTTAATATTTGAATATTTTTTATTATCAACTTAATTAATCAAATAATACAAAGTACTAATGATACGGCCCTCAAAGATCTTTACGTCAATTTAATTCTCAATTAGAGTTCTCCTGCACCTGCTCTAATTACACTTTACATAATGGAACTAAATTAATAACTAAATTTTGGAGAACTAAAATAATATGACAATTGTATATTTAATATAGAAATTTACTCTGAATAACTGGGAGATCCCCAAACCAGGAATTAGCAAAGGGCCTGAGAGAACTAAATAGGAATGTGCATACCAAAAGAGAGATCCATGCATGCAGATTTAACGCTCAAGATCGCGAATAATAAAATTCACTTGTTTAAAAGCTACACTGAAAAAAAAAATTGTCTCAGGTCCCAAATCTTAGCATTTCAATTCATACTTAGAGTGTGTTTGGGAAAAATTTAATCTTTCCCGTTTAGATTTTTAAAGATAAAAACTATTTTGTAAAAAATAATTATGTTTGGAAAAAAAGATGAAAATTGGAAAAAGCTTTTTTATGGCAATTTAAGCTGTGTTTTTCTCAACAGCTGAACACTCAGAGTGTGTTTGGGAAAGCTGAAAAAAAAAAGATTATGTTGATAATCAATTTTTGTATAATCGATTATTGTGATAATCGATTATAATCAAAATCTGTTTTTGTTTGGGTCTGTTTGCTGAAAAGCAATTTTAAGATAATTTATTTCATTTGGGTGGTGCAAAAAAAATCACTTTTATATAATAAATTACGAAAAAATGTATGGAGTTATTTGTATAATTTAATAATATTTGTTTAGAAATAAGTTTTGTAGGGATAAACATGGAAGAGTGTTTTGAGAATGAAAAATAATCAAATCACAATACTCTTAAGCTAGAAAAAACTAGATGGCATAAAACAGCTTTTTTTCCCCTAAAAAAAGCTTTTTTATTAATTTAAGCAAAATACCAAACATATTAGATTATCTATGAAACAGCTTTTAAGCTAAAAAAACAGCTGAAACAAAAGAACATAATCTTTCCCAAACACACTCTCAACGGTTTGCTTATTTGATTATGATTATTTCTCTTCCTAAGCTTTACTTTGGTTTGCTTATTTGATTATGATTATTTCTCTTCCTAAACTTTACTTTCCTATCTTACTCCCACCCCCAACGACTTTACCTTTTCTTTTTCTGATAACGAATGAACATGCATCAGGTAAGGTTGGTACAACATTTAATTAACATATTTAATTAATATTCATTATTTATTTTTTTGTTTTTTTGTTTTTTTGTTTTGTTAAAAAATAAATATTTTAACAAGTTTTAATGTTAAAAAACCATAAATATTATTAATATTAACAAATAACTTCATACCATTTTTCGTAATTTATTATACAAGTGATTTATTTTTTGCACCACCCAAACGAAATAGATTATCTTAAAATCACTTTTCAACAAATATACCCAAACAAAAACAGATTCTGATTATCGTCGATTATCACAATAATAGATTATACAAAAATAAATTATCAGCATAATCTTTTTTTTCTCAGTTTTTTCCAAGGTTTTTAAAACCGGACCGGTCATTGAACCGGTGAAGGCACTGGTTTACGGTTCAATGGTTCAACCGTGGTCGAACCGGTAATAATTAATAATATTTTTAATTTTAAAAAATAATATATAACAATATTAAATAAAAAATACCATATAATTTATTAGCTTGGTAACATTAAAAAATAAATATTTATTTAAGAGTATCCTAGTATGATTCCAGCATCAGGGCCATTGAAAGATAATATTTATTCTGGTGCTACATTGAATGGTAATATTATTTTTTTAATAAAAACAATGAATGATAATGTGTATAACTTGTAATAATAATATTAATTAATGCATAGACATACAACAACATGACAAAAATAAGAGGCCATTGGGTGAACAGATGAGAGGCCAACGTTAATATCTTAAAAAATGAGCCCAAAAGCCCACTAACTATTAAAACCCTAAAACTTAAAAGAGCTAAATTACTAATACCTTATATCATAGATTCAGCTTCAGCCGCATGACATACACTTTTGACGCCTCTCTCCCTCCGTTTCAGCGCAGCACCCCTATTTCTTTAAATCTCTATCAACGACAGATATGGAAGAGAGATGTTTGGCCTCTTTTTTTGCTTTCACTCGCTCTCCCTGTTTCCTTCTTTTTCTCTGTATCTACGATTTCCAAGGAGCAACAAGATGCGAAAAATGACAGTGAAATGAGGGACTGAGATGACGGAGAAGATGAATCAAAGAACCGGCTCCAACCGATGAACCGCCGGTTTTAGTCGATTTGGCCGGTTTTGTTCCGGTTTGGCCGGTTCATCGGCGGTTTTCTGAACATACGGTTTAGAGTGAAGATCGGACCGGTACTGATCCCGGTTCCCGGTTAAACCAGTTGAACCGGCCGGTCCGGTCCGATTTTGACTACCTTGGTTTTTTCAAACACACCCTTAATAAACCCCACATGTGATTGTATATTTGTTCAGAGACCTCAACAAAATAAGTCAAGGAAAGAACACGAATTCAACACGAAATAAATAATTAAAGCACTTCCAAAACAATTCTCCCCAGAAACAGGAAATCAACAAGGGCATTTAATCATCAATCATACAGAATCCAACTATTGAAACCATTACATTTCCTAGATGTTCCAAATCGTTATGAAATACATCTCCAGGATGAATATTTTTCAATATGTTAATCTGCATCCATTTCTTCAAGAGCCGCTTTGGCCGCTGCCTTAGCTTCTTCCAGAAGCTCATTTGGGACCTGTAACATGATGAATTCATTAAGTTGTGTGAGGACTAAGGTGCAGTAAATACAATTTTTAAATATAACGTGTAACTACCTAAATTTTTAAACACTAGTTATTATTTAAAGGTTTAAATAAGTTTTTGGTCCCTACAAAGTTCATCAAATTTGGTTTTGGTCCCTGTGAAAGTTTTCTTAGGTTTTCGTCCCTGTAATCTCATAAATTTTGCAAATAGTCCCTACCGTCATCTTTTTCTGTTATCTAGTACTCATGAGTATCGAGGTAATTTTATTTTACTGTTCGACTTGCTGTAAAATTTGGCCATAAAATAGAAACAAAATCATATATTAAGGACATAAGGTTAAAATTGCTAAATTCCTTCATTTTGTATGATATCTAGTACTTAGGGGGTACCGAGGTAATTTCTCGTTCTTGTCCGATTTGCTCCAAAATTTGGCTAGAAAGTAGAAATAAAATCATACATTAGGACCATGGAGTTAAAATTGACAAAATTATTTATCTAGTATGATTTCTAGTACTCAGGGGTAACAATAGGGACTATTTACAAAATTTTTGAAAATACAAGGACGAAATCCTAAGATTTTTTTTTACAAGGACTAAAACCAAAATTGATGAACTTTCCAGGGACTAAAAGCTTATTTAAACCTTATTTAAACCAATTTTGAGATAAAATTGGTTTTTGAAAAACCATTTCAAAGTTGCCTTTTTTTCTAACCCAACTTCTTCACACCCTCGCTCATCCTTTTT
Organism: Echinosophora koreensis; assembly: GCA_035048595.1. Classification (NCBI taxonomy): domain Eukaryota; kingdom Viridiplantae; phylum Streptophyta; class Magnoliopsida; order Fabales; family Fabaceae; genus Echinosophora; species Echinosophora koreensis. Next base: position 1,111,189 of record JAPCYP010000094.1, read on the forward strand.
TTTTTCTAGTTATATCTCTCTCGCCATTTTTATTCGTTTTTTGTTTCTATCTCCATATTTAAATCCTATAACTAGTTTAAGACAAGTTTTAACCAAACTAAATAAATTACAACTGGTTACAAAATAACCTGAATTTATGTGATAAGGGTAAGATTATCTTAACTAGTTCTGAACAACTTTTTGAAGGTTGCCAAATTGCCCCTAACAAAAAAAGCATGTAATAACATGCAAACGAATATGCTAGAAGAGTGGCAATCAGTTAAAAAATAATAATAAAACCAATACTATAGCCTTTTAGTAGTGATGATTGGAGACTACACTTATATGTTTTACTAACAAAAGATGCCAGAGGAACTTGTTAAACTCAAATGATTGGTTTGGGGGTTTTAGGTCATCTCATGAGATAACTGAAATGTCAAGAGAGATCAAACTTGATTAGAGAAGACAAAATTGTCTATTGACATGCTTGTTATGTCACATGACAGAATCCAAATTCATGGACAAGGAGACTAGGGTATAGTGTAGAACTCTTGGCTGGAGGGAAAATTTTGCAAACAGAAGTCAATGTAGCAAAAAAAAAAGGGTACAAACAAAAAACGGGCTATAATAAGGGAGTGCTGATGAAGCAGTAATGGTCCAGAAACATTCCATGGCTACATTTCATAAAGAAGGTACCATGAATCAGAATGTGACAGCCTGACAGTGTGTAGACGGGCGAGCACAACACATGTATATTCAGCTAGATAAAATCTAGAGTCTGGACCCCATATTCAGGCTAAACCAAAAAGGCTTTATAGTAAAGGAACACCTAATCTATTTAGCCGGAAATAAAACTCCACCCTCTTCTGTGGCATCAGTGAGAGTAGTCACTGAACGTGTATTTGGTCCAGAACATTCAATGCCTTTATATAATTTAAGGAGCATGCTAACGAGTGCATTTTGCAGTTGGATACTGGTTAAGGAATAAAAAAAGGAAAGTTTTCATTGGGAAATGGTGTATCCAAAATTTGGAGAAGTGTTATGTTTAATTTTCCAATGAAAATTTGCTTTTATTGGAATCCTTAACCAATGCCCTTAGAGCATCCACATCCCAGCACCCCACTTTGGAGTTCTTAAATGGGTCACCATTACACATCACTCATTTTTACTTTTTATAACTTAAGCACCTCATCTCTACAACCCAGCAACTTCTAAAAAGTTCTTAAATGGACCCCATCAGTAACCCCATATCCTTACATTTCCCACAATTGTGTCTATTGGATATGTTATAATTAAAAAAAAAAAAAAAATGAAATGTCACAGCAAAATGCACAAGCAAGGAGTGCTTGCACAAGCATCCTCCAAATTTGGGGTGCTACTTAAGCACCTCCCGCATCGCATAAAATTTTACAAGAACCGGTGCTTGTGACTTAAGCACCTGCCGATGCAGATGCTCTTAGAGCACTCATTACCAAGACCCATAATTTAAATACCAGCACTACACAACTCCTTTCCTCATGCTAGAACTTAGCAGCCAACAACTTAGCTAGTTCCAATGTTCTCGCCAACCCCCCACCAGTATCTTACACTTCAAAATCAATTTTGCTCACTCTTTTCTCTCAGAGCCAGGAAATGGAACTTGAGAAAGAAATTGCTAGATAAGAAAACAAAAACAAATGCACATGTCCCAGCTGGTCACAAATGAAGCACACCCAGTTGTCATTATCAAAAAGTAACTGAAAGAAAGACTCGTCTTCATAAAAAAGCTGGGCCTTACCTTTTCATGTTGGCGGTTTGATTCATCACACACCCAGCTCATTTCTAGTTCAAAGTCTTTGTCCTTTGCCTCATCATGAACTCCATATATACTGCTTGGCACAGACAAATGCAAAAGGAAAAAAAAAATGTTATAACTAACAATTCACATAAGGCAACTGACTTAGATAATGAACTGCATGTCTAGGGAAATTCCCTCCCCTCTTGTTGAATAATAATGATAATTTAAAATAGTTAATTGCGGAGAAAAAAAGGAATTCCTTTGTATAAATCATCTAGCAATACAAATTAAAACTCGAAAAGCTCAATGACCACAGACCTCCAGCATTCTAGTTGTATAAGATAATTGATTACCCATATGCTATGGTAGCTGTTGGAAAATATCATCATTTTTCTTTTGTTGGATAGAAAATTCATTCTTGTTAGATCACGATTTTGAAGTCTATGGACAAACAAGCACACTGAAAACCTAGAACTTCCTGTTCCTTCTCATGTTCATATAATTTTACCTTAATCTTGTATTGCTATCATAAGTTCCAAATGACGATTGACAGAGGCTTTTCACCCTATTATTTCCATTTTATAATAATTTAAAAATAGCAGCCGACATTGCAGTTGACTGAGCTTTGTTCATGTCAGAGGGCAAGTCATGAACTGTCATTTGAAGAGTTGCAAAGTTATGAACAGAATCATAGAGACGCTACACATCATTAGAGTAAATACTCGAGTTTTTTCCTTATATCATAATGTGTTTTGTAGGAGCAAACATGAACTAATAACTTCATATCAACAGACTGTCACAGTAAGGACACCAGTTAATAGTCAGCTTTCTTCCACTGCTCCCTCTCAGCAGGGGGAATCCCTCAGCCTTCTTAGCCAAGTTCTAGGAGAGTCCCTGGCCTAATAATAAACATACAATCATACATCAATGGCAGCAAGCCAATTCAAATAATTCTTGCCATTTAACTTTTCCGATGTTGGGAAAGGTGTACCAGAGAAAGCAAAGGAGACTAAGCTCTCCTTGGATGAATCAGAGGTGAAAGAGGAGGATTCAGGGGGCAAAACAGTGACAGAAACCATGGACAAGGTGTCAAAATCTAACCTTGACCCTTAGCCCTTTAGCCAAGTAAAACAGTTTGAGGGTTGAAAAAAGGAGAGAAAAGGCTGATCAAGCTGCAGGAAAAGACCCACCACAAAGAGCCGTTTGGAAGGCACCAAGATGGTTGCCGAGCTGAAGCAGCATGTGAGGGTGCGTCGGGCTTCTAAGGTCAGGTTGGTTGGGCCTTTATGGTTTCATTGGTCACCAAAACATGGTGAGCATAAAGTTCGCTGGAATGATCATGGTGGTTAGAATTATCACAATTGAAAGAAACCAGGCTCTGAAACCAACTTGAGGTTTTAGGTTTTTTTTTTCTTAAGTGCCTGACTAATCCTCTTGGTTACTACTTCAATTAATGAGTAATAGCAATTCAATTAACAATCAACTAGAATCCCTAACTCATAGGGGTTTCATAAACTAGGGATAATCATAATACTACTACGATTTAGTTACTCAAAATCTCAAATTATATATAATCAAGGATACAGTAATACTATGATCACAATTTCTAACAATTGGTACAAAACATAGAACAGCGAAACAACAATGCATCCAAATACAAAACTGGAAACATCTCGGATTAAGAATAATAATAAACAAAATAACTAGGGATAGTTTAGCCAATAGCATGCTACTTACATCTTGGCTACCTCAATAACTCCCTGTCGGCAAGTCATATCAGCAAGCTTTAACTTTTCAATCTCGCTGCCAGGTAATTAACACGATAGTTTAATATCATATTGAATATAAGTCTGATAAGATATACCAAAAAACACATTTGAACTATATCATGAGATTAAACCAAGTGAAATACTTTATGGTGATAACATATAAAGTTTAATCAAAGAAACTAATGTAATGCAGAATAACAAACCAAAACTATAGCAGTTACTCAAAAGAAAAAAGAAAAAAAAAAGAAGGAAAAGCACATTATTATCCACATAAACGGAAATATTGCAACAAATTACAAAACCATATTCAAGCTTCCCTTCTCTGATTTTTCATATTTATCTCAATATAATCACCAGTTTTACATCTTACTACCACAGAAAGGAATGGAGATGATGTAGAAGCATGCACACCAACATGCTTGCACACACAAACCAAATTCATACATTTTTATTTTATACCCTCCCCATTGAACCAAATTTTGATAATTGAAGAAACTGGCCATACTTCTAGTGCCCACTTGAACACCCCCTCCCTCTTCCCCACGGGACTGCTATTTCCACATATGATGAAAACAAGTCTACTGTCAAATTTTCTATTCAACCTAATTGCCATAGGAGAGTTTGGATTTATAACTGATGAGATCCCACATTCCCACATCGACTTGAGATATGGCCAAAGTAGTTCTTATAAGGCTTGGACAATCCTCACCTCTTGAGCTAGCTTTTGGGGTCGAGTTGGGCCTACATCCCAAATTCTAAAAATAACAAACATTTGGATTTTGGTTATAAATCCAATATTTTCAGTGTTTGGGACGACTATGACACAGAATACATCAAAGAGTTCAAAGGATGGGTTTTGCATTAGATATGGTTAGGGAGAGAATTCTATTTTACAAAGTGTTTTCTTGTTTTGTTCATTCACTTGAAGCAATTAGAAGCATATATCAAATTATGAAAACAAGTTGAAAAAACTGTCATTTATCAAGTGGTCTAGATAATCCCATGAACAAGCTACACTCAGTAATGGAAGTTCCTAGGAAGGGCTACTGCAGTCTTGCTTCGGCTCCGATAGTTTATTGTCAAAATTCATAAACAAAGATTCCATGAAAAACCAACTTGAGAGCTTAGACAGAACCAATTGTTTTAGAGAAAGTCAAGTATACATAGAAGAGGATAAGATATCCTCCCTAGCATAGAAAGTATAATGGAAAATTTTATTGTTGTTAGATCTAGAGCAGAGTTACATTACTTTAATTAACATATATTTCACTTACGTTTTAGCAGCCTGCCTGCCCTTCCCAATTGCAGCACCAAAATACCTCTAAAACAAATTCCAAAACCAACAAATCAGTACAAAAACATTGCATGGAACTGCCAAAAAAAAAATCTTAATAGCTCAGGTAACGATTAAAAAGTGCAAGAGAAGAGGTGCTATTGAACAACAAAATGTAGACCCACATAGGAAATGCCGGAAGGTTCAACCATGTACAACTGTGGTCCATCTCTGTCATAACCCCCTAGTATGACACCGCATCCAAAAGGTCTGCAAGCACCATTACAGATCTGTTATTGATGTGAAATATGAGGAAATATAACTTCAAAATGACCACAAGACGTTAGTTTCATTAAACCTGAGCCACCAATATAGCGTACAAAGGTGTACATAACTAGCTACACGCTCCGCAAGTTCCTTAACAGGAATTTGGTCGCCGTACACACTGAAAAAACAAATAAGCTAAAATAAACATATTTCTTTTCAAAAATTCAAACAAACATTTAATAAAAACTCAGTTAAGAAATTCATATAAATGAATTTACACTAAATATTAATGTCAAAACCACAACTCAAAACAGTGCAAATGATATAGAGCTATCTGATACACAATAAGTTTATCATTACACATATTCCCTTGCTCAACCTTCAGGCAGCATCTTGAAAATACTAAATGATAGATATTAAAAATATCTTTAACTAGTTACAACTTACAGAGATTTTCTACAATAATAGTAATTGGTGAAATTTGGTAGCTATCACTTATTTTGCTTGTGGGAGATATGATAAAAAAAAAAAAAAGAACTTAATAAGATTAAATTCAAAAGTAAAAACAAGGTTGAGTTCTGCCTGAACTAATGATAACTGATAAGTGAAATTTTCTGGCTACTACTTTTCTAGCTACTACTTTAAAATATAACAAAATAACCAGAACTTATAATTAGGCTGACTTCAAAATCAAAACAAGGTTAAGTTACTTTACAGGGCTTCAATTAGTCCATCTATCTTTTATGGCAGTAACACATCCAATCAAAAAAGATGGAGACAGTATTTAGTCAGTAAGAAGACAACTCAAGAATGTGCATGTTTAGAGAAAATAAAAGGGAGGGAAGGGCATTCTTCAGATGTTGTAAGAAAATGGAGTAAACCTGTCATAATTAGTTGCTTCAGACTTAGCCCTTGCAACAATTTGCCTGCCATCAGCTGCTAATCCTGCCACAGCCTAAAATTGGAAGAAGATTGATGCATACATCAGAAGAAGTTCACAACAACAGCATTACAGCAACTAGAATGAGATCCATGACATTATAGACCCAAAAACTACTAAACAAAAAAGTATTCCCCAATGCAATGATTTAACTTAGTTATAATGATATGTCAGCTACTTTATCGCATTGCATATTTGCATTGCACCAGGTTTTCAAAAGAATATCTCCTTAATTATATTTATTATCATGATATCATGACTTTCTAATATTCTCATCAAATTAATAGACCAAGGAAAAACATCCTTTAATTGAAGTTTCAAATTTGGAGACTCAATCATAGTATGTGGGTGGTAATATAAGATTCATTATGCTTACCTATAGGAGCTACCAAAGCATGAAACAGATAAACACATCAGTATACCAACCAAATAATAATAACTACTTAAAAATAATGCTACTGATCCAATACATGATCATCATCATCCAGTGATGGATGGCATCATCTCTATATGTACAGCACCAAAACTTTTTCACTTTCTTTAATCCTTAAAAAAAAAAAGAAAAAAAAAAGAGGGGGGTGGGGGGGTCAAAAAGCTTACCAGAGAAGCTTATGAAAATAAGCCCTTTTTAGCTTATATCAAGAAAGCTAATTAAATAAGGGCTTAATTAAGTTGTTTTACCTAAATAAACCCTAAATGCTCAAATACTAAACGCTAACACCACTCCAACAATAGCTACTTAGGGTCAACCTTGAATACAAATGCAAGTCAAGCTCTTTTAGGTTATTACAAAATTAAAACAAATAGAAACAACAACAACACACAAAAAAAGAAAAGAAAAAAAGCATAAAATTTTCAGAACAAAACTAAGTTTAAACGACATAGTACCATTCCAGAATGGCGATGAACCGAATGTATTCTTCTATTTGAACCCGGCAGCATCATTTTTGAAGGAATAAGCTTCTCAACGCCCTAAAACCAAACCAAAGTTAAAAACAATTAAACCAAAATTATAAATTTATTATAATAAAAAAAAACACATGAGACCAAAAAATTTCAGATTAACCTACCAGCACAACCCCATCTTTGCATTTGATTCCAATTACAGTCCTGAAATAATTAAAATTTTAAATTGTAAGATCCATATAAGAAAAAATCCGAAATCCCTAATTATTTTTGTCATGTGACGAAGCATTTTGAAGAGAAAAAAAGAGAGAGTAAGAAATAGAGAGAAGAGGGGAAAAAAAAGACCCGCTGTTGTCGACGGCTTTGGCAGCGTACTCGATCTGGAAAACGCGGCCATCAGGTGAGAAAGTAGTGACCGATAGATCGTAACCTGTTCCGATGCTACTCATTGTTTGATGCTTCTTCTTACTACTCCCAACTCCTCTTTTTCTTCTTCCTCACTCAGAACTTCTCTATCCGACACGGCGGAGCAATATAAATATAAGGGCTTTCATTGCTTTGCTTGCTCAAGAGTTAACTGCGCTACTCACCCAGTAAAGTGAATAAATTGCATAAAAGTCTATTTGCTTTCCAATATTGTAAATTAGTCCTCAAAACAATAGATATGGCTGGGCTTGCTCCGAAAATGTTTGGGTTACAATACTGAGGCCCAAGCATAATAATTAGAGCATGAGTGTTTGCAATTGCAACTTTGTAATTATTTTCACATGAGAATCATCTTAACCCATCTCTTCCCCCTTTGGTGGGAGTGGTGGTCAAAAAAAATTCTGGGAATGAGACGTGAATGACAATATTTTTTTATATCTTGCCAAAACATTAGAACAAGAAATTGCTTCCACAAGAATGTAAAAACAACTCTAGAATCAAACGCCTCATATTGCTATCATTTAAAGCATCATCACAATCACAATTTAGGGAACTCCCACTTGAAATGTTGGTTTCATTTGATTTCCTTTTTATGAAAATCAATCAGTTCCGGTTGGTTTTCGATTTAATTTATAACTAGATTGATGGACCCGTGCCATGTATGGGGAATATGTTATTTTTTTAGGATTTTGTTATCAATATATAATTGTTGAATTCATATTTTGAGGTTAATTTTTTTTGTGAAATTTATATACCAAAAAATGTTTAAAATTATTTTATCTGAATCGTTGATCATAAATTGTAATATATATTAACTTAATAATTATTATAGATATTACAATACAGATAATGACGCTTAAGTGTAAATAATAAGTACACAATTTTATTATTAAAAATATAATTTAAAAAAAGACATTATAAGGAATATAAAAAATATAATATTTGAAAGTTGACATTAATGTTTTATAGTGAATTTTTTTTTGAAGCAAAATTATAAGTTAACACTAACCATTTCTTCTCTCATTACCTTCGCATTGTACTTTTCTGAACATTTAATAGTAAATATACATTTTTAAAGCAACAACTCATTTCAACCTGATTGAGAATTTATAAATGTAATCTATTTAAACACTAATACTAAATACGTCGTCGTGATCTTCATAATGATATGAATTTTTTTCTTCTCTTTTGAAAATCGATTTAATTTATTTCTTCTTTTGTCCTTGCAAGTTAACCATTTTTAGGAAATATATTTATCTATCATTTTGTTCTTCTCTCTATAAAATTTATTTGATTTAATTCTACTATTTTCCCGTGTAAGTTAATCATTTTTGAGAAATATAGTTATCTATCATATTATTTTTTATTCTCTTTTGAAAATCTATTTGATTCATTTATCATATTTTCCCGTACAAGGTAACCATCATTAGGAAACATATTTATCTATCATATTATTATTTTCTTCTCTTTTGAAAATCTATTTGAGTTAATCATATTTTCCGGTGCAAGAATATATCATATATGCAAATTTTTTTTAAAGTATTAATTATATCTTGAAAACCATAATTTTACAAAAGGCTTTTTTTTTTTTACAAACGATTGTGTCTATAATAATAATAATAATAATATATTTTTCTTTATAAAATTCATATAGGCATATGTTTTATGAAGTGTTACCAAGCAATTTATATCTTGTGCCAGGGTAAATAATTGGACTGTGTGAAACTTGCACCAGATATAATAAATTTACATCTAATAATTTCGACCATTTAAAATTTTGCACAGTTTAATTGGTGGATTAGTTTTAAAAATAATTGTAATATGATATTATATGAAAATTTGTAAGTTATAGATTTTTCTGCTAATTTTATATAATTTGATTTTGTTCACATTTCAAATTCAAAATTTCGATTTTCTAAGTGATAGATTAGTTGTCTATTTGGAGAGGGAAAATGGTTTTTGGAAAGAAAAATTCATTGTAGTTGCATCCTTGATGTGTATTGAATGACTGCTTTAATTGTAAGAGATTCTTCCTAATTAGAAGCTAGACATAAAAACCTTCCATAATTGTTCAGAAAAATCGTCATAAATGCTCTCTACGAAATAATGCAATAAATGTGAAATGCATGAGGAGATGACATTTGGAAGAACATTCATTGAGTTTGATTCGTAAATGTATATAGTATAGATTTCAAATTCAAAATTTTGATTTTCTAAGTGATAGATTAGCTGTCTATTTGGAGAGGGAAGATGGTTTTTGGAAAGAAAAATTCATTGTAATTGCATCCTTGATGTGTATTGAATGACTGCTTTAATTGTAAGAGATTCTTCCTAATTAGAAGCTAGACATAAAAACCTTCCATAATTATGCAGAAAAATCGTTATAAATGCTCTCTACGAAATAATACAATAAATGTGAAATGCATGAGGAGATGACATTTAGAAGAATATTCATTGAGTATGATTCGTAAATGTATATAGTATAGATATATATAGTATAGATATTAGAGTAATGTAAACAAAATCATACAATTATGTTTTTTTTTGTGAAGAAGAATAATTAGTTATATTTTTTAAATAATTTACATAGTTATGTATTTTTTTTTTTTTGACAATAGAAGATTACTGCATTTCATTAATAATCAACGATTCAATACATGTTGGACTATCAAAGAAAAAATGAGGACTAGCATAATCTATGGCCACCCTAGTAAGATTGTGAGCAACCATATTGGCAAAAAGTGGACAACAAGTCCTTACAAGAAGAAATAAAAGCACCAAACTTAGAATTATCCTCACAAGAAGAATTCATATTATCAACAACTATTTTGGAGTCTAGTTCAAAAATCACTTTGTCCCTCTGCAAATCTTTCATCCAGTTAATAACAAAATAAAGTCCAACTGCTTCCCCCAAATGCACATCCATAATAGGCTTAAACCAATGGGTCTTGGCACCTATAAATTACCAAGCTCGTCTCTTAAACACATACGAATTCCTACTTGGTTGCTGTTAGCAAAAAAAAGATGCATCAATGTTGCATTTGACAAAACCCATGGGGGGCTTACACCAGGAACTATGCGCTGCTTGAGGGGAATTTCTACCTCTTGGCACAGCTTCTATTTCCCTTGCCTTAAACCATTCTTGCAACATATTCCAACCTCGGGTGAATATTGCAGCGGCTTCCTCTTCAACACCTTCCCAAATCTTCAAATCACGGCTCCTCCAAATAGTCATAGCCCATTTTTTACAATCAATCACAGAGAGCTGCTCTATCGCAAGAAAAAATAGTTCCCTAAAATTGTTGGCTCTCACAAAGAAACTAGAAATTGTGTCCCATAGATTGGCTTTTCTCCAAACAGCTTCAGCTTTATGACAAGATAGAAGAATATGCCAACCATTTTCAAAAATTGAAGAACACCAAGGGCAAATGGACTCACATTGGACACCTCTTGAATTTAATTTAGATCTTGTTGGAAGACAATCACGAGCAGCCCTCCATAAAAAAAAAAAATTACTTTGGGAGTCACGCAAATGTTCCACAACTTCTTCCAATTTCCAGCCACCTTAAGATGATCAAGCTCTAGCATTTCCTCCATACACAACCTGTAAGCTGAACGAACTGCGTACAACCCTTTTCTATCTGGCCACCACATCAAACCTGAAATAAACAAAGTGAACACAAGAAGAGGGGTTGAATTGTGTTTACCAACTTTTTCGGTTACTTTAAAAAGATTTTCGCAGGCACAGCAAGCAAGGTTTAGATAAGAGAACGTTAGACGAGTGACACGTCTAATATTGAAACAGAATAGCACACACAAACAGAGAAGGTTAAAATAGAGTTTGATAATCACAGTATTAAACTCCCCAAGTTAAAAGCTAGAACAGAAACAATACTTAAGCAAATTAAAAGATAAAGGGAGTAGAAATATCACTCAAGAGATTTATACTGGTTCACCCCAAAATTCACAGGGCTACGTCCAGTTTCTTGGCAGCACCAAGTTTCCACTATAACTGAGTAAATTATAGTACAAGTATTATTTGCACACCTAGCCTCTTCAGGCTCAACACTCAAACAAGTATTCTTTTCTCACATAGCCTCTTCAGGCTCAAAACAGTAAAGGATAAAAGGTTTTGTGTAGTTAATACAACTTGCAAATCTTTCAGATCACACTCAGAGAGTGGAATAAATATGAAGTATGAAAGACTGCGAATTTATATCAAATGATTGAATGTATATTCAATGAAGGAATGAAGAAGTTAATGAAGAGAGTAAATGCTTCTGCACAGTGTTCTTTATGATATTCAACTTCTTGGCTTCATCTTCATTGTTTGATCTATTTAAAGGCTTCAATCAAGAGATCCGTTTTGACACAGCTTCAGAAAGTGTTTTCTTCTGACTTGAGCTTTCTGAGACACCATTTAATGCCAAAGAGTCGTTCTGAATATTCATTAAATGCTTGGAAACGTTGAGCTTTGACAAGGGTGTCCAAGAGTACACTTTAGATTGAGCAGCTGTTCTTTCAGAGTATATGGCAGCAGGCTTCTTGTACTTGTTGCAGAGAGCTTTCCTCTTTCAGTGCAACATCAGTTCACTTTCCAGAAAGCACTTTTACTTTGTACTAAAAATAGCCAAAAGGTTACTGCAGTGGTGCAGAGATTGCGTGTTTTATTCCTTAAAACCTTGAAACAACGTTCTTTATTCTTTGTCCTTTGAGCTATTGTCCAGAGGTCTTCGAAATCCTTAAAGGATGGCATATGATTTGAATAAGGTGACTTGGACTTGATTCTGACATACTGACTTGGTATCAGTAATGATAATTTTTAGACGGGTGAAAAGTCATCCAAAAATTAGACGGGTGATGATCATTCAAACATTAGACGGGTGCTGACGTGTTCCAAAGTTAGACGGGTGATCAACTGAGCCAAACTTAGACGCATGCTTCTTGCCACGTCATCAAGTGAACTTAGTCTTTCCTGAGCGTTGACTTGATCTTTGACTAACTTATATACGAGTGAAAATTTAGACGAGTCAGTACTGAGCTTCTACTAAAAAGTAGACGGGTCATAAAATAAACGAGTGATCTTAAGTCTATTTTCCTGCACACTTATCAAAAATATCAGTAATTTCATTTGGTTCAACATTATCATACTTGAACTATTTGGAATCATCAAAACTTAGAGAATTTACACATTGAATGTGTTTTAGACTTATGAGGTCTCAACATTCTCCCCCTTTTTGATGATGACAAATATCTTTTCTGATTTTATTGAACATCAAAAAGAAACAGTAGAAATTTCTAAACAAATATAGTTGATCAGAGTATGCTATGCTCCCCTTAGTTTATGCACTAAGTAAAGACAAATATCAAAACAGAACATGATATTAGAGAGAATAACATATAAAATCATGAAAATTTATCTATATTTTCTCCCCCTTTTGGCATCAATCAAAGAGATAAACAATAAAGACTATAAATTGCCAAAAGAAATCAAAAGAAAAAACTCATTTCATTTAACCAAAGTCAAGAAGGGTTACAAGTGATAGACATCACTGACTTAGTACACTGCATGACTCAATAAAGAAATGAAAAACAGATTACTAAAAACTAAGAACTAGGGCCTCCTTGGCTTTTGAAGAAAACTTCCATCATCTGCTGCATTGCTTGCTGCTGAGCTAGCATCTGAGCTTGAAATGCAGTCTGTTGAGCAATTGCTTCATCCTGTCTTTGAATGACAGTCTGCAAACTTGTAGCCATTTCATCAAGTCTCTGATGTGCAGCAGGATCATATTTAACAACTGGAGAGGTAGTATCTGTAGTGGCCAGGGAAGTTCCAGAAGTTGATGGAGGAGGTGGACAAGGAGGAGGGGTAGGAGGTAACTCTTCAACAGAAATATCATCCTCACGGTGAGGATCTAGAAAGACATTGGTCGACAGAGTGGTTACAAAATCATTATTGGGATAGAATTCCTCTAAAAAAGGCATGAATTCTGTCATGATGTAGAGGAGAATCTATGACAGAGAGAAGAAACTCATAAGATCTCCTAATGAGATTTATGTGTGTGAAAGGGGCAGTTTCAGGGAAATTTAAAATAAAGAAAGGAAAGACCATGAAGAAGGGAGGGAGTGTGTAAATGGAGGGTGAAAAGGGGTAGAGAGCATAGGCTTGGCTACCTCTGGTGGGAATGTCTGCCTTCTCTTCTTCTGTCAACCCAGAACTGGAGCCACCTTTGGAGAACATCCTCTCTCTGAATTTAAGCTTCTGATCATTTCTCTTGATAAGAGAGAACTTCTGATCCAATGGCAAGGATATTTTCTTCTGCTTTCCTTTCAGAGCCATGGAGTCAGGCATTACTCTGATTGTAGTTGAGGGCTTCATAAAGATGTGAGGGTTGAATAGCCATTTTTCCAAAGAGGCAATCATGTCCAAGGTCTTTCCATCAAGATAAGAGGGACAGGATTCATCTGTGACAGAGAAGGGGGTGGTTCTGGAAGATGGGTTGTAGGGAGATATAGTGGCTAAGGGGATAGGGTTATGTCTGGTTTCAGAGAATAAGTCTGGAAAGACTATTCTCAGAGGCACTTGGCACTGGTTAGTGATATGGTCAGGGATTGGTGATTTTGGTGAGGGAGGAGGAGTAAGATTGTCAAAATACTCAAAGTCATTGACATCCTCAGTTTGAGGAATGTCAGAATGGTGAGAAATTTGTGGTGAGGTTGGTACTGGTGAGTGAGTATCAGACGTGTGAGTTTCTGATATAGTAGGGTTAGGTTCAGAAGAGTGATGATTAGGTGATGTATGTGGTGGAGTTTGGATTTTTGGTGAAGTAGGTGGAGTGGGAATTTTTGGTGATGTAGGTGGTTGGGATTTTTGGTGATGGTTGAGGGGATGGTGATCTTTGTGGTGGTGGAGGTGTTCTTTGAGGTGAAGGTTGTGGAGTTGGAGCTGTTGTGGTAATAGGTTCTATTTCCTGAAGTGGAGGGGAAGAATCCTTCTGAGGTGAAGGTGATGGTGATGGTGATGAAGAGGGAGGTAAGACAAGTTTCCTCTTTGTGACTGTTGTCCTCTTCTTTTTAGGGATCACAGTCTCTTCTGATTGAGACTCCCCCTCAGCTTGTACTGTCCTCTTTCTCTTGAAGACCTTAGTAATCTTAGGTGCAGAGGCAACAACTTCCTCAGAGACAGAAGCAGTAGCAGGTTCAACAACCTGAGTAGTCTCTTCAGTCACAGAAGTTTCAGCAGTTGTTTTGGTGACTTTCCTTTTCTTCCTCTGAAGTTGATCCCTGATTTCCTCAGCTGGTTCCTCAACAACTTCAGCTTTAACACCAGGAATGGAAACAGTTGCTTCCATCTGAGCAGAGGCTTCAGCATTGTGACCAAGAGTAGGGGTCAAGTTCATCTTCATTAAAGCTAGGGTCTTTGTTGTAATCTCAGTACAGAGATCAGCATATACAGCCCTTCTCAAATCCAGTTTGCATGCCCTAAAGATTCTAGTCAAAACAATTCCAAATGGGTAGTCCTTATCTTTTCCCCTTACAGCTTTTTCCATATGTATGAAAATCAAATCAGTTATGTCTATCTTGATTCTTTGGACAAGATGAAAAAGATCAAAATTTTCTAACAGGTTGACATGGTTTCTAGACCTAGTCCTAGGCATTACACAGTTTATAAGTAAGACATGTAAAAATCTTGCCTTAGGAGTCAGATACTTTGAATCCATGTTACCAAGGTTTGCAGTCCCATAGAGCACCAGATTCACATTGTCTTCCCCTTGATCCTTCATCCAGTCTTTATAATGCCCAGCTCCTTCCCTAGGGCATTTTGTTACTTCAGCGAGTAACTCGTGAGTGATGAAAATGTGATCCTCACCAACATCCCCAGAAATCATGTGGGTAGTAGTATCCTTGGTGATTTTTGCCGTGGTCCAGAAATCCCTAACTAGAGCAGGGAAAAAACGTTCTTGCAGTTGAAAGAACGGTAACCATCCGGCATGGTTAAGCTCTGGATGCACGTCCAAACCCTTGGTTCTGAGTTCATCAAAGTTCAGAACTCTTCCAGGGAGCACCTTCTTCAACTCAACAATAGATACCTTGGTCTTCTCAGATAACGTCTCAAGAAGGCTTTTGGGTGCCATTTGATTTTGAGAGAAGAGGATTAGGGTTTGACAGAGAAAGTCTCGAGAAGATGAAGACGAAGAGAGCTTTAGAGGAAGAGTTTGTGAGCAAGAAATTTTGAGTGGGTAGATTTTGAAAAGACACGGGTTTTTGTTAAAAACGCTTGAGTGCTTCTTACGTTGGGAACAAGGAAAGAGAGTGTTGCCATAAATGACAATCAATCAATTTCAAACAAAAGATAATAAAATATTTAAGCAAAGGAGGGAAAATGCAATGTACATGTGTCTCAGTCAGAATTTAGCACTGAGTGCTTTTAGCCACGTCATTAGACGCTTGGCTAAATTAGACGAGTCAAGTAATCATAGAGTATAGGAAAATAGACAAGTAATTTTTTAGACATATCAGCAAAACATTTATTCAGATACATTATGCATGTTAAGATTCCTTCTAATAAAAACAAATCTATCTTCACTTAAAGGTTTAGTAAAAATGTCTGCCCACTAATAATCAGTGTTTACAAACTTAATTTCAAAAACACCTTTTTGAACATAGTCTCTGATCCGCTGTCGCACACGGGTCAAATGAATCAAAATTTAAAACTGTAGTACAAGGTGATAACCTTGGTCGTCTCGCAAGGATCTCTGATTCAATTAACCAAATACAAGAATCATGCAAAGTAATGAGAAAAAGGGGGGATTTCGAATTCAATGAGAAAAGAAAATAGATTGTAAAAGAGAGATGGGAATCAATATATCAAATCAACTAATCCACTGGTTTAGGGTAATTTCACTTGGACCTATCACAGATTTCAGAGGATCTAATCTCTTTTCATGATTCGATTCTTGTTTGATCATAGAATTGACCAATTAAGCATCAATTAATCCAATAAGAATTCCTACTTGATTAAGCATCACAGAATTTGATTAATTATAATAATGGAACAAGCGTCACAAAACCATAATTAATTTGAAAACCGAATGCAATCAAACCTACACTAAGCGTCGTAGATCCTTATTCGTAACAAATCAAAACAAGCGTTCAACATGCTTCGAATAATCTCAAATCAGATTATAATTAGATTAGAATGCAAAAACGGGTTTGAGTGATTAAGCATTAAAACACAAAAACGGAATTGCAAACATTGATCAAGAGAGATGAAGGATTAAAAGGAAAAGATATAGAATTACTAAAACGAAATTAACATTGAAAATCAAACCTCAAGGTCTTTGTAAAAATCCCTAACCAGTGAATTAATCTAAGAGTTTAGCCTTCCATGGGAGGCTTGAACGAAAATCAACTATGAAGAAGAAACTAGGAGATGTTGCCGTCACTCAAAAGATGATAAACAAGGTCTCCAAACCACCTACTTATAATCCTAGGGTAAAACTAATACGTCTGACCAAGAGAGCCCAATAGGAATTAATTGGCCCATTAGATTGATTACATGGAGATATGACAACAATAATTCCAATTCCCGCACTAATCTGGACAGCTTCGGTAATTAGCATTTTCGACCATCAAAACGTCCGAACTGGGCAGAGAGGTCAACATGAAAGTTGTAGGTCTAGTTCTTAGCTTTCCAACGCCACCAAGAGAACTCAAATCGGACAAGTATAGCCCAAGTTATGGCCTGCAGAAGTGAGACGGGTCAGGATGTACTAAAATTCGAAAATTGACTAAGAAATTCATTAAAGCCCAATTAAGACCCAAAGATATGAAAACATGCTAAGAATCAAATATTGGGTACAAAGTACATCCAAAAACACCAAGTGTAATGCTATAAAAGGTATATTAAAATGCACTGATCAAATTCTCCCACACTTATGCTTTTGCACTCCGAGCAAAACTCATGGTCAAATCATAAAACCATCCAAAGAAATATGAGCAAAATAAAATGAATAAAAGCAAAGATGCATTTCCAATGAATCCTAAGAGTGCAAAGTTGCAAGTGAATTCTCATCCAAGGATTCAAGGAACCATGACAATCATGAACAACATCTTAGAACATTCAAAGTAATCAAGGGAATAGAATAACCAAGAGTGAATCAAAAGTGATAGAATCCTCACAAGATATAGAATTCTCTCAATCTCTCAAGTGTTTAGGCTAGTGTTTACACTCAAAGCTCATAAAAGCTAGCACTACCATAGGCTTGACAAGCCTCTAACATCCACACTTGAAACACATGCACATAAAGATCAAAAGGACTTTGTTAAGGTTGTAAGGGGGCCAAGGTCAAGGTGGGATAAATGAAAGGATAACTAAGCTGTAAACCCAAGAGGATAGAGGAGCATTGGGAATTAATTGCTGAATAATCATGAGAGAGCAATGAGAAAACACTTCAACAAAATACAATTCCAATCCACTTCTCCATTTTTATACTTTTGTTCTTTATTTTCACCTTTTTCCCTTTTTGCATCGCAACCAACTTCTCTTTTCTTTTCTTTTTTTCTTTTTTTTTCAAATATTTTTTTCTTTTTTGGTTTTTTTTTCACTTGCCAAATTTCCAATCAAGCAACAACATTTATATATTCTAGCACATCACATCCTAACTTTTGAGTCCCCCACACTTATGCAAAATTCATTTTCCAAATAATTCCAAAGCAAAGCTCCTTTATCCCCTAAGGTTAGGTCATATCAGTGTTTTTCACTTTTAGGCTTGTAATGAGGCATAAAACAAAGAATGGGATAAATAGGCTCAAAGGGGCTATCAAGGGAATAATTGTAAGGTAGGCTTATTTGGCTAGTAGTTTAAAAAAAAGAAGAATAAAATTGCCTAGATCACTTCAATACATGCATGTGAACAAGAAGTTTCAAAAAGAGTCAAATCAAGTTCTAGAGAAACTAACAATCATGAGCGAAATCACACAAGAAGGAAAGAGAATGGCAAAGTGTATTCCATTCATTTTAAGGCTCAAATCTCACAAAGGACCAATTTCTATCACAAATGATGCACAATTTAGTATTCCAATCCAACTCATCATACTAAGAATGCAAGAAAGTCATCCATATCATGCCACAAAACCTATAGTCCAAGAATAGTGAAATCACTCACAACTTACACAAACCACGAAATTCAATGAAAAAAGCATGCAATTCAAGGAGAAAGTGTTTTTTTTTTTTTTATTTTTATAAAACTAAACAAAAACAAAAGTTTAAAACTAAAACGCTAAAAGATCCCCCCACACTTAATTCACACATTGTCCTCAATGTAAGCATATAACAAAAGAAAGACAAGCATAAAATAAGAGTAAGGAGAGAAAGCACCCTCATCAAGGTGGGGAAGTTGAAGCTTGAGGGTAGGTATGCTTTTCCAAAGAGAGCTCTTCTATAGCTTCTTCCTCAAGTGTGGGGCTCTCATGGAAAATTTTGAGACGGTGGCCATTGACTTTGAAGATCTTATTGGTCGCTTCACTTTTTATTTCCACTGCACCATAAGGAAAAGTGTTAGTAACAACAAAAGGACCAATCCATTTGGATCGAAGCTTACCGGCCATGATTTTAAGGCGAGAGTTGAACAATAACACTTTTTGTCCAACAGAAAATTCCTTTCTAGATATCATCTTATCATGAAAGTGTTTAGTCTTCTCCTTATAAATCTTGGAGCTCTCATAAGCCTCTAACCGAAGCTCCTCAAGTTGTTGCAATTGAAGCTTTCTCTCCAAGCCAGCTTGGTCAAATTCAAAGTTACAACTCTTCACCGCCCAATAAGCACGGTGCTCTATTTCCACCGGAAGGTGGCATGCCTTACCAAACACAAGTCGGTAGGGGGACATCCCTATGGGTGTTTTGTACGCCGTCCTATGAGCCCAAAGAGCTTCCTCTAGCCGGCGACTCCAATCCTTCCTATTTGGTTGCACCATCTTTTCTAGAATCTGTTTGATCTCCCTATTTGAGATTTCAGCTTGCCCATTAGTTTGGGGATGATAAGGTGTAGATACTCTATGCACAACCCCATACTTCCGAAGCAAGGACTCCATGGTGCGGTTGCAAAAGTGAGTTCCTTGGTCGCTTATGATGGCTCTAGGTATCCCAAACCTGCAAAAAATGTTAGACCTGACAAAATCCACTACAACTCGAGAATCATTAGTCCGAGTGGCTTTGGCCTCCACCCACTTAGAGACATAATCAATAGCAAGCAAAATGTAAGAAAAACCAAAAGAGACAGGAAAGGGGCCCATAAAATTGATACCCCACACATCAAATATCTCACAAAAAAGCATAGGTTGTTGGGGCATCTCACTCCTGCGAGTGATGGCTGTTCCTGCTCTCTGGCACTGCTCACAAGTGCGAAAGGTCTCAAATGCATCCTTGAAGATGGTGGGCCAAAAGAAACCTGAG
The DNA here is from genome assembly GCA_035048595.1 of Echinosophora koreensis. Classification (NCBI taxonomy): domain Eukaryota; kingdom Viridiplantae; phylum Streptophyta; class Magnoliopsida; order Fabales; family Fabaceae; genus Echinosophora; species Echinosophora koreensis. The sequence continues at coordinate 1,130,980 of JAPCYP010000094.1, forward strand.
TCCAGTACTTTCCTCGCTGTCCGTTGTGGTCCAAAGTGTCCTCCCACCTGAGAGGCATGACAGAAGTGAAGAATGGACTGAATCTCATGGTCAGGTACACACCTCCTAATCACCTGGTCACTACAAAATTTCCATAAGTAAGGGTCATCCCACACATAATATTTGGCATCACTCTTAAGTTTATCTATTTGTGCCTTAGATGCATGTGCAGGTAAAACATTAGCAACCAAATAATTAACTAAATCAGCAAACCAAGGTGTCACATCTCGCAGCTGTAAAAGCTGCTCATCAGGAAAATCATCATGAATGGGGAGAAGATCCTCAATCCTCTCTATCCTGCTCAAATGGTCTGCTACTAGGTTCTCTGCTCCGCTCTTATCTCTAATCTCCAGGTCAAACTCCTGGAGCAACAGCGTCCACCGAATAAGTCTTGGCTTTGCTTCTGGTTTCTTCAATAGGAACTTTAAAGCTTCATGGTCAGTAAAAAACAACCACTTTAGAACCAAGCAAATATGATCTAAATTTTTCAAGTGCAAATACAATGGCTAAAAGTTCTTTTTCAGTGGTGGTATAATTAGCCTGTGCAGAATCTAAAGTCCTAGAAGCATAGTAAATAACATGGGCAGCTCTGCCAACTCTCTGTGCAAGGACAGCTCCCAATGCATAATTAGATGCATCACACATAATCTCAAAGGGGAGAGTCCAATCAGGTGGCTGAATAATCGGAGTGGAGGTCAAGGCCTTCTTTAGGCAGTCAAATGCCTCCTTGCATTTATCATCAAAGGTAAAGTTCATATCCTTTTGCAACAAGTTGGATAATGGAAGGGCTATCTTGCTAAAATCCTTGACAAAGCGCCTGTAAAAACCTGCATGACCAAGAAATGAACGAATCTCACGTATGCAACATGGATAAGGCAAATTAGAAATCACATCAACCTTGGCAGGATCCGCTTCCATCCCTTTCTTAGATATCACATGTCCTAAAACTATGCCCTGTTCTACCATAAAATGACATTTCTCATAATTAAGAACAAGGTTAGTTTCAATACATCTATGCAAAACTTTATCCAAACTGTCCACACATACATCAAATGAGGAACCATACACAGTAAAGTCATCCATAAACACTTCTATGCAATTTTCTAAAAAATCAGCAAAAATACTAATCATGCACCGCTGGAAAGTGCCAGGGGCATTGCATAGGCCGAAGGGCATCCTCCGATAGGCAAAAGTGCCAAAAGGACAAGTGAAGGTGGTCTTTTACTGGTCCTCTGGTGCTATATGAATCTGGAAGTAACCTGAAAAACCATCAAGAAAACAATAGTGAGATTTTCCAGCCAAGCGCTCAAGCATCTGATCAATAAAAGGTAAAGCGAAGTGATCCTTCCGAGTCGCTTGGTTGAGTCTCCTATAGTCAATGCACACTCTCCAACTATTTTGCACTCTAGTGGGGATAAGTTTGTTATTCTCATTCTTAACCACTGTGAGGCCAGTCTTCTTAGGAACTACCTGGATAGGACTCACCCACTGACTATCAGATATAGGATATATGTGTAAGACTCAATGACATAGAGATTTTGATATATGACAAATATTCAAATTAATGTGTGTGCAAGTGTTTTAGTATCAAATTGCAAAGACAGGTATCAAGCTGAATCTATCAAGTTCTGTAAGCAATTAAAGGAGACTATTCAAAGAAGAACTTGAAGAGCTCAAGGAGCAACAAACAAGGACAAACATCAAGGAGTCATCAAGACAAGAGCTTAAAGGAGATTTAGATTTAAGTCTTAGATGATTTGTAAGAGAAGAAATCTCTTATTCACAAATAGCTCAGTTAAAATGATGCATGAAGAAAATCAATTTTCATAACCTGCATTAAAAATGAATAAGTTTTAATGAAAATGATTTTTGGAAGTTAAGTAAATTCTCTGTCAGTACAGCCATGTATTAAATGGATTTATACCATTTCCTGTAACTGACAAGTGAATATAAAGTTCTTAATATTCAGTACACAGATGTACTACACCTATGAATAACATGAAATCAGATCAGTTATAAATGGTTAACTGAATACAGGCCTGTACATATGCTATGTACTCGTGTATTCAAGTTTCTGGACAAATCTGATGTTCATTAATACATAGATGTACTGAATGGGTGTACTGATGGTACTGGTGGATTAACCAAGATCAAGTTTTTAAAGAACTAGTACAGCCATGTATTACACAGGTGTACATAAACTTTCAGTATGTAAAATGGTTAATACATCCCTGTACTCAACCCCTGTCCAAGAACTTGAATCAGTTTAACTGATTCTGATATCAGACCCAAATCTGTTTGGACTGATCCCAAACGGTTACAACTTGTTTTCTATATAAAGTGGGATCAATAGAATACTGAGATAATATCAGAAACACACGAAATCAATTTGAGAGATCAATTGTGAAAATCATTCATCATCTTTCTTGAGCTTATTGTGAAAAGAGTGTTTCATTCTCATTAAGAGCTTCAATTTGTGTATTCAACTTTTGAGAGTTAGAAATCAATTTTTCTGTTCTATTACATTGTAAGAGAGAGGGAGTCTCTCTGTGTGATTAGGGTGAGGAATCCTAAGGAAGAACATTGAGGCTTTTTCACAAGAGGTGTGGTATCCTAGAAGTGAAAGAAGTGCTCTGTGGTGTAAAGGTTTTTCAAGCTACCTGGCTAAAGCTTGCTGTGTTAGTGTGTGAAATCCCACATGTGGAGTGGGGACTGGATGTAGGTCACAGTGGTGGTGACTGAACCAGGATAAATCTGGTTGTGTGGTATTCCTAAACTCAAAGCTCTTTAATTTCTGTCTTGCCCATAAAACTGAGTTTTTGATATACATTGTACAATATTGTTTCTGTTATAATCTGAAATCACTGATTGAACATTGTGCAAACTGCAATATAATTTGTGTTGTTCAAATCTGATCTTAAGGCTCAATATCTGAACTGAATTGCATATAACTGTTCTTGAATTGCAAGGCTTAAAACTCAATCATATACAATCTATTCTTGTTTCTTAAAGATTGAATTGTATGCTATAAAACCTGATTGTTAAAGTTGAGAACTTGATCTGTTTAATTTGAATTGAAACCAGAAGTTTTATTGCAATCAATCTTGAGTTATTAATTGTTCAAAACTGAGTTGATTAAAACTGAAACTGAATTTGAAACTGATATATTGTAATTTCAGTTGCTGACTATCTAATACCTGTATTATCTGTTCTGAATCTTGAAAATCCCTTTCTTAATCTATTAGTGATCCTGAGGCAAATCTAATTTGAAAAGTAAGTTTTTGAAAAGGAAGAATTTTTGAAAACTCAATTCACCCCCCCTCTTGAGTCTTTGAAGCCAAAACAACAATTGGTATCAGAGCTAAACTCTTAAGTTTGGCTTAACAGCTTTAAGAGTATGGCTTCCAATGACTGCTTAAATGAAGGGGCTTCCCTTGCACGCCCTCCTGCCTTCAATGGATCTGAGTACATCTATTGGAAGGAAAGCATGATAATCTTTCTTGAGGCAGCTGGTGTTGACATATGGGATGCAATAGAAAATGGACCATTTGTCCCCTCTACTGTGGATGCTAATGGTGCTCCAAGAAATAAGCCTAAAATTGAATGGAATGAGGATGATAAGAAAAGAATTCAATATAATGCACGTGCTAAGAACATTATAACATCTGCTTTGAGCCGTGATGAGTTTTTCAGGGTTTCAAATTGCAAGACAGCAAAGGAGATGTGGGACACATTGCAAGTAACACATGAAGGAACCACTGATGTCAAAAGAGCAAGAATGAACACTCTCACACATGAGTATGAGCTGTTCAGAATGAAGCAAGGAGAACCAATGAGTGAAATGCAAAAGAGATTCACACATATTGTCAATCAACTTGCTGGTCTTGGTAAAGCTATATCAAATGAAGATCAAATCAACAAAGTAATGAGATGCCTAAGTAGAGAATGGCAGCCTAAAGTCACTGCAATTTCAGAATCAAGAGATCTGTCTTCAATGACAATTGCAACATTGTTTGGCAAGCTGCAAGAACATGAACTAGAGCTGAACAGATTGAATGAAAGTGAAGAAACTGACCAAAAGAAGAAAGGATTGGCTCTCAAGTCACAAGCTAAAGAGTTACAAGACAGTGATGATGAGCAATCAGATCATGATGCAGAATCTGAAGAGGAAATGGGGATGCTGGTCAGAAAGTTTAAGAAGTTCCTAAAGAAGAAAGGCAACTTCAAAAGAAAGTCATCCACCTTTCCCAAAAGAAACTTCAGCAAAGGTGAAAACTCTTCCAACAACATCACTTGCTATGAATGTGGAAAGACTGGCCACATAAAGGTTGACTGTCCAAAGCTACAAAAGAAGGACAAAACTGAAAAGTTTGACTCAAAGGACAAGAAGTGGAGAAAGCCAAGAAAGGCCTATATTGCATGGGATGATAATGATGTAGATTCCAGTGATGAATCTGAATCTGAGGAGGCAAACTTGTGCTTGATGGCCAGCAATGACAGTGATTCAGAAAGTGAGGTAAATTCTGATTCACAATCTACTTTTGAGGAATTGCAAGATGCATTTGATGAGTTACATGCTGAATATCTTAAAATTGCAAAACAACTTATCTCTTCTAGAAAAATAATTGCTAAACAATGTGATGAATATGCATGCTTGAAAATGAAAGAAAGAGAACTAGATGCTAGGAATAAAGTCTTGATTGCATCTAGCTCTAACTGTTCTAAGTGCTGCTCACTGTCCAAAGAGGTTGAAAAACTGAAAAATGACTTAGCAAGATTCGCAAATGGTAGAGATAACTTAGAAGCATTGTTAGGACAGCAAAAGTGTGTTTATGATAAAGCTGGAATAGGCTATGAACCTGAGATACATGAGAAATCTTTTAAAAAGTTTTTTGCTGCACCTAAGACATCAAAAACACCATTTGTTAGATGCTATTTTTGTGCTAGGAAAGGTCATACTGCTACAACTTGCCATTACAGAATTTCTGCATATAACAAGTCTAAGTATGTGTGGGTTCCAAAAGGAACTTTTGATGGAACTAACCCAAAAGGACCCAAACAGTTTTGGGTACCTAAGACACAAACATGAATTCTGTTTTGTAGATGTGCTGGAAGGCCAAGAATGTGAAATGGTACCTTGATAGTGGTTGTTCCAAACACATGCCAGGAGACAAAAGCAAGTTCATCACTCTCACTCCAAAATCAAGTGGAAGTGTTACCTATGGAGACAACAATAAAGGAAGGATACTTGGCATTGGCAACATTGGAAGTGACTCAACAACAATCATTGAGGATGTACTTTATGTTGAGGGACTGAAACACAACCTTCTAAGTATAAGTCAACTATGTGACAAAGGCTTTAAGGTAAAATTCAATTCCAATAGTTGCTTGATAGAAAATCAGAATGATGCAAATCTGAAATTGATTGGAAATAGGATAGATAACATCTACATGCTTGATTTAGACAATATCTCTTCAAACACTGCATGCTGTCTTATTTCAAAAGAAGAAGAGAATTGGCTTTGGCATAGAAGAATTGCACACATTCAGATGAACCACTTGAATAAACTGATTTCTAAAGATCTTGTAATTGGTTTGCCTAAACTGAAATTTGTGAAAGATGGATTATGTGATGCATGTCAAAAAGGAAAGCAAGTTAAGGTCTCTTTCAAATCTAAAAACATTGTTTCAACAAATAGACCCTTGCAACTTTTGCACATGGATTTATTTGGTCCATCAAGAACCAAAAGCTTTGGTGGAAACTTGTATGCCTTAGTAATAGTAGATGATTACTCTAGATACACATGGACATACTTTCTATCTCATAAGAGTAATGCATTTGCTGCATTCAAGAGAATGGCAAAAAATTGTGCAAAATGAAAAAGACATGAAAATTGTCTCTATAAGAAGTGATCATGGGGGAGAGTTTCAAAATGAAGTGTTGGAAAACTTTTGTGATGAGCATGGCATTCAGCATAATTTTTCAGCTCCTAGAACTCCACAACAAAATGGAGTAGTGGAAAGAAAGAATAGATCATTAGAGGAGATTGCTAGAACTATGTTGAATGACTCTAGCCTACCAAAAAAATTCTGGGCAGATGCTGTGAACACAGCCTGCTATGTTTTAAATAGAGTTTTGATAAGGCCTATTTTAAAGAAAACCCCTTATGAACTTTATAGAGGAAGAAAACCAAACATTGCACATCTTCATGTCTTTGGTTGTAAGTGCTTTGTACTTAATAATGGAAAGGATAACCTTGGAAAGTTTGATGCAAAGGCTGATGAAGGAATTTTCCTAGGCTACTCTCTAACTAGTAAAGCATTTAGAATCTATAATAAGAGAACTGAAACCATTGAGGAATCTGTGCATGTTACATTTGATGAGTCTAACCCCAAAAGGTTGGGAAAGGATATTGTTATTGATGATCTTGTAGATTCAATTGAGAAAACTGTCTTGGAAGAGCAACAAGGCAATGAAGGAAATGAAAGCTCCAAAAGAGAAATACTGCAGCAGGAGCAAACAGAACAGGAGCCTGACTTACCAAAGGAATGGAGGACTGTCAGAAATCATCCAATTGATAACATCATTGGTGAAATTACAAAGGGGGTAACTACTAGACAATCTCTTAGAAATGCATGTAATCATATGGCATTCGTGTCTCAAGTAGAACCTAAGAATATGGATGATGCTATAACTGATGAACATTGGATGATGGCTATGCATGATGAATTAAATCAGTTTGAGAGAAATCAAGTATGGAACCTAGTGCCTAAACCCAAGAATAGTCAAGTAATAGGTACAAAATGGGTTTTTAGGAACAAACTAGATGAAAATGGCATAATTGTGAGGAACAAAGCTAGGTTGGTAGCCAAAGGGTATAATCAAGAGGAAGGCATAGATTATGATGAAACATATGCACCAGTAGCAAGATTAGAAGCTATAAGAATGCTACTTGCTTATGCTTGCATAATGGGATTTAAATTGTATCAAATGGATGTAAAGAGTGCTTTCTTAAATGGAGTTATTCAAGAAGAGGTATATGTTAATCAACCACCTGGTTTTGAGAATAATGATTTGCCTAACCATGTTTATAAACTATCTAAAGCTTTGTATGGCTTAAAACAAGCTCCTAGAGCTTGGTATGAAAGGTTAAGCAATTTTCTAATTGAAAAAGGTTTCAAAAGAGGTAAAGTTGACACAACTTTGTTCACTAAGAAAAAGGCACACAGCATTTTACTTGTACAAATTTATGTGGATGACATAATTTTTGGTGCTACTAATGAGCATTTGTGCAATGAGTTTGCAAGTCTTATGCAGAATGAGTTTGAGATGTCAATGATGGGTGAACTGAACTTTTTCCTTGGACTGCAAATAAAGCAAACAGAAAATGGAATCTTCATTAGCCAAACCAAGTATTGCAAAGAGTTGATCAAGAAGTTTGGCATGGAAAATGCTAAGGAGATGGCAACTCCAATGAGTACTGCCTGTTATCTGGACAAGGATGAACAAGGTAAACCTGTTGATATGTCAAAGTACAGAGGTATGATAGGCTCATTACTCTATCTTACTGCTAGTAGGCCAGATATCATGTTAAGTGTATGCATGTGTGCTAGGTATCAAGCAAATCCTAAAGAATCACATCTAACAGCAGTTAAAAGGATAATTAAATATCTGTTAGGAACAAAAGACATGGGATTATGGTATCCTAAGGGAGCTACATGTACCTTAATTGGTTACTCAGACTCTGATTTTGCTGGTTGTAAACTAGATAGAAAGAGTACAAGTGGAACATGCCATTTACTAGGGAATTCATTAGTTTCATGGTTTAGTAAAAAGCAATCTAGTGTGGTTCTATCCACTGCTGAGGCTGAATATGTAGCAGCTGGTAGCTGTTGTGCACAGGTCTTATGGATGAAACAACAATTAGTTGATTATGGTGTGCAACTAGACCAAGTTCCCATTAAATGTGATAACACAAGTGCAATTAACCTAACTAAGAATCCCATAATGCACTCTAGAACCAAACACATAGAAATCAGACATCATTTCATTAGAGATCATGTTCAAAGTGGAGAAATTGTGAATGAATATGTTGATACAACAAAGCAACTTGCTGATATTTTTACCAAGCCTTTGAACAAGGAAAGCTTCTTTTTCATTAGAAGAGAATTAGGCATAATTGACCAATCCTATATCTGATCTCTGTTGAAAGTGTTTGTATGTTTAAATCTTTGTGTAAATATGCCTTATGATTGTATGATCTGTCTCTGGAATGATCTATCTGTGTGTGGTTAGAAGAGAGTTTCAGCTAAAATTAGATTGATCAGGTACACCTATGTACTTAACCCATGTATGTGTATAAAAACTGGAAATTTGTTTTATACATGGGTGTGATCAATAGCTGTATAGAGGATCAGGAATGAATCCCCTGTGTTTTGGTCTGATACATCCCTGTGATACACAGATGTATTAAAAACACTGAAACACAATTCCTGAATGTCATAAGTATACTGAGGTGTACTACAGGCATGTATGTTAAATCTGAGAAAGTCAGAATGCAAATCTTAAATACTTGGGTGTATCACACCCCTGTACGCAAACGTTATAAAGCCTGGTATTTGAATTCAATTTTATTTCAAAATTTCAAATCCTCTCAAATCCACTCTCTCTTCACTTAATTCGTAACCCTAGCAGAGCTAAACCTCAGACATTTCTTTTCCCCTTTCTAAACCCTAACATGGCAAGAACCAAGAACACTGGTCCTTCACCCTCAAAAGCTGCTGAAAAGAAGAGAAAAGAAATGGAGATGTGGAAATCAGCTGAGAAGAAGAAGGGAGCAGAAACCTCTAAGACCCCTGAGAAGAAGAGAAAAGGGATGGAAACCCCAAAGAAGGCTGAAAAGAAGAAAAAGGAAGCAGGGACTTCCAAAGCTGCAAAGAAGAGCAAAGGAAATGAAGTTGAGTCTCACGTTGAGACAGAAGTTGCAGAGAATGGGGCTCCTACATCTTTCATGGAAAATGATGTCCTTCTCCAAAGGTATTCCCTCACTGATAATCAGAAAGAGTTCTTTAGACAAAATTTCAAGGATAGAGGAATCCTAGAACCTTGGATAATGGACTTTAAGTATTTTGATGATAATTCCTTCAATTTCACTGAGATTTTAATCTGTCAAAAGGTCAAGGAATTTCTAGAAACTCAAGTTGATTACTATCCATTTCTGGTTAAGATCTTTTACTCAAATTTTGAGATGAATGCTAATGGAATTAGCTCTGAAGTTAAAGGAATAAAGATCAAAATGTCACTAGAGGAATTTAGTAACCTTGCAAATCTACCTTTTTATGGACCTAGCATTGCTGGAAATGGTCCACAAGCTGAATGGTATGATGAATATGATAGGGAAATGGCTAGAGTAGACTTAGTTCTCTCTGATGAGCCTGAAGGTAGAGTTACCTATACTAGTATGATGAGTGTAGAGGATAGGCTTCTGCATTATGTGGTTTGTAGAATTCTGATTCCAAGAGGAGGAAATCACTCCCTACTGCAGAATTATGATTTAATGCTAATGTGGGCAATGTTGAATGAAAAACAAATAAGTTGGGGATATTGTGTTGCTGCTCACATGCTAGAATGCAGGAAAAGCAAGATGATGCTTGCATACCCTGCACTGGTCTGCAAAATCCTAGCTCACTTTAATGTTTCTTTTGATGGAGAAGAAAAGAAAATTGGAAGAAAAGGAACTCACAAGTTTGGTGAAGAAATTGTGAGCAAAATGAGACTGAAAAGGGAAGATGGAAGATGGATAAGGAAAGCTGGAAACAAGGCAGCAACTACATCTGAACCATCTAATGCACAAGAAAGTGCTGCATCTGAATTTGCTCAACAGATATTGGTTATGCTGAGAAACATGGATGGCAGACAAATCAAGACACACACAGTGCAACTGAATGCATTGACAAGTCTGAACACGAGGATGACTAAACTGGAAAAGAGTGTTGATCAGATCAAAGTAGCATTAGGAATTGACTTTCCTAACCCTGCACCTCCTGCACCTGAACCAGAAAATTTCAACATTGCTGAACTGGCAAGAGCTGCTGTGGAGGAAGCTGAGCAACAAAATGAAGACACCTCTGCTGAACCATCACTTCAAGGCCAAGGAGACAATTAGTTCTAGGAGTTCTTAGGACTTAGAACTTGTTTTGATTTGTTTTGAAAGGCTAAATGCCTTGGTCTGTAATGATTTGTTGGATTCTGTTTTTAATTTCCTGCACTATCCCTCTGTTATGAACATCTTTAATATGCTATACTATGGTTGAATTTCTTTTCTACTGATTTGAATGGTTATTTCTTTACCTTTTTGATAATGCCAAAAGGGGGAGAAAAATATAGAGAAAGGAAACAAATTTAAATACTGCATATGTTGAGGGGGGAGCTTATATGATTCAGGGGGAGTTATCATATATAAATATTCTGATATGCTTTGATACCATGTGCTATTAAATGTTTTGATACCATGATTTATAAATTGACAAAAAACACTTAGCTTCTGCTATACTTACACTCTGATTTAAGAATTTGTTAAAAGGTTTGTCATAATCAAAAAGGGGGAGTTTGTAAGACTCAATGACATAGAGATTTTGATATATGACAAATATTCAAATTAATGTGTGTGCAAGTGTTTTAGTATCAAATTGCAAAGACGGGTATCAAGCTGAATCTATCAAGTTCTGTAAGCAATTAAAGGAGACTATTCAAAGAAGAACTTGAAGAGCTCAAGGAGCAACAAACAAGGACAAACATCAAGGAGTCATCAAGACAAGAGCTTAAAGGAGATTTAGATTTAAGTCTTAGATGATTTGTAAGAGAAGAAATCTCTTATTCACAAATAGCTCAGTTAAAATGATGCATGAAGAAAATCAATTTTCATAACCTGCATTAAAAATGAATAAGTTTTAATGAAAATGATTTTTGGAAGTTAAGTAAATTCTCTGTCAGTACAGCCATGTATTAAATGGATTTATACCATTTCCTGTAACTGACAAGTGAATATAAAGTTCTTAATATTCAGTACACAGATGTACTACACCTATGAATAACATGAAATCAGATCAGTTATAAATGGTTAACTGAATACAGGCCTGTACATATGCTATGTACTCGTGTATTCAAGTTTCTGGACAAATCTGATGTTCATTAATACATAGATGTACTGAATGGGTGTACTGATGGTACTGGTGGATTAACCAAGATCAAGTTTTTAAAGAACTAGTACAGCCATGTATTACACAGGTGTACATAAACTTTCAGTATGTAAAATGGTTAATACATCCCTGTACTCAACCCCTGTCCAAGAACTTGAATCAGTTTAACTGATTCTGATATCAGACCCAAATCTGTTTGGACTGATCCCAAACGGTTACAACTTGTTTTCTATATAAAGTAGGATCAATAGAATACTGAGATAATATCAGAAACACACGAAATCAATTTGAGAGATCAATTGTGAAAATCATTCATCATCTTTCTTGAGCTTATTGTGAAAAGAGTGTTTCATTCTCATTAAGAGCTTCAATTTGTGTATTCAACTTTTGAGAGTTAGAAATCAATTTTTCTGTTCTATTACATTGTAAGAGAGAGGGAGTCTCTCTGTGTGATTAGGGTGAGGAATCCTAAGGAAGAACATTGAGGCTTTTTCACAAGAGGTGTGGTATCCTAGAAGTGAAAGAAGTGCTCTGTGGTGTAAAGGTTTTTCAAGCTACCTGGCTAAAGCTTGCTGTGTTAGTGTGTGAAATCCCACATGTGGAGTGGGGACTGGATGTAGGTCACAGTGGTGGTGACTGAACCAGGATAAATCTGGTTGTGTGGTATTCCTAAACTCAAAGCTCTTTAATTTCTGTCTTGCCCATAAAACTGAGTTTTTGATATACATTGTACAATATTGTTTCTGTTATAATCTGAAATCACTGATTGAACATTGTGCAAACTGCAATATAATTTGTGTTGTTCAAATCTGATCTTAAGGCTCAATATCTGAACTGAATTGCATATAACTGTTCTTGAATTGCAAGGCTTAAAACTCAATCATATACAATCTATTCTTGTTTCTTAAAGATTGAATTGTATGCTATAAAACCTGATTGTTAAAGTTGAGAACTTGATCTGTTTAATTTGAATTGAAACCAGAAGTTTTATTGCAATCAATCTTGAGTTATTAATTATTCAAAACTGAGTTGATTAAAACTGAAACTGAATTTGAAACTGATATATTGTAATTTCAGTTGCTGACTGATTAAGGCCTGTATCTAATACCTGTATTATCTGTTCTGAATCTTGAAAATCCCTTTCTTAATCTATTAGTGATCCTGAGGCAAATCTAATTTGAAAAGTAAGTTTTTGAAAAGGAAGAATTTTTGAAAACTCAATTCACCCCCCCTCTTGAGTCTTTGAAGCCAAAACAACAATATGATGCCCGCTTGTAAAAGCTTGGTCACCTCCTTCTTCACCACATCCAGAATTAAGGGATTAAGTCGCCTTTGTGGCTGCCTCACTGGTTTCACTCCATCCTCAAGTAATATCCTATGCATGCACATGGAGGGACTAATGCCAAGAATGTCAGCCAAGGTCCACCCAATAGCTTTCTTATGTTTCCTTAAAATCTGCAACAGCTTTTCCTCTTGTTCAGCATGGAGGTTTGCAGAGATAATCACAGGTAGCTTCTCACTCTTTTCTAAATAAGCATACTTCAAGTGCTCTGGGAGTGGTTTGAACTCTAGAGTAGGTGGCTGCTCAATGGATGGAAGTATCCTGGTGGAAGGAATTACATCTGCAGCCTGCAACTCAGCTTGTAAATATTTATTTTCTGTCTGTATGATATCTATAGAAATATTATCATGTTCAGCCATGCAATCTGCAACATCAAAACAAATAGAACACAACTGAGAGTTAGTGCAATTGTTGCAAGTATAAGTGTCATAAAAATCAGACAAAGAAGGAAAATCTGCAGTAAGTAAATCAGGATAAGTGTCATCAACTAAGTCAGCAAGTAATTCAATTTGTAAAACAGAATGCTCCTCTATGGGGTGTTTCATGGCATCAAAGATATTAAATCTGACTACACTATCCCCAAATTCCATGGAAAGTGTTCCAGCATGAACATCAATCTTGGTTTTGGCTGTCTTGAGGAAGGGTCTGCCAAGTATGATGGGAATTTTGCTAGGATTTAACTCTCCCTCCATGTCCAGAATGTAAAAATCTGCAGGAAAAATCAAGTCATTAACTCTAACAAGTACATCCTCTACAAGTCTAGCAGGGTGAGCATTGCTCCTATTTGCTAACTGTATGACAACACCTGTATTCTGCAAAGGTCCAAGAGCAAGAGAGTTAAAAACAGATGTAGGCATGACATTAATGGAGGCACCTAGATCTAACATGGCATTTTCAAATTTACTATTGCCTATGGTGCATGGAATAGTAAAAGTTCCTGGATCTTTGCACTTTTGGGGCATCATGGGTTGTATGAGTGCTGAAACATTGCGCCCCATGTTGATCTTTTCATTTCCTTTCAGCCTTCTTTTGTGTGTGCACAACTCTTTAAGGAACTTGGCATATCTCGGAATCTGCTTAATTGCCTCAAGGAGGGGAATGTTCACCTCAACCTTCCTAAATGTGTCCAAGATTTCCTTGTCCCTATCTGCCTCATCCATCTTCTTAGTCTTCACGGCTCTCTGAGGAAAGGGAAGTGGTATAGGTTGCTCAGTATCATCATGAGTGATGGCATTTGATTTGTCACTTTTTCTGGCACTTGAGTTTTCTGCTGCAACATGTGGTTCATGAACTTCTGGGGCTTCTACAGCTTTGCCGGATATAAGAGTAATTGCATTGACATTTGGGTTTACCATTGGCTAGGCAGGCAGTTTGTCAGATCCCTGAGCTTGCATCTGATTAATTGAAGTTGCCAGCTGTCCAATCTTAGCCTCTAAATTCTGAATGGTAGAATCTGTTCTTTGCTGAAATTGGAGATTCTGAACTGCCATCTGCTTGACAAGGTCTTCCAATGAAGGCTCAGATTTGGTAGCTGTTGTGTTATTCTGCTGCATTAGCTGTGGGGCAGGTTATTGCCTAGACTGTGTAGAAGTATTTCCCCATTTCATATTTGGATGGTCTCTCCAGCCGGGGTTATACCTGTTAGTGGACAGATCATGGTTGTAGCGCTGTCTGTCATTGAATATATTAGCTGCATAGGCTTGAGGGGCATCAACATTGTTACTCTCCAGCCATGAAGGGTATGCATCTGTCGGATGCTCTTTTGAGGTGCAAATGCTACAAACTCTAGCTGTTTGAACTTGATTCACTGCTAACTATTTCACCAAGGAAGCAAGTTCATCAAGCTTGGTCTCCAAGTGTTTATTATCAGTAGCTCGAATCTCATTCACTCCCTTTGTAAGTACCACTGAGTTGTTTCTGGTGGTGAACTGTTGGGAATTGATGGACATGTTCTCAATCAGGCTTCTTGCATTACCTGGGGTTTTATCCACAAGTGCTCCTCCACTGGCAGCATCCACAATGTTTCGATCCATAGGCAGCAGGCCTTCATAGAAATATTGGATGAGCAATTGTTCAGAAATTTGATGATGAGGACAGCTTGCACACAACTTCTTAAATCTCTCCCAGTATTCATGCAAAGATTCCTTATCAAACTGTCTAATGCCACATATCTCTTTTCTGATTGAAGCAGCTCTAGATGCAGGGAAGAATTTTTCTAGAAACAGCTTGTTGAGGTCATTCCAGCATGTCACAGAACCTGGCTGAAGGTAGTATAACCAGTCTTTGGCAGCATCCTGCAGTGAGAATGGGAAAGCTCTAAGCTTGATATGCTCCTCTGGAATGCCTTGGGGTCTCATGGTGGAGCATACAATGTGAAACTCCTTCAAATGCTTGTGAGGATCTTCACCTGCATGACCATTAAAATTAGGCAGTAAGTGAATCAGGCCAGATTTAAGTTCAAAGGGAACATCAACATCAGGATAATCAATACACAAAGCATTATTGGTGATATCAGGTGCAGCAAGTTCTCTTAGTGTTCTTCCAGCCATGGTATCAATACTAGCAACAGATTCAGAATCAAATAGAGTATGACTAAATATGCTGTCACTATCACTATCTAAGTTATTACCAGCCCTATTAAGTCTATCAAGTGAATGAAAAGTCCTATCTATTTCAGGATCAAAAGGAAACAATGCCTCAAGATTGGATCTAGTCATGCATCATGAAAACAGAATAAGGTAGTCAAACAATTCAGAAAATACCAACAATGTCCTAATTGCTGAAATGAAAAATAAATTGACAAACCGTATAAAATAAAATCTAAAAAATTCAAAAAACACTACAGAAAATCTCTAAAAATCAAATAAAGCAAACACAAATTATTTTGGATTTTTTTAAAGATACGAAAAATTCAAAAAATTAAAAAAACGGTCTAAACGATGGAATTTTGGGATTTAACACCACAAGCCACATAATTAGTCTCTAATGAGTGGGTCTTGTTCGGTGATTTTTTTCGGATTTTCTGTGAAAGTTTCGGAGCAATCTGACGAAGTCGACCAAAAACTGATTTCTGAAATAAAGGGCAAAACTGTCACTTCTCAGTCAGGAGACCAATCTCACTGTGCAATTCCAAAGTCACAACCTGAAAAACAAAGAAAACACTAAAATAAAATGTTAGTTATAAACTAAAGTGAGTAAGGTTCTTGAATTGGCTAATAGAGATCAAAGATCCCCGGCAACGGCGCCAATTTGATCCGCTGTCGCATACGGGTCAAATGAATCAAAATTTAAAACTGTAGTACAAGGTGATAACCTTGGTCGTCTCGCAAGGATCTCTGATTCAATTAACCAAATACAAGAATCATGCAAAGTAATGAGAAAAAGGGGGGATTTTCGAATTCAATGAGAAAAGAAAATAGATTGTAAAAGAGAGATGAGAATCAATATATCAAGTCAACTAATCCACTGGTTTAGGGTAATTTCACTTGGACCTATCACAGATTTCAGAGGATCTAATCTCTTTTCATGATTCTATTCTTGTTTGATCATAGAATTGACCAATTAAGCATCAATTAATCCAATAAGAATTCCTACTTGATTAAGCATCACAGAATTTGATTAATTATAATAATGGAACAAGCGTCACAAAACCATAATTAATTTGAAAACCGAATTCAATCAAACCTACACTAAGCGTCGTAGATCCTATCAATCCTTATTCGTAACAAATCAAAACAAGCGTTCAACATGCTTCGAATAATCTCAAATCAGATTATAATTAGATTAGAATGCAAAAACGGTTTGAGTGATTAAGCATCAAAACACAAAAACGGAATTGCAAACATTGATCAAGAGAGATGAAGGATTAAAAGGAAAAGATATAGAATTACTAAAACGAAATTAACATTGAAAATCAAACCTCAAGGTCTTTGTAAAAATCCCTAACCAGTGAATTAATCTAAGAGTTTAGCCTTCCATGGGAGGCTTGAACGAAAATCAACTATGAAGAAGAAACTAGGAGATGTTGCCGTCACTCAAAAGATGATAAACAAGGTCTCCAAACCACCTACTTATAATCCTAGGGTAAACCAATACGTCTGACCTAGAGAGCCCAATAGGAATTAATTGGCCCATTAATGATTGATTACATGGAGATATGACAACAATAATTCCAATTCCCGCACTAATCTGGACAGCTTCGGTAATTAGCATTTTTGACCAACAAAACGTCCGAACTGGGCAGAGCGGTCAACATGAAAGTTGTAGGTCTAGTTCTTAGCTTTCCAACGCCACCAAGAGAACTCAAATCGGACAAGTATAGCCCAAGTTATGGCCTGCAGAAGTGAGACGGGTCAGGATATACTAAAATTCGAAAATTGACTAAGAAATTCATTAAAGCCCAATTAAGACCCAAAGATATGAAAACATGCTAAGAATCAAATATTGGGTACAAAGTACATCCAAAAACACCAAGTGCAATGCTATAAAAAGTATATTAAAATGCACTGATCAGTCTCTAATGAAATGATGCTTTATCTCTATATGCTTTGCTCTAGAATGCTGTATTGGATTTTTAGACAGATTAATGGCACTAGTATTATCACACCAAACAGGTATATTATGCTCAATCATTGAATAATCTTCAAGTTGATATTTTACCCAAAGTAGTTGTGAACAACAACTAGCTGCATATATATATTCAGCTTCAACAGTTGATAGAGCAATGGTGCTTTGCCTTTTGCTTGACCAAGAGATCATATTTGCTCCAATGAAGTGGCATCCTCCACTGGTGCTTTTTTCTGTCAATTCTGTCTCCAGCAAAATCAGCATCACAAAATCCAGCTAACCTGAAATCTTCAGATTTCTTATATAATAGACCAAGGTTAGGGGTTCTAATTAAATATCTGAAAATTCTTTTGACAACCTTGTAATGAGATTCCTTAGGGTCTGATTGAAATTTAGCACAAAGACAGACACTGAATTGAATATCAGGTCTGCTAGCAGTTAAATATAGCAGAGATCCAATCATACCTCTATAGACAGTTTGATCTACCTTTTTACCTTCCTCATCCTTGTTTAGAACAACTGTTGGATGCATAGGAGTACTCATAGGCTTTGAATTTTCCATTTTATACGTTTTCAGAAGCTCCTTGGTGTACTTCTGTTGATGGATATAGATTCCATCATTTGACTGTTTTATTTGAAGACCAAGGAAGAACTTCAATTCTCCAATCATGCTCATCTCAAATTCATTCTGCATCAACTCAGAGAACTCTTTGCAGAGCTTTTCATTAGTAGCATCAAATATAATATCATCAATATAAATCTGTACTACTATGAAGTCTTTTCTTGAGCATTTCTTGAAAAGTGTAGTGTCTACTTTTCCTCTAATGAAGTTATTTTCCATTAGGTATGTGCTTAATCTATCATACCAAGCTCTAGGAGCTTGTTTGAGTCCATACAAAGCTTTCTTAAGCTTATAGACATGGTGAGGATTCTCAGAGTCCTCAAATCCAGGAGGTTGCTTGACATAAACTTCCTCCTCAATTATTCCATTTAGAAATGCACTTTTAACATCCATTTGATAAAGAGTTATATCATGTTGTGCAGCATATGACATGAGAATCCTAATTGCTTCTAGTCTAGCTACAGGAGCAAAAGTTTCAGTGAAATCAATATCTTCCTGTTGATTGTAGCCTTGGGCAACAAGTCTTGCCTTGTTCCTTACCACTTTTCCATCTTCATCTAGTTTATTTCTAAACACCCATCTGGTTCCAATAATGGTTTTCTCTTTGGGTTTAGAAACTAGTGTCCAGACATCATTCATTTTGAATTGATTTAGTTCTTCTTGCATGGCTAGAATCCAGCTTTCATCTTGCAGAGCTTCTTCAATCTTTTTAGGTTCCAAGTCTGATATGAAGGCCATGTTGTTGTTTTCATTGAAAGCATATCTGGTTCTAACTCCTTGAGATGGACTTCCAATGATGAGATCTTCTGGATGATAGGTCTTGAATTTCCAATCTTTTTTCAGAGTCTAAGTTTCAAACTTATCAGCATTAGTCTGTATTTTAGACACGTCTACTTTTGACTTGTCTGAAGATTCTTCTACTGCAGGATTAAGTTCAATACCTGCAACATCATCCTCTAGATCTGATAGTTCTCTATCAGTCTTCAAACCATCATTAAACTTTACATGAATTGATTCTTCTACAACAGAGGTTTTAGAATTAAAAATTCTAAAAGCTTTAGACATTTCAGAATAACCAATAAATATTCCTTTATCTACTTTAGAATCAAATTTACCAAGATAATCTTTTGTGTTGAGAATATAACATTCACAACCAAATGCATGAAAATATGATATGTTGGGTTTTCTGTCTTTCCACAATTCATAAGGAGTCTTATTTAGAATAGGCCTAATCAGTATTCTGTTTTGTACATAACAAGCAGTGTTAATGGCTTCTGCCCAGAAGTACTTAGGAAGATTATTTTCATTAAGCATTGTTCTTCCCATCTCTTGAAGAGATCTGTTCTTTCTCTCAACTACTCCATTTTGCCGTGGAGTTTTAGGTGCAGAGAAATTGTGAGAAATACCATTTTCCTCATTGAACAGTTTGAACTGCTCATTTTCAAATTCTCCTCCATAGTCACTTCTTATAACAGAGATACAAAAAACTTGCTCATTTTGTACTCTTTTACTGAATACTGAAAATGCCTTATAAGATTCATCCTTGTGGGTTAAGAAGAGTACCCATGTAAATCTAGAATAGTCATCAACTATGACAAAACCATATTTCTTTCCACCTAGGCTAGCCACACTGACTGGTCCAAACAGATCCATGTGTAACAGTTGCAAAGGTCTAGAGGATGTGACTTCTTTCTTGGATTTGAAACTTGATTTTACTTGTTTACCTCTCTGACATGCATCACACAAAATATCTTTCTTAAAAGAAATGTCAGGCAATCCTCTCACAAGGTTATGCTTTTTCAATTTGGAAATTTGTTTCATACTAACATGTCCTAATTTCTTATGCCACAGCCATTTTTCATCCTCTTTAGGGATAAAGCATGTTACACTTTGATCTAAAAGTTCAGTCATGTCAATCTTATACAGATTGTTTGCCTTTTGGCAGAAAAGAGGGTCTTTCCACTACAGTCATTGACTATGCATGCATCCTTAGAAAAAGATACAGAAAATCCACTGTCACATAATTGACTTATGCTAAGCAGATTATGTTTTAATCCTTTCACATATAAAACATCATGAATAATAGGTAAGGGAGGTTTACCACCAATTTTACCTAAACCAACAACTTTTCCTTTCTGGTTGCCACCAAAGGTTACATGTCCACCTTTCTTAGGTTGGAGGTCTAGGAACATAGACCTTTCGCCTGTCATATGTCGCGAGCATCCACTGTCCAGGTACCATGACAGGTGTTTGGTTTGTTCTGTTGAGAATGTCTGCAACAGGAATGATCATGACCTTAGGTACCCATATTTTCTTGGGTCCTTTTTTGTTAGTATGAGGAGTCTGTGAAGACTTCCTTCTCTTTTTGTGAATACACTTGGACATGATATGTCCAGCTTTTCCACAGTAGGAACATATAGATCTATTTGAGCTATCTAATATAGATTTAACAGCTACATTTGAAAACTTTGTTGATCCTTTATGATGTTCTTGATTGGAATATCCTATACCTTCTTTGTTAAGGGAGTGCCTCTAACTTCCTAAGAGTTTAGTCAGATTATCTCTACCATTAACAAACTTGGCAAGATCTGAGGTGAGCTCTTCTACTTTCTGTTGAAGTTTAGTTACTTCTTCAGATGGTAGAGTTTCTACTAAGATCTCAACTTCAGACTTTTCAGTCTTAAGTTTACTATTCTCTTCAGCTAACTTCTCACACTCTAGAGATTTCTGTGCATACTCATTTGAGAGTTTAGCATACTGTCTCTTGAGGGATCTGAAAGCTTTAGATATATAGTTGGATTCTTCCAATAGTTCATCATAGGCATCATTCAATTTTTCAAGTTCAGAATGTACCTCAGTTTCTGATTCTGAATCTGTATCTGCCATAAGACAAAGGTTTGCTTCAAGCTCCTCTCCTTCACTTTCAGTGGATCTTTCATCAAGATCTTCCCAAGTAGCCATCATCCCTTTCTTCTTTTTGTTGAAGAATTTCTTGGAAGATTGCTTTTTGAGTTGAGGGCATTCTGTCTTGATGTGACCAGGCTTTTTGCATTCATAACATACAATGACATTTCTGTCATTAGATCCACCATCCTTGTTATGCTTTTCTTTGTTGAAGCGCCTGAAGGGTTTGTCTTTTCTGAAGTTTCTTTTCTTCCACAGCTTCTTCATTTTTCTGGTGAAGAGAGACAGATCATCATCTTCATCATCTGAGTCATCCTCATTTGACTCTCCAGATTCTTCTGAAGATTCATCTACTTTGAGAGCTTTTGAGCTTGCTCCCTTAGATGACTTCTTGTCAGCTTTGAGTGCAATGGATTTGTTTTTCTTTCCATTGTTCTCTTCAATCAGTTCTTGTTCATGAATTTGAAGGGTGCCAAGAAGCTCATCAAGCTTCATTGTTGTTAAGTCCTTGGCCTGAGACACAGCAGTTACAAGTGGTCTCCATTGTTTTGGGAGACTTCTGAGAATCTTTTGAATGTGTTCCTCAGTCTTGTAGGTTTTTCCCAGGGATTTCAATCCATTAGTTATGGTTTGAAACCTTCCATACATTTGGCCAATAGTTTCACCTTCCTCCATTTTAAATAACTCATACTTTCTGACAAGCATGCTGACTTTGGTTTCTTTGACTTCGCTGGTTCCTTCATAAGCAACAGCCAGTGGGTCCCACATTTCTTTTGCAGACTCACAAGCACAGACTTTTTCAAATTCTTCTCTGCTCAAAGCACACATGATTGCATATCTAGCTTTGGCATTCAACTGCCATTTTGTTCTTTGATCAGTGGTCATGTTTGCTTTAGGAATTTCATCTCCTTTGTCATCTTTAGGAACAAAGAGACCTTCATCAATGATATCCCAAAGATCAGAATTAGTGGATTGTAAAAACCACTTCATCTTTTCTTTCCAGTAGATGTAGTCCTCTCCATTGAAGAAAGGAGGTCTCGACATTGAGGATCCTTCTCCAGCATGGTTCTTGCTTCCACTGGTTTCTCCTGCCATTTCCAAGATCTTTTCCTCTACACTGTTAAGTGCTCAACCCAGAGGCTGAGCTCTGATACCAACTGAAATAACCAAAGTGAACACAAGAAGGGGGGTTGAATTGTGTTTACCAACTTTTTCGGTTACTTTAAAAAGATTTTCGCAGGCACAACAAGCAAGGTTTAGATAAGAGAACGTTAGACGAGTGACACGTCTAATATTGAAACAGAATAGCACACACAAACAGAGAAGGTTAAAATAGAGTTTGATAATCACAGTATTAACTCCCCAAGTTAAAAGCTAGAACAGAAACAATACTTAAGCAAATTAAAAGATAATGGGAGTAGAAATATCACTCAAGAGATTTATACTGGTTCACCCCAAAATTCACAGTGCTACGTCCAGTTTCTTGGCAGCACCAAGTTTCCACTATAACTGAGTAAATTACAGTACAAGTATTCTTTGCACACCTAGCCTCTTCAGGCTCAACACTCAAACAAGTATTCTTTTCTCACCTAGCCTCTTTAGGCTCAAAACAGTAAAGGATAAAAGGTTTTGTGTAGTTAATACAACTTGCAAATCTTTCAGATCACACTCAGAGAGTGGAATAAATATGAAGTATGAAAGACTGCGAACTTATATCAAATGATTGAATGTATATTCAATGAAGGAATGAAGAAGTTAATGAAGAGAGTAAATGCTTCTGCACAGTGTTCTTTATGATATTCAACTTCTTGGCTTCATCTTCATTGTTTGATCTATTTAAAGGCTTCAATCAAGAGATCCGTTTTGACACAGCTTCAGAAAGTGTTTTCTTCTGACTTGAGCTTTCTGAGACACCATTTAATGCCAAAGAGTCGTTCTGAATATTCATTAAATGCTTGGCAACGTTGAGCTTTGACAAGGGTGTCCAAGAGTACACTTTAGACTGAGCAGCTGTTCTTTCAGAGTATATGGCAGCAGGCCTCTTGTACTTATTGCAGAGAGCTTTCCTCTTTCAGTGCAACATCAGTTCACTTTCCAGAAAGCACTTTTACTTTGTACTAAAAATAGCAAAAGGTTACTGCAGTGGTGCAGAGATTGCGTGTTTTATTCCTTAAAACCTTGAAACAACGTTCTTTATTCTTTGTCCTTTGAGCTATTGTCCAGAGGTCTTCGAGATCCTTAAAGGATGGCATATAATTTGAATAAGGTGACTTGGACTTGATTTCTAACATACTGACTTGGTATCAGTAATGATAATTTTTAGACGGGTGAAAGTCATCCAAAAATTAGACGGGTGATGATCATTCAAATATTAGACGGGTGCTGACGTGTTCCAAAGTTAGACGGGTGATCAACTGAGCCAAACTTAGACGCATGCTTCTTGCCACGTCATCAAGTGAACTTAGTCTTTCCTGAACGATGACTTGATCTTTGACTAACTTTTAGACGAGTGGAAATTTAGACGAGTCAGTACTGAGCTTCTACTAAAAAGTAGACGGGTCATAAAATAGACGAGTGATCTTAAGTCTATTTTCCTGCACACTTATCAAAAATATCAGTAATTTCATTTGGTTCAACATTATCATACTTGAACTATTTGGAATCATCAAAACTTAGAGAATTTACACATTGAATGTGTTTTAGACTTATGAGGTCTCAACAAAACCATCTTCTTTAATTGTACCATGCAGAGGCGTCCGGAGGATAACTTGCGCTGCAGCTGGTTGCATCAAGTTCATAACCAAGCTAGCGTCCCACATCTTTTTTCCACTAATCCATAGATTAGCCACACGTAAATCCAACCTTGCGATATCGGGGTGCACTGCAATAGGAAAAGAGCGATCAATGGTCCAAGTATTAGACCAAACTTTTATATCATTACCTGACCCAATTTTCCATTTTATTCCTTTTTTCAACAAAGCTCTAGCTTCACATAAACTACGCCACACATAACTAGAATTGCTCCCAACATTAGCTTCAAGAAAATCACAATGTGGAAAATATTTAGCTTTGAAAAGCTTGGCAACAAGGGTATCCGGTTGAGATAAAAACCTCCAACCTTGTTTACCTAAAAGCGCCACATTGAAAGCATAGAGATTCTTGAAGCCCATACTACCATCAACTTTATGGATAGATAATTTATCCCAAGAAAGCCATTTAATGCCTTTGTTGCGGTTTCCTCCACTACCCCACCAAAAAGAATTCATAATCTTCTCAATTTGATCCCCTAAAGATGGAGGGATAAGAAAAAATACTCATAAAATAAGTCGGGATAGATTGAAGGACAGATTTTATCATGACTTCCTTACCAGCTTTAGAAAGAGATCTTCCTCCCTAAGAATTAACCTTACGCCACACTTGATCTCTAATAAAACTGGACAAAACTTTCTTACTTCTACCAATCATAGATGTGACACCCTTCTACCCTGAATGTTATAAGCCATTTAAATTGAAAACAATTAAAGGAAAACATGCAATTATTATTGAAATAAATAAAACAATTGTCCATGGGTAGAAAAGTCCCACATGAACTGTTTACAACGCGGAAAATGAAATGAGATTTAAACATAATAAACTAATATAAATATCCGAACCCCGATCTCACCTACAGAGCTGGTATAACCGTTCCGGGATAAACACCCACGGAATTACAACCGAAAACTAACATAACACAAACTAGCCCTACTATGAGTGGCGGCTCCTCAGAGTCACTCCTCTCCGGGCTGCTCGTCATCCTCTGCAAGGTGCCAATCAGGCCAAACACAAACAAACATGGGGAGTAAGTTCATGTAATCATATACAACAAGAAGTAGGGAGTAAAGTAAACAGTAAACACAGCAACATTACACCAAACATCAACATCATCATTATGCTATGTAGTGCAATGCAGTCCTACTCCGCTAAACCAACCATGCATGTGGATCCACTAAACTCGGGATGAACGACTTCGGAGTTAAATATCCACATTGAGAATCTACTCAACGCCGGAGAATCTACTCCTGGGATAGCCAACGAATGCCTCATCACGGGGGCGCTAGGAGAATCTACTCCAACCGTGGATGGCCAGATCGCCGTACTCTAGGACGATCTCCCCTATGTCGAACATCCCTAATCAACAACTCCGATGCTATGCGTATGCAACACAACAAAACGGCAACACCACCTCCAAAAACTCCAACGGAATCGACCGGATATAACAGCGGAATCAACCGCAACAACTTGCCTCGCGGAATCTACCTGAGGACTTAGGCAGAATCAACCGCGGTACCTGGGGTAAACTCTCGGCCACCAAGGTACACAGCAACATCAACACCTTAAACCCAAACCGCGGGGCCAAGGCTTCCTTGGCCAAAAAGCACCAAGGCACAGCTCATTAGCTTGCGGCACCCAAAAGGGCATCGACTTAACACCTCACCATCTCATGATCTCTAATTATTTTTAGTATTATCAACCGGATTGTCTAATCAATTAATCATCATTGGGGAATGGGGTTTAAAACCCCCTTAAGTCCTTTAGTTCAATTCTGTCTCAGTGGGTTGAGCACGGTCGTGCTCGTAACCCAGCACGGTCGTGCTCGTAACCCAGCACGGTCGTGCTTAAGCACGGTGAAGGGCGTGCTCCCCTTTAAGTGAAGCACGGTCGTGCTTCTCATTGAGCACGGTCGTGCTCATCAGCACGGTTGTGCTCTTTATCCTGCACGGCCGTGCTGAACAGCGCGGCCATTTACCCAGAATTCAACTGGGAGCACGGTCGTGCTCATCGCGCGACAGTGCTGTTCTGGGCAGGAACAGAGGCTGATACTCAACCAAATTCCAGGGTTTTTAACCAATTAATCCTAACATCAATTATCAGCATATTTTCAGACCTTAACTCATCATCATAACAGCAATCTATTCAATCATGGCATCAATCCAACAACATCATGTTCATAGAAAAGCAACCAACACAAACATTAACAACATATTATGAACATGAACAGTATACCAATAACATACCAAAACAGCCAAGAGCATACCATCATTAAACAACCAATTCAGCATGTTATTCATACATACATATATAAACACATCGGGGTTAGGGAACCCCTTTACTTTACACTAACCCCAAGCCTATGAATACACTACCCTTCTCCCCATACCTGGATTGAAGGTAGCTTTAACGACGTCCCAAACAACGAACTGGTTCCTCTCCTTAACAGCGGCGTTCACTCAAACCAGCCTTAAACCAACAAATCAGAAACGGTGTTAGTTTCCCAACTATAAAAAGAAAGGAAACTAAATAAAAGAACACAACGTTACCTATATACGAAGTGTAGGCATACCACGTTTCCCTAGAGCCTCCAATGCTCAAAACCACACTGAATATGAAGGAAAAAGGGAAGAAGGGAGGTTGCAGCCGTACCAGGGTTTTTAGTATCAAAGATGAAGTGTACGGCGCAACCCTGAGTCTGCTCGACGTATATAGGCCCGGACTTGAGCACGGTCGTGCTCGACTTAACGTTACGAGACGCGGTCAACACGTTGAGCACGGGCGTGCTCACTATTGAGCACGGTCGTACTCAACTTAAAATCAGAAACTCGCTTCTGACTTTAAGCACGGGCTTGCTGGCTAATGAGCACGGGCGTGCTCATGTACCAGAAAGGGACTTTTAACCAAAAATCCCACTAAGCCCTTGAACGATAAATCCAACTTAACCAAAACCAGGTTAATTAAATTATTCTGAAAAACAGGGTGTTACAATAGAAAGGAGGCCCAAATATTTACCTGTGCCCAAGCACACCTGGACACCCAGCAAAGAAGCAATAAAATCACGGACTCCCACCTCAGTATTTATGCTATAAAAAATTTCAGATTTCTGGAAATTAATTACCTGGCATGAGGCTGCTTCATAAATAGAGAGAATTTCCTTCATAATAGTAGCCTCACTTTCTTTAGCTTTAAAAAACAGAAAACAATCATCCGCGAATAGCATATAGGAAACAATGGGTGCACCTCTGCAAATCTTCACTCCATGTAAATCTCCTCTCCGCTCTGTTTGGTTGAGTAAAGCAGTTAACCCTTCAGAGCACCGGATAAAAAGATACGGGGAGAGAGGATCCCCTTGCCGAAGACCCCTACCTGGAAGAATAGGACCAACAGGTTCTTGATTCGCCAATACAGAATAATTAACAGATTCAACACATAGCTTGATCCACCCTATCCATTTTTTCATCGAATCCCATTTTTGTCATAACTGCTCGCAGATAACCCCAATCAACCCAATCATAGGCTTTGCTCATATCAATCTTCAACGCCACATCCCCTTCTATTCCTTTCATCTTGCTCTTCAAGTAATGAATAATTTCAACTGCCATCATTTATCAAGAATGGACCTTCCTAGCACAAATGCAGATTGAACAGTAGAAACACATTATGCAGAATTAATTTAAGTCTGTTAGCCAAGACTTTAGAAAGAATTTTATAGATAACATTACATAAGGATATAGGACGCCAATCCCTCATAGATTCCGGATTATCATTTTTTGGAATGAGAGCAATATTAGTATCATTAATAGAAGCCGGGAAATACCCCTATTAAGCCAACAACAACAAGCATAAAAAATTTCTTCACCACACAGCTCCCAAGATTTTTTAAAGAAAGCTGGGTTTAAGCCATCCGGACCTGGCGACTTATCATCCCCCATATGACTAAGAGCTTCAAAAATTCCACTCGGGAAAATGATCGAGTCAAAAAGATATTATCCTCAACCGAGACACAAAGCCCAAGAGCATCAACAACTGGAGCATAATAACCATCTCAATGTAAAAAAAGATCCTCAAAATAATTCTTTGCAATACCTTTGATTAAATGTGGATCCTCAGTAATTATATTCCCATCATCCTAAAGCTTTTGAATTCTATTTACCTTGGCTCTTGATGTAGCTGAAGCATGAAAGAACCGGGTATTGAAGTCCCCATCCTTGAGCCAAAAAACTTTTGCCCGCTGTCTCCAAAAACTCTCCTCTTGAACTAACAACTTCACCATACGGTCTATAGTATTCACAAAAAGTCGGACCCCCTCCTCATCTGTCCGTTCCTACAGCGCTTCTAAAGTTGAGCAACAATCATCTATATCTCTTTTGAACTTCATACGAAGACCCTTACTCCAGCTTTGGAGACTCTCAATACAGCCATGCAGCTTAGACAAGACGTCCCCCTCTATACCACGTAGCCAACCCTCAACATCCATGAAATCGTGTCCTGCCAACCACGAGTTTTCGAACCGAAATTTCTTACGCTGAGAAACAATGGAAACCGGTTCACTATGGTCCGAAATCGATGCAACCAGATTAATCAGTCTAGCTTGAGGGAAAAGAGTAAGCCAGTTTTGGTTAGCCATTGCCTGGTCTAATCTTTCCTCAATAGCACGGTTGGTACCTTTTCTAGCGCTCCAAGTAAAAGGATAACCTTCCAAATTAAGATCAATTAAGCCAGCTGCTTGAACTATCTCCCTAAAGCCATTGAATAAATAATTTACATAGTTATGTATGATATGATTATATTGTAATTAATTGTTTATAAAAAAAGTTTTTCTTATTTATAACTTTAGTTATTTATATCCATTTGAATATATTTCTATTACGAATTTTAGACTGATTTATTCTCAATTGGACTTTTTTTTTCAAAGTATTCCCCATTTCATAGGTGAAAGACAATTTCCATGATATGATAAGACAAATAAGGGGGAAAAAACTTCTTAACAATGTTAACAAGGAATGTGCAATTGGATAGAAATTTTTAAGGAAAAAAATACTTAGCTAAAAATTAATCGAATCCGATTAAACTTCACCAGTCTAGTTTGGTTAAATTCTTCCACAAAAAATAAAACCAACTCTAATAACAGTAGGGGTGTTCGTGAGTCGTTTTGGTCCGGATTTGCATAAAAAAAATATTCAAACCAAATCAAACCATTCAAGAACGGATTGGTTCGGTCGGACCCAAAAAATAGTAATAGTAAATATTAAAATATAGAAGCATTAAATATATATAATATTAATATACATATAGATAAAATAAAATATAGTAAATATTAAAATATTAAACTATTGAAACATCAAAATATATATAAATATTAAATATTAAAAAATTAAAATATAGTAATTAGTTCCATTTGATTCAGTTTCAGAATCCTTAAACCCCGAGAACCAAACTAATCACCATCGGATTCGGTTCGATTCAGACCCAAGCACCAAAATACCGAACCAATTTAAATAGGTCGGTTCATATTTTCGGGTTCATCAGGTCGATTCGAACCAATGAACACCCCTACATGCCGTGGTGGACGCATGTTTGACCAGGGTGTGCACATGCACCCATTCATTTTATAAAAAATTATGACTATCTTATATATTTTTATTTTGTCCCCCATAGTTGATATATTTACACTATGTAGAGCCTTCTTTCTTGTTTTACACAACACCTCACATTTTGTAACTTCTGCCCTCACCTTCTTTCTTTCTTACACAGGAAACACAACAGCACCTCATTTCATTGACTACCTCATGTCCAGCATAGCCATCGTTAGTTTGTCGTCCGTTCACACACCATCGGTCCCTTCGCCTCTCTCTCTATCTCTCTCTCTCTCTCTCTCATCTCTCACAGCACATCACCTGTTCATCAGTCGTTGGTCATGCACTGTCAACCAGTCGACTAGCCTTCCCTCTTTATCATTCCATTATTAGGGGCCTCCATTGTTAGGATTTATAAAAGCTTGAAATTTGGGAGTTTCGTATATAAGTTTATTTCTATCAAATTGGTTGATTGCTTATGCTATTAGGATCGTGAAGGAAGTGTGGAATTTCAATGGGGAATGGCAAAGGACGGATTCTTGATTTGCTTGGATGACCCTAAAATCATTA
Source organism: Echinosophora koreensis (assembly GCA_035048595.1). Taxonomy (NCBI): domain Eukaryota; kingdom Viridiplantae; phylum Streptophyta; class Magnoliopsida; order Fabales; family Fabaceae; genus Echinosophora; species Echinosophora koreensis. The sequence continues at coordinate 1,160,609 of JAPCYP010000094.1, forward strand.
GAGGGCTATGGAAAATCTTGTGCACCTTTTCCCCCAGGTTAGTTCAGCTAACTGAAATATCATTCTCTAAATTCTCTGCTTTGTTTCAACTTTCGCCATTCAAGTAAAATAACTAGTATTTGATTGTGCTGACTACCATTTGACCTGAAACATTTGTGAAGATTAATCTTTCCTACATCCTTCAGGTTCCCAGAATGCTTAATAGTCTTCATTTGCCTCATCAATTGGAATGCAAGGTGTATCTTCGTCAATGGAAGTGGATTGACTAACTTTGATCATTCACTAAACAAGGTTCGAGCTATTGTGCAAGAAGATGACTGGAAACATCACGAGTGTATATTTTCAGGTGGATTTGTACATAAGAATTCCCAGCATTACTCGCACTGATAGTGCAGCAAATTGGTCAAATTCTGCAGAGGTTAAGGGAGAATAAATATTTGATATTTGATACTGATCAGAAAGTAATAATGATGATCAAATTCGAACTTGTTTTATATTAGCTAAAACATTCTAGAAATTTGTGTTTGTCGGTTCATGTCTAATGAAGGGGAGAATGGACTTTGGCCATTGCATCCCATGTAATAAAATTTAGATATTACAAATCTTTTAGGCCCTGTTTGCGAGTTTGAAGGGGAAGGAAAGGGAAGGAGTCAGAGGGGATGGAAAGGGGAGGGAGGGAGAAGGAGAGTATATCCCTCTCCTTATTTAGAAGTGCATATTGTATGAGAGGAAGGAAATGATATTGAGGAGAAGAATGGAGGATTAATTAAAATATCCCAAAACATTTCCAATAGAACTCACAAATAAGGAGGAAGAAAATTAACCTCTCATTTCCCTCCCCTCCCCTCCAAAAAACAACTCACAAACAAAACCTTACTAAAGTTGGTTGGTGCAGTCAAAAAAAAAAAAGAGTTGGTTGGTAGAAATGTATGCTGCAATTATGTTAAAAATGTGCCCTTTTAGTAGAATCAGTCTAATAAGGAAAGCAGATAAATACCGTTGCTTTAATTTTGCTCCAATCTTTTCCTCTCCATAAATCTGATTCTGAAACTGTTTTAGTATGTAAATTACTAATTATATATCGTTGTTTTAATTTTGCTCCAATCTTATTCTCTTCATAGATTGCCCTCACTGCTCAAGACCCTAGATCCACCATTGACTGCATGAAACAAGTTACAGCTTCCATGCAACTTAGCAAATCAAACAGTGCAACCATATACATAGACATCGTCACCCCAATTGGATCTTGCCCTCCAAATAAGCTTAGTTGAGCCATAAATGAAGGTTTTAACAGAAACCTTGGCGGCAAATACTTATTATATTCAAAACTTGATGGCAATGCTTTTGGTTTTTGCAATACTTCAAAAAGAAAGGGATGGCATAAACCAAATCATAAGATAAATTTCATATGATGGATACACGTTAATGGTTACACCATCAAAAACATTAATAATGTCAAAAATTAAACAATAAGGCCCAAAACAAATGTGATTCTCAGTAATAAAAAACGCATAAAGTCAAATCAAATTGCTTCACTTATCGAGGAGGTGGAGGAGGAGGAGGCGGCAGGTTCGATTTTGCAAATCCCACCCAAGCAACAATGCCAACAGCAAGAATTATCCATCCAAATATGTCATATTTCAGATCACTGCTTTTCTTTTTCTTTTGAGCCTGCAAAAAGAACCAAATAATTTAGATGAAAAATGAACACAACTCAAATATGAATATCAGGGTTTCTATCTACATATTTGCATGTCTCCTTCAATTTGTTTTTGGTGCACGAATGAAGACATGCTAGTCCATAGTGCAGGTGTCAGAAACAAATAACAGTCCAATCCAACCAAAAGCCTTCAGCTCAAGTGTTGCTAAACAAACTAGGTTCTTTCTTTTATTTAAAGAAAATAATAGTATAGACTATCTGCTTCAAATACACAAGTTAGGGAACCAAGATCCACACAAAGTCAATTTAGTGCAGTCATGGTAGAACCTACGAATCCACCATACATACCTTTTGTCCCAAACATCTAAGCCCTCGTTCTTCACAATAAACCATGAATTTGTGGCAGTACAAAAAAGAACTTTTGAAAAACATCAATTGTCAATGAAAAGGCAAAATAAATTCCACATAACAAGCTCCACTCACTGCAACCTTGAATGTGTCCACAACAATCAGAGAACATTCATATATGGAAGAACATCTGAACTTAAGTTACTAAATCTCAGAGCAAAAACAATTCATTAACACTGGAAAACGTACTAAGGGTGCATACTGCAACAATTGCATACTACAGCAGAAGTCAAGAGAAAAATATGCAATTGCATTAACTACAAACAATAGCAAGGCCACAGACAACTGAAACTTCTAAGTATTACCTTTGTGCTTGAAGAAGTAGAGGGTCCGGCTGTCCCAGCTGACTGCTGCTGTTGACCAAATCCATGCTTATGGATTTCTACATGCAGCTCAGGAGCCTAAATAAAAGATGTTAGTAATTGAATGTTCCAGCAGGCAGTTTGAGAACAAGTTGGTTTTAAAGTGAAAAAGGAAGAAAATATTAGCAAGTTCGAGACACAAGGAACAGATCAGTTTGAAAGCATAGCCTATGAAGCACAGACACTCCTCCATCTTGAGGTGTCGAAGTGTCAGACACGTTTCTGACATTGACACTTCTCCAACACATGTACAACAGTGCTAGGTGTCCAATTTAAAATTTATTTTATGTTGGCTCGTCCAAGCACTGGATACCTCTGGGACACGGCTTGGACACTTAGTCGACACTCCAAATTGACCTAAGTCCTAACACTTGAAGAACAAAGCTCTTTTGAAAAAATTTCAAAAACCTTTTTTTTCAAAAAACTTTAAGAAGGGTCTGAGATAGATTAAATTTTTTTCATATTTTTTTGGTTGTACATGTGTTATAGTTATATTCTTGTTTTGGAACCTTTTTTGTAAAGAGACAAAGTTATTACATTTTAAAATGATGCCTTGGGAAGCTCATTATCATAGGGAACATGTAAAGCTTCGCAAGTTGTTTTGAGAAGATGAATATATAAATTCTGATTTTCAATTTAGATCTTTTGTCATGTTGCTCATAGTTAATTTCATTAGACTTATGTCCAATAAAGACCATGACAGAACTGAACAAAATTTGTTCACCAAAAAAAAAACTGAGAGAAATTTGAACAGCCATTACTATAATATTAGTACACATAGTATCAGAGCTTTCAAACACAAAATAGATGACAAGGTGTAAATTAAAACAGTATGAATGCATGATAACAGAATACAAAACCATTAAAATACATAACATACCTTGGCAGCCACTTCTAACGATTTGCAGTAAAGTTCATTTGTAGGATCCTACAGAAAAAAAGGTTACTCCATTACACATTATTTTTATAAGTAAAATACCTCCCACGCAATGAAGGACTGTCAGCAGCATCGGATCAAAAATGTACCTCGTCAACAGCTTGCTGAAAGTACACAGCTGCCTTGTCAAAATAACCTTTAGCCTCCTCCTGGTCTGGAATTAAAAATGCTTGTGAAGTATGAGCATTTCCCAGGCACCAAAGAGTATCATGCTTCTTGGGATTAACCACTAGTGCCTCCTCCAGCTTGGAAACGGCATCTGCAAATCAAGCAAGCAACCCACAATGAAAACTCAAAATGAAAGTTCAGAAATGGTCACCGCAATACTAGGGAATATTTGGCCTGTTTTATACCTTTTTGTTTTCCTTTTCAGTTGATATGTTCTCATTGGAAATTACAAAAATCAAATGTCATCTTGTGCTATTTTCAAAATTTTGTGAAGAAAATAGCCAAAAAGCATTATTTTTATTTGCAACATTTTTCTTTGCTAAATAATAATAAGGTGGCATTCTTGGAATTATAAATAAAAAACAGAGAAAAAAAAAACATGAACAGTCTTTTATATGGTCCACTTGGCATTCTTTACAGCTTCTTAAAATTCAAAAGATTAGCACAATAAAAAAAAAAATCTCTAATTTTTTAAGAACAGCACAACCCAAAAATCATTTAATAAAAAAAAGAGTAAAGGCCGAATTGGTCACTGAAAAAAAAAAAAAAAACACAGAGACACACTTGGTCTCTAAAGAATGAAAACTCCTAACTTGATCCTAAAAAATCTCAAATGTCAGTCAGGGTATGTTCGTTATACCCTACACGACTAGTTTAGGAATAACCAATTCATGGAGTGGCAAAATAGTCAAAATAATCACTGATGGAGACTGAAATGTCCCTAAAAAAATTATTTTAAAAATGACTAATTTGACCAACATTTAACATTTTTTTATGAGAAAGTTGAGATTTTTCGTTTTCAGGAGATCAAATGTGTCTACTGTTTTTCCCATAGACTAATTTGGGCATTTAAAAAAAAAGTACTTTTGTAGCAAAAAGAAACTCGGGCATAGAATTAATACCTTGAGTCATCTTCTTGGACTCGGGAAAGCTCTGAAACTGAGACAGCTCTAATAAAGCTCCTCCCCATCTTGTCAAATTCTGAAAATATCAAACAGTAAACGAATTATTTGCTAAAAATTGCACACAAAATTCTCAATATAACAGACTAATTCAGACAAATAAACTAAATTACTCCAGCTAATAACAAACTTGAAGCAAGGATTGAAAAGAAATTACAAAACTTTACGAAGCTTGAATGAAACGATAAAATTAATAGAGAGGAGGAAATGGGTTTAGGGAAGAAAAAAACGAACGTCGGCATCGAGAGGGTTCTTGGCGTATTCGGCTTCTGCAGTCTTACGGGCATGCTCGAAGAACAAGAGCCGATCGAACTCGCTCTGTTGCAAATCCATTATTTCACTCTCTCACCCTTCTCAGTCTGTGGAGAGGTTTTCGTTAGGGTTTGGGCTTTTGTATAGTAAATAAATGCTCTTGCAGTCAAGTACAGGCGGGGTCTTTATAGTACATGTTTTCTCTTTCGGTTTGATATTTTGATTAATTTATTTTTATTTTTATTTTTACTTTAATCTCATCTCATCCTGCAATCATAAAACTATAAGATATGTTTGTTATAGGCTACATTTAATAAAAAAATCACTTTTATTAAGTATATAATTATTTTCAATAACCCCGTGGAGCATGACAGGATCTCGTATTTGACAGGTTGCAGGTTCGAGCCCCCATTAGTCTACTTAGGGGAAGGTAAATATAAATCCTTTGTAAGTGCTCATAGAGCCCGAAGGTCTTCCTTACCTTGGATTGGGGCACCATCCCCTCATGCTAAATTTTTTCTATAAAAAAAAAAATTATATTTTGAATGAATTTAATTGCGTTTGTTTTAAATTTTTTATAAAATAATTTTTTTTAAATTCATTTTTAAAGTTAAATGAAAAACTACTTTTATATTATACTTTTTTTTTTTACTCATACTTTTATATTATCAAAAGCAACGGTTGGGATTATCTCCCTTTTTCCTAGTGTCTCTTATATTATAAGTTAAAAAACAAAAAAAACAAAACAAAAAAAAACCAAATCTACTTTTATATGTATGAATTTATTCAAATTTGTTTTTAAGTTTCTCTTTCTTGAGATAGAGGAAAGGAGATGATCATAATCCAATAAATAGGTGGAAATCTAAACGACATGTTTAAACTTTAAAGGCAATATATAAATTTTAAAATTTTATATAATTAAAGCATAAAGTTATAAAAGTATAAAAAGGTTAGGGTGCGATTCAGTACCTAAATTTCAAAACCATATTAAAAAAAAGTTTCTTTATTGAGGTTCACATGCAAAATATAGTTCAAAATCATAAAAATGTTACAATTTGGATCGAAGTGTCATGTGTTTTGCTATTATACCGGTCCGATTTTATCAATTTAATTATAAACCTTAAGAGATGTTATACTCGATAACATAATATGTTTATAGACAAAACTAGTGTTTTGATCCTTTAACTTAATTTCTTTTTTCTAACTTGGTCCTTTAAGTTGTTTTTGTGACAAACAGGTCCCTTAAGTTAAATTCTATTACCAATATTGGCCTCAACATCAGATTTCATCCATTTCTGTTAGTGACTGTCCTAAATGGCCATCCACCTTGGACAAGCCCCAAAATGACATCGTTTTGGCATGCCCATGTGGCTTCTTCTTCCCAAAGGTTAGGGTTTCTAAAATCATTTTTAGATCCCCTTTGAAATTGCAATGGAGAAAGAAAGATTCCCATATAATCAACCACCCCTTATGAAATTTTAGAGTTTGTTTCATTTCTAAAATTTTGATCCCCTTCTGAAATTTAGGTTTTAATGCTTTTTGTTCAATTTTCAAATGTTAAAACATCAACCCATTTACATAGAGAAAACCCATAATGGAAAAAAAATGGACAACGAGGAGGCCATTGACGACAAGGAGAAGCGTGAAATGGATGAATGGAGCTATACGACAGCATTGGGCTAGATTGTTATGTTTGCAATGGTTGATCGAAGGAGTTATTGGCGATGGATCTCAAGAGTGTGGCGACAGTGAGATTTTGTGATTTTGTGTTTGAAAGGTGTTGGTTGGCTGGTTTGATAACTTGTGGTGGCTTTTAATGTGTTTTGAAAATGGAGGTGGAGTACCAGTTTATTGTGTGTATGGTATGGGTGAAGATTTGCTCATTTTTGTAGATATTTTGGTCATTTACCAGTCACCACCATCACGACGTTTATCTTTCCCCTCCATCCTGCATTCGATTTGCTTCTTTTCTTGTCCAAAGCAACACCAGATCCACTTTGTTTGTCCATTGCAATTTTGAAAATGGGTTTAGAAACCCTAACCTTTGGGTAGAAGATGCCAAGGTGGGCTCCGCGACATCACAATGTTAGGGCCAGCTGGTGTTAGGTCTCCAAGTGTCTGATAGTTGTGTTATACATATAAGATTGTTGTATCTCTAAGCATATGTAGTTATGTTATGCGTCTGACCCTTGTGTTTTGATGACTTGAAACATTTAATAATTGATTTAAATGAATCTATTTGAATGAGCAAATTACTTAGAAGAACTAATTTATTGACGGTGAAATCAATACAGACATCAAACCCAAGAAGTATACAAATATCAAGACTTGAGTTTCTCAAAGACTCTGACTATATCTCAAGTGTTTGAAGCTTGAAACTTCAAAAGAAACCCTTGAATCAAGCATATCTCTTTCAAAGCCAAGACAAGCTACGATCAAGCGTATGATCCCAAAGCAAATCAAGATCAAGCGATAAATTACTTGGAGAATGAATTAGGAACTGATCATATGAGATCAATTGAAGAATGTCTATAAGTATCGGGTTACTAAGGATCATAATATATTGAAGAAAATCAATCAATTCAAGGAAGCATTATAAATATAAACACCTTATGAGTTATGATCAATCGTCTAAAGACAAGTACACTTTGAAGCAATCAGAAGAAAAGATACTCTAAAGCGTCCGAAGATCAATAAGACAAGGATATACTTTAAAGATACTTCTACACATATCACAAGACATCTAAAAATGAAGTTATAGAAGAAGCAACTCCTATGAAATGAAAAAGAAGTCCCAAGTGTCTACTCATCTCTTTCTAAAGTATGAAGAAAGATGAACGTCTATAAAGCATCAGTAGAACAATTGTCCGAGTCCACAAGTCAACTATCAAGAAACGTGATAAGAAGATCTGTCTATGAAGATCAAGAATGACATCTAAAGTAAATATCTGAATTGATTTCAAAGAAGGGTGACGTTGTAGCAAGTGTCTACCTGTAAGAAAGCTCCAAGAAGGATCAAGCATCTAACAAAATAAAGAACTCAAAAGAAATCAAGCGTCCAAAAAGCATCAGATTGAGTTGGTATCATTTTATATGACGTTGGTATCATCTAGTTAAAAGATGGTATCCTTTTGAAATGAAGAAGCCTAATACATGGCTCTGCTCTCAGAAAAACTAAAACCAGAGAAGAATGGAAAAGTAATGCTTTTTGATAAAAGAAGTACAAAAGGTTCTGTCTCGCGCTGCCCAAGGTCAAAAAGCATACCTACTACAAGCTCTGCTACTCAGGAAAAATGAGAACTGTACGAATTCACGTTCCTCTACATTTTTGGAGTTCAGAATAACTCTTTCAAATAATGGGCTCTCGTGATTAAGAAATCAAAGTCAAAGAGTTGTCTCCAACTAATCTATTTTCAGAGAAGACTATATAAAGAAGACTTTGAAGCTTTAGTAGATAGCAGACCAATACAAGAATATCATATGCACGAACAAAAGCTCAAGAACAACTCTCTGAAAATAGTCTTTGTTCTCTCTTCTCTCTTCACAGTAAGTCTTTTAGAGAAAATAATTGCGCAGTCATACCTTTTCTATTTTATATTTACTATGTGAGTTAAAGGAAAGGGGTGACTTGCAAGTTGTAAGCTGAAGTTGCTGCTTCACAACAAACTCCTTATTATTCTATAAAGCCTGAAGAGGCTGGCTGAAAGAATATTTGGTTAAGCCTGCAGAGGCTAGGTGTGAATACTCACTATTGTTAAAGTCTAAAGAGGCTAGGTGTGAAAATAATATTTGACTGTAATCTGGTCAGTTATAGTGCAAAATCTAGATTTAGCAATGACTTGACATAACCCAAAAGTTGTGAGTGATCCAAGATAAACTTAAGTGTATCTCTTCTACCCCTTAAGCTTTTAGTTATTGCTTCTTATCATTTATCTGTGACTAACCGCGAGGTTGGATTGTACTATTTCAAATAACATTTTTGTAAAAACGCTTGTCTCTGACAAACTCTTTAAATATGCTCAGACGCCTCGAAGCATCTACTTCTAATCTCTTGTGTCTGCTTGTTTAAGACTGTGAGTATTAAAGGAAAGGGAGTGACTTGCAAGTTATACGCTGAAGTTGCTGCTTCACAACCCAAACTCCTTATTATTCTATAATAAAGCTTGAAGAGGCTGGCTGAAAGAATACTTCGTTAAGCCTATAGAGGCTAGGTGCGAATGCTCACTATTGTTAGAGCCTGAAAAGGTTAGGTGTGAAAATAATATTTGATTGTAATCTGGTCAGTTATAGTGAAAAATCTAGATTTAGCCAAAGACTGGACGTAACCCAAAAGTTGTGGGGTTTTTTTTTTTTTTTTGATAAAAGGCATCACTGTAGAGAAAAATGATCCCAACTAGGTTGGCACCAAAGAACCTACCAATCATTTGCAGCACATCTAGAATTTATTAAAGAAAAGAAAAAGAAAACAAAGAATCATGGGGGGACAAGACCAAGACCCATGAAGAAAAGCTATCTGAATCTATAACTAGGCAAGCCTAGTTTATTTCTAAAAAAATCCTCTCTAATAAAACTAGGAGTTAAGTCCCACCAATGGAACCCATGATTAGTTACACCAAAATTGGCTAACCTATCCGCACAAACATTCCCTTCTCTAAAAATGTGAGTAACCACAAAATTCATCTTAGAGAGGAGGAATTTGCAATTATCCCACCTGTTTCTCAAACTCCAAGGAACAATATGATCAGTTTTAAAAGCTTGAACTACTAGCATAGAGTCATATTCAAGCCATAAACTCTTCCAACCTCTATTTGAGGCTATCTCAATTGCAAGAATGGCTGCCATCAACTCTGCATGGAGAGCATAAGATTCACCCATGGAAGAGGCAAAACAGCCAACAATCTCACCTCTTGATCCACGAAAAATACTTCCACTAGCAGCACAACCAGGAGATCCTTTAGCTGAACCATCCGAATTGCATTTTATCCAATTAGGAGGAGGAGGAGTCCAAGTGACTTGGATGATTCTAGGATCTTTGCTAACTTTGCCAATGACATTGAACATCTTCAGGATTTTAAAGTCTCCAAGAGTATTTGAAGTTGTTCCTTTTGAGTGCATTCCTGTGAGAGCAGAAGAAGCCATTACATAACTAATCACACTAGAAAGAGGGATTTTCGAATTATGGAATCTAATTTGATTTCTGCAATGCCAAATCCAATAAAACACATTAATGATGGCAGCTTTGATCACATCAAATACTTGACTGCTCCAATTTCTGTCTAAAATCGAAAAAACAGCATTGAAGGATGAAAGATCCAAAGAAGAACCAAGACAGCTACTCAACCAGGACCAAATGGCTTGAGCAAAGTTACAAGACAAGAACAAGTGCATAGCAGACTCCTCAGCCTGCACGCACAGATCACATCTTGACACAACAATACAGCCCCTTGCTCGAAGACACTCATCTGTAGGCATCCTATTATGGAACAACCTCCAAGTAACAAAGAACTTTGATGGAGGAATTGAAGAGCACCAAATCTGTTTGAATAGATTATTGACTGCAGGAGAAGGGTTGAGAAAGTCAAAAGCATTCTTCAAATTTAAAGAGCCAGAATCTGAGTGAGGCCAGATTAGGTGATCAGATGCATCACCAAAGATTGGAATTATTTTCTGATATCTTCAACCACAATAGGAGCCATATCACAAAGACATTGAGGCAGGGTCCAAGCACCAGCACAGATGAAGTCACTAACTCTAGCCTTGAGATGCAAGTGCTGATCAGAAGGAATATTCAACCTATCAACTATCGGAATGCTTAGCCAATTGTCCCTCCAGAAGTTAATGGAACTACCATCACCCAAGGACCATCTAGCCGATTCTTGAATCAAAGCAAAGAACTTTTTAATGCCTGGCCACAGAGATGACTTAATGACAGCAGCTACTCTATTCCTTTTAAAGAATCTAGCTCTTAAAAAACTTGCACAATAGCTATCAGAAGCAGCCACTTCCCATGACAGCTTTAGAACAGCAGCTTCATTAATAGATCTGACTGATTTCAAGCCCAACCCGCCCTCATTCAAAGGTTTACAAATTTTATGCCAAGGCACAGTTGCCACCTTCCTAGTATGAATATTGGCTGACCAGATAAAGTTCCTAATTACAGCATCCATGGATTTCAACAAAGCCACTGGCCAATGGTAAATATGAAAGCTGTACAACATCATGCCATTGAACCCAAAAGTTGTGGGTGAACTAAGATAAACTTGAGTGTATCTCTTCTATCCCTTAAGCTTTTAGTTATTGCATCATTTATCTGTGACTAACTGCGAGGTTGGATTGTGCTATTTCAAATAGCATTTTTAGTTACTGCTTGTTTTTGTTTTTGTTTTAAACCCCTGTTTTCACAAAAAAAAAAAAAAAAAATGGGTAAAACCAATTCAACCACCCTTCTCGTATTTGCCTTTGGTCATTTCAGTTGGGACACTTAACAACCGCGTAGGACAAACACTAATAGAAATGAATGAAATCTGACGTTGAGGCCAACGTTGATAACAGAAGTAAACTTAAGAGATCTGTTCTCATAAAATAACTTTAGGAACCAAGTTGAAAACAAAAGAAATTAAATTAAAGGGCGAAAGCACTACTTTTACTTAAAACATATAATGGTGTGTTTGGTTTAACGATGGAGAACATCAAAACTAATTTTGCCTTCTATCAAACGTGATTTTTGTAAAATATATATATTTGGTTGTAGTCATGCAAAATTTATCTTACCTTCAAACCTCATTAAAAGTAACTTTTGTGTTAGAATGAAACATTTACAATGAATTGTATTTTGGTGTGAAAAAGGTTCTTAGGCAAGAGAGGGGGTGATTTGACTTTTAAATAATTTTAAAAAACAAGTTACTTTCAATGGTGAGTGAATGTAGAAGATGATTTTCCTTAAAACATTGCAAAAAAAAAAAAATGCAATATCGTTTAAAGAAACAATTTATACAAAGATATACAAAACATGTATAAGACAATAAAACTTGCAAGAATGTATAAGAGTATAAGGTAAGAGAGGTCAACACGAGGATTTTATTGGTTCATTCTAACACCTTAGTGACCTACATCCAATCACCAAGATACACTTGAAGAATTCCGCTATATGAAAGAGTTTGTACACAAGAGATACCACACTCCTTACAAACCACTTTCTTTGTAGGATACCTCATCCACAATCAAAAACCTTATACTTTCAAGAGATGTCTCACTCTTGAATCCTTTGTAGGATACCTCACCCACAAAACTTACAATCTCAAGGGATATATCACCCTTGATCACTTCGGGATGCCACACCCAATACTAAATCCAGAAAAAATAATAGATGAAAAGAAAATTTCTTAGCACATTTTTTTGTGCAAATTGCTCTATAAGCTCTAAGATCACTTTTGCAATAAGAAATAAAAGATGGCTCTAAATTTCAGCAGAATAACAGTGTATTTTGAAGTGCATGTTTGTGTCTAAGACTCATAGACTTGATCCTTTTATATAGATCTCAGATAGGGCTTCAAAATCTTGAATTTTGGTTGTTTTCTGTTCAGGGTATTCAAATACTTCTTGAGGTATTCGATTACTCTATTTTGGTATTCGAATACTTTTGCGCAACAGACTTTAACAACCAAGAACTGAACACTGTATTCGAATACTAGACATGATACTCGAATACTTTGACCTAAAATGTCAAAAATGCTTAAGTAGTTGCATACACAAATTGGTATTTGAATACTTTTGATGGAATTTCAAAATTCCTCTAAGTAATAAACAACCATGTAAGTAATTACTATATCTTTAAAAACAAATTTTCTAACAATGGCATTTTATTTTAGCCCTTAATTGATTTCTAGCTTAGGTTAGTCATGAGAAAAACTTTGCATTTTAGTTAAACCATCTAATCAAAACTTATTACAGAAATGGCTTACATCAAAACCTAATAAAATGGAATAAAAGAAGTTGCATCATTAAAACCAATTGCATCATTAAAACCAACTTTGAATCACTTTGATTCTTCACTTGGATTCACTCGGAGAGATCCTTAACAACACGAAAGCACATTTGAGAAGTGATCTCTTTCTCTTCATCTTCCAGCGGATGTTGGTTAGGCAGAATCTGAAGTAGCTTGTGCAGCTGCATGACAAGTGCTCACCTGATTTAGCTAGTGCCTTCATTTCTATTCTTAAGCAAGGTGAGAATGGAACTTTAACTTGTTCTGTAGAAAGGAAAAATTTTATTATTGCTCCTGTGTACTGGCATCATGTGGTGCAATTGAATATTTTCTAACTAGACTTCTGCTTGAGAATGTAGAGAGGAAGCCTAAGGTTGGCTTACTCAATATGGATGGTAGGCTGTTGCATTATTCTATTGTTAAGATATTGAACCCTAGGAAGTTAGACTCTTTGGTGATGCTTAAGGATGATCTCTTTTTAATGTTTTGCTTAAAGCATGATTTAAAATGGAATTGGGCCTGGTTTATCTCTGAGAAGTGGTTGTCATGCAAGCATAGACCACAAAGCTCAATTCCATATGCAAATCTGATTCAAGCCTTCCTAGATTGATTATTGTATGCCATTGTATATCTTTGTATAAATTGTTTCTCTAATTGATATTGCAATTTGTTATTGCAAAGTTTTAAGGAAAATCATCTTCTACCTTCACTCACCATTGAAAGTAACATGTTTTTGAAAAAAATTTAAAAGTCAATTCACCTCTCTTGACAAGAACCACTTTCACACCTACAATTCACATCAAACTTGCTTTTAAAATTAAAATATCCAAATATTAATTAGAAGACAGCTGGATGAAGAGAGGAATGCTAGGCTGTACTTCAATTCAAATTTAGTTTTAACCCAACTAAATTTGCAAATGGTATTTCATTTTAAAATAACTTATAAGAAACACTCACCTAAATGCACATGTATCATTGATTGACGGGGGAATCTTTTCACATGTACCCTATCATCGTGTTTCGATCTTGATCATAAATGGCCATAAATGACCCACCATGAAACATGGACACAGACAATGATCCTCATAGTTATCACCTTGTTGGAACCAAAGTAATTTGGATTAAATAATCTCTAAGTTTTGATGTTAACAAAAAGGATTAAATTTGTGTAGCAAAGTGCTAGAAGTAATCTAACAAGTGCTTTCACCTTTAAGGATCTCTGATATTATATAAGTTAAAATGTTAAGTCTATTTACTTTGCAATCCGCATCCATATATTATTTTATTGAAAGATTCCCTGAGTGGTCGAGTCCACTCTACCACTGGAAGAATCTCCTTTAACTCAAGTGCCACGTCAGTGGACGAGCGCTTGAATGTTTAAAGTAGACGGAGAAATCCTTTTGAGTAGACGCAAGTTACTCTCCGAGAATAACATTACTTTATTAGTGCCATGTCACTGGACGGAGATTTTAAGTAACTCAAGTTCTGGCAAGACCGTTGTTTTAAGTAGACGTAGAATTTTTGCCACGTCAGTGGACGGAGCCTTAAAACACTTCTTACTTACCTTGCCCTTACAATTGTTTTGATGGACGAAGAATTTGAGCATTTATATCTTATTTAATTCAATCTGAACCAAAGTGAATTTAATTCATATGATTGATATTTATTTCAAATATATATAATGGTCCTTCTCATTTGCTATTAACGGTTTTATTGTCCTGTTTCTATGAGAGAGACATAGTACAAATAAGGAATTGCAAAAAGCAAAATAGTATAATGCAAAACGTTGTGTACCCTGTCACCTTTTATGCTGGAATTGCTGGAATTTGTACAAGGAAGGCATGACAGTTTTTCAAGTTGCATTTGCTCAGAGGTATGCCCATTTCATGCAAGAATATTATCATATAGTACAAAGGCCACGAGCAAGCTGAGTCACAACGGATATTACATGGTTGATTCTATCCCTAAACGAAAAATTCAAATACAACCGTTGATGATTTTGAAGACAAGATCAAGGTCTCTATAAATAGAAGACTAAGGCTTTTGAATAAACAAATTTTGTGCATATACAAAAATCTCAAGAAATCTCTTGCGAGCAAACATTCTTTTATTCCTTCAGAAAGCAAAAGTCTGTAATATCTTAGTTTGAATATTGCTATAATATACATCTGATATTAAACTTTCATATTCTCACACATAGTGAGTTAGAAGATCAAAGAAACCAAAAACTCTTTATTAGAGGTAGAGCCTGAAGAGGCTTGGTAAGAAAGGAATACTTGTGAGCCTGAAGAGGTGTTGAATACTTGCCGTAATCTATTTGGAGAATAGTGGAGAAAACCTTCAAGTAGAAGGGACTGGACGTAGCTCTTGGTTGGAAGAGAGTGAACCAGGATAAAACAACTTACGTGAATATTCTAATCTCTTATCTCTTTAGTTTTACGTGTTTATACTAACTGTGGGGATTTGAACATGAATTTGTTATTCCTTCAAAAGGTTGTTTTTCTATGTGCTTTATTCTGTCTCTTTATCTTTGTGTGAGAAAACTATTCTTGAAAAGGTTGTTTTCGAAAAATTTTAACAAACACAATTCAACCCCCCTTCTTGTGTTTGCCAGTGTCAACTTCACACCTCACCTTGCCATGGCCACCACTACAAATTTTTGGAACCCCAAACATCGTAGGACAAGCTTATTTTTCACTCTCTTTGCTCATTTTTCTCACTCATCAACCAAAACATCAAAATTCAAAACCAAAAGAGAAGTAAAAAAATGCCAGGACTCACAACACCACATCAGATATTCGAGAGAACCTCCTCTGTTGAGACATCATAACTCTGAGACACATTCAATGTGTAGATTCTCTAAATTTTGATGATTCCAAATAGACTAAGTATGGCAATATTGAACCATATGAAATTACTGATATGTCTGATAAGTGTGCAGGAAAATAGACTTAAGGTCACTCGTCTAAATTCTAACCCGTCTACATTTTGGTACAACACAGTTTTTAGACTTGTCTAAAAACTCACTCGTCTAAAATATAGTCAACTCAGACATAGACCAAGTCAAGGCTTAATCAAGATTTTGATCTAGTTTATGACGTGGCAAGAATCACAATTCTGAATAAGCCTCAGTGGATCACTCATCTAAAAATGACTCAATCACTCGTCGAAGTTTTGGCTCATTATCACCCGTCTAAATCTGGACTGCACAAGCACCCGTCTAAATTTCAAACACTGTGAAATAACCAAAGTTAACACAAGAAGGGGGTTGAATTGTGTTTACCAACTTTTTCGGTTCCTTTTAAAAAGATTTTCGCAGGCACAACAAGCAAGGGTTAGATAAGAGAAAATTAGACGAGTGAAACGTCTAATATTAAAACAGAATAACACAAGCAATCAGAGAAGCTTAAAACATAGTTTGATAATCACAATATTAACTCCCCAAGTTAAAAGCTTAAACAGAAACAATACTTAAGCAAATTAAAAGATGAAGGGGAAGAGAAATATCACTCAAGAGATTTATACTAGTTCACCCCAAAATCCACAGGGCTACGTCCAGTTTCTTGGCAGCACCAAGTTTCCACTATAACTGAGTAAATCACAGTACAAGTATTCTTTGCACACCTAGTCTCTTCAGGCTCAACACTCAAACAAGTATTCTTTTCTCACCTAACCTCTTCAGGCTCAAAACAGTAAGGAGTTAAAAGGTTTTTGTGTAATTAATACAACTTGCAAATCTTTCAGATCACACTCAAAGAGTGGAATAAATATGAAGTATGAAAGACTGCGAATTTATATCAAATGATCGAATATGTATTCAATGAAAGAATGAAGAAGATAATGAAGAGAGTAAATGCTACTACCGCGCAGTATTCTTTATGATATTCAACTTCTTGCCTTCATCTTCATTGTTTGATCTATTTAAAGACTTCAATCAAAAGATCCGTTTAGTCACAGCTTTAGAAAGTGTTTGCTTCTGACTTGAGCTTACCGAGACACCATTAATGCCAAAGAGTCGTTCTGTATATACATTAAATGCTTGAGAACGTTGAGCTTTGACAAGGATGTCCAAGAGTACACTTTAAACTGAGCAGCTGTTCTTTCAGAGTATACAGCAGCAGGCTTCTTGTACTTGTAGCAGAGAGCTTTCCTCTTTCAGTGCAACATCAGTTCACTTTCCAGAAAGTACTTTTACTTTGTTCTAAAACAGGTAAAAAGTTACTGCTGTGGTGCAGAGATTGCGTGTTTATTCCTTAAAACCTTGAAACAACGTTCTTTATTCTTTGTCCTTTGAGCTATTGTCCAGAGGTCTTCAAGATCCTTAAGAAAGGCATCTAATTTGAATAAGGTGACTTGGACTTAATTTCTGACACGTGGACTTGGTATCAGTAATGAGAATTTAGACGGGTGAAAGTCATCCAAAATTTAGGCGAGTGATATGCAGTACAGAATTTAGGCGGGTGCTGGCGCATTCCAAAACTAGACGGGTGATCCACTGAGTCATTGTTAGACACATGCTTCTTGCCACGTCATCAAGTAAACTTAGTCTTTACTGAGCGTTGACTTGATCTTTGACTGACTTTTAGACGAGTGGAATTTTAGACGAGTCTAAACTGAGCTTCTACTAAAAAGTAGATGGGTCATAAAATAGACGAGTGACCTTAAGTCTATTTTCCTGCACACTTATCAAATAAGTCAGTAATTTCATATGGTTCAACATTATCATACTTGAACTATTTGGAATCATCAAAACTTAGAGAATCTACACATTGAATGTGTTTTAGACTTATGACGTCTCAACACACTGCTACACTTGATAAAGTGTCAGTCTGTCAGAATAAAGTCCAAGTCAACCTTATTCAAATAAGATGCTTTCCTTAAGGATCTCGAAGACCTCTGGACAATAGCACCAAAAATAAAGAATAAATAACGTTTGTTTCAAGGTTTTAAGGAATAAACACGCAACCTTTGCACCACAGCAGTAACCTTTTAGCTGTCTTAGTACAAAGTAAAAGTGCTTTCCAGAAAGTGAACTGAGTGTTGCACTGAAAGAGGAAATCTTTCTACTGCAAGTACTAGAAGCCTGCTGCTGCAACTCTGATACAACAACTGCTTAGAACATAAGTGTACTCTTGGAATGCCTTGTTAAAACTCAACGTCTCTAAATATTTAATGCCCACACAAAACGATCATTTGGCATTAATGGCGTTCCAGAAGCTCAAATCAAAGAACACACCTTCTGAAGTTGTGCCTAACGAATAGATTGATTGAAGTCTTTATATAGATCAAACCATGAAGATGAAGACAAGAAGTTGAATATCATTAAGAACACTACGCAAGAAGCATTTACTCACTTCATTAACATCTTCATTCTTTCATTTAATACTTCTTCAATCATTTGATATTTATTAGCAGTCTTTCACACATCATATTTATTTCACTCTCCGAGTGTCATCTGAAAGATTTGCAAGTTGTATTAATTACACAAAACCTTTACTCCTTACTGTGTTGAGCCTGAAGAGGCTAGGTGAGAAAAGAATACTTGTTTAAGTGTTGAGCCTGGAGAGTCTAGGTGTGAAAAGAATACTTGTACTGTAATCTGATCAGTTATAGTGGAAACTTGGTGTTGCCAAGAAACTGGACGTAGCCCTGTGGATTTTGGGGTGAACCAGTATAAAACTATTGATGATATTCCTCTTCCCTTATCTTTTTAATTTGTTTAAGAGTTATTTGTTTAAGCTTTTAACTTGAGGAGTTAATATTGTGATATCAATCTCTGTCTTGACCTTCTCTGTATGCACGTGTGTTCTGTCTTAAAATTAGACGAGCCACCCGTCTAATTTTCGGTTGTCTTATTTTTGCTTGTTGTGCCTGCGAAAATTATTTTCAAAGTTTCCTAAAAAATTGGTAAACACAATTCAACCCCCCCTCTTGTGTTAACTTTGGTTATTTCATCCTCGTCACCCTTCTCTTCAAATTAATTTCAAGGAACCCTTCAATGGCAAAGTAGAAATTTTAAAACTCAATGAATATACAAATTTGCTCTTGGGTCAAACATTAGCAAGCTTGTATCAAGTGTTTAGAATATCTTTTGTTAACTGTAGTATTATATTGACCCCTGATTAGAATATCCTTTTTCCGATTTTGCTCTTGTTATGTTTTTTCCTACCGCAGGGGCCCCTCAAGCCTTGTTACCTGTTGATGTGCTTTAACCTTTTCCCACTGCAGCAAGGGAACATCATTGTTTTTTCCTTAGAAAAGTCAACTTGCTTTACTTAGGTAACAATCGCTTCCCAATGTTTGTTTCCAAAAGTGTTCCTGGCCATGTTCGGAAAGGCTTTCTTAATGGCCTATAGTAAACGCTAAGCAGAAATTATCATTCACTATATAATAGATAATGAAAAATATAAACTATTTTAATTTGACACCATTATAATATATTAATTAATTTAGTGCAGCTGATAAAGGTAGTGCTCCATGGTTTAAAGGAAATGGTTCATTATGTCGGATAATGTCCCGTATTAGGAAGAGAGAAGTTTTTTTAAAAGACTATTTAAACCTGACCTACAGGTTCAGATATTTTATTTGTATTAGCTTTCCATCAAACAAAAACTAATAAGTTTAATAATCAATTTTCAAACAACAAAACTAACTCACTCTCTTATGTGCAAAGTTGATCCATTCATGAAAATTTCTCTTTTTTCTTATATTTATTTTCAGAATCTAACATTTGTCATAAGATACTAATCTAGGGAGATGTTATACATGTTGTTGCCTAATAAAATGCTACTACCTAAAAAGTGTGATAGAAATGAATAGAGAAAAAATGAGTCATAGGAACTAACACTGCAAGAAATTTAACTTTTAGTGACGGACAAAATCTGTCACTAGATGTCAAAAATCTGTAGGTAAATGTCAGTATGACATTGACCTACGGACACAATGGGCATCAACATTAAGGGGACAAATAACTATGCTTATTTGTGTGTCACTATAGCCTTTACCTATGGATGACATACTTATACCTACATTTGCATCCGTTTATCACTATATGTTGTACCGACTATTTCCAGTGGTGCGGGTAAAAGTCGCTAACTTGTAGCTACACCCTTTAACCGTAGGTAAAAGGCAAATATAAGTAAAAAAAAAAATTCTACCTACGGTCACTATTCGTTAATAATTATTACATGAAATATATTTTATTTTATTATTATTAAATAAAGTTTCATAAAATTTATTTTATATGGGATACATGATCGGATGATTCATAAAAACATGATCATACTAAAATCATCATAACTATTCTTAAATTACTCCAACGGCAGATCAACTCACATCTGGACATGGATATTGAAGCCAAAAGCAACTAACAAGGTGTTGATAGTTAATATCATCTATAACAAATTACATTGGGTTTCATCCATGAACCTCTTAGGAAACTACATATTACATTGTGGCAATGTTGTTGTGCCAATAAATTGCAAAGGACCAAATTAAGAGTGCTATGAACATTACCAAGAATGCTACCTCCGTGCCAGAAACAATGCCAAGAGGGCCTTTTACAAGCATAAAATATATAAGCCAATTATCTGAACTATAATTTTTTTATCTAACAATTAATGGGGTTTAAGGGAAAAAGAAATGGTACATTTCCATGTTGGAATCATTTGCTTTTTTGGCTATGTGGAGGTAGGACACATCCCAAAGCAGCTATGACTAAGAGTGGAAAAGTGTTAACTAGAAGTCTTGCACCTGCAATATAAAAAGATCATAGGGATATTACTATTAGCATACATAAGACATATAAAGGAATGCAAGCACAAGGTGAAATGTATAATTGAATCAAAAAGAGACCTTGTGCACCAAAATAGGTAGAATTAATCTTTGCTTGGATTTGAGGCTGCCATATATGTTTATAAGTATTTGTGGGATGCATTACCCAAATGAAAATCCAACCCACAAACACAACCAGCATTAGCATTCTTATTGCAGATTGAACCCTGCCATATTTTTCTTGAGAAGGTGACCTTTTCGCCATTTCTTCAGCCATCCTTTCTTTTTTGTGTCCTTGTGCCCTTAAGTCTAGACAGAAGACAAAAGTAGTAAAATGATTCAATTAAGCCAAATAACAGAAAGGATAACAATTTGTTTCTCTCTTTCAACTGAATCATACAAGCAAGAGCCACCATATAATACAACATTCATTGCAGAAACAGGGAGCCAGCCCCCATGTTGCTGCTGGGCAAGATCCAGCAGAGGGATCACAACAGATTGCTTGTAGTTGAATGGATGGTGAGATAGAATCTCCTTAACTTGTATTTAGCATAGATTAAAATCATTACAATTTTTGGAATATGTGCTAAGTGTCAAAAAGATCATGCACACAATGTCTGCATAGAATTAAAAATCCATAACTCTTACAAACATTATGAAGGAACTAATCAATAAGACATTATTTGATAAATTATACTCTATCTTAAGCAATATTTTCTGCTTTGATAAGTTGCTTTAAAATCTACATGTTGAACTCTACTAATCAAGTAAGCTAGTCTTACTTATTCTTTCATTTTTATTTGCTTATAAAAAAAAATTCAAGTAAGCTAGTCAGGCACAAGTGTGATACTGGGACAAAATCAACATCGCAATTAGTTGCAACACATTACATACCGAAGAGTTTTCATGCACTCCACCAGATTTTGTAGGAATAAGGCCATAATCAAAAGAACAGGCTAGAAAGGTGAAAATCGTCACTTACAAGAAGTCAAGGAAAACGCATCCAACAAAGCAATCACTTAATCAATATTTAGTAAAATGTATCTTAAATGAAGTCAAAATCGTCACTTACAAGAAGTCAAGAAGAACTCATCAACAACCATGCTATCTTCGAAGAACTACTGTAGTTATCCAATAACTTGAAAAATCTACCTTATAATTCTGTACACATCACTACAAGTCTCCTTCAAATAACCTGTAGAACATCAGAAGGCAATCATAAATGTATCTCGCCATTTGTTTGTGATGCCATTCATTGTACGTATAAATAAAAGACTGTATCATTTTGACCATTTATGAGTAAATCGTGAAGTATACCTTATGTAAAACACTACAAGAAAATATATAACTGATTGCAAAGATGCTAACCATACAGATAGAAAAAGAATATTATACTTGGCAATCAAATATCAACTAAATTTTTCCTTTTTGTAACACTCCCCTTGGGCATTACCTTGTAAACACGTACGAAAAATAAATTAAAAGAAATTTTACTGGTTGCTTTCGGAAAAATTAATTTGTTTTAAGTAAGAAAAGCTCGATTGTAAAAAAATTATGCCGAATTCTTTGGAAAAAGGTTACACCCATCACAAAAGTAAAGTTACATCATATTTGATAATACACACAAATTGGGTTTATTTCACAAGTTCTTTCCGGAAAATGTTTTTAACATACAAAACTGGAACTCAAACTAAAAATTCACAAAGGACATACGTACAGACCTTCTCAAACCAAATAACCTGAAAAAGAAAATCCTAAGCTGGTCACTCTAAGAGACATCTACTAGAAAGAACTCCGTAGTTCTCACCATTATAATTGTCACCAACCTCTTCAAGGATCGGGATTAATATCCCCAAGTGAGGTTAGGAACTTCTTGGCACCACCTACTCTCGTATACCAAGGTATAACAGCAAAGAACCAGGAAAACCTGATATATTGTAAGGGTGAGATACCAATATATGGATCAATTATGACAACTACATGCACTACCCACACAAAAACACCAGGCACAGATTAACATTTATATACGCATAAGATTTTTAAATAAGAGCATGACAACAAAGAATCATCGTAGTTTTTGAAAACATTGCACTTTTATATTTCAATCATCTATCCTAATCTCCAGAGATCCCAACTTCATTTTTAAAAGTGAATTGATCAGGCTCGATTGCCAAATAAGGCACAACGTGTTTTTCCACAGCACTGCCCAAAACTCCTGGCACAGTGATCAACGTGTGTGGATATCCATAGCATACAGTCCAACACAAGGCACAGTAAACAAGGCATATGAATTTCATTTTCCATCAAGGCACAATGATACAACGTAGCATGAAATACTTTACCCTTCAAGGCATTCATACAAAACAATGTGAGCACGTCTGCCAAATGCATGTAAAAACATTTTATTTTTCGCAGCTTTTTTTTGTATTTCATTCTTTCCTTTGTCAAAGCTCAAGGCTCACGACCATCCATAATTTTTTCAACGTTTTAAAACTTTTCATTGTCAACACAGGACGTTTTAGTCCGAGTGTCCAATCACAACAGTCCTAGACCGGTGCACCAGTCTTAGACTTTGTGGTCATAGAAAACAATGTTCACCTTTAACCACGTTCATCACGATGTATATAGGACACACAGTCCACAACAACGTGATATGGATCATAGATCCACGTGCTTTTTACTATAGAAACGCTAGTATACCGATGTCTCGATTACTAGGTTCACTTTTCAACGTTATTTTTCGTTCAGTGAAACACAAATACAAAACAAAACTTTCGTAACTTATCCAAGTTATCGGATATTTTCGTTTGAATAAAACCCTTAAAGACAACTTTTTCATTTGAAATTCATTTTTAAAACTTTAAGTTATAGAAAATCCATTCCTTTCAAAAATCCATTTTATTTTGGAATTTTCCTTTTTCTAAAAAGATATTGAAAACTTCTCCTTTCAAAATCTTAAAAATAAACTTGTTTTTCTTTATGATTTCCCCCATAAAATATTTCCAAAAATTGATTTTCTCTTAGTGTAAAATCATTTAGATTTTCAAATAAACTTCCTTCATAAAAATTTTATTTTGATTCTAATATTCTCATAAAGTTTGAAAAGATAAATTTGTTTTCTCTTTTACCAAAATATTTCTTCAAATAAATATTTATTTTCAATACTCTTCATATGATTTTCTTAAGACTTTTATCTTGAGAATTTAATTGAGCTCTAACCAATAGTTAGGCTTTCCATGCAACAACCAAACAATCTCATAACAAATTTTCACACGTATCAACCACAACCACATATTCATAGATAATCAATTAAACATGAAACATGTTATCCAATCAAATAAACAACCACCACATCAAAACTCAAATAAACACTAATCACCCACCACATCAAAAACTCAAATAAACACATTAAGACAAACACAAGTAACATATAGTCATCATAAATAATATCCCTCAGGCCGTCTCTTCTTACCTAATTCGAAGGATAGAAAAGGGCTTTGTTTCCGCGTTGCCTAAAGCGAACATCCTTTGCTCATAACGTATCGCAAGTCTAAGAATCAAGCACATAACCGTTAAAATAACAAAATCATCTTATCTCTCTATGCATGGTTCTCGGTCATGGCTAAGAAAATAAGACTAGAGATGTCAAATTTTTACAAACTCTTGGATCAATGATCCTTAAGTATTAGAAGGACAAGATCAATGATCATGATTCAAAATTTTAAACTTAACTCATCTACTCATGATGAGCAAGTTTCGGCCTACAAAAAAAAAATAGGCTAGGAATTTTTATTTGATTTTCAAACTCTTGGATTACAATTTTTTTTGTCCAAAACATACTTTTATATATATATACTTTAATCCCACATTTTTATATTTGTACACCAACACTTGTTTATAGTCCATTTTATACCAAAAATCTTTACTTGATCATGTTAAAGGATGTTATTTTCAAAATCATAATTTTCATTCAAAAAGTAGGATGAAAGGCAGAACAACAGTGAGTTTTAAATTGTGAATGATCACTCAAATGACCTTTAATTTTTTTGAAAATTTAGTTGGAGGTACCTAACTCACAGACCAACACAGTTCAGTTTGTCCCATGTAAAAATTCGAAGGCATTAATTTATTAAAAATCACACACTGCCTCTATTTGCACAGGATTTTTCCTAAATCCGATTTCACCAATTTGTAACTTTATGTAATTGTTTCTTTTAATATACACATGTAAAAATTCCAAAACTCCAACAAAACTTTAGTTATACTTTATTATCAATCCAGAAAATTTTATAAAGATTTTAACTTTCAAAATCATACTTAAAATCATCATGCAACCAATTATGTTCATATTTTCGCAACCAGCATTCGATTCTTACTTTGATAAGTGTTTTGACCCAGAAACTTTTATCCAAATACTTACATGTTATATATCAAATTAAATCCCCGAAAGTCTTATTTCCAAATATGTATTTATTTTTCAGAAATACGTTTTGAATAAATATTTATGGACTCACGAATCACTAAAGGTCATGTTGCCAGATTTGTGTTTTCATATGTTCATCCATACCAAGTTATTATTTTCATTCAAACCTCAACCACAAGTCATAAAATCAACATGCAAGGGTCCTAGACCCTTAAATACATGCATGTAAACATATAAGATGAAAGTAGAGATGTGTATGAGTTCAAAAAAAATTGGTTTCTTGTTAAAAAGATTTTTCTTAAAATTTTTTGAGTAAAACTTAAACATGCAACCATAAAAAGTGACATGCATGTAAATGGAAATGAGATTTTTGAGAAGATAGAGAGCAAGAGATAAGGATTATACCCTTGATGATGAAGAGAAGATGAATGAAGTTTCCAACCTTCCAAGAGCAACAATGGAGAAGATAGAAGTGAGTAAGTATGTGAGTGAGCAAAAATCAGAGAAGTAGAAGGAATGTGGTATTTATAGAGAGGTTTGGCGGGGGGGGGGGGTTGTTGAGTAGAGAGGAATGGAGAGGATTTAAAAAAAAAAAAATTGAATTAAAATGCTTAATTTAATATATAAAATAAGGTTTCTTGCAAGACTTATAAAAATGATTTTATGTGTAAGTCATAATGACATTGCTACTATGTTTTCACATCAAGTCTTTTCAATCCTTCAACTACTCCATTTTAAATTAATTCAGCTTCCTTCCGGTTCCATCGATTTCCCGTCTATAAAAATCCGATCGTATTTTAAAGACTTCGTCCGAAAAATTATATTATATTATTTATAAACAGAAATTTTCAAAATTTTGGGGATCATTGTAATCGTGTTAGGAAATCTAATGATTTCGTTCACGATTCAAAATTCGGTTTCCCAGTCAGTAAAGTTTTACTGATAGTGAAAAAGCAGATCGGGTTTCGTCTGAATTTTTAACCGAAATTTCAACTGTAACTTCCTACGATAAAATAGATTATGAAAATAATTTTGGTTTATCAAAAATAATTTCTCTGATTTAAAATAATAACCACACAATATACATACATATACACTGATTATAGAGAAGCAGAAAAATTGGGGTGTTACACTTTTCCCCAGGTTTGTAAAATAGCCAACATGTGAAATTAAAAAACCACATCCATTCAAGTGAAACAAAGATATATAACACTAATCTAGAGATATATAGCAAGGATCAAAATGCAAACCCACAAGAACCACATAGACCATATTGACTTTAATCAAACAGTAGGTGTGCAATCTAGTGATTATGAATAAATAGAACCATGTGAAAACCAACAGAAATATAAGCGCATACAAGGGCATAAATATGACAACTCTAACACTCTAGCTATGCATATAATTCATATAAATTCACTGTTAAATGGCAGAAATTGAGAATCACTTCACACATTTTAGAATACTTACAATTTGATTCAATGGTATGTCAACCAGGGTTCTGAACACAGCAAACACACAATAATTAGAGTTGAACAATGACGATATGCTATATTGTTCAAACAGGAAAAAAAAAATAGAGAGATCCAATTTAACGAAAAATGAAAATGGAAGAGAGAAACTAAACCCTAAAAATGAGTTTTCTATATCTGAATCTTTCTAAGCAACATATACAATTCAACAAAAGACCGTGAAAATGGAAGAGAGAAACACCTTAGCTTCAAGATTTGAAGCTTCAAGTAGGTTTCCAAATTCGAAAGTGAAAATCAATCAAATGATTCAAATCTTCACAAATTGCAAGAAAATTGTTTCAATGATTCTAACCTCACAAATAATTCAGCAGTTGCGGCAATAAGAAGCTCCCTCTACCATCGCATAATGAGGTTGCGGAATGAAGGAGGAAGAGAAATTCGAGCGGTGTTTGGAGCAAAATGGAGCAAGCTCGTCTAGAAATTCGGAGAAATGGAATTCATTCAGAGTTTTTCTGTGAGATGTCTGATGAAATGCAAAACGAAGAGAAATGCCTGAGGGTGGAGTTGGAAAAGAAATGGAGAAAGGTTGAAGAAGAAGAGAGAACGCGCAAGAAATGAAAGAATAATGAGAAACAGTGACACACAAGATGAAGTGTAGGTAAAAGTAATTTTTAGTGACAGAGAGCATCCCATCTGTATAAGTGTCCGTCACTGAATGCCACTTTTATTGTAGTATAATTTTGAACGGGAGAAGTAAAGTGCAAAAACCCACAACTTGGAACAATAGAAAAGCCATTTTTGGAGAGGAACTCGCCTAATAAGCGAAGAGAAACTGCAGTTGAAGTAGAATTGAGTCGAGGAATTGAAACCTCAGGTGAAACAAGGTGAACTCATCTCCAAACATGTAACGAAAATGACTGGAAAGGTGAGTAGGTTTAGATGATAAGCAAATAAAAGCTTGAGGAGGCGAACAACGAGAACAAAACAAAGGAAGAATGAATGTTGCATAGTAGCTCATCGAAGAGAATAAACTGCAAATGGCGAAGAAGCTCAAAGGTGGGTCTCTGTAGCGAAATACGAGACAACTTGGGGAAGAAGCTTCAGATACATACATCATTTGTT
Organism: Echinosophora koreensis; assembly: GCA_035048595.1. Lineage (NCBI taxonomy): Eukaryota > Viridiplantae > Streptophyta > Magnoliopsida > Fabales > Fabaceae > Echinosophora > Echinosophora koreensis. The sequence continues at coordinate 1,188,132 of JAPCYP010000094.1, forward strand.
TGAGAGGATACAATTGAAAAAGTGTAATAAGACAAATAAAAAAATAAAAAATTGAGAGAGTGTACAATTATTCTAACCATGAAAAGACAACATCGCATAGATGGTGCAACAGAAGTTAACGACTGGAATAATAATAATAATAATAATAATAATAACAATAATAATAATACAATTTGAAAGAAATCAAAAGACTGAGAAAAAAGGAAGCACACTTGGGAAGCAAGAAAGAAGGAAAATGGAAGGAGAGATGGACATGTGTCGCAGCCAGGATCTAGTTTTCTCATAGAGTGATATATGGCTGATGAGTAACTTTTTTTCTGAAAGTGAAAAATTCAAAATTTTAACATCTAATATTAAGGATAAGATTCATACAAAATTATAGTATATTTTCACTACTCAATGGGTGTGACTCAGTTGATTGCGTATGCTGAGTTTGTGGGAGAGAACCTAGGTTCAAATCCTGCAGAACACATTCTTGAGGAGGGGCGATGAACCTTACTGTGAGTAAGCACCCGAGCGGAGATTAGTCTTATAGTGGATGCAAAAGATTTAAGTTTGTGAAGATAATTCGTAAACTCACCGAGGAGCAAAAGACCCTAATTACGATGGGTTAAAAAAGTATATTTTCATTGAATCTAATTGTTAGAGTAATAGGGAAGATCGATAGTTGTGCCGTGGACGAACCACTGCCTTAAAAGCAAGATTCCGGTAGACCTCAGGTGCAATATGACAACCCGGCTTGCTCCCCAAGGTTAACATAGCAAACTCTTGAATTTATGCACTCAAGATCAAGAGTAATGGAGTTTACACAATTCAATTGCCCAAAAGTAAAGAGTGTATATTGTAGAAAATTTAGAAAGCTAATAATAAAGAGTTGTTATCTATCACCTCTACTCCTTTTCCTTGTATCTCCATCTATATATATATTGGCCATGTGCATAACAAGGAAAATCACCCCGTTTGTCCGTTGGAGCCTGAGTAATTTATATATAATGTAAAATTAAAAAAATTAATGTTGCCAAAAATAAATTAACAAATATTTATACAATACTAATTTTATAAAAAAAATATGTAAAAATAATTAATGAGCAATCAAATAATTAATTACACAAACAGATAACACTCCTTTAATTTTATCAAAAAAAAAAACACTCCTTTAAAATGACTTTGATTCTCTAATTAATTTAATAAAATATTAAATATTTTAATCTTAAATAATTTAAGAGAAGAAGTGCTAGCAACACACTCTTTTAAATATTTTTTTCTAATTTATTCTTTATTAGTAAATAAATTTTATGTGAGACCCACAAAAAAATGGGTTTCATATGATATTCACTTAATAGTAAGAGTTTATTAAAGTGTGTGTTCAAAAAATTATATTGATATCACTCGTATATGGATACCATCAATTAAATTAATATTACGTTCGTTCAGGTGGAATTAGGTTCGGATCCCTTAAATAAGGTATCGAGTTCGAACCTTATGGTTGGGAGGGGAGAACCCCCCCCCCCCCCCCCCCCCAACACCAAAGATGGTCATTCAGGTTTCTCGACAAAGATTAGTCATCGGCGAAGCCAGCGAATACTTCATGTCTTTCGCACCTATAATATAATACTCAACATCTTTCGCACCTATGACATAGTAAAAAAAATCAGTTATGTTATTTGAACAATAAAAATTGAACAACTTTGGGACAACTTTCGACAACGGTTAATGACATTTAAAATTATAGTTAATACAATTTAGTGGATGCTTAATGAGTTACCCATCTTTCGATGTATCCATTAACCAAGTTTAACATACCATTAACTCAATTTTGAACGTCATTAACCATTTTCACTGAGATGGGTAACTCATTAACCATCAATCGAACTGTATTAACCATAATTTTGAACGTCATTAACAATTATCACTGAGATGAATAACTCATTGACCATCCATTGAGCTCATCAATCAAGCATTTGTAAATCATTAATTAAGTTATCAATTATTGAGTTGCTCATCTACTACATATATATCTATAAATCAAGATCAACACATCATTAATCATAATTTGAACCTGATTAACCATGGTCAAAAAGTTATCTCAAATTTGTTCCATTTTTTAGTTGCACTGATATCATCTCTGGAAAAAAAAAAATACTCCGTCTGGACCTAATTATAAACAAAAAAGTACCTATATTTTGTGGACTCAAATATAAGTAAAAATCAACTAATTTTACTCTATTTAATGTTAGTGTTTCAAAAATCAAGAAAATTAACCAATACAACCAATTCTCTTTTTACCTTTTCAAGAGCATTGCACACTCTCGAGGTAAATAAAGGGTAGATTAGTAATTGTATATCATTTTTTTTATATAAATCAAGATAATTAAATTAAATTAACTAATATTCTTAATAAATATGAAATTAGTTAATCATCTTCTACTATTATAAACTGTGTTTTCTACAACACGTGGCAGCTCATCATCATTCAAGTTTCCCGCCCAGCAACACCTAGGAGCTATTCTCATTCTCATTCTCATTCTCACACGTACGAGCTTCTTCTAATTATTAATTAATAAATTTAATAAATATGTGTATATATATATATATATATATATATATGTGTGTGTGTGTGTGTGTGTGTATATGTATGTATATGTATATGTATATGTGTGGATTGCTAACTTACTAAAATATAAGTAAAAAAATTCCAATTTTTTTTTGTCCAAAATATAAGCAAATTTTAACTACTTTCATCTTATTTAATGAAGTTATTCTCAAAATACCCTTCATTTAATATAAATTTTGTTTTCTAATGACTCCTTTTATTCTCAACAACACAAGCTTAATAAATAAGATGAAGGGTAGTTTAGGTAACAAATTTAATTTTTTTATTCTCGATGACTCTTTTAAATGAGGTTAACTAATAAGTGTGTTTTATTCAATTTTTGCTTATAATATGGACCGAATATGGTAATTTTTAGAAGAAGTAGGTTAGCAACCTAGCAACCTACACCTTTTGATTTGGACTAAAAACTCAACAACTTCTTTTAAACAAACTACATAAATGAGTTGGTATTAATGTAATTTACATTTTTTAATTTAAATTTTTCTAATTTCTCTCGCCTTATAATTAATGTTTGGTTCCTCTCACATCATAGTTAATGTTCCCCCATTTTACATGAAGCTAATTAAATGATAAAAATGTGTTGAAAAATTAAAATAAATGTTTTTAGTGAAAAAATATGTTGAAAATGTATTACTTTTGTTTTTATAATAGTTGTTTATAGTCTTTCTATTAAAAATTAAGAGCTTAATTATTGTATACTATTAGTGTAAAGTTTTTTATACTATCAACCAATCACAAATCATGATATTGATTACTTTTAAGGTGGTTGGGATAAAAGTCAAAGATTTTCAACTATATGACAACTTATGATTGGTTGACAGTGAAAAAAACCTTTATACTAACAATGTATAACAATTAAATATATAATAGTTTTGCTATTGTAAAAATAGTTAATATTTGAAAATAGTAAAACTACTTTTATACGTTAAAAAAAATTCTAATAGTTTTACTGTAAATTTTTTATTGGAAATGAACAAATTTTTTTTTTTTTGCATTAAAACTATAAATTTACATCTATCCTCATCTAAGAAAACTCAACCCTCTTGGCCACGTGTCACCTTCTTATAAAAAAAATTCCCTCTCATTTGCTATGCTTCTTTTGCCTTCTCATCCGATCAACATCTAAACTTCTCAACTTGGTTCTTTTATATCAATTATTTATTCTTTTCATTTATCTACTTTTTGCACTATTGAGAAGAATACATTTGTAATACTCCCTTTAGACTCAATTATAAGCAAAAAAAAATACCTATATTTTTTGGATTCAAATATAAGCAAAAGTCAACAAATTCAACTCAATTTAGAGCCCGTTTGTTTAAGATTAAAAAATAAATGATTTTGTTACAAAATAATTTAGTGATTATTTTAGAGATTTGAAAAAAAAAAAGCATAAGCAGATTTGTGTTTGTTTACAATCATATAAATCATTATTTAAAAGTATTTAGTTTTAAACTGATTATTTTCCAAAAAACTAACGAAAGTTGCTTTTCATTCTAACCCCCAAAATGATTTTTTTCAGCTTTAGATTATTTTCAAAAGCAAATGCAAACACACTAAAATTTTTTTAAAAATGATTTTTTTTTTTAACAAAATAAGCAATAACAAACGGGCTCTTAATGTTATTGTTTCAAAAATAAAGAAAACTAACCAATCCAACCAATTCTCCTTTTACTCTTCCTAGAGCAGTGTACACAACCAAGGCAATTAAAGGATAGATTAGACAATTAAACTAAATTAACTAACTTCCTTGATAAGTGTGAAGTTAGTTAATTTTGCTTACTCCCATTCCATAAATTTTGTTGCTCCTCTTCCAAAAGTTGTTGGATGGGATGCATTGTTTCCTGCTCAGTTCACAAAACCTAGTCCTCTTCTTCTTTTCTTTTTTACTTTTTTCGTTCCTAAAAAGCATTTCTTCTTCATAAGCTGGTCTATGACATCAAGCATTGTACCTCCATTTTCATCTTATATCCACGACGAGAACAGAAAAAGGAAGCTCAAGATCGATGCTTGGTTCAACGCACAGCACTTCACCACGTCAAAAACCTCTCACCATCTAGATCTGTAACTTCCTTCAAATGCTTGGTTCTTCCAAAACTTCAAATCTTTCCCCGATAAAAGCAATGTAAGTCTGATATGCTTTTCTCTATCTCCCCCAGTATTTACTTAATTTGTCTTAGTTTCAGGTTTGTACTTAATTTATTTGTTCATTTCAAGGTTCTCTAGATTCTTTTTTTTTTTTTTGGTTGAAGTTTTTCAATGCAAATAGTTTTTTTAGTAAGAGTATGAAAATGAACCTAAGGTTTTTTGACTTATAAAAACAAACCTAAAAAAGGGTCGATAAATTTGACAAATTTGATGAGTATCATGTGATTTTTTTAAGTGTACACCTTTTTAGAAAACTAAAATAGGCATTTGGTGTTGAATCATGTCCCTGCCATTTGGTATCATAACAATGCTTATGTTTGGTATGTAGGTATGTACTACATAAGTTATAGCCTGGGATAGAAGCTGACTAAGTTTGGAATGCTTGCTTTGCTGCATTTGGTAATAGCTGACGATGTATTATGTTGTATAAATTTTCTATGATATTATGAATGAATATATCATTAATATGGAATTTTTTTTCTTCTTAGTTTTGAGTTTTTATTTGAAATTCTCTTTCGTCCTTTTGGAGTGTGTAACACCCCGATTTTCACTGTTTCAAAATAATCGAAATGCGGACGATTATATTTATATTTTTATATGAGTGTTAGAAAATTATTTTAAATAAACGGAGTTCATCACTCAATCCTACTTGAACGTAGGAAGCTACGATTATAATTTAGGTTTGAAAGTCAGGCGAATCCCGGCCCGCGAATTTCACTGACAGTATATTTATACCGATCAGAAGACCTAATTTTAATTCGTGAACGAAAAACTTAAGGTTTTTATTTTATTTCCTATGATTGTGTGTTTTTTGAATTATTTCATTTACAGTAAAATAATTTAAGTTTTACGGGCGCAATACTCGATCGGGCGAACGACGGAGCTAACAACGGTATATTCGGGACTCGATAAGTGGATAAAACCTAAATTCTCCTAGGACTAAGTCTTCCATGTGACTGGTTTGATGTGGCTTAGGGTTGTGTTAGCAATTTTTCATAATTGCATTTTGGTCCTCAAACTTATTCTTAATTGCACTTTGGTCCCTAAACTAGTTTCTATGATACACTAAGTGAAGTGGATCAATTTTTCACTCATCCAAATCATGTTGGGCTGCGGTTTTGAGGCCCAAATTTCGTGGCCAAGAGTTATTCCATGAAAACCAATTTCCTACTCTGCATGGCCCAAGCCTCCTTGTGGCTGCCATAAGCTCTTGAAGAAGCTAGGAGCTTCTCCATTCTTCCACATTCTTCTTCATCCTCTCCAAACTCTCAAAAACTCCATTTTTTCTTACTCCAAAAGCTTGAGTTTTCAAAGGAAGTTGGTGATTCCTTCACTTGTTTTCATTTCTAAGAGGTGATTCTTACTCCTTATCATCATTTAATAGCATGTTCTTCATAAAGTTTTTCATTTCAAAGCTTTGATCATCTAGTTCATGCATGATTCAAGTCTTAGATCTAGAATTTTGAAAAATCACCATAAATCATAGAAAACTCCTAAAATAGTGAAACCAATTTCTATGTGCTTATTTGTTGAAAACAAAATCTTCCTTCCCTTGTTTCATGCCTAGGCCGAATGTTAGGATAATAGAAGTTCAAATAATGATGACTCATCTAGTTCTAGAATATGATGACTAGGTTAATTCTAGAAAGATCTATTATGCATTTTATTAGTGTGTGTTATGGTGTAGTTGTTTTATTGTGAGTATGCACCAGCCCTATATAATCATTGTATGACCTTATTATTGAGATCAATGAATGAAGAAAATAGTCTATTTCTCTCTTATCTTTCTTAAGGAGGCTCCTAGTCCTCGAATTCTAGGGAAACCCATCCACACTCCTAATAATTGGTGCTTTCATTCATGAACTATGCCTCCCCATTTTCATCTCCACCAATTCAAAACTTCCATCACTGATATCAAAACTTCCTTCACTGAATACAAAGTTTCATGGGATCAATACAATGAATCCTTCTTGGAGCTCATTCAAATTTTGCAAGCTGAAATCCACACCCTTCGAACCAGCACAGTACAGGAAACCCAACCCCAACAGCACCCAACCCCAACAGCACCCAACCACAACTCCATGCCACCCATCTTCACCCATATCTCCCTTAACCACACCCACTCTGCCCAACCTCCCATCACCAGCTCAACCCAAATTACATTTCAGAAGCTTACCCCTCCTACGTACATCCAGGCCACACTTTCTTGTTACCTTCGCAGATGGAGACGTTCTCCTTATCCGCCACGAGGTTCAGATCAGTAAGGCAATCGGGTGCATGACCGAGAATGAGGTTTCCAAACTCCTTGTCGCGCTACCGCCGCCGGCGGTTCCTCCTCCGGAGCCTCCAGCGGTTCCTCCTCCGGAGCCTCCAGCGGTTCCTCCTCCGGAGCCTCCGGACAGACTTACGATACTGCCAAATGATAGAGCTTCCGTTCCGCCGCCACCTGAGCCACCGGACTCGGACCCACATGCGACGGCCTGTAACCCATCATCAACCACGCTGCCATGGTGGAACCGGGCCACAGGACGGCAGCTCGCGACAAACACAGATCGCGACCACTGCGGCAAGACTCTTCATGGCAAGAGCTCTGTTGGGTCGAATAGTCTCCTCGACGATCGCCCCTTTGGTTTCGATCCGGGCGGGAATCGCGCCGTAGCCTACCACCACGCCGTGCTCTCGTCTCTGTCAAGCTGTTACGTTCGATCTCAGTTCCGTTTTCTCCGTTCCACACCCTCCCTTGTTCGACGGCAGAACCTGCCATGGTGACATCGACGGGACTGGCCAAGCTTCTGCCAACCGAGTCTCCGGAATCGCAAGACCCATGGACGCCATTGGTCCCTTGGAGCCTCAAGACACAGGACACGCATCAGGGTGCGTCTTCCCCGTTTCGGTCAGGCGCGTCTCCGCCGCCTTCACACTTGTCCGATACGCCGCCGGCGATAGAGCAGCCACCAGGTGCCGCCGCTTGCTGGCCATGGGTGCCTTGTTGTCGTTGGTTGCTGTGTATGAGGGGGAAAGAGTCTCAAGCAGGGGCAAAGCTGGAAGGAAATCAAGAAAGTCCACTTATTAACCTAATGGGTCAGGCCCATTTATTTGAAGAGTGGATGTGGATCAACAAAGGAAAAGTTGGGCCTTCATTAGTTTCTCAAAGTTTACTCAACAATGGGCCCATTAATCAAAATTTGTAGATACAGTTCACACTACTGATTCGGGTCCTTGAAAATAAAATGGCCACACAAGTAGAATTCATGGAAGCACAAGAGGCTTGGGCACAGATGCCAAATTGGTTCTGGTTTCCAGCTATGTTCCAACTTGCAGAAAGCATATCAATGTCAATAAGCATTAGAATAGGACAACCATGGGATCCCGGTGGATATTTGGAAATGCCTTCAGCAGCTAGGTCATCCCAGTTCAAGCAGTGGGACCCAGGAAAATTTATTTTAGGGTCAAATTTTTACAACCTTGAGGACAAGGTTGATTTGATGGGGTGGGTAATGTTAGGATAATAGAAGTTCAAATAATGATGACTCATCTAGTTCTAGAATATGATGACTAGGTTAATTCTAGAAAGATCTATTATGCATTTTATTAATGTGTGTTATGGTGTAGTTGTTTTATTGTGGGTATGCACCAGCCCTATATAATCATTGTATGACCTTATTATTGAGATCAATGAATGAAGAAAATAGTCTATTTCTCTCTTATATTTCTTAAGGAGGCTCCTAGTCCTCGAATTCTAGGGAAACCCATCCACACTCCTAACACCGAACCTATGTTCATGTGGGGGGATGAACTTTTGTTCATTTTTCATGAAAATGATTATGGATGTCCTAAACTGACCGAACTTGCATCGATATTATGACCATCTTCCTTTCTAAAACTCGAAAAACTATCAACATGAAAGTTGTTCCTCTTTCTCTCTTATTTCCAACGAGATAAAGATCATAAAAAAAGGATGAGTATATTGAGAGTTATGACCAAAATACAGAAACTGCCCAGAATCCTCAGATCCATGCGAGACAGCAGAAAGAAGCCTATTTTTACCCATGTTATGATCCGAACCAAATGAAACCTGAAACATCAAAGTTGTTTATTTTCTTCTTATCTTTCCAATAAGCCAAAGTTTGTAATTTTGGATGAGTAGATCATGAGATATACTCACAAAACCAACACACCCTCAAACTGTCCAGATTTTATATAAGTGTTGGTTGATCATTTTTTTCATTTCTTCAATCTTCAATAGGTAAAAGCTCAACTCCTTGATCATCTAAGCTTTCATATTCAATTGTTTCTCATGTTTATGCCATGAATCATATTTTCCATTTCTAGATCTAGAAGTTTGAAAATCCATAGAAAATCATAGAAAAATCCTATGAGTATGAAATTAATTCATATGTTCTTATAATCCTGTATATTGTCTAGATCTAAAAGCATGTGATGATCAAAAAAATTTATTCCCTTAAAACCCATCTTGGCCTAATCTACCATTTAGAGGGTTAGGATGGTTTTGATTCTTAACTTTGTTGTTTAGTCCTAATCCATTTCCTTAAGTATATTAGAATTATTAATCCATGACTTAAACAATTTTGGAGTTTGTTTAGTCCTTAAACCCTATGAGGCCTGTGACCAACATAGGAGGATTTTGATGTTTTGTGATTGTTTATTTATGTGGTCGTTTGGTTGTATTGTTGAAGGTTAAGTATAAAGCGGTGTACGTGAGTTTCCGGCTTCCGACGAATTAAATTCAACTTGCTGTGAATCTCCGAGAGGTAAGAGGGGTTACTTGAGGGATCATTCAGATGGCCATGTGTAATTTGTTTGTGGTCCATATATGCTTATCTATGTGGCTGTGGTGTTTTCTGGTTTATTTTACTGAGCTATGTGGTTTATCTGTATTTCAATTATTTATATGCTTTTAATTGATTTAATTACCTGCAGTTGTATATTAATTTGTTGTGGATGCTTTGATTCCCTTTGCCTCAAGAATGAAACATTCTAGCATAAATAATTCAATTTTTAAATATAGAAGACAAGTCAATGGAAAGATAGATATAGGATCATAAGAAACTAATATTCCAAGCAAACCCTCCAAGAAAAAGGTTCTCATCAAGTTCATTATGTCATTAAATTGCTAATGATAGAAGAGAGACTGATTATGCTTTGAGATCATAGATGTCATCACCATCATTATGTGTCATGGAGTAAGAGCCCACTTCGAAAGGTAAACTGCTCCAAATCTGAAAGTGATCATGCATCAATATTGGTCCTTCAAAAGTATCATAAATTGTACTTATTTATCAAAAAACTTCGTCCTTCAAAAGTGTTCCTACATCCCGGAATAATGCTATGAGATCGCAGCGAAGTATCCGGGTAATAAGTTCTCAGAATAAACGGATGAGAGTAAATCAATAGGAAACATATCAAAGGATTAAGACGAGAGATTCCTTCCTCGGCAATTATTGGCATTGATGACACCTTCAATCCCTAGGCATATATGAAGACCACCTCGTCTCAGGGAGAGGGGGACAATTGGATATACTACTCAGACATATAGTCCTAGAGAACCTCTCTGGTCCTGGGGCTCAATTCATAGATCTTAGTTCATAGTTCTTAAGCTTTTGTAAGAACATTTGGCGCCCACCATGGGGCCTGGTAAAACTTTGCCCTGACCACCCTATATGGTCCCGACAAGAAGCAACACAGTTTTACGGAGCTCCAACGACAACCAACATTCAAGAAGGATAGATCCGCCAATAGACCCTGTACCATCTAGGAACTCATGGCCGTGCCGCCGACATCGGAACATTGATAAGTCAGGCGCACACACCAAACCACGAAGTCGGTCACCCAGACGTGAGGATGGACATTCAAGACCCGGAATCCAAAATGGAGGCACGTACCATATCGGTCATCCATTCTTGGATGAAATAATACATTCCCTTTTTCCAGAAAACTTCAAGGCATATCCAGCGGACACCGTTGATGGGAGCGCAGATCCCGACGAACACCTCACAGTCTTTAATGCCCAGATGTTTTTGCCTAGAGCGACTGACTCGGTAAAATGTTAGGCTTTCCCACAACGTTAAAGGGGCTTGCGCTGGTATGATATATTCACCTTCCTCAAATTCCATTCGTATTTTTAATAATTTTTTAATTAATTTTAGATAGGGACAGGACGAAAGTTCACATGATTTATTGCCCGGTACACCTTGAACTAGCCTTGGAAGTTGGTAATGGCAGTAAGCAAACTCCCATGGTATATGTCCCTAGAGCAAATCATTGTCTGCTTTGGTGTCATCATAATTACCAGTTATTTGACATTATTAATCATTAAATTTATAATTATTAATTATCATTGCATCATTGTGCTCTTTATTATGGATATTATTATAACGGTTTTTAGAATCTTTTAAATAATATTAAAGGTCAGCAAATGACATTCAAAAAAAAAAGAAAAGAATTAAAATGTCACATTAAGGGATTTTGCATTATTAATGGTATTAATGGTATGATAGAATATGAGTTGATTACAATATGATGAAATGGATTTGAATTTTCTGATGCATACACTTCATATGAATTTAATGTGTTATTCCTTGATTATTACTCCATCAGTTAACAAACAGAGCAGAGAGCTCATCTGAGAAGTTCTCGGCCAACAAAAAAGCTGAGCAAAGAGCTCGCATACTAAACCGAGAACGACCTCGTCCGAGTAAGATCTCGGTAAAAAAATTCGAGCAAAGAGCTTACATACTAAACCGAGAACGACCTCGTCCGAGTAATATCTCGGTAAAAAAAAGTCGAGCAAAGAGCTCGCATACTAAACCGAGTACGACCTCGTCCGAGTAATATCTCGGTAAAAAAAAGCCGAGCAAAGAGCTCGCATACTAAATGGAGAACGACCTCGTTCCGAATAAGATCTCGGTAAAAAAAGCCGAGCAAAGAGCTCGTATACAAAACCGAGTACGACCTAGTAGTACTCGGACCAAAATCTTCAAGGAGGAAAATTCCTAAAAAGGAATCTCTATTCGAGAAGTTCTTGGACCAAAATCCTCAAGGAGGATAATTCCTAAAAGGAAATCTCTATCCGAGAAGTACTCGAACCAA